>CM060909.1:74204658-74954658 GCA_030737875.1 Allium sativum | reverse complement strand
TCTTCATTGGTTGCATCTTTATCTTGGAACTTCAAATCATTACGAACCTACTGCCAATAAATCTCCTTTGCTGCTACATCATACGTCATCCCTACACTGTAACCCAGTTCGATCTCTTTTACCACGAGACCGAGTTTGTTGATACCACATTCTGTGGTGTTACGGTGACCTCAACCACCCATTGGTGGAATTCAGAAGGCCCCATATGGGGTCCACCTCTATCCACCAACCAGTGGACAGAGTCACGTTGACACCACAAAACAGACTCTTGCTCCTTTACCACTGTAAGGATTGTCAACAATTCCCTAGAAAGTAACAATAAAACAATGATAATACAGATGTAATGCTAAATGTTATGTAACGGCAGTCGCAAGAAAGTCCCATAGGGCGTATGCATTTGACTCGCATCCAACGATTATCTTTTGAGAGCACTGCCTTGCTGCATGGTCCAGTCCGTAACCTTTGGCTCTGATACCACTGTTATATAACGACAGTAGTATCTTTGAGAGCACTGTTGGCAATAAATTAAATTGCAATAAATGTCATTATATATGGCCTTTGTTAATTGCAATATATATTGCCTAATTTGGATATTTGGTTATATTTGGAATTGAATTATTGATTGTGATAAATTCTAGAATAGACTTATCTAGAATGGATAAGAATGAAACATGCATAAAAATGCTATAGATTTGCAATGTATTTGTCAATCAAGAAATTAAGAAAAAAACAAGCAATAAAATCTGTCTTCCTCTCCAACCAATATTCTAACAAAATTTCTTCGTCTTTCTCCTCAAAAATATTTTCTACAAATTGGTATCAGAGCCAGGTTCGATCAAAATGAACAATTCTTTCATTATTCATTTTGTTCCTCAGTTAACCAAAGAAAATTATAATGAATGGAGTGTTTAAATGAATTTGGTTCTTGGATCTCAAGAAGCATGGGAGATTGTTGAAAGCGAGTATACCGAAGTTGAAGATAAGGAAAATTTAACACAAGCTGAAAAGGATAAATTGAGAACATTGAAAATGAAAGACAAACAAGCATTGTATTGTATCTATCAGGGAATAGATACATATGATGACGCTTTTGACAAAATATATCGTGCCACTTCTGCAAAGCAAGATTGGGAGATTTTGCAAAGCTCGTTCATTGAAGAAGAAAATGAAAAAGTTGAAGAAGGGAAAGAAAAGAAGATTGTTGATGAAGATTAAGAAGAAGATGATAATGAAGACGGAGACGCAAAGGAGAAGGAAGACAAGAATAAAGAGGAAGAAAAGAAGGACAATTATGAAGAAGATGAAGGCAAAGAGGTAGAGAAGAACAAACAAAAGGAAAAGAAAGAAAAACAAGAAGAAGATGAAAATGCAGAAGATGATGCAAAGGAGAATAGAGAAGGCAAAGAAAAGAATGATAATCACAAAAAGTATGAATATGAAGAAGTGAAGGATGAACAAGAAAAGAAGGGTAAAAGTAAAAGAGATGAAAATGAAGAATGTGATGTTAAGGAGAAGAAAGAGAAAAATAGAGTGAAAGACAAGGAGAAGAACGAAGAGAAGAGTGAAAAAGAGGAAGAAAAAAAGAACAAAGAAGAGAGAGTTAAAGAAAAAGAACCAAAGGACAAATGTAAGAAGAAAAATAAAGATGAAAAAGAGGACGATACCGTGGAAGAAAAAAATAAAGTTGCAGTTAAAGATCTTAATGCAATTTCAAATAACAAGTTTGATTATTTATCTCATATAACCGACGACTTTATTTTTGAGTCAATAGTTTTTGGAAAATTTAAGATGCTTAAAACTTGGAAAATATATGAAGAAAATTCAAATGTGTTGATCAAAGGTTACAACAATGAAAGTGTTCAAATGTCTGAATTTTCATGTCCGGAGAATTATGGAAGACATGATAAGAGCAAAAGGAAGACTCATGAATTTGCTTTGAAGAGCTCAACGGAGGATAACAAAGTCAATGTAACCAACAAATATATAATCATATCGTTCTTTTTCTTGCCAAAGCACGTAAGGTATAAAAGAATCAAAATCGAGATATTGCGAACAAGTAATCAGATGACTGATATTTTGACAAAGGCACGAAGCGGACAAGTCTTCAGAAGAAGAGCAGAGAATTTGGGAACAAGAAGCAAGTTTAATTTAGGGGAGACATTGTTGGCAATAAATTAAATTGCAATAAATGTCATTATATATGGCCTTTGTTAATTGCAATATATTGCCTAATTTGGATATTTGGTTATATTTGGAATTGAATTATTGATTGTGATAAATTCTATAATAGACTTATCTAGAATGGATAAGAATGAAACATGTATAAAAAGCTATAGATTTGCAATGTATTTGTCAATCAAGAAATTAAGAAAAAAAACAAGCAATAAAATCTGTCTTCCTCTCCAATCAATATTCTAACAAAATTTCTTCGTCTTTCTCCTCAAAAATATTTTCTACAAGCACTGCCTTGCTGCATGACCCAGTCCTTAAACTTCGGCTCGAATACCACTGTTATGTAACGACGGTCGGAACAAAGTCCTCTTCCTTACAACACGGGATGCATGCATATGAATTGGCACACGCATCCTTGTAACAAAAGGAGTTCCTGTTGTTAAGTGCCTTCTCTAATTTATTTGGTGATGTGGAATTTACATCCAAACCATCATTTTTTCTTAACAACATGTGAGGCAATCCTAACACTAAATTAATTCTGACAGTACACAAGTTCGTCAAAAGGAACATATAACCCACAAAAATTGGATAGTTATACCTCAAATTGGCACAACCATTTTTTTTGGAGCCTCTATCTTTTTTTTTTTTTTTTTTTTTTTCAAATCACTGAAATATTATTTACCTTCTTTAGCTGTGCTTGTACTCATACCCTGAAACGCAGGCCTGATTTTGAGTATTAATGAAAATATACAACAAATTAGTTGAATAAAGTATAAGCGAAAAAGAGAGTGTTGTACGCATGAGTATATTCATATAGCTCTTAGAAAAACCCAAAACCTTCTAACTACTTTCATGCATTATAACAATAATAACTCACACAGTGTTGTACGCACGGGTATATTCATATAAATGCGTCACACTTCCCATTACATGTAAATGCCGCTACGATTCTTTTAGCTTCTCCTGAATGAGTCTCACTACCCATTATATGTATAAGTGTATATACTAATAAATACACATAAGTTAAGTTTAGTTTTTTTAAGGCTCCTTAAATCGCCCTAATTGCTACTCAGATTGCCAGCTTCAGGCATCTCCATTTGGCACCTGCTGTAGCAATTTAGCTTGCATTTCGAAGCACCGAAATCCAGATTTTTATTCCAAAATAAGTAAAATCTATCCTATGCTACTGCATTTTTCTATAATTTTTTCTTTTATGAGTCATATGTTCTCTGTCTTTATTGTATTACATTGCACTGGTTTAGTTGCATGGTCGGTTGTTCTCTGCAACCGGTTCTCTGATTTTATTGTATTACAATTCTCTACAACTAATTGCATTATATTACACTGCATGTTAAAAAAATTGCATTTCATTTTCAAATCTTTGTTTTTACATTTCAAAATTTATTTACGGTTACATATATTATTACATAGCATATTTTTAATCTTTACCTTGTCTCTGTTCTGATTTTTAGTTTACTACATTGCACTCTTCCTCAACTCCAAACCCTTATCTCCTACAAAACCTCAGCCACGTTCTGATCACTAAAATCTCAACAACCTACACAAAGCCACCCAGACACCTTTCTCAAATCCAGTCACCTAACTATACCATCCAATCTTGAGTCTTCGCCAATATAGCAAAACATCTTTATCTAAATTCACCATCGACGACAGCTAAAATTCCAACTCCGCCTAGCTAGCCTCAACCTTTCACCTACCTATACCTCATCCAAAATGTCTAGCTATCATCAGAATCCTCAACATCACCAAGCCCCCATAAACACCACAATCAATCATTAAACTACCCAAACTACTGTCGAACACTTCAAACCGCCCTGTCACATTACAATACTTGCTTCCCTATGACTCATTGTTGTTGACCTCCTACATCCAGATATCGATAAAAATCATCACACCACCTCCTTGCAACTCCTTAACCATCCTCCCCAATCTTACAAAACCGCAAAGCAACCTCACAACGCACATAGCTAGCCCTGTTTTTAATTTACTATAACAAATGCAAATTGTACAATGTACACAAGCACTAGATTTTTTGTGAGTTATATATTCCTTTTGACATGGTCACACTTTGTAAGGGTAGCATATGGGTGGCATATGGGTATTAAAAAAAATGATACAAAGTGTGACCATGTTATATATGTTTTATAAACCATAAATTTTAATAAACTTAAATGAATAAGTGTAGCATACTTGGGTAGCATTAAGAAGCAACATGAAGTTTTACAAACCATAAAGTGAACATGTGTTGCTTCTCGTTTCTTTTTAAAAGGCACTACAAGAAAATCTACATTTAATTGCATTTATTAGCAGTGTAAACAATATTGTTTTAACTTTTGTTTGGTGGGGCTTGGTTGCGTTCTATACTCGGTTACATTTATACTCATTTTTCTATAATATTGACGCACTCGTTACTCTTATTTTTCAAGTCGTTCCTTCCATTGATTTACTTTTTCAACCTTACAAAATTTCCCTTGCTTGCTTCAGCTTCCTTCTCGCTTCAATAAAATTTCCTTTGATTCCTCTGACAAAATTAGTGTTAGAATTCAAAGAGATGAATGACATATACTTCAGTCCCACATTGGCAAAAAGAAGATTAGATCTATGTATTTATATCTATTCCTCATTTCTTATATTGGCCCTTAGGATCAGGTAATTTTGTGCGAAGGAGAGGACCTAGATCATATGAACCAAACACACATGCGCGCGCCGCCCGTCCTGTTCCGTCGGAGTTTGAAATCTTATTTTTACTATGGAAAACATAACCAATTTTTGCGGGTTTTTTTCTTTGGTTGGATACAGCAATGTATGTGGATGCGACCGAACAGGAATCAAACGGGTTTTTGCGGCCCGTCATCAGATGAAGATGAATGGGTGCGTGCGGGTGCGACCCGTTATAAGGGAATGAACGCGACATTCCTCACGAATTTTCTGAACTCTTCTTCCTCTTCCCGTGCTTCCACCTCTACACAGAGTTCCATTGCTGCCAATCTCTCTACTCAGACTGGCGTAATCATCACATACTCGTGCAGTTTCGTCTGTTCTATCCTGGGATACTTCAAATAAAGTCTTAAGGCAATCGTTACGCCGAGCCTGAGGCAATTTATTTGTTCTTAATTTCTCGAAATTCACTTGTTGTGTTGCCAGTATACAATATACTTGATTGCAACCAACTACAGTTTATATTATATTGAATCATCTTGTATTCAGCATTCAATTCTAACATTTAATAGTGTTACAGTTTATGCGTTCTGTTGTAACACGTCTGGCTGCTAGTTCTGTATGCTATTGTTTTAAAACAACATCTTAAGACTTAATGTTTTCATGGAAACAGAAATGGCAGCAGAACAAATATCGACAAAAGCATCCAACTTGAACAAACCAGACCAGTTTAAAGGAGAAGGTGATGATTTTTTGACATGGAAAAGTCAAATGCTTTTTTATCCCACTATTCTCGGTCTGCAAAAGTATCTCGAGGAAGATGAGTTAGTGCCGCCTACGCCAGGCAAACCCAATGAGTCAGATAAGATCTCGAATATTGATGTATGGAGACACTCAGATTTCTTATGCCGGAATTACATCCTGAACTGTTTAGACAAAGTTTTGTGCAAAGTGTATCAGCCAATCAAGACTGCAAAAGCCCTCTGGAATTCGCTTACCGCAAAGTACAAAACACAAAACATGAGCCTGAAGAAGTTTATAGTTGACAAGTTCATGGAATACAAAATGGAAGATTCAAAACCTGTTCCGAAGCTACAAGAACTTCAAATCATCATCCATGAAATGGAAGTAGAAGGACACGAAGTTGGCGAATCTTTTCTGGTTGAGGCGATCACTAGAAAGCTGCCACCATCTTTGAAAGACTACCTCAACTATTTGAAGCACAACATGAAGGAGATATCCTTACAAGACCTAATCGTTAGATTGAAGATTGAGGCAGATAATCGCGGAGTCACTAAACCAAAAAGCGAAGAGGCTTTTGTTGTAGAACCGTCAAAGAAAAATGGGCACCCTAACAAAAAGAAAAAGAAAAGAAAGGCGCCTGAAAACAAGTAGCATGATCAGAAGCAGTCCAAGAAATTCAATCGAGATTGTTGGGTTTGTGGAAAAACTGGTCATCAGGCAAAAGATTGCAGACACAAGAAACATAAAAATTCGGAAGCAAATCTGGTGGACAACATGGACATCAATGAGCCTAACTTCTTTGGAGTTATGTCAGGATTAAATTTAGTCCAGAATCCTTCTCAAAGGTGGTTTGACACAGGTTCTACACGACATGTGTGTTCTAAAAAATCCATGTTCTCCACATATAACAAACTGGATCATGGAGAAAAATTGTACATGGGTAACTCGGCAGTGTCAACGATTGAAGGCAACGGGAAGGTAATCCTCAAGTTCACATTTTGTAAAACTGTTACACTAAATGATGTGCTTCATGTTCTAGACATCCAAAAAAACTTGATTTTTGGACCTATACTCTCGAAGAAAGGCTTTCGAACGGTTTTTGATTTAGATAAAGTTGTTCTGTCATAGGTTGGAGTCTATATAGGGAGAGGATACTTGTGTGTTGGCCTATTTAAGGCTAATGTAGCCATAGTCAGTAATAATAATGTATGTTGCAATTATGAAATGAATAAAAAAGAAGTTTATTATATTGTCGAGTATGATGTTCTATTGTGGCATGAAAGCTTAGGCCACATAAAGTTTCGAAAAATGAAAAAACTTGCAAATATGGATTTGATTCCAAAATATCAAGTAGGTAAAAAAATATAAATGTGAGACTTGTGTAGAAGCAAAAATGGTTAAGAAACCATTTCATACTATTGAAAGAAGTACTGAACCATTACAAATGATTCTTACTGACTTAAGCGATTTCAAAAACTTACCTAAAAGAGGTTGGAAAAAGTATTTTATTACATTTATTGATGATTGTACACGATATTGTTGTGAATATATTTTAAATAGTAAAGATTTGCATCGTTTGTAAAATATAAGGCTGAAGTAGAAAATCAGCTAAATAAAAAGATTAAGATACTAAGATCTGATCGAGGTAGAGAGTATGAATCACCATTCGACCAATTCTGTGCAAAAAATGGTATAGTTCATCAAACAACAGCTCCATATTCACCACAACAAAATGGTATTGCTGAGAGAAAGAACAGAACGTTAAAAGACATAATTATCTCAATGCTCATAACCTCTGGTGTACCAATGAACTTGTGGGGGGAAGCCTTAAATATGTCTAACCACATTTTAAACAAGGTTCCTCACAATAAAACAAGAGCGATTCCATATGAATTATGGAAAGGACATAAACCAAGCTTTAAATACCTCAAAGTGGGGGGGGGGGGGTCTTGGCAAAAGTCCCAGTTTCGCCTCCTAAGGGAGTCAAATTTGGACCAAAAATGGCGGACTGCTACTACCTAGGGCTAGTCCAAAATAGTAGCACCTACTGATTTTTGGTATTCAAGTCTGAAATAGCTGATGTTCAAATAAATACAATCATGGAATCAAGAGATGCCTCATTCTTTGAAGATGTGTTTCCGCACAAAAAGAATGAAGAAACTTATGTCCCTAAAAGGACAAGAGAAGAAACAACCAATTCACATGAACATGAAAATCATTGTGAAATTGAGGAAATAGGACCCAGAAGAAGTATAAGGGCTAGAACTCCCAAGGCATTTGGTCTGAAGTTTTTAACATATATGTTAGAACACGAAACTCGAACGCACAAGGAAGCAATATCATTTTCTGAATCTGCATGTTTGAAAGAGCAATCCAAAGTGAGATTAATTCAATTCTATGTAATAAAACTTGGGAAATTGTTGATATTCCACCTGGAATAAAACCAATTGGCTGCAAATGGATTTTCAAGAAGAAAATGAAAGCAGATGGCTCTATCGATAAATATAAAGCCAGATTAGTAGCCAAATGATATCGTCAAAAAGAAGGTGTGGACTTTTTTGATACGCATTCATTAGTAACTTGAATAACCTCAATAAGAATGCTAATAGCAATTGCATCCATCTATAATTAAGAAATTCATCAAATGGATGAAAAGACAACATTCTTAAATGGCGATCTCGATGAGGAAATCTACATGGAGCAACCTAAAGGTTTCGTTTCAAACGAAAGTAAAAATAAAGTCTGTAGATTAGTAAAACCATTATATGGAATAAAACAAGCTCCAAAACAATGGCACGCAAAATTTGATAGTGTCATGATGAAAAATAGTTTTCGTATAAATGAATGCAATAAGTGTGTTTATTATAAACAAATTGGACAATCATATGTGATGATTTTTCTGTATGTAGACGATATGCTAATTTTTGGTCAGAATACCCGAGCGATAGAGACCATATAGAAAATGTTAATCACCAATTTTGATATGAAAGATTTAGGAGTTGCAGACGTTATTTTGGGAATCAAAATAATAAGAACGCCTAATGGAATTGAATTGTCTCAATGACACTATGTAGACAAAGTGATTGACAAATTTAATTTTTTTGGAATAAAAGGAGTACGAACACCTTTTAATCCATCTGAAGTACTGCATAAAAACACAAATGAGATTTTCATGCAACTGGAATACTCTCGTGTAATAGGATGTCTCATGTATCTCATGAATTACACAAGACCGGATATAGCTTATGCAGTAAGTCAATTAAGCAGGTATACAAGCAATCCAGGGAAGGAACATTGGAAAGTACTAATGAGAGTGCGAGGATATTTGAAAAATACTACAAACTATTCCTTACACTATGGAAAATATCCAGCTGTATTCGAAGGATATAGTGTATGCAAACTGGATTGCTGATTCAGAGGAATCAAAATCAACGAGTGGTTATGTATTTACCCTAGCAGGAGCAGTAATGTCATTGAAATCTACTAAAAAGACATACATAGCTCAATCCACTATGGAATCAGAGTTCATCGCATTAGATAAAGCAGGCGAAGAAGCAGAGTGGCTTCATCATTTTTTAGAAGATATCCCATTCTGGCCTAAACCTGTACCAGCGATATGCATACACTGCGATAACCAAGCAGCGCTAAGTAGAGCGCATAATTTTGTGTATAATGGAAAGTCACGACATATTCGTAGACGCCATAACACAGTTAGGCAGTTGCTCACAAATGGAACAATTTCCATAGATTATGAGAGAACAAATGATAACCAAGTGGATCTGTTTACTAAACTTTTATCAAGAGAGAAAATTGACTGCACATCAGGGGGAATGAGTTTAAAAGCCTAAACCAACAAGAGTTATCTTATATGAAAATCTACCCGAGCTATTGGAGATCCCACGAACTAGGATCAATAGGCAAACCAGTTATGAATAACTCAATACGTAATGCATTTTTGGACACAGTCCTACTCCATTCCTATGGTGCACACTATAAATGCATGCTAACAGAAGTATTACAAGGTTAAAACTATGTTTTTTAATGATGACCATATCTTGAAAATAACAAGTAGGGTATATGTAGGATACTCATAATGGTTGCGATCACCTATGTTAGTGCGAGCTGGGTCGGCTCTATGAGAATTTTAAATGGCTTGAATTCTCTATAACACTCGCAGAACCAGAAAGTGTTCAGGGCCAAAATGAATGCAACCAAGGGATTGGATGAGAAGGGAATCAATGCTTTGTAAAACTTATTCTTTGGATATAAAATAAAGGCTGATGGTCTAAGATGAAATAATTCACCGATTAGCTGAGTAGATCATACAAGTTTTAACTAAGGTAAGTTCAAAGTGAAATGCCTACTTATCCACGATAAAGCATTATTCCTTGCGTAGTCTATGATATTACACTTTGTGTGAGGGAAAAGTATATTATCATTCAGGTGAGGGATTGTTAGAATTCAAAGAGATGAATGACATATACTTTAGTGCCACATTAGCAAAAGATGATTAGATCTATGTATTTATATCTATTTCTCATTCCTTATATTGGCCCTTATGGTCAGGTAATTTTGGGTGAGTGGGAGGACCTAGATCATACAAATCAAACACACGCGTGCGCTTCCCTCTCGTCCCGTCCCGTACCGAACCGGGCCGGGTTGGGTTCGGGTTTGGGTTTAGAATTGAATCTTATTTTTGCTATGGAAAACTTAACCATTTTTTGCAGGTTTTTTCTTTGATTGGATGTTGCAATGTATGTGGATGCGACCCAACAAGAATCAAACGGGTTTTTGTAGCCCGTCAACAGATGAAGAGGAACGGGTACGAGTGCGACCCGTTATAATGGAATGCACGCAACTGTTGGAGATGTTTGAATTCAAACATCAAATAGACACGAATGTGACCATTGGAAGTGTGGCACCCCACGTCCGTTAATGTCACTCACTAAGGGAATGCATTAAGTTCCGTGAAGCGTTATAGATAAACAGACATAGAATAAATTACAAGACAGATATAAATAAGATAACAACGAAAGTTTAAATTTTTATTTCAAACATAAGTCATAATGTCGTGGTCCAAAATACCGTAATCCACAAAAACCATTACAATAACATAACTTCTGTCTTATATCATCCGAGTACATAAATATAGAAAGCATAACATAATTCCCCAAATAAAAGAGCTAAGCCACAGTAGAGATAAGAACTTGAGCCATACTTCGAAAGCAACTCCTAGCAAAATGATAACTGAATCCTGACTAAGCATGAGAACTCGTTCCCTAGGAACCTTGGGGGGAACGGAAGAAAGAAGAGGAAACAAAGAGGGTCAGACATAAAGTCTAGTGAGTCTAGTTACTTTTAGCAAGTAAATAAATAAAAGTAGCATGACAGGCATATAAAGCGGATAAGAGACATCATTATATAAATGGCAGGTGTGACAAGATAGATAGGATAAGGCGTATAAGCTTCACTAACGATTACTTTACACTTAGGGGTGTAAACGGGACGGACCGGACCGGACGGAGTGTGTCCAAGCTATGTCCTATAAGATTTCGGATGGACACGGACCAGATATCATATAGCCTCGGACCGAGCCGGACTGTCCTGTCCGATATAGCCTTGGATAATAGAAAAACATCGAACATTTTAGATCGCTCCGAACACTAGAGTGCCCAAGCTCTGTCCAACAAGAGAATCGGACAGACACAGACCAGACACCTTATAGCTTTGGACCAAGCTGGAAAATGGACTGTCCAGTCCGATATACAACCCTATCTGCACTATTACTAGTATAACCAGAAGGAGATGATCCCTTCCACTATAAGGTGGTAGACTTAGGCATACGTCAAATGTACCCTAACTACTACCCTAATCGATCGTCTTCCTATTCCGTAGATACCCTGTGTTGACCCCACAGTAGGAGGTATCACTTCCAAAAGTGGCAAACCTTCATTTCCCAAGATGTGCACAACCATATCTAATGGTATCACGGTCGTCTAATCCCCTTCTGCCTGGCTCATGCACGCACATGTCCCGGTCGGTATGCACCGCCCATACCGTCCTCCACATTCGGATCTCTTACAATCAGTTCAGTAAGCGTGCCCTTTCTCCGCCTAGTACAAAGTACTCTTGTTTGATACCAACTCTGGATTACTGACTGAAATGGGTACTACACAATATGATACAAGCTCTCCCCTTTGTTTTGTATCCCCCACTAGGTTTTCCACAGGTTATATTTACCCTAAAGGTGTCTTTACTTATATAACCCCAATCTCTCTACAGGTTATGCTTACCCTACGTGTGTCTTTAATAACCCTCAATCGATTAAGTCTTGTGGGCCTATATCAAATATTACCCACCCAACCAAGATATATGAACTTAACCCTTTTTACTTAACCCCTTTTCATGTTCACACAATCCCTATGGATTTTCTAGGTTAAGTATTTCAATTAATTACCATGTCCATTTATGGTTATAATGGGCAAGACCTCCCACATTAGTCCTACCACTTATGGATGCTGGATATGTCGGTCGGGTCCTGGGAGCCTTATTCCATAAGTTGGGTCTAACCTCGTGTCTTATCCCGTCTCGTATTTGTACACTTAGACTTCTCACATTAGGTTCAACATTAGTGGCTGCTAGATATGCCGGTCAGTTCCGGGTAGACTTCCACCACTAATGCAACCTAACATCGTGTCATAAGTGCAATTACAATTTACTAATTATCATCCTAGGTATTTCTTTATTAATTAACCAATTAATTAATACTATGCCTTTATAGGCGTTTCATGCCCATTAAGCTAGTTAAAGTATATGTCCAATTCATGTTCATTGATATTATTCAAATTATGCCAATACTAATCTTTTTCCCCCATTCCCTAACTAGCGCACTCACAAGTTTGGCGGCATGCCTAGGCTAGATAATAGCCTAGTTTTAAATGATAAATAGGAATATGACAAAAGTGATTGTCTTAACATAACTTGGCATAAACATAACTAATCATGCTGATAAGGTGGACATATGTGCATGAATCTGATGAACATGTAGACATTACTAACATAACTATGATGTCATAGTGAGCATAAAAAGATCTAAATTAACCATTTAGATGTCCAACTATTCAGATCTAACATAATAGGCACAAGATGATAAACTAAATATGATTAACAGTTTAAATGTCCACATAATTTAGATCCAATGGTTTAAAAGTGGATTTACACAAATAAGGTTCATGATTCACATCATGGAATTTCATAGATCCAACAAGATAGAAATTTAGATCCAAATTCTAACCAATTCAGAATGTCATATGTTCATAATTTACAATGGATCTGATGTAGTTTAGGCATATGAACATATCCAAGTCAGAATAGTATCATATTTAATTTTAAATATTCAAATCTAAAAGAAACTAACTCACAACGTTTGGCTTAAAGGAAAAGGTAGAAACTAGCATAGGTTGGATCTACGCTTGAATCTCTGAATTTGATTTGCTAAGTTGATAGATGTAGAAGATAGGATCCAGTTCAGTTCAGTCGCTGGCAGAGTTTGGCCACCATGAATTCTCAAATGAAGAAAATAAGAGAAATGACCACGTATATATATAACTGCTAGGCCCTCTGAAACCAACTGCTACGTCAGCTCTAGGGGTGTTGACACCCTTGTGGTTGGGTCGACCTAGGTGTCGACACCCCTTAAAGGGGGTCGACCCCGGTGTCAACACCCCTCTAGGGGGTCGACCCCCTAGAGTGGGAAACCTACCACCACTTTTTATTTTCGAATGTGAACTGTTCTAGATAAGATTCTAACTCAGCTCTGACACCTATATGACTCATATGTGTATATATATCTTTTCTACGTGTATACAAACTTAAAACCCTCATAACTTCCTTATACGGAGTCCGTTTTACGCAAACCAAATGTCTATCTTGACCATAATTTCGAGACGGATGCAAAAGTGCAGTCCGTTTTCCTTAATTCTAAGTATTAGATTAATTATTATCTAATTTATCCTCTTTTAATGTTGTTAAAATATGGGGTGTTACATTCTCCCCTACTCAAAGGATTTCATCCCCGAAATCTCCAAGTTGAGAAGAATGCAAATCCTACCATTCATCATCCATCTACTCATCCACCAGTCACTGGCACCCATCATCCTTAAAGACTTCTAATGCTTATATGAATATGAAAAGGTGTGTGTATATGTCCCAATACTAATGTGAAGATCAGACGGTCTACTGATTCAGCTGACCTCCTTAATGCAATGTATGTTAGTGACACGTATCCAATATGTATGCAAATAATCCTATTATAACATATTTGTTCTATATGTATGCACATTCATTCGTCTAAATGCAACATCCATATGCTAATACATCCATTTCCATACATAAAAGAAAAGAAAATGCTCATACATCCATATGCTGTATGAGAGTGATTGAGCTGATCTAGTGCCTAATGTGTGTTTATATGCATCCACAGGCTGCCACTAGCAAGCACTTGCATCCATCAAACATAACATGTCTCAAACGCATGTTTACATCCATATGATTCCTATCTAAAGGCCAAAATACTATGGATAGGATATATTCAAATGATAGAAACAAGCACCGATAAAACTTTAGAAAAAGGAGTTAAGAACATACCCTCGAAACAGAAATGGTACGAAGCACGGATCTTATCTTTGGTCTCCCAAGTCGCATCCTCTGGGTTATCTCCCCATTGAACCTTTAGCAACTTGATATCTTTATTGCGTAGCTTCTTGACTTCTGGTCCAAGGATACGGGAACGAACTCATCTGACTGTCGCCTCCCGTTACACTTCCATTTCTTTTAATATGCTTGGCTCAACAACTTCCGCGTTGTCATGCAAACACTTCCTCAGATGTGAAACATGGAAAACATCATGAACACCAGATAAATTCTCTGGAAGCTTTACTTTATAGCCCATTTGGCCAATCTTCTCGGTTATGGGAAATGGTCCCACAAACCTAGGTGCCAAATTCCCCACTGATCCGAAGTGAACCACATTCCTCAGAGGAGATAGTTTAATAAAAACTAAGTCTCCCACTTTGAATTCGATGTCAGTCCTTCTCTTGTTTGCAAGGATTTCTGCCTATCTTGAGCCCTCTTCATCCACCAACAAATAAGGTCAACCTTCTCGGATGTTTCTCTAACCATATCTGGTCCAAATAATAATCTTTCTGTAGATTCCCACCAGCAAGTTGGTGATCTACAGGGTCGCCCGTACAATGCTTGGAAAGATACCACACCAATGCTAGCTTGATAATTGTTGTTGTAGGCAAACTCTACTAAAGGAAGACGATCTTCCCAAGTCCCTCTGAAGTCAAGGATACACGACCTTAAAAGATCTTCTTGAACTCTGTTTATCCTCTCAGTCTGCCCATCGGTCTAAGGATCATAAGCGATGCTCATACACAACTGTGTACCAGTGCTTCTTGCAAGCTCCTCCAAAATTCACTGGTGAAGATGGGGTCACGATTGCTTGCGATGCTGGAACGTACTCCATGAAGATGAACTATCTCTCGGACATAAATCGCGGCTAACCATGATGTCGTCCGCTTAATCTTAACTGGAATAAAATGAGCGCTCTTAGTGAGTCTATCCACCATAACCCAAATACTGGTGTTGCCCTTTTTCGATCTAGGCAAACCATCTATGAAATCCATAGAGATGCTCCTCACTTCCATTGTGGAACTTCTAAAGGATGAAGTAGGCCACCAGGCTTCTTTTACTTAGCTTTAACTTGCTGGCAAACTAGACATTGAGAAACGAACTCTGCCACGTCTTTCTTCATCCCAGTGCAAAAGAAAACCCATTTCATATCTTTATATATCTTATCACCGCCTGGATGAACAATCATTTTTGAACGGTGGGCTTCTTCTAGGACTGCCTTTATTAAGCTTCCAGCTTGAGGAACACAAAGCCTTCCATCTCGTCCCAACCACCCCTTTTCGTCTATGCCATATCGAATGAGGTGACTAGAAGTATCCCCTTTCCTGAGCTTTTCCACGATGTCTAATATCTGTGGGTCTGATCCATAAGAGTTGGCCATATCTCTGACGATGCAAACAAATCAGGAAAAATCTCGATGGAGTGTCTAAAATAAAAATTTGCTATGAACTCTGAATTCTTTCTCTCCACAAACAGAGGACTTATGGCCACCCTTTGCCTGCTTAGCGCGTCGGCCACCACATTACCCTTGCCGGGAGTGTAAGCAATCTCAAAATCATAAGAAGCTAGGAACTCCATCCACCGTTTTTGCCTTAAATTAAGATCCTTCTGCGAGAACAAATACTTGAGAGATTTATGATAAGTGTATAACTTGAACTTCTCTCCAAGTAAATAATGACGCCACGTTTTAAGTGCGAATTCTATGGCAGCTAGCTCTAAATTATGGGTGGGGTAGTTTTTCTCATGAACTCTCAACTGCCTACCCCCATAACACACTACTTTCCCTTCTTGCATCAGAACTGCACCAAGCCCTGTGCCACATGCATCAGTGTAAACAGTAAACACTTTGCTTCCATCAGGCATGGTCAAGACTAGGGCTGTTGTCATAGCCTTCTTCAGTCATTGGAAAGCAATATCATAATCTATATCCCATGAAAATGCCAAATTTATCTTTGTCAGCCTGGTGAGTGGGGCCGATATCTTTGCGAAGTCCTTAATGAACTTCCTATAATAACCTACCAATCCAAGAAAGCTTCTCACCTCAATTGCATTTTTCGGAATCTGCCAATCTTGCACTGCAACCAACTTTGTGGGATCCACAGCGATCCCTTCTTTGGAGACCACATGCCCTAAGAATCTCACCTCTTTTGTCCAAAACAAGCATTTGGAGAACTTTGCCTTAAGCTGATGCGCACGGGGAGTTTCCAGAACTACTCTCAAATGTTGGACATGCTCTTCTTCGCTTTTGGAGAAGATCAAGATATCATCAACAAAGACTACGACAAACTTGTTTAGGAACTCTCTAAACACCCCACTCATCAAATCAACGAAATAGGCGGGTGCATTCGTCAACCCAAAAGGCATAAATAGCCATTCGAAGAAACCATTCGGAAAAGCAGTCTTATCTATGCTGTCCTCAGCCACCCTCAACCGATGAAACCCCATGGCCAAGTCTAACTGAAAAAATACCGAGGCACCAACAAGCCGATCAAACAAATCGTCTATCCTTGGAAGCGGTGCCTATTCTTCTTAGGGAGTTTATTTAACTCTCTATAGTCAACACACAAACGAAGCGAACCGTCTTCTTTAGTTGCAAACACAACTGGAGCACCCCATTCAGATATGCTTTGCCTAATAAACCCATTTTCAAATAGCTCCCCAACTTGCTTGCTAAGCTCCCTCCCTTCACTTGGAGCCATATGGCGCACTAGTGATGCAACTGGCTTTGCATTGTCCACCAGATATATACGAAAATCGATCTCGTGCCTCGGAGGTAAACCCTGTACCTCCTCAAAAACATCAAAATAATCTCGGACTACTGGAACAGATTGCAAATCATCTATAGATGTATCAAGAGACTCTAGGAAACTAAGCATAACAGGCCCTTGGGGGTCATAAGAAATCTCAAGGGTCCTCCCATGACAAGATAAAGGTCTAATGACCCTCCTCTCACAATCCAGAATGGCACCATATGTGGTAAGCTAATCCATTCCAAGAATCAACCCATAGCCCATAAACCCGAGCACATGCACGTCGCATTCAAACTCGACGCCTAACACAGATATTTTCAAACCCTGAAAAATCATAGATAATGAGCCGAACCACCAATAGGGTTTGAAACAACTATAGTTCCACTACCATACTAGTAATTAAGTGCATAGATTCAACTGCAGAACTTGATATAAATGAGTGTAAAGCGTCAGAATCAAAAAGTGTACTAATAGATTGATTAGAAACAGAAATTGAACCTTCCACAAAAAAAATTCTACCTCTATCAGGAGCACTAATCGCGAGAGCATGCACCGGCCCTCCAGAAGTTGCTGTCCTTTGGCCCTGTCCCTGTGATCCCTGTTTCTTCGGGCACTCCCTAACATAGTGTTCTACATCTCTGCAATTAAAGCAAGAATTTTTTCTCCTTTTGCAGTCTTTCATCAAGTGACCTTCTTTCCCACAATGGTGACATTTCCTTTTATCCTTGGCCTTGTCATTATTTCCACCTTTCTTATGCTATTGTTGTTACCCCTTCTTGGGCCACACTTTCTTATTTTGCGATGTCTCCTTAGCCGTTACTTCCTTCTTCTTTTCCTTGCCTTCCTCATGCTATAGGGCCATATCGACAAGCTTTTCAAAGGTGGCTCCTATTGGAATATGGGACATGGCTAACCCGCAAAGGGGTTTGTTTAGCCCTTTTCCAAACTGCAACGCCCTTTTGTGTGGAGTATCTACCAATTCCAGCCCGAACCTATCTAGCTGGTTGAATTTGTTCACATATTCTTTCACCGTCAAGCTCCCCTGTTTGAGTGCTAAGAACCTCTCCATCTGCATGCTTCTCTCAGCTTGGGAACGAAATTTCATTTCAAATCTTCACCTAAAATCTTCCCAAGTTTCCATCGGACGTCCAGCTTGGGTAAATTCCCACCAAAATGATGCTTCATCTTTCAGTAGCCAAGCAGCTAACTGTATCTTCCTTCTATTTCGTACTTCAAAGATTACAAATAAGTCCCCGGTCTCCTTGAGCCAACTCCGCGCTTCTACGAATGTCTCGTTTCCATGGAATGACTTCCCTCCCATAGCACAGAAGTCTTTGCAGAACTTAGCGAAATTATCTGCTCTTGGAGGAGGACGAGGAACAGCGGGTGCAACCGGGGGAGGAGCGTTTCCTTGGCCTTCGACAGGCGTCGTGGCCTTCAGATACCTACAGAACCATCCGGGTATTGTAACGCCCTCTGGAATAATAGGTTCCCAGACATGCTGAAAAGAAAAAGGAAGAGATTTAGACAAAGGACCGAAGGAAACTACATATGGCTTTTTGGGAAATGTTTTTCAAAGTAGACTTTTTTTTTCTTTTTTTTAAAATGCTTTCTTTTAAAACTTATTTTGAAAATCATTTTCAAAACTTTATCCAATCTGGTAACCTTCAGCTCTGATACCAAGTGTGACACCCTACTTCCGTTAATATCACTTACTAAGGGAATGCATTAAGTTCCGTGAAGCGTTATAGGTAAACAGACACATAATAAATTACAAGACAGATATAAATAAGATAACAACGAAAATTTAAATTTTTATTTCAAACATAAGTCATAATGTCGTGGTTCAAAATATCATAAGTCACAAAAACCATTACAATATCATAACTTCTGTCTTATATCATCAGAGTACATAAATAGAGAAAGCATAACATAATTCCCCAAATAAAAGAGCTAAGCCATAGTAGAGATAAGAACTTGAGCCATACTTCGAAAGCAGCTCCTAGCAAAATGATAACTGAATCCTGACTAAGCATGAGAACTCCCTACCTGTGAACCTGGGAAGGGGGGGGGACGGAAGAAAGAGGAGGAAACAAAGAGGGTCAGACATAAAGTTTGGCGAGTCTAGTTACTTTTAGCAAGTAAATAAATAAAAGTAGCATGACAAGCATATAAAGCAGATAAGAGAGATCACTATATAAATGGCAGGTGTGACAAGGTAGACAGGATAAGGTGTATAAGCTTCACTAATGATTACTCTGCACTATTACTAGTATAACCAAAATGAGATGTTCCCTTCCACTATATGGTGGTAGACATATGCATACGTCAAATGTACCCTAACTACTTCCCTAATCGATCGGCTCCCTATACCATAGATTCTTTGTGCTGGCCCCACAGTAGGAGGTTTCACTTCCTAAAGTAGCAACCCTTCATTTCCCAAGATGTGCACAACCATATCTACTTGTGTCACAGTCGTCTTATCCCCTTCTTCCCGGCTCATGCACGCACATGGCCCAGTCGGTTTGCGCCGCCCACACCATCCTCCACGTTTGGATCTCTTACAATCAGTTCAGTAAGTGTGCCCCTTCTCCGCCTAGTACGGAGTACTCTTGTTTGATACTAATTCCGGGTTACTAACTGAAATGGGACCCACACAATATGTTACAAGCTCTCCCCTTTGTTTGTATCCCCCACTAGGTTTTCCACAGGTTATATTTACCCTGAAGGTGTCTTTACTTATATAACCCCAATCTCTCTACAAATTATGCTTACCCTATGGGAGTCTTTAAAACATAACCCCCAGTCGGTTTAGTCTTGTGGGACTATATAAAATATTACCCACCCAACCTAGATATTTGAACTTAACCCTTTTTACTTAACCCCTATTCATGTTCACACAATCCCCATGGATTTTCTAGGTTAAGTATTTCAATTAATTACCATGTCCATTTATGGTTATAATGGGCCAGACCCCCCACATTAGGCCTATCACTTGTGGATGCTGGATATGCCAGTCGGGTCCGGGGAGCCTTATTCCACAAGTTGGGCTAACCTCGTGTCTTAGCCCGTCTCGTACTTGTACACTTAGACCTCTCACATTAGGCTCAGCATTAGTGGCTACTGGATATGTCGGTCGGGTCCGAGCAGACTTCCACAACTAATGCAACCTAACCTTGTGTCATAAGTGCAATTACAATTTACTAATTGTCATCCTAGGCATTTCTTTATTAATTTACCAATTAATTTGTCCTATGCCTTTGTAGGCGTTTCATGCCTGTTAACCAAATTAAAGTATATGTCCAATTCATGTTCATTAATAATATTCAAATTATGCCAATACTAATCTTTTTCCCCCGTTCCCTAACTAGAGCACTCACAAATTTGGCGGCATGCCTAGGCTAGATAATAGCCTAGTCATAAACGATAAATAGGAATATGAAAAAAGTGCTTGTCTTAACATAACTTGGCATAAACAAAACTAATCAAGGTGATAAGATGGTCATATAAGAATGAATCTGATGAACATATAGCAATTACTAACATAACTATGATGCCATAGTGAGCATGAAAAGATCTATATTAACCATTTAGATGTCCAACTATTCAGATCTAACATAATAGGCAAAAGATGATAAACTAGATATGATTAATAGTTTAAATGCCCACATAATTTAGATCCAATGGTTTGAAAGTGGATCCACACAAATAAGGTTTATGATTCACATCATGGCATGCCATAGATCCAACAAAATAGAAATTTACATCCAAATTCTAACCAATTCAGAATGTCATAAGTTCATAATTTACAATGTATCTGATGTAGTTTAGGCATATGAACATATCCAAGTCATAGTCGTATCATATTTAATTTTAAATATTCAAATCTAAATGCAACTAACTTACAACATTTGGCTTAAAGGAAATGTAGAAACTAGAGGAGGTTGGATCTACGCTTGAATCTCTTAATTTGATTTGCTAAGTTGATAGTTGTAGAAGATAGGATCCAGTTCAGTTCAACCGCCGGTAGAGTTTGGCCACCATGAATTCTCAAATGAAGAAAACAAGAGAAATGACCATGTATATATAGCTGCCAGGCCCTATGAAACCGACTGCCACGTCAGCCTTAGGGGTGTTGACACCCTTGTGGGTGTGTCGACCCAGGTGCCGACACCCCTCTAGGGGGTCGACCCCCTAGAGCGGGAAAACTGCCGTCACTTTTTATTTTTGAGTTTGAATTGTTATGGATAAGATTTTGACTCAGCTCTGACTCCTATATGACTCATATGTGTGTATATATCTTTTCTACGCGTATACAAACTTAAAACCCTCATAACCTCCTAATACGGAGTCCGTTTTACGCAAACCAAATGTCTATCTTGACAAGAATTTCGAGACGGACGCGAAGGCGCAGTCCGTTTTCTTTAGTTCTGAGTATTAAATTAATTATTATTTAATTTATCCTCTTTTAATGTTGTTAAAATACGCGTTGTTAAAGGAAGAGAATAAATAAGTGACAAATATTGATCACATTCCTTACGAATTTTCTAAACTCTTCTTCCTGTTCCCGTGCTTGCTCCTCTGCACGGAGTTCCATTGCTGCCAATTTCTCTACTCAAACTAACATAATCATCAATTACTCGAGCAGTTTTGTCTGTTGTATCCTGGGAGACTTCAAATAAAGTCTTAAGGAAATCGGTAGCCGAGCCTCAATCGATTTGTTTATTCTTAATTTCTCGAAATTAACTTGTTGTGTTGCCAGTATACAATATCCTTGATTGCAACCAACTGTTGTTTATATTATGTTGAATCATCTTGTATTCAACATTCAATTCTACCATTTAATAGTGTTACAGTTTATGCGTTTTGTTGTAACGCGTCTGGCTGTTGGTTCTGTATGCTATTGTTTTGAAACAACATCTTAAGACTTTACTATTTTCATGATAATAGAGATGGAAGCAGAACAAATATTGTAACAACCCGCCTCGCACTAGCCGACATTTCCCTAGAAATGCGTTGTACCGATGTCCAACTAGCACGAGACGATCGTCAGAGAAAAGAAAAGGAAAGGAATTTGAAAAAAAGAATCATCAAGGAACCTGTAGTATATCTCACAGCGCATGGAATAAAATATAATAATAATATAACTTGACATAAAACAGGCGAGACAGTGCATGAGCTGAAACTAAACATCGTAGCAGCGGAATATCCAAAATACAGCTTATGTTCCACATCATCATTATTACAACTTTTAAAAACTGTCTGTAAAGCGAAGTAAGAACGGTACACTACTAATGCCCAAAGTAGTGACCAGCAACGACACAGGGAGAATATATGAAGATAATATGTGTAAGCCTCCTACTTGTCTCTGGACAGCTACTCGTACACAACCATCTAACCTGTCTCTAGTCTGCCCATTAAGAGCACCCAGAGTAATATGAAGAGATATAAAACTCTGGGTCAGACAAAAGTACGATATGAGCGATAAGCAACTAAAAAAGAACAATAACAGGTATACATAACCATACCTGAACCTGGACCTGCAACCAAAGAGTCAGCACAACTAGATGCACAATACTCTAAGGTAACACTAACATATAGTGCAAAGATAACGGGGGAGGGGGTGTGCATGTCGTAGAGATGGCAAACAATCGAGCATAGCAACCATCCTCTCATCTCTCACTCAGTGGGTAAAGCATACGATATCCACCGCTTTGATCACCCAAATCCTTGCTATGATCACTATGCCCCATGGAGTCATGACAACCCCACTGCACCGATCCATAGTCACTAGTCCTTTGCTATGTCCACTCTGCCACATGAAGTCATGACGACTCCACTGCACTGGCTCATAGCCATGCTACGATCACTCTGCCCCATGGAGTAATAACTGCCCCCACTGCACTGATCCATAGTCTAACATTCGTCTTTCGGTGGTGAATCAAAGTTATGGAAGTCGATAACTCCTTAGCACACGTCCTGCAGCAAAGCCCAACCATGAAGTTAACTCGTTGGTTCCCAACTGGATCCTGAGTACAAACTTCCCATTTGGACTACCTTTGCATCCCGGGTTTTGGTCATCATCTCCGTTCGTGAAAGGGTTTCCATTCGTGATCTTCCTCGTCGGTTCGTGGCGCTCCAAGGCTCCGGTTCATGGGTCCTCCTCTGATCATTGGCTCGTGGTTCACAACCTCCTAGTCAGCTCATGGGCGGTGCACCAAGCTCCGGTTCGTGAGTAGCAGTGGCATTTCGTGGCAAGCTTCACGGCTCGGCTCGTGATATGCTTCATGGTGGTTCAGCTCGTGGCATTAGTTTGTGGAGCTTCGTCTGGTCCGGCTCATGGAGGTGCCTCGTGGGTCTTCAACTAGCTCGAGGTTCAACGGTTCGTGGAGGTCGAGTGCATCACGAATGGGGTCGGTTTGTTGTCATAGTTCAAGAATTGAGAGGTCAGCTCGTCGGTGTGTCTCTCGAACGGGTATGACCAATTTCCTGCAACTCTTTCTAGCAAGCTATTAACGCCATACGACGGCATTTTCGACCATTCTAACTTGACTATACAATCACAAAACATTCCAAACAGTCATAACAACATGTATAATCGACCATAAACACCAAAACAACAACTAAATATGTAAAAATGGATCAAATATACCTTAAAACCCTTATTTTCCCCTTAATCAAGCTTAATCATTACTAATGATAGGATTAGCAAAACACGTCCAAATTAACCCAAAATTCTAACAGAGGCCTAAAATAATATTTCGGAATTTCTAAACAATTTTCCAGAATTTAATCTTATATAATTTCGCTAATTAACGCTAATCATCACTAATTAGCCGTAATTAGTGAAAAACAATGCAAATCACTCACCATGGCCACAAATAAAATACCAAATCTGAAAACTCTACTGTTTGGTTCGAATTCCAATGCCAAACAGCAGCTCCAACTCTTATTTGGTGCTAATTTTCCTTGATTTGACATAGATTAGCTTAATCCTTGATTAGAGAGCGATTTGGGATGAAATTAGAAGGTGGAGGCCCTTGTTAGGGTTTCTAGAGTGTAAATGGCGGCCAGAAAGCTGAAATGAAATGAACATCTAACTCATTTCAGCCTCCCCATAACCCTAATCCCAAAATAGGTTATGGGCCCATTCACTAACTACACTATTAAGCCCACTTAAGCAGTTTATAACCATCGAAACCTTGTTTCAGCCATATATCCTAAACGGTAAGTCTGTTTGACTAATGTGACCACTCTACGGAAAGGTAAACCGTCATCCAAATCCAATGATAGAAACAAGATCAACTAGGGGCAAAACGGTCATTTAAAAATCGGCAAAAATCGTGAATATGGGAAATGACCCCAATAGTCATCCCCCAAAGTTACATGACCATACGACCTCCTATGACAATGAATTAAATATTCTACGATCGTCTGATATGTAGAATGCGGGTCGTTACATTCTTCCCCCCTTAAGAAATTTCGTCCCCGAAATTCCTTAACTAAGAAACAAACAATGGATCCCGCATGCCTATCAGTCATTTGCAAACAATCAAACATGCATAACAATCGAAACAAGTCCATCCTAGCATGCGGAAAAACAAAATCGCAATTATAAAATTACCAGGCAAAGAGTTCTGGATATGTCTTCCTAATGCTCTCCTCTGTCTCCCAAGTACAGTCATTCTCGTCCTCGCTCCACTGAACCTTTACTAGTTTCACCGCTTTCCTTAGAAGTTGCTTCGTATCGTACTCGATAATACAAATCGACTTGCGGTTCCCAATCGCCTCAAGCTATACTTCGATATCATCCAACTGATCAGGTGAAATAGTCATATAATAGTCATATCGGGGTCTTGTACGAACTTCCATAACCGGGAAACATGAAATACGTTATGAACACCCGCCATCTTGTCAGGCACCTTAACTTTATATGCCAAATTCCCAACTTGCTCGAGAACTGGGGATGGACCAACAAATCTTGGCTCCAACTTACCTCTTCTACCAAATCGAATAACATTCTTTAATGGAGAGATCTTGACAAATACTAAGTTGCCAACGAAGAATTTCAAATCTCTTCGCCGCGTATCAACATAATTCTTCTGCCTGTCTTGGGAAGCCTTCATTCGCTTTTGAACGATCTTGATCTTGCTTGAAGTTTCTCTTATCACATCTGCTCCAAGCACAAATTTCTCACCGGTTTCTAGCCAACATGATGGTGAATTGCACGGTCTTCCGTACAAAGCTTCAAATGGAGAGATACCAATACTGGATTCATAACTATTATTATATGCAAACTCTACTATATTCAAATGGCCATCCCATGATCCACCAAAACCAAAATATGCAAGCTCTCAAGAGATCTTCTAATACTCGATTCACGCTCTCTGTTTGACCATCGATTTGAGGATGATATGCGGTACTGAGATGTAACTCTGACCCTATAGCCTCTTGTAAGCTCTTCCAAAACCCACTAGTAAACAACGGGTCTCGGTCACTCACAATGCCTTCAGGTACTCCATGAAATCTCGCTACCCACTTCATATATAGTTTTTCTAACTTAGATGTCGTTCTGTTCGACTTGACTGGTATGAATCTTGCACTCTTGGTCAATCGGTCTATAATTACCCAAATACTATCGTGACCCGATCTAGTCCTAGGTAACCTATCAATAAAATCCTTTGATACTTGTTCCCAATTCCATTCTGGAGTTTCTAATGGTTGTAACAAACCACTAGGCTTCTTTTTCTTCGCTTTGACTAGCTGGCAATTCATGCACTTTGATATAAACTTCCCAACTTCTCTTTTCATCCCTTCCCAGTAGTAAGTCTGCTTCATGTCTCGATACATCTTGTCACCACCGGGATGTATATTCAGTTTTGAGTGATGACATTCTCTAAGCAATTCATCTCTAAATCCGTTGACATTGGGTACAACTTGTCTCCCATTCTTTCGAAGCCATCCTTCTCGATAAAGCCCATACTTTTCCATCTCCCCATCGATACCCATCTCTAACTTGGAGATGACTTCTAATAGATTAGGATCATCCCTTTGACGGGAACCAATCCATTCAATCAAAATGAGTCTGATCGTCAAACTTGCTAACATTTTCGGATCTAATTCACATTTAGGTCCGAAGTCATATCCTGCGATATACTCCAGTTGCTTCCATTCTAAAAACATAGCCCCTAACCTGGAATTTCTCCTACTTAATCATCAGCTACTGCATTGCCTTTCCCTGGCGTGTATGCGATATCAAAATCATATGAAGCCAAGAACTCTAACCATCTCTGCTGACGGAGATTTAAATCTTTCTGGGAGAAGAGATACTTCATAACTTATGATCAGTAAACAACTCAAATCTTTCTCCCAAGAGATAATGTCTTCACATCTTCAAGGCGAACATCTGATCGTTGCCAATTCCAAATCATGAGTAGGATATCATTTCTCATTCGGTTTCAGTTCCCGACTAGCATAAGCTACAACCTTACCTCCTTGCATCAATACAGCACCTAGTCAGGTACCACATGCATCTGTGTATACAGTCATTTCTTCATTCTCTTTTGAAATGACTAACACTGGCGCACTCGTCAACTTCTTCTTTAAACCCTTAAATGCATCCTCGCACCTTCAGTCCCAGATGAAAGATTGATTCTTCTTGGTCAACTGAGTCAACAACGCCGCTATCTTGGTGAAGTCTTGGATGAACTTACGATAATATCCAGCTAACCCCAAGAAACTTCTTACATCTGTTGCATTCTTGGGCGCAGGACAATCTTGCACCGTAGCCACTTTTGCAGGATCCACGGCGATACCATTCTCTGAAATAACGTGGCCTAAGAATCTCACTCTCCTCCCCCAGAAGTGACACTTCGAAAATTTTGCTTTCAACTGGTGTTTTCTCAACACCTCCATCACTGTCCTCAAGTGTTCCTTGTGTTCTTCCTCTGTCCTTGAGTACCAAGATATCGCCCACGAACACAAGAACAAACTTGTTCAATTGATCTTTGAATACCCTATTCATAAGATCAACAAAGTATGCTGGTGCATTGGTCAACCCGAGTGGCATGACCAACCACTCATAGATCCATACGACGTCCGAAATGCCGTTTTAGCTATACTCTCAGCTGCCACTCAGAGATGATGAAACCCTATCGCGATATCCAACTGGGAGAACACTCTCGCTCCTTCCAGTTGATCAAACAAATCATCTATTCACGGAAGAGGATACTTATTCTTCCTCGTCACCTTATTAACCTAGTGATAGTCTACAATAATCGAACGAAACCATCTGACTTAGTAGAAAATACAACTGGTGCTCCCCACTCGGAGATACTTCTTCGAATAAATCCATTCTTCAAAAGATCAGTAACTTGCACCCCAAGCTCTCGCTGCTTCTTTGGTGCCATACGACGAAGTGGCATCACTATAGGTCTGGCATCTTTCACTAAATCAATACGAAACTCAATCTCTCGGTGTGGTGGAAGTCCAGTCATTTCCCCGAAGATGTCTGGATACTGGACAACAATGGGAACCTCTGATAACTCGTCATGCGGGATGTCAAGGGAATTTAGAAAACTAGCCATAACCTCATCACTAGGTAGGCTACCAAACACTACCCTCCGCCCATCGTCCGCTCTAATAGTCATCGAAAAACCTTACAGTCTACCACCACCCCATATCTTTGGAACCAAACGATTCCCAAAATAATACCAAACCCAGTAAAGCCAAAAACAAAGCAATCACAAGCAAACATACATCCATGACTCGGTAAGACCAAATTACGACAAATCATGTTAAGTCTTGTCGAACCACCAATTGTGTTCGTCACAGCTAAAGGTCTATCGACAATCTCGGGTTCCAATCCCAACCTATCTACCAGGTCACTAGATATGAAGGAATGGGAAGCCCCGGTATCGAACAATACTCGAACAGGAACATCATAAATATAAAGCGTACCTTAAATAACGACATTGTCCTTATTTCAAGGGCATTCCCTTCATTGGCCCCAGAACCTGATCCTTCCTCAACTCCAGTTGCAGGATTCCTCATCGTACTCCTTGTGCTTCGGCTCATCGTTCAATCTGTAAAGAGAACAGATTAGCCATCTCCTCAGTGGTGCCAATGCAGTGCGACTTCATCCTTAGATATACTAACAGTATATATATACATAGCTTTTGAAAACAAAAATATAAAAAATACGCACTCTCATATACGTATAAAATATCTCCCTGGTGTCTTCTCCTATGTTAACTATGCAACCTAGAGCTCTGATACCAAATGTAACAACCCACCCCGCACTTGCCGACATTTCCCTAGAAATGCGCTGTACCGATGTCCAACTAGCACGAGACGGTCGTCAGAAGAAAGAAAAGGAAAGAGATTTGAAAATATGAATCATCAAGGAACCTGCAGTATATCTCACAGCACATGGAATAAACTATAATAATAACATAACTTGACATAAAACAGGCGAGACAGTGCATAAGCTGAAACTAAACATCATAGCAGCGGAATATCCAAAATACAGCTTATGTTCCACATCATCATTATTATAACTTTTAAAAACTACCTCTAAAGCAAAGTAAGAAGGGTACACTACTAATGGCCAAAGTAGTGACCAGGAGCGACACAGGGAGAATATATAGAGATAATACGTGTAAGCCTCCTACTCGTATCCGGACAACTACTCATGCACAACCATCTAACTTGTCTCTAGTCTGCCCGCTAAGAGCACCCAGAGTAATAAGAAGAGACATAAAACTATGGGTCCGACAAAAGTCTGATACGAGTGATAAGCAGCGAAAACAGAACAATAACAGGTATATATAAGCATACCTTAACCGCAACCAAAGAGTCAGCACAACTAGATGCACAATACTCTAAGGTAACACTAACATATGGTGCAAAGATAATGGGGTAGGGGGTGCGCATGTCATAGTGATGGAAAACAATCAAGCATAGCAACCATCCTCTCATCTCTTACTCGGTGCGTAAAGCATACGATATCCACCACTTTGATCACCCAAATCCTTGCTATGATCACTCTACCCCATAGAGTCATGACAACTCCATTGCACTGATACATAGCCACTAGTCCTTTGCTATGTCCACTCTGCCCCATGAAGTCATGATGACTCTACTGCACTGGCTCATAGTCATGCTATGATCACTCTGCCCCATGGAGTAATAACTGCCCCACTGCACTGATCCGTAGTCTAACATTCGTGAATCAAAGTTATGGATGTCGATAACTCCTTAGCACACGTCCCGCAACAAAGACCAACCATGAAGTTAACTCATTGGTTCCCAACTGGATCCTAAGTAAAAACTTCCTATTTGGACTACCTTTGCATCTCGGGTTTTGGTCATCATCTCTGTTCGTGACTGGATTACCATTCATGATCTTCCTCGTCGGTTCGTGGCGCTCCAAGGCTCCGGTTCGCGGGTCCTCCTCTGATCATCGGCTCATGGTTCACAACCTCTTGGTCGCCTCGTGGGCGATGCACCAAGTTCCGGTTCCTGAGTGGAAGCGACGGTTCTGGGCAATCTTTACGGCTCAGCTAGTGAGATGCTTCATGGTGGTTCACCTCGTGGCATTGGTTCGTGGAGCTTGGTCTGGTCGGGCTCGTGGAGGTACCTCGTGGGTCTTCAACTGGCTCAAGGTCCATCAGTTCGTAGAGGTGGAGTGCGTCACAAGTGGGGTCGGTTCGTGATCATGGTCCACGAGTGGAGAGGTTGGCTCCCAGGTGTGTCTCACGAACGGGTATGACCAATTTCCTGCAGCTCTTTCCAGCAAGCTATTAACGCCATACGACGGCATTTTCGACCATTCTAACTTGACTATACAATCACAAAACATTCCAAACAGTCATAGCAACATGTATAATCGACCATAAACACCAAAATAGCAACTAAATATGTAAAAATGGATCAAACATACCTTAAAACCCTTGTTTTCCCCTTAATCAAGCTTAATCATTACTAATGTTAGGATTAGCAAAACATGCCAAATAACCCAAATTTCTAACAGAGGCCTAAAATAATATTTCGAAATTTCTAAACATTTTTCTAGAATTTAATCATATATAATTTTGCTAATTAACACTAATCATCCCTAATTAGCCGTAATTAGTGAAAAACAATGCAAATCACTCACCTTGGCCACAAATGAAATACCAAATCTGGAAACTCTACTGTTTGGGTCGAATTCCAATGCCTAACAGCCGCCCCAACTCTAATTTGGTGCTGATTTCCCTTGATTTGACGTATTTCATTTCAGCCTCCCCATAACCCTAATCACGAAATGGGTTATGGGCCCATTCACTAACTATCCTATTAAGCCCACTTAAGCAGTTTTCACCTTTCAAACCTTGTTTCAGCCATATCTCCCAAACGGTAAGTCTGATTGGCTAATGTGATCACTCTACGAAAAGGTAAACCATCATCCGATCCAAATGTAATTGGTGTCAGGTCAAAACTCCTTGCCAATCGAAAGTTATGGACGAAACAAGATCAACTAGGGGCAAAACGGTCATTTAAAAATTGGCAAAAATCGTGAATATAGGAAATGACCCCAATAGTCGTCACCCAAAGTTACACGACCATACGACCTCCTATGACAATGAATTAAATATTTTACGATTCTTTGATGCATAGAATGCGAGTCGTTACAAATATCGATAAAGACAGCCAACTTGAACAAACCAGACATCTTTAAGGGAGAGGGTGATGATTTTTTGACATGGCAAAGTCAGATGCTTTTTTATCTCACTACTCTTCGTCTGCAAAAGTATCTTGAGGAAGATGAACTAATGCCGCCTATGCTAGGCAAAACCAAGGAGTCAAATAAGATTCTGAATATTGATGCATGGAGGCACTCAGATTTCTTATGCAGGAATTACATCCTGAACTGTTTAGAAAAAGTTTTGTACAATGTGTATCAGCCAATCAAGACTGCAAAAGCCCTCTGGAATGCGCTTACCGCAAAGTACAAAACACAAAATGTGACCCTGAAGAAGTTTATAGTTGACAAGTTCATAGAATACAAAATGGTTGATTCAAAACCAATTCCTACGCAACTACATGAACTTCAAATCATCATCCATGAAATGGAAGCAGAAGGCCACGAAGTTGGTGAATCTTTTCTGGTTGAGGCGATCACTGGATTGTTTCTACCATCTTGGAAAGACTATCGCAACTATTTAAAGCACAAGAAGAACGAGATATCCTTACAAGACCTAATCGTCAGATTGAAGATTGAGGCAGATAATCGCGGAGTCACTAAACCAAAAAGCGAAGAGGCTTTTGTTGCAAAAGGGTCAAAGAAAAAAGGCACCCTAAAGAAAATAGAAAGAAAAGGAAGGCGCTAGAAAACAAGCAGCATGATCAGAAGCAGTCCAAGAAATTCAATGGCGATTGTTGGGCTTTTGGTAAAACTGGTCATCAGGCAAAAGATTACAGACACAAGAAACAGAAAAATTCAGAAGCAAATGTGGTGGACAACATGGGCATCAATGGGCCTAACTTCTCTGGAGTTGGGTCAGAATGCAATCTAGTCTAGAATCCTTCTCAATGGTGGTTTGACAAAGGCGCTATACGACATGTGTGTTCTGAAAAATCCATGTTCTCCACATATAACAAACTGGATCATGGAGAAAAATTGTACATGGTTAACTCAGCAGTGTCAACGATTGAAGGAAACGGGAAGGTAATCCTCGAGTTCACATCTGGTAAAACTGTTACACTAAATGATGTGCTTCATGTTCCAGACATCTGGAAAAACTTGATATCTGGACCTATGCTCTCAAAGAAAGGCTTCCGAATGGTCTTTGAATCAGATAAAGTTGTTCTGTCCAAGGCTGGAGTATATAGAGGGAGAGGATACTTGTATGATGGCCTATTTAAGGCTAATGTAGCCGTAATCGGCAATAATAATGTATGTTGCAATTCTGAAATGAATAAAAAGGAAGTTTCTTACGTTGTCGAGTATGATGTTCTGTTATGGCATGAAAGATTAGGACACATAAACTTTTCGAAAAATGAAAAAACTTGCAAATATGGATTTAATTCCAAAATTGCAAGTAGATAAAAAAACATGTGAGAATTGTGTAGAAGCAAAAATGGTTAAAAAAACCATTTCATACTATTGAAAGAAGCACTGAACCATTACAAATGATTCATGCTGACTTATGTGATTTCAAAAACTTACCTACAAGAGGTGGAAAAAAGTTTTTTCTCACATTTATTGATGATTATACACGATATTGCTATGTATATCTTTTAAATAGTAAAGATGAAGCAATTGCATCATTTGTAAAATATAAGGCTGAAGTAGAAAATCAGCTAAATAAAAAGATCAAGATACAAAGATCTGATCGCGGTGGAGAGTATGAATCAACATTCAAACAATTTTGTGATGAAAATGGTATAATTCATCAACCAACAGCTCCATATTCACCACAACAAAATGGTATTGCTGAGAGAAAGAACAAAACATTAAAAGACATGATTAACGCAATGCTCAAAACCTCAGGTCTACCAATGAACTTGCGGGGGGAAGCCTTAAATATGTCTAACCACATTTTAAATAAGATTCCTCACAATAAAACTGGAGCGATTTCTTATGAGTTATGGAAAGGACATAAACCAAGCTTCAAATACCTCAAAGTGTGGGGGGCTTGGCAAAAGTCCCAGTTCCACCTCCTAAGAGAGTCAAACTTGGACCAAAAACAGTAGACTGCTACTACCTTGGGCCAGTGCAAAATAGTAGTACCTACAGATTTTTGGTATTCAAGTCTGATATAGCTGATGTTCAAATAAATAAAATCATGGAATCAAGAGATGCCTTATTCTTTGAAGATGTGTTTCCGCACAAAAGAAATGATGCTGCTTATGTCCCCAAAAGGGCAGAAAAGAATCGACCTATTCACATAAAGATGAAAATCATCGTGAAATTGAGGAAATAGAACCCAGAAGAAGTGTAAGGGCTAGAACTTCCAAGACATTTGGCCCGGAGTTTTTAACATATATGTTAGAACATGAACCTCAAACGCACAAGGAAGTTATGTCATCTTCTGAATCTGCATGATGGAAAGAAGCAATTCAAAGTGAGATTGACTCAATTCTAAGTAATAAAACTTTGGAAATTGTTGATATTCCACCTAGAATAAAACCAATTGGCTGCAAATGGATTTTCAAGAAGAAAATGAAAGTAGATGGCTCTATCGATAAATATAAAGACAGATTAGTAGACAAAGGATATCGTCAAAAAGGAGTGGACTTTTTTGATACGTATTCACCAGTAACTCTTATAACCTCAATAAGAATGCTAATAGCAATTGCATCAATCTATAATTTAGAAATTCATCAAATGGATGTAAAGACAACATTCTTAAATGGCGATCTCGATGAGGAAATCTACATGGAGCAACCAGAAGGTTTCATTTCAAACGGAAATGAAAATAAAGTCTATAGATTAGTAAAATCATGATGTGGACTAAAATAGGGTCCAAAACAATGGCATGCAAAATTTGATAATGTCATGACGAAAAATGGTTTTCGTATAAATGAATGCAATAAGAGTGTTTATTACAAACAAATTGGACAATCTTATCTGATGATTTGTCTGTGTGTAGACGATATGCTAATTTTTGGTCCGAATGCCCGAGTAATAGAGACCATAAAGAAAATGTTAATCAACAATTTTGATATGAAAGATTTAGGAGTTGCAGACGTTATTATGGGAACCAAAATAATAATAACACCTAATGGAATTGAATTGTCTCTGTCACACTATGTAGACAAAGTGATTTACAAATTTAAATTTGTTGTAATAAAAGGAGTACGAAAACCTGTTAATCCATCTGAAGTACTACATAAAAACACAGATGAGATTGTCATGAACTTGGAATACTCTCGTGTAATAGGATATCTCATGTATCTCATGAATTGCACAAGACCAAATATAGCTTATGAAGTAAGTCGATTACGCAGGTATACAAGCAATCCAGGGGAGGAACACTGGAAAGAACTAATGAGAGTGCTATGATATTTGAAAAATACTAGAAACTATTCCATACACTATGGAAAATATCCAGCCGTATTAGGAGGATATAGTGATGCAAACTGGATTGCTGATTCAGAGTAATCAAAATTAACGAGTGGTTATGTATTTACCCTAGCAGGGGCAGCAGTGTCATCGAAATCTACTAAACAGACATGCATAGCTCGATCCACTATGGAATCAGAGTTCATCACATTAGATAAAGAAGGCGAAGAAGCAGAATGGCTTCGTCGTTTTTTAGAAGACATCCAATTTTGGCCCAAACCTTTACCAGCCATATGCATACACTGCGATAACCAAGCAACGCTCAGTAGAGCGCATAATTTTGTGTATAATGGAAAATCATGAGATATTCGTAGATGTTATAATACAGTTACGCAGTTACTCTAAAATGGAACTATTTCCATAGATTATGTGAGAACAAATGATATCCTAGCGGATCCATTTACTAAAGTTTTATCAAGAGAGAAAATTGATTGCGCATAGATGAGAATGGGTTTAAAAGCCTAAACACACAAGAGTTATCTTATATGGAAACCTATCCTAGCGACTAGAGATCCAACTGAATAGGAACAATAGGCAAACCGGTTATGAATAACTCAAGACTTAATGCATTTTTGTATACACTCCTACTCCATTCCTATGGTGCACACTATAAATGCATGCCTACAGAAGTATTACAAGGTTAAAACTATGTTTTTTAATGATGAACATATCTTGAAAATAATAAGTGGGTTATATGTAGGATACTCTTAGAGGTTGCGATCACCTATGTTAGTGTGAGTTGGGTCGGCTCTATAAGAATTTTAAAAGGCTTGAATTCTCTATAACACTCGCAGAACCAGAAACTGTTTAGGACCAAAATGAACACAACCAAGAGATTGGATGAGAAGGGAATCAATGCTTCGTAAAACTTATTGTTTGGACATACAATAAAGGCTGACGGTTCAAGATGAAATAATTCACCGATTAGCCGAGTAGATCCGATAAGTTTTAACTAGGGAAAGTTCAAAGTGAAATATCTACTTATTCACAATAAAGCATTATTCCATACGTAGTCTGAGATATTATACTTTGTGTCGGGGAAATGTATATTATCATTCATGTGGGGGATTGTTAGAATTCAAAAAGATGAATGACATATACTTTAGTCCCACATTGGCAAAAAGAAGATTAGATCTATGTAATTATATTTATTCCTTATATTGGCCCTTAGGGTTAGGTAATTTTGTGCGAGGGGGAGAACCTAGATCAAATGAACCAAACACATGCGCGTGCCGCCTGCCCGTCCCATCCCGTACCGAACCGGGCCGGGTCGGGTTCGGGTTCAGGTTCGGGTTCGGGTTTGGATCTAGAATGAAGTCTTATTTTTGTTTTCGAAAACTTAACCAATTATTTGGGTTTTTCTTTGTTTGGATGCGACAATGTATGTGGATGCGACCAAACAAGAATCGAACGGGTTTTTGCAGCCTGTCATCAGATGAAGAGGAACGAGTGCGGGTGCGAACCGTTATAATCGAATGAACGCAACTGTGACCGTTGGAAGAGAATAAATAAGTGATGAATCTTGATCACATTCCTCATGAATTTTCTGAACTCTTCTTCCTCTTCCCGTGCTTCCTCCTCTACATAGAGTTCCATTGTTGCAAATCTCTCTACCTAGACTGACGGAATCATCACATACTCAAGCAGTTTCGTCTGTTGTATCCTAGGAGACTTCAAATAAAGTCTTAAGGAAATCGGTATGCTGATCCTCAGTCGATTTATTTATTCTTAATTTCTCAAAATTCACTTGTTGTGTTGCCAGGATACAATATACTTGATTGCAATCAACTGCTTTTTATATTATATTGAATTATCTTGTATTCAATATTCAATTCTAACATTTAATAGTGTTACAGTTTATGTGTCTTGTAGTAACGCGTCTGACTATTAGTTCTATATGCTATTGATTTGAAACAACATCTTAAGACTTTACTGTTTTCATGAAAACATAGATGGCAGCAGAACAAATATCGATAAAGACAACCAAATTGAACCAACTAGACTTGTTTAAGGGAGTAGGTGATGGTTTTTTGACATGGCAAAGTCAGATGCTTTATTATCTCATTACTCTCGGTCTGCAAAAGTATCTTGAGGAAGGTGAACCGGTGTTGCCTACGCCAGACAAAACCAAGGAGTCAGACAAGATTCCGAATATTGATGCATGGAGGCACTCAGATTTCTTGTGCAGGAATTACGTCCTGAACTATTTAGTTTTGTACAAAGTGAATCATTCAATCAAGACTGCAAAAGCCCTCTAGAATGCGCTTACCGCAAAGTACAAAACACAAAATGTGAGCCTGAAGAAGTTTATAGTTGAAAAGTTCATGGAGTACAAAATGGTAGATTCAAAACCTGTTTCTACGAAACTAATGAACTTCAAATCATCATCAATGAAATGGAAGCAGAAGGCCACGAAGTTGGTGAATCTTTCCTAGTTGAGGCGATCACAATAAAAAGGCCACCATCTTAGAAAGACTACCGCAACTATTTAAAGCACAAGAAGAAGGAGATATCCTTACAAGACCTAATCGTTAGATTGAAGATTGAGGAAGATAACCGCAGAGTCACTAAATCAAGAAGCGAAGAGGCTATTGTTGCCGAAGGGTCAAAGAAAATAGGGCACCCTAACAAAAAGAAAGAGAAAAGGAAGGCGCCAGAAAACAAGCAGCACGATCAGAAGCAGTATAAGACATTCGATGGCGATTGTTGGGTTTGTGGCAAAACTGGTCATCAGGCAAAAGATTGCAGATAGAAGAAACAGAAAAATTCGAAAGCAAATGTGGTGGACAACATGGACATCAATGGGCCAAACTTCTCTGGAGTTGTGTTAAAATGCAATCTAGTTCAGAATCCTTCTCAATAATGGTTCGACACAGGCGCTACATGACATGTATGTTCTGAAAAATCCATGTTCTCCACATATAACAAACTGGATCATGGAGAAAAATTGTACATGGGTAACTCGGCAGTGTCAATGATTGAAGGCAACAGGAAGGTAATCCTCAAGTTCACATCTGGTAAAACTGTTACACTAAATGATGTGCTTCATTTTCTAGACATCCGGAAAAACTTGATTTCTGGATCTATATTCTCGAAGAAAGGCTTCCGAATGGTCTTTGAATCAGATAAAGTTGTTCTGTCCAAGGCTGGAGTCCATATAAGGAGAGGATACTTATGTGATGGCCTATTTAAGGCAAATGTAGCCGTAATCGACAATAATAATTTATGTTGCAATTCTGAAATTAATAAAAAGGAAGTTTCTTATGTTGTCGTGTATGATGTTCTGTTATGGCATGAAGGATTAGGACACATAAACTTTCGAAAAATGAAAAAACTTGCAAATATTGATTTAATTCCAAAACTTCAAGTAGACAAAAAATATAAATGTGAGACTTGTGTAGAAGCAAAAATGGTTAAGAAACCATTTCATACTACTGAAAGAACTACTGAACCATTACAAATGATTTATACTGACATATGTGATTTCAAAAACTTACCTACAAGAGGTAGGAAAAAGTATTTTATCACATTTATTGATGATTATACACAATATTGATGTGTATATCCTTTAAATAGTATAGATGAAGCAATTGCATCATTTTTAGAATATAAGGCTGAAGTAGAAAATCACCTAAATAAAAAGATCAAGGTACTAAGATCTGATCGAGGTGGAGAGTACGAATCACCATTCGAACAATTCTGTGCAGAAAATGGTATAATTCATCAAACAACAGCTCCATATTCACCACAACAAAATGGTATTGCTGAGAGAAATAACATAACGTTAAAAGACATGATTAACTCAATGCTCATAACCTCAGGTCTACCAACGAACTTGTGGGGGGAAGCCTTAAATAGGTCTAACCACATTTTAAACAAGGTTCCTCACAATAAAACAGGAGAGATTCCATATGAGTTATGGAAAGGACATAAACCAAGCTTTAAATACCTCAAAGTATGGGAGTGCTTGGCACTTTTGCCAGTTCCGCCACATAAGAGAGTCAAACTTGGACCAAAAACAGTAGACTGCTACTACCCAGGGCCAACCCAAAATAGTAGCGCCTACAGATTTTTGGTATTCAAGTCTAATGTATATGATGTTCAAGTAAATACAATCGTGGAATGAAGAGATGCCTCATTCTTTGAAGATGTGTTTCTGCACAAAAAGGAACGATGAAACTTATGTCCCTAAAAGGACAAGAGAAGAATTGACCAATTCACATGAAGATGAAAATCTTCGTGAAATTGTGGGAATAAAACCCAGAAGAAGTGTAAGGGCTAGAACTTCCAAGACATTTGATCCAGAGTTTTTAACATATATGTTATAACATGAACCTCATATGTACTAGGAAGCAATGTCATCTTCTGAATCTGCACGTTGGAAAGAAGCAATCCAAAGTGAGATTGATTCAATTCTAAGTAATAAAACTTGGGAAATTGTTGATATTCCACCTGGAATAAAACCAATTGGTTGCAAATGGATTTTCAAGAAGATCTTGAAAATAACAAGTGGGGTATATGTAGGGTACTCTTAATGGTTACGATCACCTTTGTTAGTGTGAACTGGGTCGGCTCTATAAGAATTTTAAAAGGCTTGAATTCTCTATAACACTCGCAGAATCAGAAAGTGTTCAGGACCAAAATGAACACAACCAAGAGATTGGATGAGAAGGGATTCAATGCTTCATAAAATTTATTGTTTGGATATACAATAAAGGCTGACGATTCAAGATGAAATAATTCATCGATTAGCCAAGTTGATCCGATAATTTTTAACTAGGGAAAGTTCAAAGTGAAATATCTACTTATCCACGATAGAGCATTATTCCATACGTAGTCTGAGATATTACAATTTGTGTGGGGGAAAAGTATATTATCATTCATGTCGGGGATTATTAGAATTCAAAGAAATGAATGACATATACTTTAGTCCCACATTGGAAAAAAGAAGATTAGATCTATGTATTTATATCTATTCCTCATTCTTTATATTGGCCCTTAGGGTCAGGTAATCTTGTGCGAGGTAGAGGACCTAGATCATATGAACCAAACACACAGGCGCGCACTGCCCGCCCGTTTCGTCCCGTAGCGAACCTGGCCGGGCCGGGTTCGGGGCTATAATGAAATCCTATTTTTGCTACAGAAAACTTAACCAATTTTTGCAGTTTTTTTCTTTGATTGGATGTGGCAATGTATGTGGATGCGACCCAACAGGAATTAAACGGGTTTTTGCAGCCTGTCAACGATGAAGAGGAACGGGTGCGGGTGTGACCTATTATAATGGTATGAACGCGACTGTTGGAGATGTTTGAATTCAAACATCTAACAGATGCGACTGTGACCGTCGGAAGAGAATAAATAAGTGACGAATCTTGATCACATTCCTCATGAATTTTCTGAACTCTTCTTCCTTTTCTCGTGTTGCCTCCTTTACACAAAGTTCCATTACTGCCAATCTATCTACTCAGACTGACGTAATCATCAAATACTCGAGCAGTATCGTCTTTGTTTCCTTGGAGACTTCAAATAAAGCCTTAAGGAAATCAGTATGCTGAACCTCAGTCGATTTATTTATTCTTACTTTCTCGAAAATCACTTTTGTGTTGCCAGTATACAGTATACTTGATTGCAACCAACTGCTGTTTATATTATATTGAATCATCTTGTATTCAACATTCAATTCTTCCATTTATATGTTACAGTTTATGCATTTTGTAATAACGCATCTGGCTGTTAGTTCTTTATGCTATTTGTTTGAAACAACAATTAGATCCACAGCCTCTATTTTCGTACAATTTCGCATGAGTCTTCATCGTGAACGGATCAACGGCTCCACAGTTCCTTCTACTTCTGGCTTCAGATTTACATCAAATCGGACCCACAACCTCTATTTTCGATAAAATTAGCGTCTTTAGCAAAGAATTTTTTGAAAAACTGACTCAAGGATCATAAACTATTTTATTGTTTAAAAATTTATTTTCTGGTCGTGGTTGGTTCTTGGAGGTCGATAGTGGATGAGGGATTGTTAGTTTGCTAATCTCGCTTCGTTACAATTACGCATGCATGTGTTTATTAAACATAATATAGTAAGTATGTAATCGGTTTTATATATATTCAACCTAGTTTTCATATATATATATATATATATATATATATATATATATATATATATATATATACAAGTGTTTACTTAAATACGAGTTTAGATCTACAACCTTACACAATTATTCTAAATATACTGAAAAAATATCGAAAAATAATGCAGCCATACGTTGGAGTGTTTTTATTTTTGTGTTCAGATAACACTTTTAGCATTAAAGGTAAATGGATAAGGTCCACCTATTTTATAATGATTAGGTTGGGTGGAGCTGTTTAAAAAAATGGATTGAATGAGTTGAGGCAAATACAATTTTAAATGGAAGTCGATACTTATTCAACTCATTTATTATCTAGTTTGATTCTTTTGACCAGCCTAACAACGATTGTCAAGGGACATTAGTTTATTGTAATTGTGGTAGCCAACAATATTATGGACATTCATTTCAAAGCTGATGCATCCACTCATCGCTTTGGACACAATCCATTTTATACTCATTCGATTGCAAGCCTTGCATTTTTTGAGTTTCTTTCCATTAGTATGGCAGGAGTACCCAGTTGAGGCATCATGCCTGCATCCATCATTTGTAAACAATAAATCCATGCTATTTTGCCATGGTAGTTGGCAAACAATCTATGTAACAATATAGTCCACGCATAAATGCTAAACTTGCCTCCTTTAGCATCAATCAAACCTCTAAGCTCCTTCATAATTATAGTTTTTTTTAAAATATATAGGTGAGATTAACAAATCTTTCAAAAATCCGTACCGAAGGATAGAAAAAGGTTCTTATCCTAATATTTGAACAATAGTTAGAAGTCAATATCCTTATATTTGTTAATATGAGTTATACAACTTACATTTTAGATGAAATTTAAGCTAAACAAATACAAAATAGCTAATAAACTACCCAAGCTAAATTAAAATGACTTTTTTCTTTTTAACAAAAAGGTTATAGTATGGTGTATATTTTTTTAAAACTGTATAATAATTGAACAAAATAAAGTTAAAATAAAACAAGCGAACTCATGCCTAAATACCAACCAGCTTTCCTTAAAATCCCATTTTTAATAAAACCTGTTCTCCTTATATGAACGAAAAACAAATAAAACTAAGCATGAAAGCAAAAAAAGAAAATTAAACTAAAAGAAGGGTTGTAATTTGCAGTTGGTGGGATTGCGATGGAGATTGCGGATTTCGGTTTCATTTTTAGAGGTGATTGTGAAATTGTAATCAAAATTTGATTGGAAATGAAGATTGTTAAAACCAGGAAGTGTGGATTTGGATTGGGCAGTCCAATGAGTGGTAGTCGTCGACGGAGATGTTTCAATAGTGTAGTATCATGGATCTCAGTTTGTGTTGTTAAAGCCCCGCTAACGTCCTGCAAAATCTCCGTTATAGCCCATTGCGCCCTTCAACCACTATGCTATTTCGACTTATTGCTGCTGAACAGTAGATCCGCATTAAGCCCTGCTATTTTCTACTACACCCTCTAAATCAACACTTTATAGCATCTGCTTTAGCAATATTAATATACAAAGCTTGATTTTACTTGTTATCTTTTAAAACAAATCAATAAAGTTAGTATAAAAAGATATTTTTCACTCAAAAGCATCTAATATATGGTGGAAATATATTATACTCATCAATTCTAATGTGTGTAACCATGATATTCCTTGATTTTATTAGATAAAATTAACATATATAAGTTTCTATTACACAATTGATGTGATAATGATAATTAATTAATTTTAAAATACTTATTTTTACATATGATGTAACTTTTTACACCTCTGCTATATTGTCGCTATTTCCCCGCTTTATCCCCACTACACATTTTTGCACCTCCATCGCTATGTAAACGCTAAGCACTTTAACTGCACAGATCTCAAGTCAGATGGATATTATTGTTGTGTATGTGAAGCTGCGGGTGTGGCTTGTAATTGTGGTATGTTTCAGAGCTGGAGTGGTTTTGGTGAATTCTGTTAATGAGCAGTAATGAGTTGTCTTGACAGTGATTGATGATGGAGCAGTAGTGGGAGGTGTTGTTATTTGAGTGTTTCGCTAAATAATATTATGATGGTGTACGAGGTTATTTGTGATAGTGGATGAGAAGTATTCATTCGAAAAAGAAACGAAGGATATGGATGATGGCGTGGAAGCAGTTATCAAACTACCAATGCAAGGGGTACAGATGCAAAGGTGCATTCAAGTTCCTTATCCCTTGAATTACCTATGAATTTGAAGAGAACTTCTGTTGTATTTTGGACATATTTTTATGTGAATTTCATTTTTTCATTCTCGGTAGATTGAATACGTGGACTAAACGTGTTTGCATAGTATAGGCTTTCCTTAGGCTTGGTTGGAATCATTTACGAATGCATTTTATTCCTACGAGTTGACAAATTGTCTTCCACTGTAAACGATCTGTGTGTTGTATGGCTATTCTTTGGTATGGAAATTTAGAATGAAGTAGTTAGTTTAATAGGGCAGGGGTAATATTACACTATTTTTATTGGTCTCTGTAAGTTGTTATAACTATTCGGCCTATGCTAAGCATATTTGCAATGTTAAGGGTTACTTGATGTTATGAAATATCCCCATCTTTTATCCATAGCAATAGATCTACTTAGGCGGTGACTCCCTCATCGCGTCTAAATCCATCTTCATCTCTCCGCTTTTATTCTCCTCCCAACGCTGCCTAGTCGATTGTCAAGAGCAAGAAAAAGAAGTCGCGTCTCAACTCTGGGTCACGTTATGATAAATCGAGTACTAGATCTGGTCGCCAGTACAACCAAATCGTCACTGACCTAGAAGACGATTTGGCATCGATTGTTTCTGACTCGTCGGAGTCTACGATTCCTCCTTCTGAAATAACTCCTGCTCACAACCTGGAATCTTTGTTGCGCGATATATCCATGGATCCTCAATTGTATGTTCAGCTACCTCTGTTGGATGGTGAAATAGTAGTCTCATCAATGATTTCTGCTGCCAACTCAACATGGCCGATCAGTAAAGGTGAGTCCCTTCGTCAAATGGTATTGGGTGATCAGTTCAACGTTAGTGGAAACGCAGTTGCATCTGAGACTGATGCGGTTGGTGATACCATTGAGAATAATAATGTGCCGCCTGTTATAGTGCCAGAGCATTGTGAACAAATAGCACAGGAATACCCCAATGATATTTAACAAAATGTCGAAGCAACAAAAACATCCTGGAAATCCTTGTTTGAACCTTTTCCAAACATTGCCGGAGATTATGTTCCAACCCACTTCTCCATCCTAGAGCCTAATTCCGGTCCTGCTCCTCCAATTGATATTCTAAATGAAGCCAAAATGTTTTGGAAAGATCATGTGGTTGGTTTCTTTTTAGATTCTAAAATCCCTAATTTTGACATGCTTGAAGCATGCCAACGTGCATGGTGCTTACATGGGCTGCTAGAAATCTCTCTCATCAACGAAATGTACTATCTGAAATTCTCATATAATATGGAAAAGCAAAGGGTCTTGGATGCAGCACCAGCAATAATAAGGGGAAAACCACTTATTGTCACACCTTGGAATGCATCAATTGATAAAGCTACAGACCAGGTCCTCTCCATCCCTGTTTGGGCTCTATTTAATAATGTTCCTTCAGCTCTACAACCGCTTATTGGGCTCAACTGGCTAGTATTCCTTATCGGCAAGCTCAAATGTTTTGAGACCAAAACAGTTGCCAGGAGAAACCTTGTATATGCAAGAGCATTTATTAAAGTAACTCCATATAATCCGCTTCCAACTCAGTTAAAGGTATGCATTGAAGAACATTTCTATTTTGTTGATGTAACATTCAAATGGAAAACAGAAATATGCAGCTTGTACAAATCTTTTGGTCATGCCAAAGAGAAATGTTCTGCCTCGAGTGACCATATTTAGGTTGAGAAAGTTCTACTCCCACGTGTTCCACCTATGATTTGGGTTCCCAAAATCAAGCCTGTTGTTATCCCAACTCCTAGTAAGTTGGTTGGTGGTGAGAATCTCCCTGCTAAGGTTCCGACTGCAAGCCACCTTTTGATTGGAGCAAAATAGAAAGCGTTCTAACTCACAGTAACGCAGATATGAAACACAAATTAAGTGAAGGAACATTTCACATTCATATTGATGAGGGAGATGTAGCACGTAAGTTAGTATATCAAGTGGAAGGAGAAGGGCTTATACTAGCGAAGCGTGGTGATGACAGTAAAAACAACGAGCAATTACTCCACGACACAGCTTGGGACATATGACATAATTATTCTGACAAATCATCATTTTTTGTGTCTGATCTGGCTACCAACTTTGCTGAGGCCGTGCAGGAAGTTTCACCAGGAGATGCAGTTGGAGACTAATTCTTTGACAGCGCATTGCAGTTTAAGCAAATCTTCTTAGCTCAAGTATTTCATTTTATATGTATGCGGTGGACGGACCACCTTAAAAACCAATAGTTGATTGTTAACTCCAATCACCTGAACTTCATGTATTTTATTATTGGTTATAATAAAAGGTGTTTGTGGTCACCTTAAAAACCGATCGGTTTTGCCCAAAAAAGAAACCTAAAGTTATGAGTGTTTGATGGAAAAGTGTACGTTAGCCCTATGCAAAATCCTAGGTCGAGAAGGAAAATAGAAATAAATGGAATTTGGTTGGTACTAACTTTTGGGTTTTTTGAATTAATGCTCGATGGGGAAAACTATTACGTGGGGCTTCTTCCAGTCAAGAATTTTGGCCTTTATATTTCAATGCTTAGATTTGTAATACACTGATATAGATGATGTGTGAAAAGACATCTAATCTATACAAATCAATTTTACAGCTTAAGTCATTGTGGGAAGAAATCAAATATAAGTCATTACTGATAGTTGAGGATATGTTACTTAGAGTTTGGTAGTGAAAAATATTAGATGTAAGCTCTAATGCATACTACAAAATTCCAAACTAATTGAGCACATTACACATTTATCATTTTGAAAGTGAAAAACTAATTTTGAACATAATGAAAAATCCGTGAATAGAATTCGGAAAATACCCATAGGAAGCCTTCAGAAGAAAAATTGCCAATAACAGTTAATTGCCAATTCTGCAGATTTGATGAGTGTTTCGTGCTGCAGGTTTGTAATTTCGTATATAGTTTTATTTAGTGTGTACGCAATAATGGCACGTACTTCTGGTATCTTCTGTTCATGGTCATCTCGATCCGGCTATGTTGAAATCGTATGTCCTAATTTAAGGTGAAACTACTTTTACCTTAATCTTGGACACTTAAATTTTGCAACTACCTTACTGTTCAGTTCCAGTTTTAGAATAGAAAACATGATCACCCGAATTACGCCTTAAATTTTATGCGAACAGTTTAAACTCTAAAATACAAATTCAATACTATATTTATTCATAGATACTTGTCAAATCTTTCAATGAACTTTCAACAATATTACATATGATACTATAAATTTCTATTTTAAATATCATGAAATATAATGGTAGCCCTGTTTATGGTGTAAACTTTGACAATTGTAACTACATTATCCATAAACAAAGTAAAGAAAAAAGTTCTACATGATAATGATAACGTTACACTATAGCACAAGTAGAGATGACTAGTTGACAAAGAAGTAAGAATGGAAGCATGCCAGTTCAATTCATTATTTAATAGTATAATAGTATATGGTTAATTGGTACACATGAGAGACGCTAGTTCGATTTTCCATTATTTTAAGGGAATATGTAGCAAATGTGGTTGTTATATGAGCATGAGACATTGGTGAACACAAGGGTTGAGAATTTGGACAGGATGCCATTGTCAAGGAAGGGTAGTTTGGTCATGTTAAAGGCGAGCATGGAAGAGGATAAGGTAGGGACAAAAGAGGAATTTGAGGTAAAGGTGAAGTATGAGGATCTTATAAGGAAGAAGAAGGAAAGACTTGATCGTAAAGTTAGAAGAGAAGGGGTGTTGGATTTGGTCCGTTTAGGTTTTGGGCCTTTGATATTCTTGAGATTCATAGGGATGATTGCTTTTAGACAATGGTTAAGAAAATGTACAAATATATATAAAAGATTGTTTATTCCAATTATGCAAATATATGATATACCCATGATTTATTTGTAAATGAAAGGATTTAGTTTATCAAAATATGATTATAGTCCCATTCAAGCACTTTAGATTGAAACCATCTCCGTGATGATTTGTTTTCCAGACAGTATTTAATGTTTGAAAGGTAATAGTTGCAACCAGATTAACATCAGGATTAACATCTAATTTCTTTTTTATCAAGAAAATGTATCAAATGATAGAGAAAGCAAGAAAAATTGATTACATATAAATGCATGCCTTTTCATTTACAAAGAGGTTTGTGCTGATTAGAGAAGCTAAAAAAAATTTACAACTAAAATTTCAGTGTAGAATTTCCTATGTTATTACTATCAGGTTACTAAGCTCTAAGATTTAAAGCTTTGATGCATTCATTTATTGTATAATGCTACAATCTGTTCTAGTCACACATACATTCTAGTACCCTTTTGAAAAATCATTTTATCATCGAGTTTGACCATATTTTCATAGGTTCTTCATATGTTATAGCAGGTAATTTAGTAGCTACATGAATAAGTATAGAATAGTTTCTTGTCTAATAATGTGCTTTATTCTAGTTAACAACATTTATCGAGTATCATCATCATTGTATAGTTGCTTACTTAATTATCCTTTGTAGATGTCACTTTAGTTGAAGCTAAAATTTCCAAATGTAGAGAAGAAAATGTTGAATACGTATCTGATGCTAAAGCTCGTAACGTACATGCTTTCTCATTAGCTTTTATTCATATGGTTGTAGTAGACTTTTGTTGTAGTTTGACATTGATAATATAGACGGAAGAACATTGGCGAAGTATTGAGTGCTAGCAAAGGATTTCTATTTATAGCCATCAAACGTTAAAAGCTAGCAAAGTTTGTTCAGTGTCAGAAAAAAGTATTTAATTATTTTAAAAATTAACAAGTTTATAATGATACTAAATAATAAAATGTAAACTGAATTAACTAAGTTTTGCAAAAATCAAATAAACTTATAGTAGTAATGCACATAATTTAAATAAGTTTTATTAAAAAATAATAATAGGTTAATTAAACTTTAGGAAACCAACCAAGATTTATAAAAATTAACAAGCACTATAAAAATTTAACTAAGTTATTAACTTTATATAATTAACTATGATCTATAAACAATAAGTGTAACTAAGTATAATAATAATAATAAACTAAGTTTATAACAATAATTATAAATTATAAATGCTTATCAACATAATTAAGTTTTATAAAAATTAACTAAATTTATAATAATAATTTAACTAAGTTAAAAATGTTTATACATAATAATACTAATGAATAAATAAATGTTACTAGAAATTAAACAAATATTATAAATATATAATAATAATGATAATTTATTTAACTTAACAAAATTTATTTAAGATTTATAAAAATCAACAAAGTATTATTAGAATTTAACTAATATAACTAAGTTTTACATAATTAACAAGTTTATAATAACAAAACTAATAATAATGATAATAAACTAAGCTTATAACAAAAATATGGAACTATATAATATTAACCAAGTTTACTAAGCTATTAAAAATATTAACTAAATCTATACTAATAACAGCAATTTAACTAAGCTAAATAAATATTAGAAATGATAATAATAACTTAATTTATTATTATATAAAAAATATAATAATAATAATAGTTAACCAAGTTAACTAAATTTTATAAAAAATAGTTAAGATGCAAATAAAATAATCAATCTTATAAAAGTTAATGAAGAATAATAAATATTAAACTAAGTTTTATAAAAATGAGCACGTATATAATAATAGTAGTAGTAGTAATAATAATAATAATAATAACAACAACAACAGATCTTGTTAACAGAGTTTTATAAAAATAAACAAAATTTATAATAATAGTTTAACTAAGTTAATTATAACTAATATAATAAATTATTTTAGCTTTATAAATTTAGCTAAGTTTATAGTAATATTAATAACACTAAATTACAAATATATATCATATTAGTGCCACATAGTCATGGGTAGTAAGTTTTGAATGTCTACCTGCCTTTTAAGTTGCTTAATCCAACGCATACAAATGTCTTAATAATAATAAGTCTGTTCTACATCGTAATCTAAATAAACAATCTGAAAGTGTTAACATTAACCAAAAGTAAACCATGTCGTGTATTGCTACCAAAATCACTAACTTAGGGATTTCTTCATTGTTGGTAACTAAAGATTGTTGGTGTAGAAATAAAAAAATGATATGTGCTTCATCCATAGTAAGCATATGAAACTTTTTGGAAACCCATTTTGTTATAGTATTTAATGCAAACTTGTTTTATGTATAATGTGTTTTTGTTAATAGATGTTGCATTTTGTTTAACAGATATTATTTGAACTTAATTTATAGTATATTTTTGCTTATGTAAATTATGTAAGCTTGACTTATAGTTGATGCCATTATTTATGAAAATTGCGTTATGTAATTTATGAAATAGTCAATAGTCATGTGTTTTAATTATGTAAACTTTACTTATAGATGATGACATAAACTATTATTTGAATGTTACCCAATAATTTATGGTAAATTCTTATTTTTGATTATCAACATTGTCTGTAGGTAATTAGCATTTTTGGAGTGAAGACCATCAACAACAATGGACATGACTTTAATTATTATATGTATTATGATATTTGTTGGTTCTTATTGTGTACTTGTTTCTGAATGCTTGTTGTATGTGAATTACTAATTTTGTCAAATAACTATTATCTAATGGTTATAGAAAATACTTACGAGACTAATGTTCTCTGTTATTTGAGTATGATGAACATATGATCGATTGTTAATTTAAATCAGACTTTTATACAATTGTTGTTGATTTTAATATGACTATTATATAACAGGTTGTTGAAAATAATACAAACCATTAACAGTATATAGTAGCATTTAAAATATGCTACAAAACAATCAGCACGTTTTAGTAGTGTTTGAGAAACGCTACAGAAACAAATGTAACACACCAGTTGAATTTTTAAGGGTAAAAAATAAATGCAACGAAAAGTTTTTAGCTGCACATAATAAATGCTACAGAAAAGCAAAAATGATCTACATACAAACCTTCAATGGCATTTGCAAAACGCAATTGTACAAAAGATTTGGTAGCATTCATCAAAATGCAACCAAAAACAATTTTAGTTCCAGGACCTGTAGTGTCATTCTTTAAAACGCTACCAAATGGTTCTGGTAGTATTTTTCAAACACTGCCAAAGGTCTTTTGGGTGTAGTGAAAATAACCGGAGCGGAGCATTTTATTCACTTTTGTTAAACTAAAAAAATCTACATTTACAATAACTTTTATATCAACATTGTAAACCGAATTCTAATATAATTGTATATTTAAGATTTAAACATATCACATGTAAAATATGGCATCCAAATTTTTCAATACCCTATTTCAAAGAGTGGTTTCCTTGCTCGTTGTTCTCTAATACGAGCAGATTTCAATTTCAATCCAAAACACTATTTATCATAAGGCTTCTTAATTAAATGTGCATAGATAGGTTACCGCTAGTGCAACTATTGGTTCAGCCAACTTGCAACACAGTTGCTGGCAACAACAGTCTTCATCACCCTATTTCAAAGGGCAGTTTCCTTGCTCATTGTTTTCCAATACAAGCAAATTTCAACTCAATCCAAAACACAATTTACCATAAGGAACTTTAATTAAATGTACATAGATGGTTACCGCTACTGCAGCAAATGGTTCAGCCAACTTGCAACAAGGTGGCTGGAAACCATAATAGTAAATACACATAGATAACAACATGAAATTTAGACACGAACAAAAAAGTAACATAAAGCTAAGAACATAATTAGAATAACATAAATGAAGCCGAAAATCATGAAAGTACAAGATGTTGCTGTCTGTGTTACATGTAAAATAAATGATATAATTCATGAAGCTACTAAGAATGCTGCCAGTGTACCACACAATTGAATTGGTATAGGACTTTCTTGCCATGAAAATATAATAAATTAACAAATAAGGTAAAAACAAAATCAAAAGTTTATTCATGATTCAATTTTTTCTATAAATAGAGGTTAAACATATCTGAAATTAGATTCCCTAAATTTTGATATGTATATCAAATCACCTAAATGCATCTTTACGAGCATATAATTTCAAAGCCTCTTTCCTTGAAACATATGTGTGTATTCTAATATGAAATTTATGTATAAACAAATATACATTTGTTTGGAATCTTCTGTATGAACAAACCAAAGATACTTCAAAATAAGCTTCTTCAAAATCGTGTATTTGAAACAAATATATATGTAACAACCCAAGATTTTAACTGAGTTTAATGGAATTCCAATTGTATAATTTGAGTTATCTAGGTATAAATTTAAATTTCTAAAGTTTCAAGTATTGATTTTGTAAGCTTTATATTTTGGTTTGATAAATAGTTGGTCTTGTTTTATAAATACAATTTTGAATAAGAAAATTTATTTTAAGTTATTTTGAAAATAACATTTTATAGTTAAGGATATTATATATATTTTATAAATTATTAATTTTTATAAGAGATAATTTCATTTTAGCTATTAGTTAAATACATATGAGTTGTAAAAATAGAAATCTATGTTAAAGAGATGATTGAATTATAAAATTTTAATTTTGGTGAATATCTGGTTTATAGTTAGAATTTGATAAAAGAAAATTTATTTTAAGGATATGATTAGTTATTAGATTTTATAAGTAATAATATTTTGCTAAATATATATTAATGTATATAAATAAGTATGTTTTGTTTTAGGATGAATATAATGTTATTTCATTAATTTATGATGTTCGTATGATTGTTATAAATCTTACTTTAATTTATTTTGAATAAATTGAATGTTTGAAATGTTTATAAGTTGTAAATATGAACTGATATGGTAGTTGCACATAAAATGTTGGAATTTGTTACACACATATAAGTTTGTTACAAAGATGTAGCTAAAAATCAAAATTTAACAAATAAATAAATAAGCTTATTTTAAAAACATGCATTGGCTGCATTTTTTAAATAAAAATATGTGTCCTTATGCATGAGCCTTGTATGCTAAGCGTCCCTATTTAGAAAAATGGACAACCAAATTAAATAAAAGGGTAAACCACGCATCAATTCAGCACCATATTTTCGGTTCTCTCCCATTTCATTATTACCGTCCTCAAATGAATTTAAACCCATTTGTTCATGCAAACTTCTCCTTCCAAAAATCTTTGCTCAGCTTTTCGTGTACCAGCTCTCTCCCCGCCTCCTTAACTCCAAGTTCCACTGCCACGCTAAGCACTTCACTGGAAACCATCACCTCCCAACCACCACCGCAAGTCGCCAAGCCACCTCGCCTAGACTACATCGCCTTTCCCATGGCCACCACTCCTATCTGCATCGCCAATCGCCTCCTGTCAGTGCCACTAACCACTCCAGCTCCTCCGACGAGAAAAATAGTCGGAACCCCTTCACCATAACCACACTAGTCACTCACCTCGGTAAGAAGCACCAACAAGTTCACACAACACCCCTTCAGTTTGCATAGCTCCATCTTTGACCCTTAACAGCTCCACTTCGCCTCAATATTCTCTTCCAGAAGATCCACCGTCCAACCTATCCGCCACCATCAGTCCGCTGACAACCGCCAGTGCTCCTCTGCGAAGTCGCAGTTCCTTTCACCAACTGAACTGTGAGCTTTCCTCTCCCCTGAACCCACTAGTGATCTCCCTGTAGAAAACAAATAAACACGTTAGGTTGTCTTTCTTGTATTACACCCAACCAGTCACTCTTCCCTCTCTCTAATATAGCTTAGGCTATCCTTACATCTTGCATGCATGCCTAAGGTCATCTAGACCCCTTGATTTGGTCATAGCTTCCCTGTGGTGTTGTAAAAACAAAATTTACTTTTGCTGGAAAACTATATAAAAGTACAGAAGTTCATTTACAGCGATAGTTGGTGTGCGTAGCATATCCGTGAAGAGTTATACGCGATCCTTTGGTTTGTTCGTAACAGATATGGAATTCGGAAAGCAAAGAAGTTTGGGAGCATGAAGGTGAGAACGTCTAAACTTTTAATTTATTTTAAATTAGTATAAATAGTGGATTTTAATTGGTTGATTGTAATGGTTAACATCAATTGATTGTTATGGATATTCGAGGTTGTGTTATGTAATGTTGGATGCATGTTCATATAGTTAAAAACATTGAACACTACGCATTATTAAATGCAACGCATTGTCACACAAAGAAAATTGGGTGTTTAAATGGTGTGTTTGTAATGGATGGATAAATGTTCATATGATTGTTTATTGATTTGTTGATGGTTGCATCACACACAACAGTTATGGGATTATGCGAATAATTGATTTCATTTTTCTTCCCATGAACGACTATTTAAATATTTGGAAAAAAATTAGTTGAATTTAGTTTTCAAGAGGTTTGAAAATCAAAGTTTTGAATGATTAACAACTGTCATTGAAGACAGAAACGAGACATAAAGGGTTCCAAACTAATTTTCGACTTTTCGAAGTTGAAATAAATTTTGAAAAGTTAAACAAGGAAGTGATATTGAAATTTGTATATATTTTCGATTTCATTATATTATGATACGCTTTGAAACAACTAAATGAGTTGGAAAAGATTATATTGATTTTTGATTAAATAGATTCGTTTTATACAAATAAATTAGATTTTATTATTCATCTAAAATGATAAATTAGTGTTCATACAAACGATTTTCGAATCAAGGTGGTTTCGAAATATAGATCAAACAATGATTGTAATATGTTTTCAGCATTTACGATTAATTTCGAAATTTGAAAATAATATGTTAAGTTTTATTTAGTTTGAAATGGATATTTGGGAATTGAAACGATAATTTTTGAAGTAAAGTTACTTTGTAAATAGATCGTGAATATAAAAGATTTTATGGAATATGGTTTTAAAAAAAAGTTCGAAGTTATGAAGTCTCAGTTTATTTTGGAAGGATTTAAATGACTTATATTAAAGCGTTATATAACCTGAATTTAGCGTGTCGCGTAGCGACAGTACGTTAAAATCAATTTTAATTTTCAAACGACTATAACTTGAACATTTTGAATTGGATTAATGCGAAATGAAAAATGTTGGATTGCTATTAATAATAACTTCTGATTAGAATTGAAATTCGACATACAGTTTTTTTTTTTTTGATGCAAAAAGGTAGTGAATCGCTAGATTCACGCCTTCATTCATTCATTAAAATTCGACATACAGTTTTTAAGTTATGTTCAAAACCAAATTTGAAAATGTCGCTATATGTGCAGTTTGATGACCGTAATGAAAAACCGAATAAAGCAAGGTTTTTTTATTTATTAAAATTTTTGGAAACTTATGATAAATCTTATTTTATTATTTAAAGGTGGTTGAATCTGAAATATTTGAATTTCAAATGATTTCCGACCAACTTGTTTTAAATGGCTATTTTGCAATACTTAGGTAACGATATTAAGTGTAAATTTTAATATTCTTTGAAACAACTGAGTTTTAAGTTTATAAATATTAAACTATTGAAAATGATTTTGTTAAACATTTTGAAAGATTTAAAGAATTTAAATATTTTTCACATGAAATTTTATTTAAAGATTTTCTAGTTTTAAATAAGATATGGGAAATTTAGAATCTAGAGGAAATGAGTTGGGTAGAGTTAATCTTCAAATATTCGATATAAAATTCCAAGATTGGATAAATATTATCAGAAAACATTAGAATATTTACCTTAAAATTCTGATAATATTTACTTGAGGTTGTGAATTGATATCAAATATAAGTCGATTAAACTCTATTGAAACATTAATTAGTTGAATGATTACAATGGAATGTAAATCTAAATTAAGATTTGGTAAACTTTGAAACTTATGGAAGGGATATAGAAGAATAAAAGAATTATGTTCTAAAATAATAAGATTGGAAATTTGAATATTATGTTGCAAAGAAAAGTTAAAACGATAAGGAACTTTACGAAATCTGATTTAACCTAACTTTGTTTTGTAAATAAATTGATAACTATTAGGAAGGAGATTCAAATCAAAAATCTAGTATAATCCATAACTATCGTTTTAAATACGCTTATTACTTGTAAAGACTGGGATCGAATGTATGTTCGAAAACCATCCCAAGTAATAATACGACGTATGAATAATCGAAGACTTGGAAATTGATAAGTGAAGACCGACGACCTTCGAATTTCTTGGATTGATTGTCGATGTCTTGATTGGGATGATCACCCAAGATAAGGTTATAAGTGGCGTGAGATCCGAGTATATTTGGAGATTTTTGGATTTTTGTTCCGTTCAGACCTTGAATGGACTTGTATGGATTGTGTGTCTGACATTTTAATTGACTGCGTGGAACTGATTTCCGTTGATATATATCAGATTTATGGCAATAAATTATTCTCGCCTCTAAGTCATATAAATTTAGCGGGTATGTATTGATCGAAATCAGTGACATGTGGTGAATGGAAAATGTGGCATACTCGAGTTATGAAATGAGCTAGTGACGATCAAAACATGGCTTATTAAGCGTAGATTTGTGTATATCGTGACCTCGACGAACCTCACGCCCTGGAATGATGGTAAACTGGCGGTTAGGTCGTATACATATACATAAACTCTGTTGAAACTAGAAAGCTCCGGCGAATGGATCCATTTTTGAAACTTGAGGGAATAGAGTATATACGGTGTCCGATGTCTGGATGCTATCCGGGATATATACTTTTGTGCAATGTATTCGGTGTCCGTTGTCTGGATGATAACTGGGAGATACTCATCTTCGTGCCCTCGATTGATCTTTCGTGCCAGGAACCATCATGTTGGAAACCCAATCTCCAATACGAGCCCATGCGATTTTGATTGTAAACCTATATGTCAATATAACCAATTGGGTTTATGGGGGCTATGATTATATATTTATTTGCAAAATGATTTTTCAACACTATTCTCTAATAATAGTATTAAAAGAGGATTACACGTGTGAAAGCATTTTTGGTTATGTAACGACCCAGAAAATCTGAACCGATTTAAAAATTTTAAATTGGCTAAAATAATGGATTTTAAATATTTAAAATAAATATTTTAAATAATAGCAATGAAAACTGAGTTTGAATCGACAATTGAAAACGAATATAATTAATTCTATTATAAACAAGGCCTGAAATGGCGCTGCAGTTTCAAAAATTGAATTCAAACTTTGTCGGACTGTACCGGGTGCAAAACAAAACGGATTTGAGTGAAACCAAAAATATTTAAATCTGTTAGTGAATACCTTTCTAACGAATCTGAAAAATTGAAGTTTCATAGCGGGAAGCAAAAGTTATGGCCAAATGAATTTTCAGAAAGCTCGCTATGGAATTTATATAGCCCGTGAAATTGGCCATTTTGCAAACGACCTCGGAATTCGACGAAACCACTTTTGTTGGATCCGGGATGTGAAGTTATTACTAGGTTTCAAATTTCATAATTTTTGAAGCTAGTATGTGAGCGTGGCAAAGGAAAACGTGTTTTGGTCAATTATAGTTAAATTGGATCTGCCAGAAATGGGCCTTTTTGTAAACGGTCACAGAATTTGACGAATCTAGTTTTTTTGGGCCGTATCGTCAAAACATAACTAGATTTATTTCTCGGGAATTTTTAGAATCAGTTTGTGGCCCTGGCAAATTGAAATGTACGTTCCAATCTAATATTGAATGTTATATATTTTAATTTGAAGGAAAACTAAATGAAACATTCGAATGGGCCTACGAAACATATCCCATTGTGTTCGGAATGGGGGTATTTAGCTTGGGATGACAGTCGTTGGGTCTGGATAGGGGTTTGTGGGTGAAAGGGGGGTATTTCCGAGATTTTAAAAATAAAATATAATTTTTTTTATAAAACCCTAGCCTTTTTTTTACAGCCGCCATCGACTGAAATAACGACCGATATCCTCCCAATCTTCCCCAGCTAAAATCTCACAAACGGAGACGAATTAAAACACGATTCAAAGTGGAAATGGAGGAGCAACTTAAGGCCTCTCTATCCATACGGCGGTGATCATCTGAAGGTGATAGGGGAGCTCGAATTTTATGCTCAAAGCCAGATGTTTTGGGCTCGATTTTCGAGCGTTGGCGAGGTGCGAGTGGGGCCCCCTTCTAGGTGGCGGTGGAGGAAGCCAAGGGCTTCGAGGTGGCATGCTGGGATCATCTTCCGTTCGACAGGGTGGCGCGCGATTTGAGCCTGAAGGTGGCGATGTCGGGTTTTGCTGTTCCAGGAAGAAGGTTATTTTTAATTAAATTAATCCTATTTTAATTAGTTCGAAAAGTAATTAACGCGTTGTGAATCATATCTTTTTTCTATGTTGACAAAATCCAGTGATACGAGAGACAGTGGACTCGTGTGGACGTCATCTACATTCTAGAAGAGACAGCATATTTTTCTGAGCCTTCTGCTATTTTTGGTGGAGTGGAACCCAATGTGAGATTTCTAATTTATAAACGATATGGAAAACGACGATGTATAAATTATATAGTCGATGTATGAGTTATATAAGCATGGTACACCTCTTATATAAGCGTTGTATAAGATGTACGTTCGATGTATAAGTTGTATAGGCGTTGTAAAAATTATATATGTGTTGAAATAGAAGTGAAATGCTATATATAAATATATAAATAAATATATTTATATATATACATACGCCCCTTGTCCACAAACCATGGACGATATTTATTGGTTGTGATTGGTGTGAAAATTGATTGATAGCGAATGGTTGATTGGAATTGTTTGTGGTTGATATTGATTGATTGTGGTTGAAAAATACCCGTTTATGGTTGAGAAATATTTGGTTGAAACCACATAGGATTAGTTTGTGGAAATGAAAAATATTTACATGCCGCCTGCGTGCGAACTAGATGCATGATTCCCCATTGTCAAAATCCACGAGGTTTTAAGGTAGAGCGAGGAGCCGTACTAGGGACGGTCCCTGTTTTAACTACCCTGCCGTTATGCTGCCAAAATTTTGAATAATATTCATGTGTTTGAATTATTTTCATTTGTTGAAAATATATTTATTCGTTGAATAGAAAGCCTTCATGTGTTGAGTCGATTTTCATTCGTTGGATAGAAATTCATGTGTTGAATGGTATTCGTGTTTTAAATATAAAAATCACATTTTCAATCTATATATATAAACTATAGAAAACCTTCATGTGTTGAATCGATATTCATTCGTTGAATTGAAATTCATGTGTTGAATGGTGTTCGTGTTTTAAATATAAAAATCACATTTTTATCTATATATATAAACTATAGAAAACCTTCATGTGTTGAATCGATATTCATTCGTTGAATTGAAATTCATGTGTTGAATGGTGTTCGTGTTTTAAATATAAAAATCACAATTTTATCTATATATATAAACTATAGAAAACCTTCATGTGTTGAATCGATATTCATTCGTCGAATCGAAATTCATGTGTTGATTGGTATTCATATTTTGAAAGAAAGTGTTTTATAATGAAAATCCAATTTTTATCATCGATATGAACTATATAAAATGATCTCGTTTTGAAATAAATTGTTTTATAATAAAAATCAAACTTTTATTACCTATATGAACTATATAAAATAATAGTGTTTTGAAATGAATTGTTTTACAATAAAAATCACATTTTTATTATATAAATGAATTGTTAAAAATAGTGAAGTGTTGAAATAGAGGACAGTTAGATAAAAATATCATTTTTATCAAATGTATGAAAACCATATAGTTTTGAAATCGAACGAACGATATATATATAAATAGAATTGAAATATATCGAATAACGAAGCTGTAGTTCATATTTTGAAACCGTGATTTCAAACGATTATACCGGGAGTTCCGACCATCGGATTTTCTTAAAATCGCAACCGTTGGGTTCGCTTTGGAAATATCTTTCCAACGACACCAACTTTGTAAAAATCCAACGGTTGGATTGTCTGGAATGTTTAATTCAAATCTGAAGAAAAATAGCGCCAGAATCGATTATATTTATATATGTATATATATATATATAAATATAATTATATTTAATCGAATAACAACGCTGCAGTTCGTATTTTGAAATCGAAACTTCAAACGATTATACCGGGAGATCCGACCGTTGGATTTTCCCGAAACTGGAACCGTTGGATTCGTTTTGAAAAGATCTTTCTAACGATGTAAATTTTGTGAAGATCCAATGGTTAGATTTTCAGATATGTGTAAATCAAATCTGAAAAAAACAGCGCCAAGGTCGCGTTATGGCCTGAAGCGTCGTTTTGAATAAATTTGCTATTTTAAAATAAATAAAAATAGCGATAAATCGTTATAAATTATTATAAATGATATGGATGTGAAATTTAGAAACTAACTGAAGGTTGGCTAAGTCGAATGGTTTCCTGGGTGTTGATCTGATGTTGGTTTCGGCCTTCGGGGTTAATATTTGGGAAATCGTTCTCTCACTGATTGACGGTTAGTGACTAATGAATTGAAATGATGCGTATGTATGTTAGTGTTGCACTTGTTTATTATATACGTGAGTTGCCCAGAAAGACCGGGTTTATCCCATTCTGAATAACTGAATCGACGATAAGAAGTCGAAGATGAAGACGGCGGTTGAAGACCGATCTTCACCTCGTTTGGATGGTAAATGAGGTCCTGATTGGGAGGCATCCCGAAATATGGATAATGAGTGGTGATCGTCCAAACGTACGTGGGAATCGATGGATATGCGAGGTATTTAGTGCCTCCGGTTTCGTTCAGACCCAGAACGGACTTGCAAATGGACTGTGTGTCTGACATTGGAATTCATTCTGTGCGATTGATAACCATCAGTTGCATGGTGTGAATTGTCGGTGTGGCATGCTAAGATGCAGTGAACAGGGCTTCTGTTGAAAAGCAAAGTCTTGTGATTGATGATCAAAGCACCGCCTGTGAGGCGTAGCTTTGTGTATAACGTGAATTCGCGAGCCTCACACCCCGGTATGAACCAGAAACGGGAGAGGACATTAGGGAGGGCCTGCGTTTCTTTCTAGCTAGGAGTTGTGTCGGTGTTTTTACACAGCCTGACATTTTACTTATATGGATGATGGATAGCGAGGCGCCTCAGATATATCGGTCGATCCGGGACCGATGGAGTCATTCGTTGGCTCATTTGCGCCCCCATAGGGCGGGGAAACGTAGTGTTCAGGTATAATAATCCATATCGGTGGACCGGCCTTGACGATCCAAGGGGCAGTTGCGGCTGTTCCTGAGACATGGTAGGCTAGATTGTCTCGAAGTCGGTAAGGACTATCTTTTGCCTTGGTTCATGACGGAAATCCAATTTCCAAATACGTGACTGTGCGATTTTGATTGTATACCTATATATGGCGACATAGTGGTATGGGGCATTAATGCCGTCTATGATTGATAGTTATGATTTAAAATTGTTTTCAAAACATATAAACACTAGCAATAATATCAAATGCCTTTGTTTTAATCGTATCAAGCATATTTTGGCCATTATAAGGTAAAAACACTATCCTCCGGTTTGCGTTGCATTGTGTGATGGGAACTGAGTTTTATAATGTCTTCATTTTTATAAAAAAGCATAGCGATGTTTAAAAGAATGATTTGTTTTAAAGCACTGGCAATCCAATGGAGTAAACCCCTTCCATGAAGGTGGCATGGTCCTGTGATTAGCCATATTATAAATGTGTTGAGTAGATTTCTCATACCAGTCCCATGACTGACTCGTAGTTTGTTTCACTTTCAAACTCGGGTGCCCCTTTTTCTACACGGGCAGCTTTGTGTTCAAGTTTAGCTGGCTTTCTCTGGATAGCTGGAGCTAAGATGGATTCTATCATTTATCTCCTTTTATGCTGTTCAGCTCCTATTGTACATTATGTCTGTTTTTCCGCTGTAGACATTATGCATAACTGAACTGTATTTGTACTAAGTATGATCCTGTATACTGTGTAACTCTGATGATTACGTTTATCCAGTATATTCTATTGTTCATTGTCTGGTGTATTTATTTATTTCTGTTCTGCTATTATCTGTTTTTGTGTAATATTCCAAGGATTACTCTTGCCACCGTCAGTATGGGGTTCAGGGTCGTCTCATTTGGTATCGGAGCTTTGGTTAAGCTTAGTTCGGGAATATAACATATGAACGAACTCGTCAGAAATAGAACCAGAAGTGTTCTAGGACGGGTAACTCTATACAGATAGGATAAGTAATATCCTAGTATAAGTAAAGCGGAATGAAATACACCCCAGTAGACACATTTACATTGAAGTATTTGTTTCTATATTTTGAAATATCTTTTCTGTTGACCTAACACTTTGTCTGCTAATTGTAGACGCACTAGAAAATGAGTGACAGGAACAGAAGAAATAATCGTATGGCTCGACCAGCTAATGAGCCAGTTGTGCTCCCACAGCCAGAATCAGATATAGAAGTTCTATTCAAGAGATTTCGAAATCTGGGTGGATCACCATTCTTAGGCAAAGTGTCCATTATGGAAACACAAGCTTGGATCCGTTCTGCAGAGAAAATCTTTGAGGGTTTAAAGATGAGAGACGATCAGAAAAGATTACTGGCGTCTTGGGCACTCAAAGAGGAAGCTTTGTTTTGGTGGGATTCAGTTATTAAAGATAATTTAGAAGGTGATATCACCTGGGATAGATTCAAAGTAATTTTCCTAGAAAGATTTACTCCTCCCGAAGCAACCGAGCGATTATGTGATGAATTTTCTTATCTGATACAAGGTGATATGACCATTCCAGAATATCATAAGAAATTCAACGAATTTTCTCACTTTGCTCCTCATCTAATTGAAAATCCGAAGAGGAAGAATTTGAGATTCAACAACGGGCTTCAAAGAAAATATCAGAACAGTGTAATGAGGAACGTGAAGATCCCCTTTTCTGAAATGATATACATGGCTTACCAGTACGAGGATCTCGATAGGATAGGTATGTTGCGAGACGAAGAAGAAATCAGTTCTAGCAGCAAAAGGAAATTTGAAGTTGATAGCCCAGAGGCAAGTGTGCAGCCTGAGGCCAGTACGAAGGCTGAAGTCATAAAGAGGCCATAGATCAATCAGAAAAAGGTAAAGACAGTCGTTTGTCTAAAGTGTGATCAGCAAGGGCATTCGATGAGAAACTGTAGATCTTCAAACAAGCGAAGAAAGGATGAATCTAAATCCAAGAACAAGTTTCATTCAGCCCGAGAATGTAATCTTTGTCATCGGGCTGGTCACGTAAAGCAAGACTGCTGGATGTTGAAAAAGACTGAAATAGTTCAAGTGAATGAAGTAGCAGAAACTTCAGCACCCTCGGCTAGTCAGGGAAGATCTGATGTTTTAGAATGAACGCTTACTGTCAAAAACATTCCAGTCAAAGTACTATTTGACACAGGCACGTCGCGAAGCTTCTTTGCCAAGAATGCAGTTAAGAAGTTGGATTTGAAATTGAGGAAGCTTAAAGAACCAATGACTGTCCAAAATCCGGTCGGGGGTTCCATCGATCTCAGTTGGGTTTGTGCAGTACCTATCTCTTTTTCCTTCTATAAATTCCCTACTATCTCTATCGTCATGAATTTTAATGAATTCGATCTTATTCTGGGATTGGATTGGCTAACCAAATATGAAGCAGAGGTTAGATGCGCCGAGAGAGTTGTTAGGGCTAGGTCAGGGAATTATATAACCATACCGTGTGAAGGTCAGAAATCTAATAGAAAAGACTTCTGGGCAGCTCTCGATATTTCTCCAGCCCAAATAGAAAATATCCCTGAAGTCACAGAGAATATTCTCGACCTTGTAAAAGATATTCCTGTCGTCAAGAACTATGCGGATGTGTTTGAAGAAGTTGTTCGCTTACCTCCGCAGAGAGAAATAGATTTCAAAATTGCATTAATTCCGAATGCCAGGCCGGTAGTTCACGCTATTCGAAGAATGTCCTTAAAAGAGAAAGAGGAATTAGACAATCAAACACGACAGCTAGTATGGAAGGGTCTGATCAGGCCTAGTTTCTCCGATTAGGGTGCAGTAGTGGTGTTTGTCCCGAAATCTGACGGTACTCTACGACTATGTGTGGACTATCGTGATTTGAACAAGCAAACAATAAAGAATAAATATCCATTACCGCGAATCGATGATTTATTGGATCGTTTGAATGGAGCACAGGTATTTTCAAGGATGGACCTAGCTACAGGCTTCCATCAGCTTCGTATTGTCGAAGAATGTGTTCCTATGACAGCATTCAGGGGTCCAGACTTATTCTACGAGTGTTAGTGATGCCCTTCGGCTTATGTAACGCTCCAGCCTATTTCGTCGATCTAATGAACAGAGTATTCAGAGGAGTACTGAATAAATTTGTTCTGGTTTTCATTGACGATATCCTTATCTTCTCTAAGTCAGAAAGCGAGCACGAAAAACATTTGGAACAAGTGTTAGAAATTCTCAGCAAAAATGTGTTGAAAACAAAGTTTTCCAAATGTATATTCTGGCAAGAAGAAGTCAAATTTCTGGGCCACGTTGTATCGAAAGAAGGAATTGTTGTGGATCCAAGTAAAATCACAGCTATCCAGAATTGGAAACAGCCCAGTACCCCTACAGAAGTCCGCAGTTTTCTCGGATTGGCTAGTTATTACCGGAAGTTCATTAAAAACTTTTCGAAGATATCTGGTCACTTAACGAAGCTTACAAATAAGCACTCTAAATACAAATGGACTCCAGAAAGTGAAGAGGCTTTTGAAGAGCTAAAGTTAGGATTAACGACAGCTCCAGTGTTAACCATCATCGATGGCAATCAGGATTTGAAAGTCTGGACTGACGCTTCTAGAGAAGGCCTTGGCGCAGTGTTAATGCAAAGGGGTCAAGTGATTGCTTACGCTAGCTGTCAGCTAAAGCCGCATGAGAAAAACTACGTAACTCATGATCTTGAGTTATTGGCTATAGTATTTTCCTTGAAAATCTGGAGACACTATCTTCTGGGTGAGAGATTTGAACTGTTTACAGATCACCAGACGTTAAAGTATTTGTTCACCCAGAAGGACTTGAATCTGAGGCAGCAACGTTGGCTAGAGTTCCTTGCAGCATATGACTTTGAGATTATATACACTCCAGGGAAAGCCAATGTCGTGGCCTATGCGTTAAGCCAAAAGAATGTAATGATCGCCAGTTTATTATCACGACTTCCTTGATTGACAAAATATCTATTCTTCAGAAGGAGGATAACTTTATTAAGGATATGATTAAAAGGATTCAGAAAGGCGAACCCTCGTGTTTTCAAATAGATAACGACGAGACCCTGAGGTTGAAAGGAAGGATTTGTGTTCCTGACATCCCAGAGTTAAAAAGGGAAGTGTTAGACGAGTGTCACAAGTCCAAGCTGAGTATCCATCCCGGGGTGGCCAAAATGTACAACGATCTCAAGCGAACATTCTGGTGGAAGGCTATGAAAAGAGACGTTTCAATATATGTTAGCCGATGCCCTACTTGCTAGCTATTCAAAAGCGACCAACAGAAAATGGATGGATTGTTGCAACCGCTGGACGTTCCAGGCTGGAAGTGGGAACATATTTCCATGGACTTCATTGATGGTTTTCCCAGAACCAGAAAAGGGAATGACAGTATTTGGGTGATCGTAGATCGCTTCACGAAGACCGCCCATTTCATACCTGTCAGATTAAACAGAACTGCTCAGAGTATGGCGCAGATATATTTCAAGGAAATAGTTAGACTACATGGAGTGCCGCTCAGTATAGTCAGTGATAGAGATACAATATTTACTAGTAAATTCTGGGAGGCATTTCAAGTAGAGCTGGGAACAAATTTGAACTTGAGCACCGCTTATCATCCTCAGACAGATGGTCAGACTGAGAGGGTGAATCGTATACTAGAAGATCTATTGCGGGCTTATGTTCTAGATTTCGGTGGATCATGGGAAGACCATCTGCATTTGGATGAATTCTCATATAATAACAGCTATCAGGAGAGCCTGACAATGTCGTCGTTCGAAGCATTATATGGTAGACCGTGCCGATCTCCTGCTTGTTGGGTCGAACCCGGTAATAGACTTGTGTTGGGGCCAGATATGATCCGAGAAGCTGCCGACAAAGTCAACTTTATTAAGAAGCGATTACTTGCCGCTCAAAGCCGACAAAAGAGTTATGCGGATAGGAGAAGAAGAGATATATCATTTGCTGTTGGCGACTATGTATATCTGAAAGTATCGCCGATGAGAGGAGTTATCCGGCTCGGTAAAACTGGGAAGTTGGCGCCCAAATTCATAGGTCCGTTTCCTATTCTGGAACGGATCGGAACTCTCGCTTATAGGGTTAAATTGCCTAATTGGTTGCCTGGAGTGCGTGATGTATTTCACATATCTCAACTTCGAAAGCACGTTCATGATCCAGACTTGATCATGGGAGAAGCAGCTCAACAGGATATTGAAATTACCCCAGAATTGGCTGTGAGAAGAATGCCACTGAAGATTATCGGCCAAGAAACCAAAGAGCTGAGGACCAAGAAGGTTCACTTAGTTAAAGTGCAATGGAGTGGAGATCCGCGAGATTGTACTTGGGAAACTGAGGAGAGCATTCAGAAAGCCTATCCTAGATGCCGAGTGGATATCTCTGATTGACTCCGGTGCAAGGTACATTTACCATACTTTGCATTACCAATTAGTTCTCTACTTTGTTGTTATTTTCTTTCCATGGATGTGCACTTTTAATTCTATAGTCTGAATGATTTTAAAAGAGTATAGAAATTGATTAGTATATTTTTGAAAAGTTAAAAACAAATTGATTATTGTTTTTGTTGTGTGATAGTAGAATTAGATTAATTAAATTATATAAACAATAGTTAATTTAATCAATAAGAGAATAATGGTAGAATTTATTCATTTAAATCACACATTGAACTGATTAGGAAATAGATAGAAATATATACTTGTGCATTATATATGTTTGAACAGGTAAATGGATCAGCTGTTGAGTAAAGATTTTATTTGCGTGCCCAACAAATAGGTAAACCTTAATGAGTTAGATGCGAAATATTATTATATCAACTCCTGTGAATGCCATTAGATGCGGAGTGCTGGTTATTCTGTGTGTAATAATAAACGTCGCCATAGGATAGTAACAATTAATTTTGAACTACATTACATGGCATACTTCATCATATACCACATAAGCATTTGGGGCTTGTGTGATGAGGTGGAAGATTTACCATACGAGCGAGAGGCTTGTATGGCGATGACTATATTTTACAGGTTGAACTGATGACTGATATGGACTATTTAAATTGTAACGATAAAATTGCCAGATTAATAAAAACCCCACACGGGTCTAGAGTTGACAATAATCACGTCTCTCTAGTTATTAGATACGGCACATGGACTATATATTCCCACATGGGACGAGGTGACGAGGATTTATCCTCTGGAGCATTTAAAATACACACTCCCTCAGGCTTTGACAGGGTGACGAGAATTTATTCTCTGGAGTTATTATCAATACACGCTCCCCTGTAAACACCAGAATATATCACTATAAATATGTGTATGCGTATTAGGATTTATTGGGTACCTAATATGACCTAATAAATTTCCAAACCTCTCCCCGTACAGAGGAGGTTATAGCGAAATTTTTCGAAAATTCCGGGTGTTAGCCAAATTTTTGAAGAATTTGAAAATTCTCAGAAACTGAAAAGTTGGAGAATGGAAGCCAGATTGAACGTAGAGTTGTTTAATCAAACCACTTTCGACTTTGTTCCTTTTCGGGGATGAAAAGTTTTAAGTGGGGGAGATTATAACGACCCAGAAAATCTGAACCAATTTAAAAATTTTAAATTGGCTAAAATAATGGATTTTAAATATTTTAAATAAATATTTTAAATAATAGCAATGAAAACTGAGTTTGAATCGACAATTGAAAACGAATATAATTAATTCTAATTATAAACAAGGCCTGAAATGGCGCTGTAGTTTCAAAAATTAAATTCAAACTTTGTTGGACTGTACCGGGTGCAACAAAAAACGGATTTGAGTGATACCAAAAATATTTAAATCTGTTAGTGAATACCTTTCTAACGAATCTGAAAAATCGAAGTTTCATAGCGGGAAGCAAAAGTTATGGCCAAATGAATTTTCAGAAAGTTCGCTATGGAATTTATATAGCCCGTGAAATTGGCCATTTTGCAAATGACCTCGGAATTCGACGAAACCACTTTTGTTGGATCCGAGATTTGAAGTTATTGCTAGGTTTCAAATTTCATAATTTTTGAATCTAGTATGTGAGCGTGGCAAAGGAAAACGTGTTTTGGTCAATTACAGTTAAATTGGATCGGCCAGAAATGGGCCTTTTTGCAAACGGTCTCAGAATTCGACAAAACTAGTTTTTTTGGGGCCGTATCGTCAAAACATAGCTAGATTTATTTTTCGGGAATTTTTAGAATCAGTTTGTGGCCCTGGCAAATTGAAATGTACGTTCAAATCTAATATTGAATGTTATATATTTTAATTTGAAGGAAAACTGACTGAAACATTCGAATGGGCCTACGAAACATATCCCATTGTGTTCGGAATGGGGGTATTTAGCTAGGGACGACAGTCGTTGGGTCTGGATAGGGGTTCGTGGGTGAAAGGGGGGTATTTCCGAGATTTAAAAAAAAAAATATAAAAAAAAATTATAAAACCCTAGCCTTTTTTTTTACAGCCGCCATCGACTGACATAACGACCGACATCCTCCCAATCTTCCCCAGCTAAAATCTCACAAATGAAGACGAATTAAAACACGATTCAAAGCGGAAATGGAGGAGCAACTCAAGGCCTCTCTATCCATACGGCGGTGATCATCTGAAGGTGATAGGGGAGCTCGAATTTTACGCTCAAAGCCGGACGTTTTGGGCTCGATTTTCGAGCGTTGGCGAGGTGCGAGTGGGGTCCCCTTCTAGGTGGCGGTGGAGGAAGCCAAGGGCTTCGAGGTGGCACGCTGGGATCATCTTCCGTTCGACAGGGTGGCGCGCGATTTGAGCCTGAAGGTGGCGATGTCGGGTTTTGCTGTTCCAGGAAGAAGGTTATTTTTAATTAAATTAATCCATTTTTAATTAGTTCGAAAAGTAATTAACGCGTTGTGAATCATATCTTTTTGCTATGTTGACGAAATCCAGTGAAACGAGAGACAGTGGACTCGTGTGGACGTCTTCTACATTCTAGAAGAGACCGCATATTTTTCTGAGCCTTCTGCTATTTTAGGTGGAGTGGAACCCAATGTGAGATTTCTAATTTATAAACGATATGGAAAACGACGATGTATAAATTATATAGTCGATGTATGAGTTATATAAGCGTTGTACACCTCTTGTATAAGCATTGATGTATAAGTTGTATAGGCGTTGTAAAAATTATATATGTGTTGAAATAGAAGTGAAATGCTATGTGCGTGTATATATATATATATATATATATATATATATATATATATATATATATATATATATATATATATACACACGCCCCTCGTCCACAAACCGTGGACGATATTTATTGGTTGTGATTGGTGTGAAAATTGATTGATAGCGAATGGTTGATTGGAATTGTTTGTGGTTGATATTGATTGAAAAATACCCATTTGTGGTTGAGAAATATTTGGTTGAAACCACATATGATTAGTTTGTGGAAATGAAAAATATATACATGCCGCCTGTGTGCGAACTAGATACATGATTCCCCATTGTCGCGAGGTTTTAAGGTAGAGCGAGGAGTCGTACTAGGGACGGTCCTAGTTTTAACTACCCTGCCGTTATGCTGCCGAAAATTTGAATAATATTCATATGTTTGAATTATTTTCATTTGTTGAAACTATATTTATTCGTTGAATAGAAAGCCTTCATGGGTTGAGTCGATATTCATTCGTTGGATAGAAATTCATGTGTTGAATGGTATTCGTGTTTTAAATATAAAAATCACATTTTAATCTATATATATAAACTATAGAAAACCTTCATGTGTTGAATCGATATTCATTCGTTGAATTGAAATTCATGTGTTGAATGGTGTTCGTGTTTCAAATATAAAAATCACATTTTTATCTATATATATAAACTATAGAAAACCTTCATGTGTTGAATCGATATTCATTCGTTGAATTGAAATTCATGTGTTGAATGGTGTTCATGTTTTAAATATAAAAATCACATTTTTATCTATATATATAAACTATAGAAAACCTTCATGTGTTGAATCGATATTAATTCGTTGAATTGAAATTCATGTGTTGAATGGTATTCATATTTTGAAAGAATGTGTTTTATAATGAAAATCCAATTTTTATCATCGATATGAACTATATAAAATGATCTCGTTTTGAAATAAATTGTTTTATAATAAAAATCATACTTTTATTACCTATATGAACTATATAAAATAATAGTGTTTTGAAATGAATTGTTTTACAATAAAAATCACATTTTTATTATATAAATGAATTGTTAAAAATAGTGAAGTGTTGAAATAGAGGACAGTTAGATAAAAATATCATTTTTATCAAATGTATGAAAACCATATAGTTTTGAAATCGAAGGAACGATATATATATATATATATATATATATATATATATATATATATATAAATAGAATTGAAATATATCGAATAACGAAGCTGCAGTTCGTATTTTGAAACAGTGACTTCGAACGATTATACCGGGAGATCCGACCATCGGATTTTCCTGAAATCGCAACCGTTGGGTTCGCTTTGGAAATATCTTTCCAACGGCACCAACTTTGTAAAAATCCAACGGTTGGATTGTCTAGAATGTTTAATTCAAATCTGAAGAAAAACAGCGCCAGAATCGATTATATTTATATATATATATATAAATATAATTATATTTAATCAAATAACGACGCTGTAGTTCGTATTTTGAAATTGAAACTTCAAACGATTATACCGGGAGATCCGACCGTCGGATTTTCCCGAAACTGGAACCGTTGGATTCGTTTTGAAAAGATCTGTCTTATGATGTAAATTTTGTGAAGATCCAATGGTTAGATTTTCATATATGTGTAAATCAAATCTGAAGAAAAACAGCGCCACGGTCGCGTTATGGCCCGAAGCGTCGTTTTGAATAAATTGGCTATTTTAAAATAAATAAAAATAGCGATAAATCATTATAAAATATTATAAACGATATGGATGTGAAATTTAGAAACTAACTGAAGGTTGGCTAAGTTGAATGGTTTCCTGGGTGTTGATCTGATGTTGGTTTCGGCCTTCGGGGTTAATATTTGGGAAATCGTTCTCTTACTGATTGACGGTTAGTGACTAATGAATTGGAATGATGCGTATGTATGTTAGTGTTGCACTTGTTTATTGTATATGCGAGTTGCTCAGAAAGACATGGTTTATCCCATTCTGAATAACTGAATCGACGATAAGAAGTCGAAGATGAAGACGGGGGTTGAAGACCGATCTTCACCTCGTTTGGATGGTAACTGAGGTCCTGATTGGGAGGCATCTTGAAATATGGATAATGAGTGGTGATCGTCTAGACGTACGTGGGAATCGATGGATATGCGAGGTATTTAGTGCCTCTGGTTTCGTTCAGACCCAGAACGGACTTGCAAATGGATTGTGTGTCTGACATTGGAATTCATTCTGTGCGATTGATAACCATCAGTTGCATGGTGTGAAATGCCGGTGTGGCATGCTAAGATGCAGTGAACGGGGCTTCTGTTGAAAAGCAAAGTCTTGTGATTGATGATCAAAGCACTGCCTGTGTGGCGTAGCTTTGTTTATAACATGAATTCGCGAGCCTCACAACCCGGTATGAACCAGAAACGGGAGAGGACATCAGGGAGGGCCTGCGTTTCTTTCTAGCTAGGAGTTATGTCGGTGTTTTTACACGGCCTAACATTTTACTTATGTGGATGATGGATAGCGAGGCGCCTTGGATTTATCGGTCGATCCGGGACCGATGGAGTCATTCGTTGGCTCATTTGCGCCCCATAGGGCGGGAAACGTAGTGTTCAGGTATAATAATCCACATCGGTGGACCGGCCCTGATGATCCAAGGGGCAGTTGCGGTTGTTCCTGAGACATGGTAGGCTAGATTGCCTCGAAGTCAGTAAGGACTATCTTTTGCCTTGGTTCATGACGGAAATCCAATTTCCAATTACGTGACTGTGCGATTTTGATTGCATACCTATAAATGGCGACATAGTGGTATGGGGCATTAATGTCGTCTATGATTGATAGTTATGATTTGAAATTGTTTTCAAAACATATAAACACTATCAATAATATCAAATGCCTTTGTTTTATTCGTATCAAGCATATTTTGGTCATTATAAGGTAAAAACTCTATCCTCCGGTTTGCGTTGCATTGTGTGATGGGAACTGAGTCTTATAATGGCTTCATTTTTATAAAAAGCATAGCGATGTTTAAAAGAATGATTTGTTTTAAAGCACTGGCAATCCAATGGAGTAAACCCATTCCACGAAAGTGGCGTGGTCCTGTGATTAGCCATATTATGAATGTGTTGAGTAGATTTCTCATACCAGTCCCATGACTGATTCGTAGTTTGTTTCACTTTTAAACTCGGGTGCCCCTTTTTCTACACGGGCAGCCTTGTATTCAGGTTTAGCTGGCTTTCTTTGGATAGATGGAGCTGAAGATGGATTCTATCATTTATCTCTTTTTATGCTGTTCAGCTCCTATTGTAATTATGTCTGTTTTTCCGCTGTAGACATTATGTATAGCTGAACTGTATTTGTACTAAGTATGATCCTGTATACCGTGTAACTCTGATGATTCCGTTTATCCGGTATATTCTATTTTTCATTGTCTGGTGTATTTATTTATTTCTGTTCAGCTATTATCTGTTTCTGTGTTATATTACAAGGATTACCCTTGCCACCGTCAGTACGGGGTTTGGGGTCGTCTCAGGTTATCATAAGATACTCGTCTGGTATGTGCTTGCATTGTGTGATATGGGACGAGCTTATGATAGCTTCATTTTTTCCAAAGCCATTGCGAATTTCTATGCATGGGTATTCACATGGAGTAAACCCATTCCGCGATAGCGTCGTGGTCCGGTGAAATTCCCAACTTTAAATATATATATATATATAACTGCTTTGAGTTCTCACACCAGTCCCACGACTGACTTGGAGTTTATTGTTTCCCACACCTAAACTCTAGGTGCCCATATTTTTGCATGGGCAGCCAGTGGTTTGGTTTGCAGTTTTAGTATACAAGTTGTTTCAGTGGTGAAGCTGTTTTCCTTGCTAGATTAGCACGTACATGCTAAGAGTTAAGTTTTAGAGTGTACTTCTTCCACTGAGAGCATTCGGTTTGTTTTCACTGAACTTATGGTATACTCTGATTTCCTTGTAATTCTGATGTAAAATTTTTGTAATAAATTAAAAGTTCTATTGTTTGTGTTCATATATGTTAGTACCTATAACCGTCCGTCTTTAGGAATGATTTAAGTCGGTTTAATTACCGGTGAGAATCAGCAAAAAGCCGGGTCATTACAGTTGGTATCAGAGCTTTGGTTTATACAAAGCTACGAGGTACGACATATTTAAACAAAAAAATAGGACTCATCAGAATTATAATTTCTCATTAGAGATAAGTTTAGAAATACCCTAGAATGAGATTTAGGAATATTACGTTGAGAGAGCGTATTTTGAAAATATAAATCATTTTGGAACTAGGTAAATCATCTCGAAAAATGTGGCTATTTTGAAAAATAATTTAAGATAAGAGTTTTGAGTATATTATTGACGTCGAGATTGGATTATCAAGTATATAGGGATTTTGAATATACGCCTAGCTAACGTATATACAAAGTCCAATATATACCAGATAGATAAAAAATCACACTCTAGTCGCTCGGGGATGATTCTGGCGATTGATGCATCATCATCAGACATTTATACTCGAGTTTCGAAAGTGGGATGACTGTATGGTTCCAATTTAAATGTCAAGAAATACTCGAAACCGTATAGATAAGTGTTTGAAATTGTTTGGATAAATTTAAGTAAAATGTTTTGACAAGATGATATGAATGGGAATAAATAAGCGAAATTTAAATAAGTAATGTTTTCATTATGTGGAAGGAATTTGCAATTAAATTAAAGATAACTTGAATAAAACTTGAATAGTAATTTTGAAATAGTAATAAATGTTTTGAAACCATAATTTTATCCCCCTGCTTGTTGCCATGTTTTGTTCCCTTAACTTGTCGTCATTTGTAGCTTATCTTTCGAACCATTTGTACTTGAATTTTAATGTGTCCAATCCGATCCCAGAATCCCTTGCATTGCTTCTATAGATCTATGGACAAGAAGTTATTGAAAGATATAAACTCTATAGCATTTGTGTTAACAATTTTGAAATAGAATTTGAAAAGGAAATTTTATGAATCTCTTGAAAAGTATTATCATTTGTGTAGTTGTTCGAAATCTTATTTCAAAAATGCTTGAAAATAATTTGAAAATTTATTTGTACGAAAACTTGATACGATTTATAAATCAAGATGGCTTATGAAAATAGAAGTTCGACGACTTGAAATTCCGATATTTTTGAAGTGTCTAGAAACAATAACAATATGATTTGAAAGTATTTGTAAATTATGATTTCATAATGTTTTTAACTTCGGAATATGAAATAAAATAATTTGTTACTAAGATTCGAGTAACCCTTGACTAAAGAAAGGTATGACGTGGGTGTAAACCTTTGATTGATGATCTTCCTTAGGGCTTGAAGAAACATCATTTACTTATATCGATACATGTATAGGCCGTGCCTAGTGGCCTTGTCATTGGGACAAACCTGACATAAATGTTTGGTCATTTATTGTAAAATATTTGAAATTTTCGAAATAACTTTTGGTTTGAAAAACCCGCTGCGAATATGATCCTATATGAAAAGAAAATGGTAATAATTCGAATGATTTCAAAATAAAATCGGAATTTCGAGTCGAAGAAATTTTTTCACGCTTTAATTTTGAATTTTAGTAGAAATTAGATTTTCTAAGGTAGTTTGATGAGCTAGATTTATAAGAAAGTTTCAACTTTCGAAATCGTATCTAAAAGCATACGGGATTTGACTTAAAATTTCTATAAAGGTTAAAACTAACCACTTCCCTTTTAGAGGACGACAAGCATTAAGGGGGGTGAATGTAACAACCCAAGATTTTAACTGAGTTTAATGGAATTTCATTTGTATATTTTAGGTTATCTAAGTATAAATTCAAATTTTTAAAGATTCAAGTACTGATTATGTAAGCTTTATATTTTGGTTTGATAAATATTTGGTCCTATTTTATAAATACAATTTTGAATAAGAAAAATTATTTTAAGTTTTGTTGACAGTAACATTTTATGGTTAAGGATATTATAAATATTTTATAATTTATTGATATTTATAAGAGATAATTTCATTTTAGCTATTAGTTAAATACATACGAGTTGTAAAAATAGAAATCTATGTTAAAGAGATGATTGAATTATAAAATTTTAATTTTGGTGAATATCTGGTTTATAGTTAGAATTTGATAAAAGAAAATTTATTATAAGGGCATGATTAGTTATAAGATTTTATAAGTAATAATATTTTGCTAAATATATATTAATGTATATAAATAAGTTTGTTTTGTTTTAGGACGAATATAATGTTATTTCGTTAATTAATGATGTTCATATGATTGTTATAAATCTGATTTTAAATTATTTTGAATAAATTGAATGTTCGAAATGTTTATAAGTTGTAAATATGAATTGATATGGTAGTTGCACATAAAATGTTGGAATTAATTACACACATATAAGTTTGTTACAAAGGTGTAGCTAAATATCAAAATTTAACAAATAAATAAATAAGCTTATTTTGTAAAACATACATTGGCTGAATTTTTAAATAAAAATATGTGTCCTTATGCATGAGCCTTGTATGCCAAGTGTCCCTATTTAGAAAAATGGACAACCAAATTAAATAAAAGGGTAAGCCACGCATCAGTTCAGCACATTATTTTTGGTTTTCTCCCATTTCATTATTACCGTCCTCAAAAGAATTTAAACCCATATGTTCACGCAAACTTCTCCTTCCCAAAATTTTTGCTCTACTTTTCCTGTACCTGCTCTCTCCCCGCCTCCTCAACTCCATGCTCCACTGCAATGCCAAGCACTTCACCGCAAACCATTACCTCCCGTCTCAACCACCACTATACCGCTCACATTCAACCACCACCGCAAGTCGCCAAGCCACCTCACCCAGACGACACCGCCTTTCCCGTGGCCATCTCTCCTATCTGTATCGCCACGCGGTTCCAGTCGGTGCCACCAACCACTCCAGCTCTTATCTGAATGATTAACAACTGTCGTCAAAGAAACAAAAAGGGTTCCAAACTAATTTTCGATTTTTCGAAGTTGAAATAAATTTTGAAAAGTTAAACAAGGAAGTGATATTGAAATTGGTATATATTTTCGATTTCATTATTATTGATATGCTTGTAAGCAACTAAATGAGTTGGAAAAGGTTATATTGAGTTTTGATTAAATAGATTCGTTTTATACAAATAAAATAGATTTTATTATTTATCTAAAATGATAAATTAGTGTTCATATAAACGATTTTGGAATCAAGGTGGTCTTGAAATATAGAACGAACAATGAATTGGAATATGTTTTCAGCATTTACGATTAATTTCGAAATTTGAAAATAATATGTTAAGTTTTATTTAGTTTGAAATGGATATTTGTGAATTGAAATGATAATTTTTGAAGTAAAGTTACTTTGTCAATAGACTGTGAATATAAAAGATTTTACGGAATATGGTTTTTTTAAAAAAAGTTCGAAATTATGAAATCTCAGTTTATTTTTGAAGGATTTAAACGATTTATATTAAAGCATTATATAACTTGAATTTGGCGGGTCGCGTAGCGATAGTTCGTTAATATCTATTTTAATTTTCAAACGGCTATAACTTGAATATTTTTAATCGGATTAACGTGAAATGAAAAATGTTGGATTTCTATTAATAATAACTTCTGATTAGAAAAGAAATTTTCAAATTTCGACATATGATTTTTAAGATATGTCAAAAAAAATGAAAATGTTGTTATACGTGCAGTTTGATGACCGTAATGAAAAACCGAATAAAGCAAGTTTTTTTTATTTATTAAAAATTTTGGAAAAATTATGATAAATGATATTTTATTTTTTAAAAGTGGTTAAAGCTGAAATATTTGAATTTCAAATGATTTTGGATCAAGTTGTTTTAAATGGCTATTTGCAACACTTAGGAAACGATATTAAGTGTAAATTTTAATATTCTTTGAAACAACCGAGTTTTAAGTTTATAAATATTAAACTATTGAAAATAGTTTTGTTAAACATTTTGAAGGATTTAAAAATTTTAAAAAAAAATTTATATGAAATTTTATTTAAGTTTTTCTAATTTTAAATAAGATATGGGAAATTTAGAATCTAAAGGAAATGAGTTGGGTAGAGTTAATCTTCGAATATTCGATATAAAATTTGAAGGTTGGATAAATATTATCAGAAAACATTAGAATATTTGCCTTAAAAATTCTGATAGTATTTACTTGAGGTTGTGAATTGATATCGGATATAAGTCGATTAAACTCTATTGAAACATTATTGGTTGAACGATTGTAATGGAATGTAAATCCAAGTTAAGATTTGGTAAACTTTGAAACTTATGGAAGGGATAACGACGAATAAAAGAATTATGTTCTAAAATAATAAGACTGGAAATTTGAATATTATATTGCAAAGAAGAGTTAAAATGGTAACGAACTTTACAAAATCAGATTTAACCTAACTTTGTTTTGTAAATAAATTGATAACGATTGGGAGGGAGATTCAAATCAAAAATCCTATATAATCCATAACTATCATTTTAAATACGCTTATTACTTGGAAAGACCGGGATCGAATGTATGTTCGAAAACCATCCCAAGTAATAATACAACGTTATGAATAATCGAAGACTTGGAAATTGATAAGTGAAGACCGACGACCTTCAAATTTCTTGGATTGATTGTCGATGTCTCAGTTGGGCTTATCACCCAAGACGAGGTTATAAATGGCGTGAGATCCGAGTATATTTGGAGTTTTTCGGATTGTTGTTCCGTTCAGACGTAGAACGGACTTGTACGGATTGTGTGTCTGACATTGTAATTGACTGCATAGCACTGATTTCCATTGATATATACCAGATTTGTGGCAATAAATTATTCTCGTCTCTAATTCATATAAACTTAGAGGGTATGTATTAATCGAAATCAGTGGCATTTGGTGAATGGTCAATGTGGCATACTCGAGTTATGAAATGAGCTAGTGACAATAAAAGCATGGCTTATTAAGCGTAGCTTTGTGTATATCGTGAACTTGACGAACCTCACACCCTGGAATGATGGTAAATTGGTGGTTAGGTTGTATACATATACATTATACATAAACTCTGTTGATACTTGAAAGCTTCGGCGAATGGATCCATTTTTGAAAACTGAGGGTATAGAGTATATACGGTGTCTGTAACACCCCGTGATTTTAAAAATTAAAATTAACAAATTAAAGAATACTTAATTTCAAATTTAAGAATTAAGGAAAATGAGTTGCGCCATTGTGTTCGTCTCGGAATTCTGCTTGATATAAAGTCCGAGTTTGCGTGAATCGGACTTCGTATGAAGAAGTTATGGCCTTCAAAGTTTCAGAATTTAAATAAATTAAAAATAGCTCGAATCTGAAAATTTGAAATTCAAAATTCAAACAGGGAAGCGAGCTGGGCGGGAAAATTCCCGCCCAAGGCTAGGTCGACCAGGGGGTCGACCTCCCTATACAGGTTGACTAGGTGGTCGACCTGCCCCCCCCCCCCCCCCCCCCGGGCAGAACTGAAAGATGGCGATGTTTTGACTCATTGCTGAGTCATTAGGGCTGAGCTGTTATCCTATCTTTACTGGATAGTCTTGATTGATTCTAGGTTAATCTGACGGCTCTTGATTAATTTAAATTCTATATAAGCAACCTAAATCTCAACCTAAAATCAAACTAATTCATACCAAGAGCCGTCAATGGGGAACCTAGAGTAGCCGCCGTTCTCTTTCAACCCTAAAGCAAGATAGAAGCAAGAATCAAAATTAAATTAAAATCTAAATTAGAATAACAATTAGTCTACATCAAAGGCGAGCAATTCAGTTTCAGAATACAGTTCCTAGAAAAACAAAACTGTTCTTTTGTATGTGAGTATAATATCTTTCACAAATTAATTAATTAATTTAATTGTGATAAGTTATAATTAGGATTATGAGAATATGATTTTGAATGCAAGTTCACATCTTTATGTTTAGATCCATATGCAAGTTCACATCTTTATGCTTAGATCTTTATTTAGATCCATGGCAGTACATAGTTATGCAAATTTAGGCCCATTGCCTATGCTAGTTTTGTATGTGAATCATATGCTAGTTTGAATAAAATTCATATGCAAGTCCATATATGCAAGTTATTGGCTATGTAAACTTATGTCATGATTCTTAGATCTATTTTATGTGTTATGCAAGTTGTGATGTTGCTTTTCTTTTTATAAGTTAGACTATTTGCTAATCTAACATATGTCACATAAAAACATACGAATAGCGTGGGGACAATGGGAAAATATTGAATATACATAATTGTGAATTGGCATAAAATGGCCTTAAAAGGCGTATAATTAATTTGAGACATTAATTGGTATAATTTCTATACCTGAAATTTATTGACAAAATTTAGGTGACAATTATGGACATGGATTAAAATTGGAAGTAATTGGCAATTTGAAATAGGGATATTAATTCAAATTGGAGTTGAATAATAATGTGTAATAATAAATGCCTAAGACATGAGGTTAGACTCGTTTGTGGTATAAGGCTACCCGGACACGCCCGGCAAATCCAGCAACCACAAACGGTAGTCTAATGCGAGAGGTCAAAAGCATAAATTAAATGCGTAATAAATGCCTTAGACACGAGGTTAGACTCGTTTGTGGTCTAAGACTGCCCCGACCTGCCGGGAAAATCGAACAACCACAAACGTTAGTCTAATATGATAGGTCAAAGGCATAATTAAGATGCTTAGACACGAGGTTAAGTCTGGCTTGTGGCGGAAGTCTGCCCGGAACCGCCTGGCATATCCAGCGACCACAAGCAATCGACTTAATGTGAGAGATCTGTGCATTAATAATTAATTAATGCTGATCAAAGACGAATATGAATGACAAACAAAAGTTTGGTTGAGTGAGTACCAATCTGATGTTGATTGTTACTTAGGGAGTCATTCTCTTAACCAATGCATCTGTGAATTTAGATGTACTTAATCATAAATTAAGTAAAACATGATAAGTGGGTAGGGTTAAGACCAACTCAACCAATAATATAGAAGTGGATAGTGTTAAAACAAACTTAACCAATAATATATAAGTGGATAGGGTTAAGACCAGCTTATCCAATAATATATATATTGATCTTATAAGGGGATAGGGTTAAGACCAAATTAACAAATAATATAGAAGTGGATGGGGTTAAGACCAACTTAACCAATAATATATAAGTGGATAGGTTTAAGACCAGCTTAACCAATAATATATATATATTGATCTAATAAGCGGATAGGTTTAAGACAAGCTTAACCAATAACACATGTTAATTTGATAAGTGGGTAACATGTGGGATATAATTGTAAACACTTAACCAAGTTGAAACATGTAAGAAGACATGAATAAGAGGAGGTTTAGTGGGAAATCCTAGAGGGGACCAAGCATAGGTGAAAAGCTTGTGTCAGGCATTGGGGCCCTTTTTAGACCAGTAACCCATTAAGTTTGTTTATGAGCTCGACCCAAGTCGAGGACGGGACATGCTTACCGGGATTGATTGTAAGAGGTCCAAACGGATTAGCGGTGGCAACGCAAGTCCAACGGGGTCATGTGCGTGCGTGGGCCCGGGCTGGTAGGTAAGACGTTGTTGCATCGTGTAGATATAAGCCGTGCATCTTTAGTGGTATCGGGTTGCCACTTTAGGAGTGATACACCCCACTGTGGGACCAGCACGGGTATCTACGAGTTAGGGAGCCGATCAAATGGGGAAGGTAGCGGGTACGACTAGCGGAGATAGGGGAAGGCGACACCTATGACACCAGCTATGAGTATAAGAAACTACCATATTATGAATAAATGTTGTAATTAGACCGGGGAGGGTATGGGGTACAACTAGTGGTGGTAGGAGCAGGCGGCACCTGCGATAGCAACTACGCGTACACGAAACTACCATTATTAGAATTATCATTATTACGATTAGTAAGAGGGATCAACTTCCAGTATGGGACTAGTAATGGTGCGGTGTAATTAGCATTAGTGTAGTATAGTAATTATCCTATAGTGATTAGGAACGAGATTAACGCCAGAATATTCTTTTCATTTGTTTTGTCTTGCCCACTTGTTTCACAGTCATTCCTTGTTTTACTAATTTATGCCTTATCCTAATTGCTTTAATAATTATATTGTTAAAATTATTGTACTCGTCGGACTTTATGTCTGACCCCCTTCGTTTTTTCCTCTTTTCTTCCTCCCCCCTACAGGTTCTCAGGGTGGTACTAGTACTAGCGGAGCTTGATTCGGATCTCATTCTCTCTCTTTTGGAAGTGCTTGGATTGCTGAAAGTAAAGTTCAGCTCATCTCTTTTTTGGGTACTTATGTTAGAGTTATGATTTTTTAATTTACGTACTCAGAAAACAATTGGTCAAGATGGATATTAAGTGTACTTTGTTTTACTGTTGGTTTATGAAGTTGTTGTAATCAAACTATTTCTCTGCTGTAATAAAAGTTGTTTTAAAATTTTGAAGTACAAATATATGTATCTGTCTTGTTATATTTTGTTCTATACACTATATGCTCCATGAAACTTAATGCATTCCCTTTATGAGTGACATTAACGGACGTGGGGTGTTACACGTGGTATCAGAGCTGAAGGTTACCAGAACAGATATGAGATTTTGAAAAACTGTTTTTCAAAAGCATTTTGTAAAGAAATACTTTCAAAAATATGTTTTAAGGAGAGTATTTTCAGGAGAAAAGTTTGTTTTAAAAACATAACCCCCAAGAGCCATATATCTTTCCTTCGATTCTCCATTCTGAATCTCTTCCTCTTTCCTTTTTAAATTTCTTCCTCCACGTATTGACGTTTTTTCTAAGATATTTAAGAACTTCCCTACGATGGGCAGAAACCGCTTCATGGGACTGTGACGTTTGTCAAAGGTTGAAGGAAGTGGAGGACTTGTTGGTACCTTTAAGATAGACGATGGGAGGAAGCTTCAATTAGCTGCTTGGTTAATGAAGGACGAAGCCTCATTTTGGTAGGAGGTCATGAATGGAGAATGTGCAGGAGAGACATGGATAGGACACACGATAAGAAAAGTAGATCCAAAGAAAGGCGGTAAGGATAACAAGGGGCCAAGAGAAAAGGAAGGGACATACATGTGAAATACCTGACTACTTAAATAAAGATGTTAGAAAGAAGAAGAAGACTAGTTTTTATCGTTACAGAGAAACATGACATCTTATTAGGATTGTCCAAAGAAGTAAAAGGAAAAGGGAAGGACAAAGTACAGGATCTTCTGGAGGGCAGACGCGTTCCCTCACGGATGGCATACCTGATAGAGGTAGAAACATTTCTATTTGAAGTTTGGTTTTTCTTTTTGATCATCATGTTCGTACTTTGTTTGATTCTGGCGCTTCACACTCGTTTGTATCTACTTCGTTAGTTGAAACACTGCACCTAAATACTAGTTTAGTTACGGATCCCATTGTAGTCTCAAATCCTATCGGTGGTTCGTCTCATCATTCGATGATTTTCCGGGATTTGAGAGTGTCTTGGGCGTTGGGTTTGAATGCAACGCCTTCTCTCTCGGCTTCACGGGCTATGGTTGATTCTAGGCACGGACTGGCTAGCCAGATATGGTGACATCCAAGATTGTGAATGAAGGGTAGTTAGATTGTTGACTCGTTGTGGAAAGACCCTTGATATTTCTTGTGACCCTAGAGTTCCATTAATGCTTTGCTACCTAGAATCTGTTGACACGTCCAACGATGATTTGGAATCTGTTTGTGTGGTCCGTGAATATGGTTCGGAGTTTACCCTGAGGCACGAGATAGACTTTCATATATACCTTGTAAATAATGCAAAGCCAGCTGCATTACCGGTGCGCCACATGGCTCCGAGAAAGAAAAGAGAACTCAGTAAGCAAAGGAGTTGCTTGAGAAAAGGTTCATAAGAAGAAATATTTTGGAATGGGGTGCTCCAGTCATTTTTGCTAAGAAAGCTGATGGTTCACTTAGATTGTGCGTGGACTATAGAGAGCTAAATAAGCTCACAAAGAAGAACAGGCACCCATTGCCGAGGATAGATGATTTATTCCATCAGTTAATGCGTGCTTCGGTTTTCTCGCAATTGGATTTGGCTACAGGATTTCATCAGCTAAGGGTGGCTAGAGACAGCATAGATAAGGCTTCATTTAGAACTCCTGATAGTTTCTTCGAGTGGCTTGTCATGCCTTTTGGTTTGACGAATGCACCCGCATACTACGTTGACTTAATAAATAGGGTGTACAGGGAATTCCTAAACAAGTTTGTGGTAGTATTTGTGGACGATATCTTGATTTTGTCTAGAAGCGAGGAAGAGCATGCCCTGCATCATAGGGAAGTCTTAGAGACCCTACGAGCGCATCAACTCAAAGCTAAGTTCTCCAAGTGTCATTTTTGGAGAAAAGAAGTGAGGTTCCTAGGACACGTGGTCTCTAAGGATAGGATAGCTGTGGATCCCGCAAAGGTGGTGGCAATCCAAGATTGGAAGATTCCTAAGAACGCAACAGAAGTAAGAAGCTTTTTAGGACTGGCTGGTTATTATTGGAAGTTCATTAAGGACTTTGCGAAGATATCAACCCCTACTTACTCGGTTAACGAAGAATAGCTTGACTTTTGCTTGGGATGTTGACTATGACGATGCTTTCCAACTTTTGAAGAGGGCTTTGACGACAGCTCCAGTTTTAGTTTTGCTAGATGGGAGTAAGCCACTCACAGTGTATACCGGTGCTTGCGGGACAGGGCTTAGAGCAGTTTTCGATGCAAAAGGAAAAGGTGATATGCAAAAGGCGACAAGTTCAAGCATCGCTCATCATCCACAAATGGATGGACGGATAGAAAGGGGTAAATAAAACCCTTGAAGATCTTTTGAGGCAATGTATCCTAGATTTTGGAGGGACATGAGAAGAGGCAACGAGCTTAGTAGTGTTCACAACGTGTTTCACGTATCACATTTGCGGAAGTGTTACAAGATACCGCGGAAGTAGTGGAGCCGAGCATGCTTAGAGGAGTGGAAGTAGAGTGAGATGCCACGATTAGACGAGCTACTACACGCATTCTCGGATCGGAGGTCAAAAAGCTATGCAACAAGGAGGTCAAGTTGGTCAAAGTGCAATGGGGATATGATCAAAGAGACGCGACTTGGGAGATGGAAGATAAGATGCGTACGCTGTACCCTTTCCTTTTTGAGGGTATGTTTTTTTTTAACTTCTCCTTTTCTACCGCTTTGTTGATACTTGTCCTATCATTTAGTATTATCTTTGGGATGATATCTTCGATATTTAGTTAGGAAGAACCCTATGGTTGCAAACATGTGTTTGAGACATGTTATGTTTGGTGGATGCAAATGGATGCAAGTGGTTGCTAGTGGTTGCTCGTGGATGCGTGTACACACACATTAGGCACTAGATCGGTTCAATCACCCTCATATTGCATATAAATGTGTGTGCATATCTAAATTAATGGATGTATAATGGTTGTGTTATCATATGGATGTTGCATTTTGATGAATGGTTGTGTACGCATGTTGAAATAATATGTATCGATAGGATTCTTTCGCATACATAATGGACGCATGGCACTATCATAATTTGCATTAAGGAGGTCAAATGAATCAGTAGACCGCCTGATTTTGCATTAGACAAGGAACATATACACACACTTTTTGCATATGTTCATATGGCATTATAAATCTTGTAAGGATGATGGATGCCTATGTTTGATGGTTGAGTAGATGGATGATTGGATGTTAGGATATACATTCTCCTTAACTTGGAGATTTCGGGGGTGAAATCCTTTAAGGAGGGGAGAATGTAACACCCCGTGATTTTAAATATTAAAATTAACAAATTAAAGAATACTTAATTACAAATTGAGAATTAAGTGGAACAAGTTGCGCCATTGCGTTCGTCTCGGAATTATGCTTGAGATAGAGTCCGAGTTTGCGTGAATCGGACTTCCGAATGAAGTAGTTATGGCCTTTCGAAGTTTCAGAATTTAAATAAATTAAAAACAGCTCGAATCAGAAAATTTGAAATTCAAAATTGAAACAGGGAAGCAGGCAGGGCGGGAAAATTCCCGCCCAAGGCCAGGCGACCAAGGAGCCGACCAGGGGGTCACCCTCCCTATACAGGTCGACCAGGGGGTCGACCTCCCTATACAGGCCGACCAGGGGTCGACCTGCCCCCTTCCCCGGGTAGATTTGAAAGATGACGTTGTTTTGACTCATTGCTGAGTCATTAGGGATGAGGTGTTATTCTATATTAACTTGATGGTCTTGATTGAATCTAGGTTAATCTGACGGCTCTTGATTAATTAAAATTCTATATAAGCAACCTAAATCTCAACTTAAAATCACACTAATTCATACCAAGAGCCACCATGCTGTCAATGGGTAACCTAGAGCAGCCACCGTTCTCTTTCAACCCTAAAGCAAGGTAAAAGCAAGAATCAAAATCAAATCAAAATCTAGATTAGAATAACAATTAGTCTACATCAAAGGCGAGCAATTCAGTTGCAGAATACAGATCCCAGAAAAACAAAACCGTTCTTTTGTTTGTGAGTATAATATCTTTCACAAAATAATTAATTAATTTAATTGTGATAAGTTATAATTGGGATTATGAGAATATGATTTTGAATCATGTGATGTTATCGTTGATGCTTTGTTATTGTTGATCTATTTCATATGTTAAATTGTACATGATTAACTTGATTCATCCTGTGCCTATTTGGATGTTAAAACATAGGTATATGAATCATATGCAAGTTTGGGATGTTAAATCATATGCTAATTTATGAATTTTATGCAAGTTTGGGATGTTAAAACATATGTGAATCTTATGCAAGTCTGTAGGTGGATTATACACAAGTTCATATGTGAATCATGTAGATACATATGCTAGTTTATATGTAAACATGTGACATTAATTTACATGTTTAGATCCATATGCAAGTTCACATCTTTATGTTTAGATCCATATGCAAGTTCACATCTTTATGCTTAGATCTATATTTAGATCCATGGCAGTACATAGTTATGCAAATTTATGCCCATTGCCTATGCTAGTTTTGTATGTGAATCATATGCTAGTTTGAAAAAAATTCATAAGCAGGTCCATATATGCAAGTTATTGTCTATGTAAACTTATGTCATGATTCTTAAATCTATTTTATGTGTTATGCAAGTTGTAATGTTGCTTTTCTTTTTATAAGTTAGACTATTTGCGAGTCTAACATATGTCATATTAAAACATATGAATAGCTTGGGGACAATGGGAAAATGTTGAATATACATAATTGTGAATTGGCATAAAATGTCCTTAAAAGGCATATAATTAATTTGAGACATTAATTGGTATAATTTGTATACCTGGAATTTATGGACATAATTTAGGTGACAATTATGGACATTGATTAAAATTGGAAGTTACTGGCAATTTGAAATAGGGATATTAATTCAAATAGGAGTTGAATAATAATGTGTAATAATAAATGCCTAAGACACGAGGTTAGACTCATTTGTGGTACAAGACTGCCCGGACCCGCCTGGCAAATCCAGCAACCACAAAAGGTAGTCTAATGTGAGAGGTCGAAGGCATAAATTAAATGCGTAACAAACGCATAAGACACGAGGTTAGACTCGTTTGTGGTATAAGACTGCCCGGACCCTCCCGGCAAATCCAGCAACCACAAATGGTAGTATAATGTGAGAGGTCAAAGGCAAAATTAAAAGATTCTTAGACACGAGGTTAAGTCTGGCTTGTGGCGGAAGTCTTCCCGGAACCGCCCGACATATCCAGCGGCCATAAGCAATCGACTTAATGTGAGAGGTCTGTGCATTAATAATTAATTAATGCTGATCAAAGACGAATATTAATGACAAACAGAAGTTTGGTTTAGTGAGTAATTCTCTGAGTACCAATCTGATGTTGATTTCGGTCTTCGGGTTGATACTTAGGAAGTCATTCTCTTAACCAATGCATCTATGAATTAAGATGTACTTAATCATAAATTAAGTAAAACATGATAAGTGGATAGGGTTAAGACCAACTTAACCAATAATATAGAAGTGGATAGGGTTAAGACCAACTTAACCAATAATATATAAGTGGATAGGTTTAAGACCAGCTTAACCAATAATATATATATATATTGATCTGATAAGTGGATAGGGTTAAGACCAAATTAACCAATAATATAGAAGTGGATGGGGTTTAGACCAACTTAACCAATAATATATAAGTGGATAGGGTTAAGACCAGCTTAACTAATAATATATATATATTGATCTGATAAGCGGATAGGGTTAAGATAAGCTTAGCTAATAACACATGTTGATTTGATAAGTGGGTAACATGGGTGACATGCGGGATATAATTATAAACACTTAACCAAGTTGAAACGTGTAAGAAGACATGAATAAGAGGGGGTTAAGTGGGAAATCCTAGTGGGGACCAAGCATAGGTGAAAAGCTTGAGTTAGGCATGAGGGCCCTTTCCAAACCAGTAACCCATTAAGTATCTTTGTGAGCTCGACCCAAATCGAGGACGGGACACGCTTACTGGGATTGATTATAAGAGGTCCAAACAGATTAGCGGTGGCAAAGCAAGTCCAACGGGGTCATGTGCGTGCGTGGGTCCGGGAGGGTAGGTAAGAGTTGTTGCATCATGTAGATATAAGCCATGCATCTTTAGTGGTATCGAGTGGCCACTTTGGGAGTGAGACACCCCACTGTGGGACCAGCACGGGAATCTACGAGGTAGGGAGCCGATCAAACATGGAAGGTAGTGGGTACGACTAGCGGAGATAAGGGCAGGCGGCACCTATGACAGTAGCTAAGAGTACAAGAAACTACCATATTATGAATAAATGTTGTAAATAGACTGGGGAGGGTAGTGGGTACAACTAGTGGAGGTAGGAGCAGGAGGCACCTACGATAGCAGCTAGGAGTACACGAAACTACCATTATTATAATTATCATTATTACGATTAGTAAGAGGGATCAACTTCCACTATGGAACTAGTAATGATGCGGTGTAATTAGCATTGGTGCAGTGTAGTAATTATCCTATAATGATTAGGAACGAGATTAACGCCAGAATATTCCTTTCGTTTGTTTTGTCTTGCCCACTTGTTTCACAGTCATTCCTTGTTTTACCAGATTATGTCTTATCCTAATTACTTTAATAATTATATTGTTAAAGTTATTGTACTCGTCAGACTTTATGTCTAACCCACTTTATTTTCGCCTATTTTCTTCCTTCCCCCCTCCCCCCCCCCCCCCCCCCCCAGGTTCTCAGGGTGGGACTAGTACTAGTGGAGATTGATTTGGATCTCTTTCTCTCTCTTTTGGAAGTGCTTGGATTGCTAAATGTAAAGTTCAGCTCATCTCTTTTATGGCTACTTATGTTGTTGTTATGCTTTTTTACTTTATGTACTCAGAAAACAATTTGTCAAGATGGATATTAAGTGTACTTGGTTTTATTGTTGATTTATGAAGTTGTAATCAAACTATTTCTTCGTTGCAATAAAAGTTGTTTTAAAATTTTCAAGTACCAATATATGTATTTGTCTTGTTATATTCTGTTCTATACACTAATAATTCTCTATGAAAATTAATGCATTCCCTTTGTGAGTGACATTAACAGACGTGGGGTGTTACAGTGTCCGATGTCTGGATGTTATCCGGGATATATACTTTTGTGCTATGTATTCGGTGTCAGTTGTATTGATGTTAATCGAGAGATACTTAGCTTTGTGTCCTCGATTGATCTTTCGTGCCAGGAACCATCATATCGAAAACCCAATTTCCAATACGAGCCCTTGTGATTTTGATTGTATACCTATATGTCAATATAACCAATTGGGGTTATGGGGGCTATAGTTATATATTTATTTGCGAAATGATTTTTCAACACTATGCTCTAATAATAGTATTAAAAAAGGATTTCACATATGAAAGCATTTTTGTTTATCATAAAAATTGCTCATCTGGTGTGCGCTTGCATTGTGTGATCTGGGACGAGCTTACGATAGCTTCATTTTTTCTAAAGTCATTGCGAATTTCTATGCACGGGTATCCACATGGATTAAACCCGTTCTGCGATAGCGGCGTGGTCCGGTGAAATTCCCAACTTTAGAATAAACTATATATATAAACCTGTTTTGATTTCTCAGACCAGTCCCATGACTGACCTGGATTTTATTGTTTCCCACACCTAAACTCTGAATGCCCATATTTTTGCATGGACAACCTGTAGTTTGGTTTGCAGGTTTAGTATACGGGTTGTTTCTGTGGTGAAGCGGTCTTGCTTGCTAGATTAGCACGAACATGCTAAGAGTTAGGTTTTGGAGTGTAATTCTTCCGCTGAGAGCATTCGGTTTGTTTCCATTGAGCTTATGGTATACTCTGATTTCCTTGTAATTCTGATGTAAAAATTTTGTAATGAAGTAAAAGTTCGGTTGTCTGTGTTCAAATATGTTAGTACCTATAACCATCTGTCTTTGTGAATGATTTAAGTCGGTTTAATTACCGGTGAGAATCGGGCAAAAAGGCGGGTCATTACAATATACTTGTAGTTACATTTCAAAAACATAATTTTGTTTTGTCAAAATTAAATTAAAATAGACTGAAGTCAACAGAATGAAGTCAGCAAAAACAACCTAAAATTGAGTTGCAAATTTAATGATCACTTAGTGATTCAAAGAAAAAATCGAGTGTGCAATTTTATACCCAAAATCAAGTTCGCATGGTCGAGGAATCGCTTGGAACAATCAGTCTTCGTCGTTGTTAAGGTCGAGGAATCTACTTCGTTGAAAATTGCACGTGAGCAATCGCGAATCAACTTTCGATTGGAGAGAATGGAGATTGACGAGAGTTCGTGAGTGGAGAAGGGTTTTACAGTGACAAATTGATGAGTGAAGAAGTGAAATGAATAACAAATTTTAGCAGCATAAGAAACAGATGGAAGTTGTTGACATGCTTTTTGGTTAAAGCTGTCACACGTCAAGCTCCTGGTTAGCAATGAGCTCAAGCATCAAGATCAATGTCAGAAACCACAAAGCGATTCGGTCGAAGTGGCATCGCAAATATAAAAAGGCCTGAAAATCCTATTAGATGACCGCTTTTAGGCCCGAAAACATCAAATACGATGCTGAGCACCGTAACTTTTGGAGCCCTCTGAATTGGCTACAAGTACAACTTTCATTTGGCCGAAATGGACTTACGGCTTGAAAGTTATGCCCATTTCCGTGAATGCATACGGGAATTTCAGATCCCTCCAGAACAACACATTTTCATATCCCTTGAATATTTCGAATTCTTCAGGTTTGAATCCTAGAAATTCGTATCCCTCTAATTACTTCGAATCCCACCTTCTCATGGATTTCGAACCTCCAGTTTCAACTCCCTCTTCACTCTCTTTTTCATACCCCCCTAAGGTACGAATTTTGAATCCCTCAGGATACGATATTTATATGCCCCAAGGGGTGCAAATTTTGTAACCCTTGGGGTAAGAATTTCGTATCCTCAGGGTACAAAATTTGTATCACCCCATGGGTGCATTTTTAGTAAACCCTAGAGGATACGAAATTTCCTACACCACTTGATGGGATCCGAATTTTTGGGTGCTGCTATTCAAGGGTCCGAAAATTTGTTGCCCGAGCCTCACTTCTTACCTACACCTACCTAACCACTCCTGTAAATATCCCAAAGCTTGGCCTTCATTTAGATCTTTTTTCCCACCAAATTTTGGACTTCGAGGGCTCCAAAACCCCCATTAATGGCTTCCATCTCCTTTTTATGGCCATTGAACATGGCATGGACAATTAAAACGTGGCATACACGTTTTCTGTCAACACTTGGATATTCACGAGGATAACTATGCTACTCTTGGGGTCTTTTGGACTTCTTGGACATTAAGGATAAATTTGGACATAGTTGACCAAGTCAACATACTCAACGAAGAAGAAGAAGGCTATTTCAATCAAAGTTTGGGACTAACACATATTTTTTAATCCTATTGTAACACTTTGTAGTCGAATATTGTCTAAACTTGTACAACATTGTGAATGGATATCGTATGTTGATTGATTATTATAAAGCGGATGTAAGTGTTAGGGCCGAACCACTATAAAACGCTATGTCTCCCCGCATTTACTTTACTTTATTACATCTTTGGATTACTGTGTTGTTAACACACTTGCATACACATTGGGTGTTGGCGTGTGTTAAGTAAACGACAACTTCCCACGTCAATAGAAGCGTAAAATTTTGGCCACCAAATTTTTAGGGCATCTATAAACATTTCATTGCTCAAAGCTATGTTTTACCGCTCAAAGCTATGTTTTATCCTAAATAATGACTAGCATATTAAATCATAGCAAGTCAAATTTTCATGCAATCCTTAGATGTAATTAATAGAACATTTTCTTGTAGTGTTACTATGCAACATAGACATTTGCTATTTCCGCTGCATGTTGGTGGCTTTTGATACTTTGAGGGATACGTAGTAAGGCTTGATGTACGGATTATTCATTTCACAATGGTTTTGTATTGTGACTCTATGTTATATATAGATTTGAGTTTCTGTTCTATTATGCTTCACTATTATATCATGTTGTATATTTTCTATTATATGTTATCCATGCGCTATGAGTTATATGATAGGTTTTGTTTCGAGTTTCTTCCTTGATGATTTTCTTATATCTGCCTGATATGTCACACAGCGCACTTGTTCTTAGTTTAGTGCAGGAGTCATGAGACGATCATCAAACAATGCTTCGGTCGCAGTGTTTCATTTTTGAGTATAGGAAATACCAAAATCATACAATGCAAGGAACTCTAACCACCGTTGATGGCGAAGATTCAAATCATTTTGGGAGAAAAGGTACTTCAACAACTTATGATCAATGAATAACTTAAATCTAACTACCAACAAAAAAATGTTTCCACATCTTCAGAGTAAATACTATTGCCACTAACTCCAAATCATGAGTTGAGTAATTCCTTTAATGTTGATTCAGTACTAGACTCGCATAAGCACAACTTTATTTTTCTGGATTAGCGCTGCTCCCAATCCAGTGCCACATGCATCGGTATACCTTACTATCTTGTCGTTCTCCGACCACAAAAGGATGCTTGCACATCGAGACCCATGCGAAGACTTTATTTTTTTTCCTCAATCCAATCAATGGTGCAGCTATTTTCGAAAGTTCGTTAATAAACCGTCGATAATATCCAGTTAAACCAAGGAAACTTCTAACACCGTCGTGTTCTTAGGTCAACCGCAATCTTGGATGCTTAGCAGGATCACTGTCATTCCTTATCCCGATACGACGTGACCTAAAAATCTCACTTCTTCATTCCAGAAGTGGCATTAAGAAAACTTATCTCTCGGTTGATGCTTTCACAAGATTTCGAAAATGATTCTAAAATTTGTCATGTGTTCTTCCTCAATCCTGCAGTAAACCAATATATCGTCCGTGAACACAAGCACTTACTTGTTCAATTGATCTCTGAAAACTCGATTCATAAGATCTACAAAATATGTTGGTGCATTAGTCAATCCAAATGGCAACACAAGCCACTCATAAAACCCAGATGGTGTCCTAAAAGAAGTCTTTGGAACACTATCCCCAGCCGCGTGCAGTTGGTGAAATCCCATCGCCAACTCCATTTATGAAAATACTTTGGCTTCGTAAAGCTGATCAAATTAATCATCGATTCTCGACAATGGATAACTATTCTTTTTGGTGATTATATTCAATTCACGATAATCCACATACATTCGCAATGATCCATTGGCCTAGGTCACACATACATATGATGCACCCTACTCGATAAGCTCTTTCGAATGAATCTCTTGCTCAAGAGATCGTTCACTTGCACCTCTAACTCTCGTTTTGCCATAAGCGTCATCTACATAGTAGGCATTAATAATAGGTCTGGCTCCATCCATAAGATTATTTTGAAACTTAATTTTCCTTTGCAGTAGTGGTCCGTTGACCTCACTAAAGAAATCAGAAAACTCTCGAACGATCGACACCTATGACAGTCCATCATGTGGAATCGTAAGCGAATATAAAAAGCTGAGTAGGAACCCATCCTCTAGAAAACAACATATCACAACCGTTCACCCTTCTACATTACCAATTACCACCTTGAGCTTCTCGGAATCCACTATAGTCGCATATTACTTAAGCTAATCCATACCTAGAATAATCCCAAATCTAGCGAAATTCAGCACAAAGCAATCAAGAGCAACCATGACTCGATAAAACTAGACCACAACAAAGCATACAAAGGATAAAAGAACCCCCTGCTGGTTTAGCTACAACAAATGGTCAATCAACAATCTCAAGTTCTAAACCCAACTTGCAAACAAGCTCATTACTGATAAAATAATGTGATGCTCCAGTGTTAAGCAAAACTCAAACTAAAACACCTCTGATAGAAAGCATACCTTGCACAACAAATATTTCCCTTTCACTGCTGTAGTCGTAACCCTCAATGGAGATAGCACATCATTTAATGCATACGCCTTCACAATCTTCTTATCCTTTAGTAGGCCTAGGTAGTTTTCTTTAATTACCCAGTCTTAGCATAGTTGAAGCACTTTCTTTCTGCCTTAGGAGCTTTACAATCCTTAGAATAATGACCCTTCTTACAACAGTTAAAGCAGGTAACCTCATCTTTAGGTTTCTTCTGACCATTATTTCCTTACTAATGTTGCTTCTTCTTTCCATTCCACTTTTTATTATTCAGTCACCTTATTGTGGCTTTGACTCCTTACTTTCAACAACAACTCCTTTTTTCTTCGAAAATGAACTCTCGTGCCTCAAAGCTTTCTCGACCAACTTCTCTTAAAGATCCTAGATATGATCCACCAATTTTTCTCTAAGACACTCATCCAATCCCATGATAAACATCTCGTTCTTCTTATACGTGGTCTCAATATAAGAACTAGTATACTTCGATAAAGCCTTAAAATGGCGGTACATACTCAGTTATAGATCTACCACCTTGCTTCAGCTCAACAAATATCTTGAAGGGAGTCAACTTCTGGACTAAAGAAATAAACCTATCCTCAAATTTAATCTTAAACTAATTATAGATAATTCTCCCACTATAGTCTCAAAAGTTATGGAGTTCCATCAATCCATCGCTCGCCCTTGAAGCTACCTCGATGCGAGCTTCCTTTCATAGCATTGTCGATCCCCAAGCCTTCGAAGATATAAACGCAAGTATCCAACCAATTCTACAATTCAATTTTGGATTTCATCCCACTAAACGGATTTCCACCTAAAGAAGTATAGTCCTTGCATAGCCCGACGAAACCGAAAACCCTAGGTGTCTACATAGGAGCACCACCTTCTACCGCCGCCTCTTGAGTGGGTATCCTTCCCATAATCGTTTCCATCATGGTCTCAAATAGTAGGATAATCGAATGTAGTTGCACCAACTCCTGATTGACTACCCTCGCCTACCCCTCCAGTTATAGGCTCATTTCTAGCAGCGTTTCTCGCGTTTCGATGACACATTCTTTATCTAAACAAGAACAGTCGGTCCTTATCAGAGAAAGGAAAAAATGATGCTCAAGCATTTACTAATCTATTATATTATATTTCATATACTATAGTTATCTTCCAATATAAAATTTTAAGTACGTCTCTTATACGCTTTTACGCTTTCGAAATTTGGGTGAAATTGATTAACCGAAGTTGTAATGCTAAATGTCACAACCGCCCTATACCTCATGCACTAAACTAAGGGAGAAACATGTTGCACGATGTACCGGGTCGATATCGGACAATCGTCGAGGAAAGATAAACCGAAATAGAATCTGAACACATAGCCCATGGATAACATATAATAGTAAAACATACAACATGATATAATAGTGAAGCATAACAAAGTAAGAAATCTCATCTCCATAAAAATATGGGAATATCATGTACGACACATTTAAGTAACTGAATATCTGAATACATCATGTCTCACTACATCCCTCACTAGAGTATATAATCATCAAAACAACGGAAATCATCCAAATAGTTATATAGTATGAATAGTAGTATGTCAGCCTCCTTCTTGTCATCGCACAACATCATCATCACCAACATGTCACTTGTACTCAGTCTACGCATCAACATCGTCGATGTGCATCCCAAGGTAATAAGAGGAGACATAAAACTTTGAGTTAGAAATCAGTCTGATATGAGAGGAAAATATCTAACAGTAGTTATATAGGATGATATGATAATAGACAGATTAATTTTCATCTGACATGTCCTTGCAATTAAAGAGTAAACACATAATAATCACATTAAATATGCTAACTCAAACACATAAAAATAGATACGAGCCAGAATAAGATTCCCAAACCCCACCCTCTTTAGTATCATAAAGTTATAACCACCCCATAGAAAATAGAAGAGAATACAAAAACAACCATAGCATCCATAACAAGCAAAAGCCTAGTTATCATCGACTAAATCCTTGAATACCTTGATATCAAATGACTAGCCATTGCCATCCGTCAAGGGCTAATAGAAAACCCCAGTTCTAGTAGGACTACTATAGATCCCATGCATGCCTATCTCCCTAAGACAATGATCATTTTTCAAGCAATCCAAGGTACTCTCTTAAATATCGATAGGCATCCCTATGATACCCCTACTCTGAGTCTGCTAAAATCCTTCAAACTATCAATGATTCCTTGGCTCTTCCAATCACGTAATCCATCCACGCCACCATCTTTTAGCTTGAGTCCCACTTGAGTTAGTCCATTATCTCACAACTTCATCCTACTTTGAGTGGCCTATCACTTTCACCTTTGGTCACTCCCACCTATGTTAACAATTGATGAATCAACAATGGTTTGATGATAGCTTCCACCTCATAGATGCTATCAACTAACGAAGGCACCCTCTTTCTGCCGAAGACCCATGCTTCTCATCGTACGACCTGCCAGACCACAACACTCAACCATGATGGATCCGTACCTGCAAAATTGGATAAATGTTGGATCACATCATTCTCCTCCTTGAGTACTTCCCTCCGGTCCATTTTTATAGCTTGACTTCTCCCTTTAGCCTTCTATGTTGGTCCATTAACAAGTATTCGAGTGATCATATTTCGATCCATCAAATCATTACCAAAATTTGCACATGACCCGATGTAAACCCCAAAAGCCATGTATTAAGTTGCAACTCCATACGAGCTATCCTGATGGATCGGTACCAATCCATAGAGCGTGGATCGATACTAGTCCATGTACTTAGCTATTTTCAACACAAATTTTTTCCTGTCGTCATACAATATCCTCTAGAGCTTCTCTGCCAAGTTTCATCCCAAACCAATCGTCTGAAACTACAATTTGCTCTGTTATTTAATCCTAAGTCCTATGACACACAATTCTAAATGAACAAATAAAGCACAACATATAATTCAATCAATCAAATAGTAATTCATCCAACCTAAAACAAGAAAAACTATATGAACAAGTACAAACATGATTCATATATAATAATCGCAAAACTATCATAATTTGACACTAATTACACACTAAACATGATGGATCTAACAAACTATATGATATATGGATAAATTAGATAATTCTAGGATGTCTAGATCTAAAATCAACATATATGATCCGTTAAGTGTAAAATTTGCATGTGAGGTATTTGATTAACCTAATTAACACATATAATCCTTATTAACCATGTGGGAAATCTCTATCACTCACTAAAACATAGATCCGGTGCAACACACATGAAAACAAATTTGGACAGCAAAGAAATCTCTTGAATATGATGCAAAACGTTGAGATCCAATCCTCTTTGATGTACACATTTCCTTAAGACGTGACTTAGAATCATCCAATGAAAGAAAATTAGGGTTTTCGAGATTAGGTTTAACTAGAGATTCTCAAATGCTCAACCCAATGTGTAGAAAAGGGAAAAGAACCATAATTCTTTCCTCAAACCCCCTATTTATAATCTCAGATCATTAGTCTAATGGGATCACCAATCGGCCTATTAGCTATTAATTAACTTAATGAGTAGTAACGAAAACTTAAAATAGCAATTTCTCTTAAACCGCTATTTAAAATCTTTAATTCAGCCATTGTACAGGATGACCAACCGCCATCTCAATTCAATAAGACCAATTATTGCTCTTGATTTGGTCCCTAAAAAAAGTTATAATCAAAACAATAAGTCACAGGGACAAAATGATTCAATAAAAATCATGGGCATGTCTTACCTCTCCATTAAGAACATATTAAAATATAAGAATGATACGACCACTATGGAATTAAATAGAATTATTTTACAATCCAGTAATACGTAAAATACGAATCGTTACAAATATAGACCAGTGAGCATCAAAGCTACAAAGAAAAAGAAAAAATTAATGTTGTGTCGGACACAAAAAGTCATGGTCGCATGTGAAATTCATGAAAGAAGACATCAAGATAGAAGTTTGTCAGCTCAGAAAAAGAAAACTGTAATGAGTAGATTTGACGACATTCAACGATAGAAGTTGAAAATTGAAGCCAAAGTTAGCCATTAACCAAAAAAAGAATAGGAGCAAGTAGTAATGAATAGAGATGTGGTGGGAATGGATGAAATTAAAGTGCAACATCGGATGGTGCTAAAAAAGTTAGTATTTATTTCCATGCTCCTTCAAATGTAGTTCGTTTTAGTATTAACGCTTTAGTAATCGTATTGCCATCATTGGACTATTTGTTTGATTGAAATATTAGTTTTGCTTTAAGCTAATTAATTTCAGTTCCATTCATACAAGTTTCTCATCAAATTTAATAACATCTTCAAGCAAATACAACAACTTTTATATAGTACTACAACACTAATACAATAAAAATTCATACAAATGATAATATAAACGTTACTGTTAGAATTAAGTATTGCTAAGGTGATTCCTTATGTAGTTTATAAGATCCTTTTGTCTATTATATGGTTGTGCATCCCTAATTTAAAGTTGAGGTGGAAGACAAATTTTTAAAGATTCTTTTGTTGAAAGGAAGTCATCTCTAAATACATTTGCCAGTTGCTATGCACCCTCAGATTCATAGTGTCATTGTCTTTCATCTGTATCTCTCTCGTCTTCAATTTTAATGTTACGGAGAACAATGCAGAAAAACAAGATTATTGATATTTTTTTCCCTAAACCAGAAATAACAATAATTGCTAGTCACTACAAATCTAGACTAATAGTAGCATGGCTCCCTTAAATATATGCAGATCCCCTAGTACAAGCATGATCTCATGTGGACATGTAGTAGCACCGCCCTAAAGTATTAAATAGGAAGAAAAAAAGTTGTGCACGTAAAATATTGGTCTAGCACAGATGATAAATTTGAGATCGAACCTCAATCAAGTTGTCTCTAACACAACATAGAGTATGTGGAACCAACTCGTAAAGCTTCCACCACTGCATATATAGAAATGTGTCTCCATTGCATGCCTAATAGGTTAAACAATGTGAGGATGCATGTTTGTCGTGCACTCGTAGTACCAGCATTGCAACATATATCAGGATCTGAACATCTATGTCATGTTCCCAAGAGCATAAAATCCTAAGTAGTACTAAGATATCCTAATATAGACAAATCTTAGCTTATAGTATGTAGCTAATCAAAATCAGCTAACATTGTAGGATGAGTGTGGCGGCCGAAGAATTTTGTTCGATCTGAATCAGTCGTTAAACCGATCTAGACCGTTCGAAACCCCTGATCGTTTGAGAACAGGACAAATCAGAGCGCAAACGGAAGAACATTTCATTGTATATTTCAACAACACATCAGATTACAAGAATATACAGAGTATAAATGAATATTACACAGAAATATCAGAGATTTAAATTACATTTAAATACATAGCAGCGGAAAATAATACAATACACAACTAGAAGAGATATACGGATACAAAGCTTTCCGGATATCGTTCCAGCTGTAATCGAGGATCCTGTGAATATAAATCTGCAAAACCAAAACTACTAGCTGCCCGTGTCAAAATAAGGGCACCCAGAGTTTAGGTTAAAACAATAAACTCCAGGTCAGTCATGTGACTGGTGTGAGAACTAAAACAGTTATTAATCTTTGTTTTTAAAGTTAGGTAAATCAAGGGACCACGCAGTATAACACGGAACGGGTTTCCTCCCAAGAATACCAGTGCATAAAACAAACAGCGCAATGCTAAATAAAGAAAGATGAAGCTGTTATAAGACCCAGGTCCTATCACACAATGCAACGCAAGCCGGGGGATAGGGTTTTCCCTTATAACAGCCAAAGAATGCTTGATACGTTTAAAACAAATCATTTTGATAGTACTATAATAAGTGCATAGCGTATAAAACAACTTCAAATCATAAGTATCAATCATAGGCGGCATGAATGACCCATACCACTATGTCGCCATATATAAGTTTACAATCAAAACCGCAAGACGTCGTATTGGAAGTTGGGTTATCATTTATGGTATGAACCGAGGCTAGGGGCAAGATCCTCACCGATTCGAGACGCTCTAGCCCGTGTCTGAAGAACAGCCGCAACTGCCCCTTGGATCGTTAGGGCCGGTCCACCGATGTGGATTATTATGCCTGAACACTACGTTTCCCCACCCTATGGGGTGTAAGCCTGGCCCGTCAGCCGACCATAAGCATCGGCCGAAACCGATATCACGAGGCGCCTCGCTTTTCAGCAAGTAATAATAAGCAACATCCACATGAGTCAAACTCGTCAGCCAGTTCAAGCACTGACGCCACTCCTAACTAGAAAGAAACGCATGTCCTCCCTAAGGTCCGTCTCCCGTTTTTAGTTCATACCGGGTGTGATACTCGCGAATCAACGTTACACAAAGCTGTGCCACACAGGCTGTGCTTTGATCATCACCACAAGACTTTGCTTTTCAACAGAAGCCTCGATCAATTGCCACTTAGGCATGCCACACAGGCAATTCACTCCATGCGTTTGATATCCATCAATATATAACCCCTGAGCTCGTACGTCTCAGAAAAGGGCGTTAAGCAAGAGAATAAATTTCCCGCCGCCAAACAGATATATATTTAATAGAGATCAATCACACGGACTAAAATCCAATGTCAGACACACCGTCCATTTACAAGTCCGATCTAGGTCTGAACGAAACCGAAGGCACCTAGTACCCCGCATATCCATCGATCTCCAAGTACGTCTGGACGATCACCAACTGTTTCCATCTTCTTGGGTGTACAACCCAATCAAGATCATCAGTAATTATCCAAACGACGTGAAGACTTCTGGTCTTCGACCACCATCTTCATCTTCGACTTATCGTCGTATCAGTTATTCAGAATGGGATAAACCCGGTCTTTCCAAATAACTCGCGTATATTTTAAATAAGTGTTACACAAACACAACATACGCCTCATTCCAATTCATCAGGCACTAACCGTAAATTAATCAAGAGAATAATTTCCCAAATATTAACCCCGAAGGCCGAAACCAACATCAGATCAATATCCAGAAAACCATTCTGCTTGGCTAACCGACAGTTAGTTTCTAAATTTCACATTCATAGGGAAAGGTTCCCATTAATTTTATCCAAGATAAATTCCTTGAATTTATTCTTTATTCTATATTTGAATCTCAATTCAAACTAGTCGGGATTAACGAACCTTACCGAAGTAATCATTTGTTTAATTTCCCAATCCCAACCTATTCATCCCATGAAGTAAAACTGGTAATACTTCATATCAAACACCACGGTGTTATCGGTAAATTCAATTACCATTTCACGTTCAAATCTAATTAAAGATTTAACTATCGCCTGGAGTAAAACTGGTGATACTCCATTCTCGATCATTTCAATCTAATTAAAGCTTCATTAAAACTCCACTTAGTTTTAATCTTTAACTGGGTTAAAGAATCAGTGTCATTTAAAACACAGTTCACGATAAACCCAAAATCACATTCCATTAATTATCGGGTTAAAGAACGAGTGTTATTTAAAACATTGTCCACGATAAACCCAAAAATCAATATCAATTCAATTCCAATTAAATATTATTTAATTGTCATACTTCATTAAATCTAAATAAAAAGATTTAATCTTTTCTCAGCTAGGTTCAAGAACAGTGTTAGTGAAGACACCATTCACGACAAACCCAAATCACATTTGATATTCAATACAAGGCTCTGAATAGAAAATATATCGGCTTATATTCAATATCAAATTCTACGATTAACAAATGTCGTATTGGAAATAACGATATAAATGTATATATCTTTCAAATTTCCATAACAACATCTGTATAATCCCGAATTCCCACATCGAAATATTCCGAAGACAATTTCGATTCAAATCCACTCCAATGCAATCATTGGAAATTCTGGTTATTTTTAAAACCCTTTTCAAATTCAATTTATTTATTTAAAAATAAATAGAATTATAATTCTAGTTCAAAACTAGTTCATTTCGATAAAAATCTATTTTTATCTTTTCAAATATGGAGTTTTTCATCCCAATCCTTTCTAAATCATTTCTTATGATTTTACACAAATTATTACTATTTTTAATAATTTTATCAAGGCCCATATAGTCGATTTCCATCAATGGCCATCGAACTGCACTTACATCGACCTTTTTCAAATTTGATTTGGACATAATTCCAAATCCAACCGTTAGATTTCAAATTTCTAATATTCGTTAGAAAGCTCTTTTCGATACGAACCCAACGGTTCCGGTTTCAGGAGAATCCGACGGTCGGATCTCCCGTAATGTCCGTTCGAAGTCAATGGTCGAAATTCGCGAACTGCCGCGGCGCGGCGCGTTCTATTCAGGCCATTATATTATATATATATATTATATATAATATATACTTCGTCGATTTCCTTTCAAAACGTGATTTATGAATCAATTTAAATTCATTTTCAAAATGGTTTCAACTTCATATTCAATTTCAAATCAAAATTTAATATTCCAATATAAATTCGTTTTAAATTCATTTCAAATTGATTTCAATTCAAATCGATTTTGAATTCACCTTCGGATCGTTTTCAATTCAATTTCAATTCGAATCCATTCATCTTAAATTTCTATTCGAATTCATTTATATTCAATTTCAATTCGAATTCATTTCTATTCTAATTTCAAATCATTTCAGTGTATTTCAAATTTCAAATCAATTCAGTTTAATTCGAATTTCAATTCACTTTCTATATAATTCGAATTTCAATTCTTTTCAAAGTATTAGATTTTGAAATCACTTTTGATATTAATTATAAAATGAATAAAATCGATATAAATATCGTTCACGTCAAAATGGCGTCAATCTAATCAACACGGCTTCATATATTGATATTTTCAAATATTCCATTTCGAATATTTCTATTTCAACTATTTCTATTCAAATATTTCTATTTCAAAACTTTCTATTCAAATATTTCTATTCAAATATTTCTATTTCAAAACTGGAATGAGGCCCAATCAATTACCATATAGTGTTAATTATATGGATTTTCTACAACACATGTATACAATAACAACGATGAATAATCAACCATCATCCAAAGTGCATTCTACACTGTATAAGCATCGAATCTAAATATTCAACGCTTATACCAGCCTGTCAATCAATCGATCGACATACAACTAATTATTGGGATTAGTGTACGTCAAATATCATCCCAATACCCGTGTGGGGTTTCAAACAATCAAATACAGATTTTATTTGTGCAGTTGGGCGATGTGTAAAATTTATCGTCCCAATAAATGTCCTTCAAATAGGTGTACATAAACAAACCGTCCGGTTTGTAAATGAATATTTATTCATTCTCATTCACGTTAAAAATGATATTTTTAACGATAAAATATTTTATTCAGTTCATTTATTCAATAAAATGATATTTTTATTTTTCTAATTTATTTTAGAAAATTTCGGCGGCATAACGGCACGATACTAGAAACGGGACGAGGCCTAGCCTTATCCCCGGACTAGTGAAGGCCCACGCCATTCACACATCAATCAAATCAATTTCATTTCACCAAACAATTCAATTTCAAACCAAATAATCTAACCAACTACACAACCAAACAATTAAACAAACAAGCCATCCATGGTCTGTGGATGACGGGTGTCGGGTGCTACTAAACACCGTCTGCATCCTAGTATATATTTATAACTAGAAAAATTAAATTAGAAGGTGAGAAGTTCTCACCTTGGGGATCCACTCCGCCATTCTTTATTGTCACTCGGATTCGCTGCTTTGATTTCAATGTAATCTGTTTCACGAAAATTATATTAAAAATCTCATTTTTTTATAACGCTTTCCATATAATAAAAATCATATTTTTTTTATCACGTTATTATACATATAAAAATCCAACCTTTTCATAAATAAAAATCTAACATTTTTCATAAATAAAGATTTATTCTGTAGTTATTTTCTACTTTCAAAATAATGTTATTTCCTATTTTTGAAAACCGATGTTATATATATATATATATATATATATATATATATATATATATATATATATATATTAAACAAAGTATATTCATACTTCTAAAGCAAGGTATATTCATATTTATATATAGAAGCAAAATCATTTTTAATATTTATACTATGTTATTTATAAATAATTTCAGAATTTAAATAAATATTATTTACCCTCTATTTATCACCATCGTCCATTTTCTGATCTGAAGGCCACACTTCATCTTCTTCCATCGCGAGTTGCCTGTAACACGTCGAACCATTCACCAACATCTAGGGTTTCAAACCATCATCGACACACTCGACTGTAGGCGGATCTGCGGGTGCCACATCATCGGCCATCACAAGCTCCGCCAGCGCCCTAATTCTTGGCCAACTCGGTGGCTGATTCCCCTCCCAAATCGACTTCGACGCAGGCCTGTTTGAGGCAGAATTTCGAGTGCCACCCTCCACCAAATCCAATCTACTTCATATGAATTTAGAGATCAAACGTTGCTCTTCAATTTTTCCATTAAAAGTTTTGAATTTCATTTATCGGATTAGGAGAAAATTGGGTGCGATTTCCTGATGGCATCGGCTGTTATTTTCAAGTGGAGGCGCTGAAATGGTCGGTTGACCACGGGTTGAGAATTGTGAGGGTTTGACTCTTTTTTTTTCATTTATATATATCTATATTAATATTTAATTACCTCTTTAGTTGTTAATCGCTCTGAACTTCAAATCAAACCCAATGATTGTCGCTTCTAGCTAAATACCCCCATTCAGAACACTATGGGATATGCTTCGTAAGCCAATTCGACTGTTTCAGTCAGTTTTTCTTTTAAATTAAATCATAAATCAATATACATTGAATTTGAACGTTCATTTCAATTTACCGGGGCCACATACCGACTCTAAAAATCCTAGAAAAATTATTTCTAGCTTCGTATTGACGATACGGTCCCAACAAAACTAGTGTCGTCGAATTCTGAGACCGTTGGAAAAATGGCCATTTTCGAGTCGATTAAAATTGACTGAAACTGGTCAAATGCGTTTTCCTTTTCCACGCTCACATATTGATTTGAAAAATTATGAAATTTGAAACCTAGCAATAACCTTACATCACGGATCCAACAAAAGTGGTTTCGTCGAATTCCGAGGTCGTTTGCAAAATTTCCATTTTTAAGGGCCTGAATTCCATAGCGACTATTCAGAATTTTCAACTGGACATATTTTTTGATTCCCCCTATGAAAATTTGATTTTTTGGATTCGTTGGAAAGATATTACCAATTAGATCCTAATGTTTTTGGTTTCACTAAAATCCGGATTGTTTTGCACCTGGTACATTCAATTGAAGTTTGAAATCGAATTATCGAACTACCGCGCCATTTTCAATTCCTTTTTACAATTATATATAAATATTTATATTCTAACGACGACGTATATAATATATACGTTCGAATTAATAATCTATTTTAAATATTCAAAATTCGCTAAAATTGCCAAAATAAAATTTTTAAACTGGCTCAGAATTTCCGGGTTATTACAATCTCCCCCACTTAAAACTTTTCGTCCCCGAAAAGGAACAAAGTCGAAAGTGGTTTGATTAATCAACACTACGTTCGATCTGTCTTCCATTCTCTAACTTTTCGGTTTCTGAGAATTTTCAAATTCTTCAAAAATTTGGCTAACACCCTAAATTTTCGAAAAATTTCTCCATAACCTCCCCTGCAATGGGAGCATCGGGAAATCTCCAATAGCTTCCCCAGTCCTTCAGATCTCAAAAAGAAAAAGAAAAAGCCAAGCGGCTAGCCAATAGGCTCATAAAATCATCATCACCCAAACAAAACAGTAAATTATGTAGTAAACATGTACCTATTTGTCGGGCAAACAAATTTTATTCTCTGCTCTAGCCTCCTTGCTATGACCTGTTCAATGTAAGTATATGTATATGCAAGCAAATGCGACCAATTTTCAATACAATTCAATTTTTGATTCAGTTAGGCATAATGGTTCAAAATTATCAAACAATTAAACAAACAACACAAACATCAATCAATTAGTGAATTATAGTTTCAAATTCATAATTTTGATACATATACAAAAATCATGTTTTTGATGCCAAACCACAACAATAGGCCTTATCTAATTTTTGGTTCTCACACCAGTCAATAGGAAATATATAGATATCACACCTTCGAAACACGAATACCAATTCTGATGATGTTCGAACTATCATCAGAATCATCTTCGGGCGACTAGAGGGTGATTCTATATCTATCCAATATATTAAAATTTCAAATACACGTTTGCAAGGCGTATATGCAAAATCTTTATATACTGGACTGTCCTAATCAATATGAAATAAATAATCAAATACGAATAGTTGATTTAGATTTTCAAAACAAAAATTGTTTTCATTTGAAAAATATACTCTTCACACTCGTCCTAGGATACTACTGATCCTATCTCTAACGAGTCATCCCATTGGATATTACTAATCCAATATCTGATGAATTCTTTTGTATGGTTCTAATGTGCCTTGTTCTCTGAGCTTTGTAAACCAAAGCTCTGATACCAACTGTGGCGGCCGAAGAATTTTGCTCGATCTGAATCAGTCGTTAAACCGATCTAGACCGTTCGAAACCCCTGATCGTTTGAGAACAGGACAAATCAGAACGCAAACGGAAGAACATTTCATTGTATATTACAACAACACATCAGATTACAAGAATATACAGAGTATAAATGAATATTACACAGAAATATCAGAGATTTAAATTACATTTAAATACATAGCAGCGGAAAATAATACAATACACAACTAGAGGAGATATACGGATACAAAGCTTTCCGGATATCGTTCCAGCTGTAATCCAGGTTCCTGTGAATATAAATCTGCAAAACCAAAACTACTAGCTGCCCGTGTCAAAATAAGGGCACCCAGAGTTTAGGTTAAAACAATAAACTCCAGGTCAGTCATGTGACTGGTGTGAGAACTAAAACAGTTTAAAGTTAGGTAAATCAAGGGACCACGCCGTATAACATGGAACGGGTTTCCTCCCAAGAATACCAGTGCATAAAACAAACAGCGCAATGCTAAATAAAGAAAGATGAAGCTGTTATAAGACCCAGGTCCTATCACACAATGCAACGCAAGCCGGGGGATAGGGTTTTCCCTTATAACAGCCAAAGAATGCTTGATACGTTTAAAACAAATCATTTCGATAGTACTATAATAAGTGCACAGCATATAAAACAACTTCAAATCATAAGTATCAATCATAGGCGGCATGAATGACCCATACCACTATGTCGCCATATATAAGTTTACAATCAAAACCGCAAGACGTCGTATTGGAAGTTGGGTTATCATTTATGGTATGAACCGAGGCTAGGGGCATGATCCTCACCGATTCGAGACGCTCTAGCCCGTGTCTCAGGAACAGCCGCAACTGCCCGTTGGATTGTCAGGGCCGGTCCACCGATCTGGATTATTATGCCTGAACACTACGTTTCCCCACCCTATGGGGTGTAAGCCTGGCCCGTCAGCCGACCAGAAGCATCGGCCGAAACCGATATCACGAGGCGCCTCGCTTTTCAGCAAGTAATAATAAGCAACATCCACATGAGTCAAACTCGTCAGCCAGTTCAAGCATTGACGCCACTCCTAACTAGAAAGAAACGCATGTCCTCCCTGAGGTCCGTCTCCCGTTTTTAGTTCATACCGGGTGTGATACTCGCAAATCAACGTTACACAAAGCTGTGCCACACAGGCTGTGCTTTGATCATCACCACAAGACTTTGCTTTTCAACAGAAGCCTCGATCAATTGCCACTTGGGCATGCCACACAGGCAATTCACTCCATGCGTTTGATATCCATCAATATATAACCCCTGAGCTCGTACGTCTCAGAAAAGGGCATTAAGCAAGAGAATAAATTCCCCGCCGCCAAACATATATATATTTAATAGAGATCAATCACACGGACTAAAATCCAATGTCAGACACACCGTCCATTTACAAGTCCGTTCTGGGTCTGAACGAAACCGAAGGCACCTAGTACCCCGCATATCCATCGATCTCCAAGTACGTCTGGACGATCACCAACTGTTTCCATCTTCTTGGGTGTACCGCCCAATCAAGATCATCAGTAATTATCCAAACGACGTGAAGACTTCTGGTCTTCGACCACCATCTTCATCTTCGACTTATCGTCGTATCAGTTATTCAGAATGGGATAAACCCGGTCTTTCCAAATAACTCGCGTATATTTTAAATAAGTGTTACACAAACACAACATACGCCTCATTCCAATTTATCAGTCACTAACCGTAAATTAATCAAGAGAATAATTTCCCAAATATTAACCCCGAAGGCCGAAACCAACATCAGATCAATATCCAAAAAACCATTCTGCTTGGCTAACCGACAGTTAGTTTATAAATTTCACATTCATAGGGAAAGGTTCCCATTAATTTTATCCAAGATAAATTCCTTGAATTTATTCTTTATTCTATATTTGAATCTCAATTCAAACTAGTCGGGATTAACGAACCTTACCGAAGTAATCATTTGTTTAATTTCCCAGTCCCAACCTATTCATCCCATGAAGTAAAACTGGTAATACTTCATATCTAACACCACGGTGTTATCGGTAAATTCAATTACCATTTCACGTTCAAATCTAATTAAAGATTTAACTATCGCCTGGAGTAAAACTGGCGATACTCCATTCTCGATCATTTCAATCTAATTAAAGATTCATTAAAACTCCACTTAGTTTTAATCTTTAATTGGGTTAAAGAATCAGTGTCATTTAAAACACAGTTCACGATAAACCCAAAATCACATTCCATTAATTATCGGGTTAAAGAACGAGTGTTATTTAAAACACTGTCGACGATAAACCCAAAAATAAATATCAATTCAATTCCAATTAAATATTATTTAATTGTCATACTTCATTAAATCTAAATAAAAAGATTTAATCTTTTCTCAGCTGGGTTCAAGAACAGTGTTAGTGAAGACACCATTCACGACAAACCCAAATCACATTTGATATTCAATACAAGGCTCTGAATAGAAAATATATCGGCTTATATTCAATATCAAATTCTACGATTAACAAATGTCGTATTGGAAATAACGATATAAATGTATATATCTTTCAAATTTCCATAACAACATCTGTATAATCCCGAATTCCCACATCGAAATATTCCGAAGACAATTTCGATTCAAATCCACTCCAATGCAATCATTGGAAATTCTGGTTATTTTTAAAACCCTTTTCAAATTCAATTTATTTATTTAAAAATAAATAGAATTATAATTCTAGTTCAAAACTAGTTCATTTCGATAAAAATCTATTTTTATCTTTTCAAATATGGAGTTTTTCATCCCAATCCTTTCTAAATCATTTCTTATGATTTTACACAAATTATTACTATTTTTAATAATTTTATCAAGGCCCATACAGTCGATTTCCATCAATGGCCATCGAACTGCACTTACAGCGACGTTTTTCAAATTTGATTTGGACATAATTCCAAATCCAACCGTTAGATTTCAAATTTCTAATATTCGTTAGAAAGCTCTTTTCGATACGAACCCAACGGTTCCGGTTTCAGGATAATCCGACGGTCGGATCTCCCGTAATGTCCGTTCGAAGTCAATGGTCGAAATTCGCGAACTACCGGGGCGCGGCGCGTTCTATTCAGGCCATTATATTATATATATATATATTATATATAATATATACTTCGTCGATTTCGTTTCAAAACGTGATTTATGAATCAATTTAAATTCATTTTCAAAATGGTTTCAACTTCATATTCAATTTCAAATCAAAATTTAATATTCCAATATAAATTCGTTTTAAATTCATTTCAAATTGATTTCAATTCAAATCGATTTTGAATTCACCTTCGGTTCGTTTTCAATTCAATTCAATTTCAATTCGAATCCATTTATCTTAAATTTCTATTCGAATTCATTTATATTCAATTTCAATTCGAATTCATTTCTATTCTAATTTCAAATCATTTCAGTGTATTTCAAATTTCAAATCAATTCAGTTTAATTCGAATTTCAATTCACTTTATATATAATTCGAATTTTAATTCTTTTCAAAGTATTTGATTTTGAAATCACTTTCGATATTCATTATAAAATGAATAAAATCGATATAAATATCGTTCACGTCAAAATGGCGTCAATCTAATCAACACGGCTTCATATATTGATATTTTCAAATATTCCATTTCGAATATTTCTATTTCAACTATTTCTATTCAAATATTTCTATTTCAAAACTTTCTATTCAAATATTTCTATTCAAATATTTCTATTTCAAAACTGGAATGAGGCCCAATCAATTACCATATAGTGTTAATTATATGGATTTTCTACAACACATGTATACAATAACAACGATGAATAATCAACCATCATCCAAAGTGCATTCTACACTGTATAAGCATCGAATCTAAATATTCAACGCTTATAGCAGCCTGTCAATCAATCGATCGACATACAACTAATTATTGGGATTAGTGTACGCCAAATATCATCCCAATACCCGTGTGGGGTTTCAAACAATCAAATACAGATTTTATTTGTGCAGTTGGGCGATGTGTAAAATTTATCGTCCCAATAAATGTCCTTCAAATAGGTGTACATAAACAAACCGTCCGGTTTGTAAATGAATATTTATTCATTCTCATTCAAGTTAAAAATGATATTTTTAACGATAAAATATTTTATTCAGTTCATTTATTCAATAAAATGATATTTTTATTTTTCTAATTTATTTTAGAAAATTTCGGCGGCATAACGGCACGATACTAGAAACGGGACGAGGCCTAGCCTTATCCCCGGACTAGTGAGGGCCCACGCCATTCACACATCAATCAAATCAATTTCATTTCACCAAACAATTCAATTTCAAACCAAATAATCTAACCAACTACACAACCAAACAATTAAACAAACAAGCCATCCATGGTCTGTGGATGACGGGTGTCGGGTGCTACTAAACACCGTCTGCATCCTAGTATATATTTATAACTAGAAAAATTAAATTAGAAGGTGAGAAGTTCTCACCTTGAGGATCCACTCCGCCATTCTTTATTGTCGCTCGGATTCGCTGCTCTGATTTCAATGTAATCTGTTTCACGAAAATTATATTAAAAATCTCTTTTTTTTATAACGCTTTCCATATAATAAAAATCATATTTTTTTATCACGTTATTATAAATATAAAAATCCAAACTTTTCATAAATAAAAATCTAACATTTTTCATAAATAAAGATTTATTTTGTAGTTATTTTCTACTTTCAAAATAATTCTATTTTCTATTTTTGAAAACCGATGTTATATGTATAAATATATATATATATATATATATATATATATATTAAACAAAGTATATTCATACTTCTAAAGCAAGGTATATTCATACTTATATATAGAAGCAAAATCATTTTTAATATTTATACTATGTTATTTATAAATAATTTCAGAATTTAAATAAATATTATTTACCCTCTATTTATCACCATCGTCCATTTTCTGATCTGAAGGCCACACTTCATCTTCTTCCATCGGGAGTTGCCTGTAACACGTCGAACCATTCACCAACATCTAGTGTTTCAAACCGTCATCGACACAGTCGACTGTAGGCGGATCTGCGGGTGCCACATCATCGGCCATCACAAGCTCCGCCAGCGCCCTAATTCTTGGCCAACTCGGTGGCTGATTCCCCTCCCAAATCGACTTCGACGCAGGCCTGTTTGAGGCAGAATTTCGAGCGCCACCCTCCACCAAATCCAATCTACTTCATATGAATTTAGAGATCAAACGTTGCTCTTCAATTTTTCCATTAAAAGTTTTGAATTTCATTTATTGGATTAGGAGAAAATTGGGTGCGATTTCCTGATGGCATCGGCTGTTATTTTCAAGTGGAGGCGCTGAAATGGTCGGTTGACCACGGGTTGAGAATTGTGAGGGTTTGACTCTTTTTTTTTCATTTATATATATCTATATTAGTATTTAATTCCCTCTTTAGTTGTTAATCGCTCTGAACTTCAAATCAAACCCAATGATTGTCACTTCTAGCTAAATACCCCCATTCAGAACACAATGGGATATGCTTCGTAAGCCAATTCGACTGTTTCAGTCAGTTTTTCTTTTAAATTAAATCATAAATCAATATACATTGAATTTGAACGTTCATTTCAATTTACCGGGGCCACATACCGACTCTAAAAATCCTAGAAAAATTATTTCTAGCTTCGTATTGACGATACGGTCCTAACAAAACTAGTTTCGTCGAATTCTGAGACCGTTGGAAAAATGGCCATTTTCGAGTCGATTAAAATTGACTGAAACTGGTCAAATGCGTTTTCCTTTGCCACGCTCACATATTGATTCGAAAAATTATGAAATTTGAAACCTATCAGTAACCTTACATCACGGATCCAACAAAAGTGGTTTCGTCGAATTCCGAGGTCATTTGCAAAATTTCCATTTTTAAGAGCCTGAATTCCATAGCGACTATTCAGAATTTTCAACTGGACATATCTTTTGATTCCCGCTATGAAAATTTGATTTTTCGGATTCGTTGGAAAGATATTACCAATTAGATCCTAATGTTTTTGGTTTCACTAAAATCCGGATTGTTTTGCACCCGGTACATTCAATTGAAGTTTGAAATCGAATTATCGAACTACCGTGCCATTTTCAATTCCTTTTTATAATTATATATAAATATTTATATTCTAACGACGACGTATATAATATATACGTTCGAATTAATAATTTATTTTAAATATTCAAAATTCGCTAAAATTGCCAAAATAAAATTTTTAAACTGGCTCAGAATTTCCGGGTTATTACAATGAGCTAGTTGTATGATACCATTTTGGTTCAAAAAGTATGTAGCTAATCAAAATCTTAGTTTATAGTATGTAACAATCCGTATTTTAATAACATGTTAAGGTAAGAAATCATGGTATAATTAAATTTTAAATCAAGAATCAAGGGAAACGGGTTACGCCATTGCGTTCGTCTCGAAATTCTGCTTGGAAACGAGTCCAAGTTTTCGAAAATCAGAGTCCGTATGGGGGGGATATGACCCTACAATGTTTCGGAAATTTCTAGAAACCGAAACAGCTCGAAATTCGGATTCAAATTCGAATTCAAAACCCAAAACAGGCTGGGCGGGAAAATTCCCGCCCAGGGACCAGATCGACCTGGGGGTCAACCATAGTGTCGACCGCCTAGGGACCAGGTCGAACTGGGGGTCGACCACGGTGTCGACCTCCCAGGGACCAGGTCAACCATAGTGTCGACCTGGGGGTCGACTTGCCTCCCGAATCCGCTTTTTGAACCAGAAGCATCCTGATGTATTTTACCTCGTTTTCTGTCTAGATTCGTCTGCCTAATCCTATATAAACAACCTCCTAGCCTCATTCTCTTTACACCATTCTTCTCTAACCTTAGGCTACTCAAACTCTTGATGATCATGACTTCTTCTTCTTCCTCTAAATTAAATTAAGTTAAATTAAAAATAAAACGCGACGATTATTTCTTGAAGACTACGGCTCGGAAATTGGGGATTTGCTTCTACAATCAAATCAAGATTCAACGATTCAGCAATTCAATGACAAACTTCTAGACTTGACTTCTACATCTTTCTTACACCACGATCTGTAAGTTCAAGTTACTTTTAGATAAAAGCTGTAAACTTAGTATCCATGTTGTAAATTGGAATTGGATCTATGTATGATAATTGATTCATATCTATTCTTGTTCATCTTGGATCTTGACTTTCGTGAATATTGCTTTGGGCCTATTCATGTTGTAAATCAAATTCTTTCATGTCTATAACCTTAACATGCCAATGATGTTGAAACTATTGTTAATGGCCAAGGACTATGACTGTGAACAAAAGACTAATCCTATGCCTATGACAGAGAACATAAGACTATGCCTATGACTGTGAACATAAGACTATGCCTACGCCTATGACGGTGAACATAAGACTATTGCCTATGACTATGACGAGGAAAATTGTGGCTAATCACCTATGATTCTTGACTATGAGAATTATTACCTATGATTATGAACATAAGGCTATTATCTATGACCATGACTTTGAAACTATTACCGTTAATTGCCTAGGACTATTTGCCCAGAACTATTTTGGATAATTATCCATGACTATTGTGATTAGTCGCTTATGATTCATAACTATGAGGTTACTACCTATGACTACTGGGGTTAATTGCCTAAGACTATTATAGTTGATTGTTCACGCCCATAACACTATAGTTGAAAACAATGTTGTGCATCGAATTGGCATTTTGTTGGATCACATACCTAGGGTGTGACTTGCTTAGTTTATTCTCTATTATGTACACCAAAACCATTGGATCCATTATCCTTGTATTTGGCTTGCTTTAGCATGCTTATTCTTTTATGTCAGCGTTTACCATGACTGTCGCCTTATCTTGCTAGATTTGAAATCCTATATGCCACTGATGTTGTAACCAATTATCTCAAGTTAAGTAATGTTAGTCTTGTAACCCCTTTTATCGCTTTATGCTCGTCCCTTTTGCCTATCATAATTTTGATGTTATTCCCTTTATTCTGAGATTTGGATTTATTTGTAGTACGGATCAATTCACGTTTACGTGCGATGGGAATAGGATTTGGGTAGATTAGGCAAAACATGAAATGGTTATGAACATGAATTATGAACTTGATAAAAGGAAAAACTTTAAACATGAACGCTGTTATAACATGAACCTGGATATGGACACGAACTTGACATGAAACTTGAACATGGACATGACACTAGAATGAACATGAAAATGGCCAACTCGAGGTTTGGTTGAGTTCGCAGTGTAATTCTGCTCGGAACCGCGCGGCAAATCCAGTTACTGCAAACAATAAGATCCAATGTGGGTAGTTGGTCATATCGCACTTGAAAACCCGAGGTCAGACTGAGTTGTGGTGTAATTCTGCCCGGAACCGCCCGGCATATCCGGTGACCACAACAACAGGTCTGATGTGAGAGGTTGGGGCGCATTAATGAATTAATGCCACATGATAGGGTTAAGTCATGAACCGCTTGAATATACTTAACCAATTTGACATGATGATTTGATAAGGTTAAGTCATGAACCTCTTGAATATACTTAACCAATTTGACACGATGATTTGATTGGGTTAAGTCATGAACCGCTTGAATATACTTAACCAATTTGACACGATGATTTGATAGGGTTAAATAATGAACCACTTGAATATACTTAACCAATTTGACACGATGATTTGATAGGGTTAAGTCATAAACCGCTTGAATATACTTAACTAACTTGACACATGATTCGTAGGGATAAGTAATGAACTTGAATGACAACACTTAGCCAATTTGACATGACAGGTAGGCGGGTTAAGTCACGAACTTGAATGACAATACTTAACCAACTTGACATGCTAGACTGATGGGTTTATGTCTCGAATTTAAATGACAACACCTAACCTACTGGACGGAAACCCTAGTTACACGGTCCTTTTTAGCAGTAACCCACTAGATGTATCACGGTACCCTGGAACTATGCAGGGTGGGGCACGGTTACTGGGCTGATTGTAAGCAACCAGAACGATGGCTGAGTTAGTGCGCCATTGTAGGTTCATGCGGATTATGGTCGTGCACGTAGTATGGAGTTGAAAAAGAAGTCATTGGGCACCAGTAGGTTTACACTGTGCGTGCTTGATTCGTGTCGGTGGTTGGCACCCTAGGGCTTGATACACCTTATGGTGGACCTAGCACAGGTAACTACATTCGTGATTGGGCCGTATGACACAGACACATGACGAGCTAGAACTTGTAGGGAGCCGATCGATTAATAGATCGTTTCGTGAGACCAATTAATAGGTCATTTCATGATATTAAGCAAGGGATCATTTCATAGTTAATACATGACATGGGTTGGGTTACTAGTACAGGTGGTAAAGGCCCATTTCTGTTTCTGTTTCTGTTTCTGTTGGGGAGGTAAAAGCCCATTACTATTTATGTAAAGATCACCCTAATTCTGTTTCCGTTTCTGTTTGGGCATTAGGATAACACCTAATTCTGTTATACTAGTACTGGTGCAGAGAATGTTAAACATGCGATGCTAAATAGTTTATCTGGTTAGCATAGTTTATCTTGTTACCGTAGTTTATCTGGTTATCATAGTTTATCTTGTTACTGTAATTTATCTGGCTAGTATAGTTTATCTTGTTACTGTAGTTTATCTGGTTAGTATAGTTTATCTTGTTACCGTAGTTTTTCTGGTTAGTATAGTTTATCTTGTTATCTTAGTTTAACTTGCCTACCTTGTCATCATCCTTATGTTTACTTTTAGTTTATACATGTCATGTTATATTTACTTGTTTCTATGCTGAAAGTCACTATGACTTACCATTCTTTATGACTGACCCGTTTTCTTTCGCCTCTTTTTCTCTCCCCCCCCCCCCCCACAAGGTTCTCAGGGAGGAAACACTACTACTTAGTTTGGACTTCTTTCTGCTTCAAGATCATCATATATGGCTTGGACCTTTCTTGGTTATGGCTGCTTTACTGTTTTACTTGGGGAATGATTTATGATTATGGTTTTATGCTTCTTTACCATTGCAAGACAGATTTCGATGTAGTGGATTTAATGGCATTTTGATGTAAAAGGCTTTAGACCTTTCTGGATTTTAAAGCAATGAAATTTGGTTCTTCTTCCGTTGTTTTATATGTTCCATCTTTTAATATTTATGTGTATGTTTACCTAGATATTGCTCCTCCAAAGCTAGTGCATTCCCTTTGTGAGTGACCCTAGCGGAGGTGGGGTGTTACATTTGGTATCAGAGCGGAAGGGTACCAGACTGGGCAAAAGTTTTTAATACCTTTTGAAATTATTTTCAAAACCATTTACAAAGAAGCATTTTTCATGAAAAGTTTTATTTTTAAAGGCTATTCCCCAAAGGCCATTAGCATTATCCTTTGTTTCCTTGTTTGAATCCCTTTTCCTTTCTTTCCTCCATCTGTAGTCACATTAGTTCCATCTGTGACTAATCTTATTTCATGCTTTGTAGGGTTGCCGTGCGATGGAGATAGTTCTCGAGAGACCTGTTAACACTTTAAATAAAAGGGGATAAGAGTGGTTAAGGCGAATGAGGCTCAGAACAAGAAGGTAGAAATGTTTCTGTAAGAAAGACTAGTTCATTTTTCTATCCAATTCGTACCCTTTTCGATCATGGTACATCGCATCCTTTTTATTTCTTCTTCGATAGTTGAGTCTCTGCACCTTAGTACTAGCGTAGTAGAGGATCCCATTTTTATTCATTCTCAAATCCTGTTGGGGAATTGGCTCATCTATTCATGACATGCTTGGATTTGAGAATGTCTATGATAAGCGTTGAGTTTAGAAGAAATGCTTATGTTTTTGGGCCACGGGTCGATTCTAGGGATGGAATGGTTATCCAGTAATGGTGCCATTCTTGAGTATGAAAAGAGGGTAGTTAGACTCTTGACTTTCTGTGGTAATATCCTCGAAGTCTAGTGTAACCCTTAGGATTCTACCATGCTTAGTTACCTAGAATCTCTTGAAACATTTGTTGATCCCGAGTAATGTTTGCCACTAAGGTGGATAGTTCATTTCGCTTATGCATGAGTTACGGGAAATCACCTTAGTAAGTACATTTGGCAACATGGTTGACATCTGTTTATTTGCAAGAGATAATTCATCTGTGTGGAATACCTTATAGTGAGTAAACGAGATCCAGGATTCACTAGTGAATTTTGGAGAGCTTGTGTGAAACCATGAGTACGCAGTTATGTTTGAGCAGAGTATACTATAAAGAGGATAAGGGAAAGTGGGACGAGAGGCAACAATGAAATGAGTTCCAACTCATATTTTGGAAACAAGAATTAAGAAGCTCCGAAATTATGAAGTTAAAGACGGACAAAGCACGATGGAGTAAAACTCAAGGAAATGCAACTTAGAAGATTGAAGACTAGATATGCGCAACATATCTCTTTTTAAGAGTATATCCTTAATCCCTCTTTTCCTGTAGAGCTTACTTGCATGCTATCTTTTATGTAAATCCTCTCGGTCCTATTCTCAATCTTATTTCTGTTGCAAACCCCATAAGGAGTATGACTCATCTGGTTGTGATATATGTTGGGGTTTGAGGGTGTCCGTTGGGTTGACTAAACTTTTTTTGGTCTTTATAGGATATGGGTTGGATTTAGGAAGGAATTTCTTGCGACCTAAAAGGAGTTTATCATGCTTGGTTTCCTAGAATCATATATATTGGTTTTGGGCTGGTATTTAGGGTACAAAGTTTTTCTTTACTTGCTTCTATCATTCAGCGATACCTTTTGGTAGGATCTAACGGATGTAAACGTTTGTTTGAGACTTGTGGTTGATGGTTGCAAGTGGTTGCTAGTTGTTGCTCGTGGATGCATGAACACACATTAGGCACTAGATCGGCTCAGTCACATCTCATATTGCATATGCATGAATGTTTATACTTGTACATGGATGGAAACTTGATATGCTGTCATTTGGATGTTGCATATGAATGAATGTTTGTGCACTCATGTAGAGATTATAAAGTATGTTAGGAATTTGCATACATGTTGGACTCATTACACTAACATATTTTGTATTAAGGAGGTCTACTGAATCAGTAACCGCCTGATCTTTTGCATTAGATAAGTGCATATACACACGCTTTCTGTGTATATTCATATAGCATTAGAAATCTTTTAAGGACAATGGTTGCTTGTGAATGATGGTTGAGTAGATGAATGATGGATGGTAGGATACATTCTTCCTAACTCAGAGATTTCGGGGACGAAATCCTTTTAGGAGGGAAGAATGTAACTATTTTAATAACATGTTAAGGCAAGACATCATGGTATAATTAAATTTTAAAACAAGAATCAAGGGAAACGGTTTGCACCATTACGTTTGTCTCGAAATTCTGCTTGGAAACGAGTTCGAGTTTTCGAAAATCGGAGTCCGCATGGGGGAGATATGGCCCTACGAAGTTTCAGAAATTTCTAGAAACCAAAACAACTCAAAATTCGAATTCAAAACCCAAAATAGGCTGGGCGGGAAAATTCCCGCCCAGGGACCAGGTCGACCTGGGGGTCGACCATAGTGTCGACAGCCTAGGGACCAGGTCGACCTGGGGGTCGACCATAGTGTCGACCTCCCAGGGACCAGGTCGACCATAGTGTCGACCAGGGGGTCGACCTGCCTCCCGAATCCACATTTTGAAACAGATTCATCTTGATGTATTTGACCTCATTTTCAGTCCAGATTCGTCTGCCTAATCCTATATAAACAGCCTCCTAGCCTCATTCTCTTTACACCATTCCTCTCTAACCTTATGCTGCTCAAACTCTTGATGATCATAGCTTCTTCTTCTTCCTCTGAATTAAATTAAATTAAAAATAAAACGCGAAGATTATTTCTTGAAGACTACGGCTAGGAAATTGGGGATTTGCTTCTACAATCAAATCAAGATTCAACGATTCAGCAATTCAATGACAAACTTCTAGACTTGACTTCTACATCTTTCTTAGACCACGATCTATAAGTTCAAGTTACTTTTAGATAAAAGCTGTAAATTTAATATCCATGTTGTAAATTGGAATTGGATCTATGTATGATAATTGATTCATATCTATTCTTGTTCATCTTAGATCTTGACTTTCGTAAATATTGCTTTGGGCCTATTCATGTTGTAAATCAAATTCTTTCATGTCTATAACCTTAACATGCCTATGACGTTGAAACTATTGTTAATGGCCAACGACTATGACAGTGAAAATAAGACTATGCCTATGCCTATGACTGAGAACATAAGACTATGCCTATGACTGTGAACATAAGACTATGCCTATGCCTATGACGGTGAACATAAGACTATTGCCTATGACTATGACGAGGGCAATTGTGGCTAATAACCTACGACTCTTGACTATGAGAATTATTACCTATGATTATGAACATAAGGCTATTATCTATTTCCATGACTTTGAAACTATTACCGATAATTGCCTATGACTATTTGCCCAGAACTATTTTGGATAATTATCCATGACTATTGTGATTAGTCGCTTATGACTCATAACTATGAGGTTTCTACCTATGACCACTGGGGTTAATTTCCTAAGACTATTATAGTTGATTGTTCATGCCCATAACACTATAGTTGAAAACAATGTTGTGCACCGAATTGGCATTTTGTTGGATTGCATACCTAGGGTGTGACTTGCTTAGTTTATTCACTATTATGTACACCAAAACCATTGGATCCGTTATCCTTGTATTTGGCTTACTTTTGCATGCCTATTCTTTTATGTCAGCGTTTACCATGACTGTCACCTTATCTTGCTAGATTTGAAATCCTATATGCCAGTGATGTTGTAACAAATTATCTCAAGTTATGTCATGCTAGTCTTGTAACCCCTTTTATCGCTTTATGCTCGTCCCTTTTGCCTATCATAGTTTTGATGTTATTCCCTTTATTCTGAGATTTGGATTTATTTGTAGTATGGATCGATTCATGTTTACATGCGATGGGAATACGATTTGGGTAGATTAGGCAAAACATGTATTGGTTATGAACATGATTATGAACTTGATAAAAGGAAAACTTGAAACATGGACGCTGTTATAACTTGAACCTGGATATGGACGCGAACTTGACATGAAACTTGAATATGGACATGACACAAGAATGAACATTAAAATGGCCAACTCGAGGTTGGGTTGAGTTTGCAGTGTAATTCTGCCCGGAACCGCCCGACAAATCCAGTTACTGCAAACAATAGGATCCAATGTGGGTAGTTGGTCATATCACACTTGAAAACCCGAGGTCAGACTGAGTTGTGGTCTAATTCTGCCCGGAACCGCCCAGCATATCCAGTGACCACAACAACAGGTCTGATGTGAGAGGTTGGGGTGCATTAATGAATTAATGCCACATGATAGGGTTAAGTCATGAACCGCTTGAATATACTTAGCCAATTTGACACGATGATTTGATAGGGTTAAGTCATGAACCGCTTGAATATACCTAACCAATTTGACACGATGATTTGATAGGGTTAAGTCATGAACCGCTTGAATATACTTAACCAATTTGACACGATGATTTGATAGGTTAAGTCATGAACCGCTTGAATATACTTAACCAACTTGACATGATGATTTGATAGGGTTAAGTCATGAACCGCTTGAATATACTTAACCAACTTGACACATGATTCGTAGGGCTAAGTCATGAACTTGAACGACAACGCTTAGCCAATTTGACATGACATGTAGGCGGGTTAAGTCACGAACTTGAATGACAACACTTAACCAACTTGACATGCTAGAGTGATGGGGTTAAGTCTCGAATTTAAATGACAACACTTAACCTACTAGACGGAAACCCTAGTTACGCGGTCCTTTTCAGCAGTAACCCACTAGTTGTATGACAGTACCCTAGAACTAGGAAGGGTGGGGCACGATTACTGGGCTGATTATAAGCGACCACAACGACGGCTGAGTTGGTGCGCCATTGTAGGTTCAGGCGGACTATGGTCGTGCATGTAGTTCGGAGTTGAAAAAGCAGGCATTGGGCACCAGTAGGTTTACACTATGCGTGCTTGATTCGTGTCGGTGGTTGGCACCCTAAGGCTTGATACACCCTATGGTGGACCTAGCACAGGTAACTACATTCGTGATTGGGCCGTATGACACAGACACATGACGAGCTAGAACTTGTAGGGAGTCGATCGATTAATAGATCGATTCGTGAGACCAAGTAATGGGTCATTTCATGATATTGGGCAAGGGATCATTTCATAGTTAATACATGACACGGGTTGGGTTTCTAGTACATGCGGTAAAGGCCCATTTCTGTTTCTGATTCTGTTTCTGATAAGGAGGTAAAAGCCCATTACTATTTCGGTAAAGATCATCCTGTTTCTGTTTCCGTTTCTGTTTGGGCATTAGGATAACACCTAATTCTGTTATACTAGTACTGGTGCAGAGAATGTTAAACATGCGATGCTACGTAGTTTATCTGGTTAGCATAGTTTATTTTGTTACCGTAGTTTATCTGTTAGCATAGTTTATCTTGTTACTGTAATTTATCTGGCTAGTATAGTTTATCTTGTTACCATAGTTTATCTGGTTAGTATAGTTTATCTTGTTACCGTAGTTTATCTGGTTTGTATAGTTTATCTTGTTATCTTAGTTTAACTTGCCTACCTTGTCATCATCCTTATGTTTACTTTTAGTTTATACATGTCATGTTATCTTTACTTGTTTCTATGCTGAAAGTCACTAGGACTTACCAGTCTTTATGACTGACCCGTTTTCTTTCGCCTCTTTTTCTTCCGTTCCCCCCCCCCCATGGTTCTCAGGGAGGAAACACTACTACTTAGTTTGGACTTCTTTCTGCTTCAAGATCATCATATATGGCTTGGACCTTTCTTGGTTATGGCTGCTTTACTGTTTTACTTAGGGAATGATTTATGATTATGGTTTTATGCTTCTTTACTATTGCAAGACAGATTTCGATGTAGTGGATTTAATGGCATTTTGATGTAAAAGGCTTTAGACCTTTCTAGATTTTAAAGCAATGAAATTTGGTTCTTCTTCCGCTGTTTTATATGTTCCGTCTTTTAATATTTCTGTATGTTTACCTAGATATTGCTCCTCCAAAGCTAGTGCATTCCCTTTGTGAGTGACCCTAGCGGAGGTGGGGTGTTACATTTGGTATCAGAGCGGAAGGTTACCAGACTAGGCAAAAGTTTTTAAAACCTTTTGAAATTATTTTCAAAACCATTTACAAAGAAGCATTTTTCAAGAAAAGTTTTATTTTTAAAGGCTATTCCCCAAAGGCCCTTAGCATTATCCTTTGTTTCCTTGTTTGAATCCCTTTTCCTTTCTTTCCTCCATCTGTAGTCACATTAGTTCCATCTATGACTAATCTTATTTCTAGCTTTGTAGGTTTGCCATGCAATGGAGGTAGTTCTCGAGAGACCTGTTAACACGTTAAATAAGAGGGGATAAGAGTGGTTAAGGCGAATGAGGCTCAGAACAAGAAGGTAGAAATGTTTCTATAGGAAAGTCTAGTTCATCTTTCTATCCGGTTCGTACCCTTTTTGATTATCTTACATCGCATCCTTTTTGTTTCTGCTTCGATAATTGAGTCTCTGCACCTTAGTACTAGCGTAGTAGAGGATCCCATTTTTTTCTTCTCAAATCCTGTTGGGGAATCGGCTCATCTATTCATGACTTGTTTGGATTTGAGAATGTCTATGCTAAGCGTTGAGTTTAGAAGAAATGCTTATGTTTTTGGGCTACGAGTCGATTCTAGGGATGGAATGGTTATCCAGTAATGGTGCCATTCTTGAGTATGATAAGAGGGTAGTTAGACTCTTGACTTGCCGTCGTAATACCCTGGAAGTCTAGTGTAACCCTTAGGATTCTACCATGCTTAGTTACCTAGAATCTCTTAATACATTTGTTGATCCCGAGAAGTGTTCGCCACTAAGGTGGATAGTTCATTTCGCTTATGCATGAGTTATAGGAAATCACCTTAGTAAGTACATTTGGCAACATGGTGGACATCTGTTTATTTGCAAGAGATAATTCATCTATGTGGAATACCCTATAGTGAGTAAACGAGATCCAGGATTCACTAGTGAATTTTGGAGAGCTTGCTTGAAACCATGAGTACGCAGTTATGTTTGAGCAGAGTATACTAGAAAGAGGATAAGGGAAAGCGGGACGAGAGGCAACAATGAAATGAGTTCCAACTCATATTTTGGAAACAAGAATTAAGAAGCTCCGAAATTATGAAGTTAAAGACGGACAAAGCACGATGGAGTAAAACTCAAGGAAATGCAACTTAGAAGATTGAAGACTAGATATGCGCATTATATCTCTTTTTAAGAGTATATCCTTGATCCCTCTTTACCTGTAGAGCTTACTTGCATGCTATCTTTTATGTATATCCTCTCGGTCCTATTCTCAATCTTATTTCTGTTGCAAACCCCATAAGGAGTATGACTCATCTGGTTGTGATATATGTTGGGGTTTGAGGGTGTCCGTTGGGTTGACTAAACTTTTTTGGGCTTTATAGGATATGGGTTGGTTTTAGGAAGGGATTTCTTGTGACCTAAAAGGAGTTTATCATGCTTGGTTTCCTAGAATCATATATATTGGTTTTGGGCTGGTATTTAGGGTACAAAGTTTTTCTTTACTTGATTCTATCATTCGGCTATACCTTTAGGTAGGAACTAACGGATGTAAACATGTGTTTGAGACATGTTACGGTTGATGGTTGCAAGTGGTTGCTAGTTGTTGCTCGTGGATGCATGAACACACATTAGGCACTAGATCGGCTCCGTCACATCTCATATTGCATATGCATGAATGTTTATACTTGTACATGGATGGAAACTTGATATGCTATCGTTTGGATGTTGCATATGAATGAATGTTTGTGCACTCATGTAGAGATTATAAAGTATGTTAGGAATTTGCATACATGTTGGACTCATTACACTAACATATTTTGCATTAAGGAGGTCTACTGGCTCAGTAACCGCCTGATCTTTTGCATTAGATAAGTGCATATACATACGCTTTCTGCATATATTCATACAACATTAGAAATCTTTTAAGGACAGTGGTTGCTTGTGAATGATGGTTGAGTAGATGAATGATGGATGGTAGGATACAATCTTCCTAACTTAGAGATTTCGGGGACGAAATCCTTTAAGGAGGGAAGAATGTAACAACCCGTATTTTAATAACATGTTAAAATAAGAAATCGTGGTATAATTAAATTTTAAAACAAGAATCAAGGGAAACGGGTTGCGCCAATTTGTTCGCCTTGAAATTCTGCTTGGAAACGAGTCCGAGTTTTCAAAAATCGGAGTCCGTATGGGGGAGATATAACCCTACGATGTTTCAGAATTTTCTAGAAACCAAAACAGCTCAAAATTCGGATTCAAATTCGAATTCAAAACCCAAAACAGGCTAGGCGGGAAAATTCATGCCCAGGGACCTAGTCGACCTGGAGGTCGACCATAGTGTCGACAGTCTAGGGACCAGGTCGACCTGGGGGTCGACCATAGTGTCGACCTCCCAGGGACCAGGTCGACCATAGTGTCGACCTGCCTCCCAAATCCACTTTTTGAACCAGATGCATCCTGATGTATTTGACCTCGTTTTCTGTCCAGTTTCATCTGCCTAATCCTATATAAACAGCCTCCTAGCATCATTCTCTTTAAACCATTCCTCTCTAACCTTATGCTGCTCAAACTCTTGATGATCATAGCTTCTTCTTCTTCCTCTGAATTAAATTAAATTAAAAATAAAACGCGAAGATTATTTCTTGAAGACTACGACTAGGAAAATGGGGATTTGCTTCTACAATCAAATCAAGATTCAACGATTCAGCAATTCAATGACAAACTTCTAGACTTGACTTCTACATCTTTCTTAGACCATGATCTGTAAGCTCAAGTGTCTTTTAGATAAAAGCTGTAAACTTAATATCAATGTTGTAAATTGGAATTGGATCTATGTATGATAATTGATTCATATCTATTCTTGTTCATCTTGGATCTTGACTTTCGTGAGTATTGCTTTGGGCTTATTCGTGTTGTAAATCAAATTCTTTCTTATCTATAACCTTAACATGCCTATGACGTTGAAACTGTTGTTAACGGCCAAGGACTATGACTGTGAACATAAGACTATGCCTATGCCTATAACTGAAAACATCAGACTATGCCTATGACTGTGAACATGCATATGCCTATGACGGTGAACATAAGACTATTGCCTATGACTATGACGAGGACAATTGTGGCTAATCACCTATAACTCTTGACTATGAGAATTATTACCTATGATTGTGAACATAAGGCTATTATTTATGACCATGACTTTGAAACTATTACCGTTAATTGCCTATGACTATTTGCCCAGAACTATTATGGATAATTATCCATGACTATTGTGATTAGTCGCTTATGATTCATAACTATGAGGTTTCTGCCTATGACTACTGGGGTTAATTGCTTAAGACTATTATAGTTGATTGTTCATTCCCATAACACTATAGTTGAAAACAATATTGTGCACCGAATTGGCATTTTGTTGGATTGCATACCTAGGGTGTGACTTGCTTACTTTATTCGCTATTATGTACACCAAAACCATTGGATCCACTATCCTTGTATTTGGCTTGCTTTTGCATGCCTATTCTTTTATGTCAGCGTTCACCATGACTATCGCCTTATCTTGCTAGATTTGAAATCCTATATGCCAGTGATGTTGTAACAAATTATCTCAAGTTATGTCATGCTAGTCTTGTAACCCCTTTTATCGTTTTATGCTCGTCCCTTTTGCCTATCATTGTTTTGATATTATTACCTTTATTCTGATATTTGGATTTATTTGTAGTATGGATCGATTCACGTTTACGTGCGATGGGAATACGATTTGGGTAGATTAGGGAAAACATGAATTGGTTATGAACATGAATTATGAACTTGATAAAAGGCAAAACTTGAAACATGAACGTTGTTATAACTTGAACCTGGATATGGACACGAACTTGACATGAAACTTGAACATGGACATGACACTAGCATGAACATGAAAATGGCCAACTCGAGGTTGGGTTGAGTTTGCAGTGTAATTCTGCCCGGAACCGCCCGACAAATCCAGTTACTGCAAACAATAGGATCCAATGTGGGTAGTTGGTCATATCGCACTTGAAAACCGGAGGTCAGACTGAGTTGTGGTGTAATTCTGCCCGGAACCGCCCGGCATATCCAGTGACCACAACAACAGGTCTGATGTGAGAGGTTGGGGTGCATTAATGAATTAATGCCACATGATAGGGTTAAGTCATGAACCGCTTGAATATACTTAACCAATTTGACACGATGATTTGATAGGGTTAAGTCATGAACCGCTTGAATATACTTAACCAATTTGACATGATGATTTGATAGGGTTAAGTCATGAACCGCTTGAATATACTTAACCAATTTGACACGATGATTTGATAGGGTTAAGTCATGAACCGCTTGAATATACTTAACCAATTTGACACAATAATTTGATAGGGTTAAGTCATGAACCGCTTGAATATACTTAACCAACTTGACACATGATTCGTAGGGCTAACTCATGAACTTGAACGACAACACTTAGCCAATTTGACATGACACGTAGGCGGGTTAAGTCACGAACTTGAATGACAACATTTAACCAACTTGACATGCTAGACTGATGGGGTTAAGTCTCGAATTTAAATGACAACACTTAACCTACTGGACGGAAAACCTAGTTACGCGGTCCTTTTCAGCAGTAACCCACTAGATGTATCACGGTACCCTGGAACTAGGCAGGGTGGGGCACGATTACTGGGCTGATTGTAAGCGACCAGAACGACGGCTGAGTTGGTGCGCCATTGTAGGTTCAGGCGGACTATGGTCGTGCACGTATTCCGGAGTTGAAAAGGCAGGCATTAGGCACCAGTAGGTTTACACTGTGCGTGCTTGATTCGTGTCGGTGGTTGGGACCCTAGGGCTTGATACACCCTATGGTGGACCTAGCACAGGTAACTACATTCGTGATTGGGCTGTATGACACAGACACATGACGAGCTAGAACTTGTAGGGAGCCGATCGATTAATAGATCGTTTCGTGAGACCAAGTAATGGGTCATTTCATGATATTGGGCAAGGGATCATTTCATAGTTAATACATGACACAGGTTGATTACTAGTACAGGTGGTAAAGGCCCATTTCTGTTTCTGTTTCTGTTAGGGAGGTAAAAGCTTATTACTATTTCTGTAAAGATCTCCCTGTTTCTGTTTCTGTTTGGGCATTAGGATAATACCTAATTCTGTTATACTAGTACTGGTGCAGAGAATGTTAAACATGCGATGCTACGTAGTTAATCTGGTTAGCAAAGTTTATCTTGCTACCATAGTTTATCTGGTTAGCATAGTTTATCTTGTTACCGTAATTTATCTGGTTGGTATAGTTTATCTTGTTACCATAGTTTATCCGGTTAGTATGGTTTATCTTGTTACCGTAGTTTATCTGGTTAGTATAGTTTATCTTGTTATCTTAGTTTAACTTGCCTATCTTGTAATCATCCTTATGTTTACTTTCACTTTATACATATCATGTTATCTTTACTTGTTTCTATGCTGAAAGTCACTAGGACTTACCAGTCTTTATGACTGACTCGTTTTTTTTGCCTCTTTTTCTTCCGTTTCCCCCCTCCCCCTAGGTTCTCAGGGAGGAAACACTACTACTTAGTTTGGACTTCTTTCTGCTTCAAGATCATCATATATGGCTTGGACCTTTCTTGGCTATGGCTGCTTTACTGTTTTACTTGGGGAATGATTTATGACTATGGTTTTACGCTTCTTTACTATTGCAAGACAGATTTCGATGTAATGGATTTAATGGCATTTTGATGTAAAAGGCTTTAGACCTTTCTAGATTTTAAAGCAATGAAATTTGGTTCTTCTTCCGCTGTTTTATATGTTCTATCTTGTAATATTTATGTGTATGTTTACCTAGATAATGCTCCTCCAAAGCTAGTGCATTCCCTTTGTGAGTGACCCTAGCGGAGGTGGGGTGTTACACTCGTAGTACCAGCATTGCAACATATACCAGAATCTGAACATCTATGTCATGTTCTCAAGAGCATAAAATCCTAAGTAGTACTAAGATATCCTAATATAGACAAATCTTAGTTTATAGTATGTAGCTAATCAAAATCAGCTAACATTGTAGGATGCGCTAGTTGTATGATACCATTTTGGTTCAAAAAGGATGTCGAACCAAAAATATATAAATAGCCCGATTTACAGCATTAGCCATAACTTCAGTACCTATATGAGATAAAATATACTTCTATAGATAGGTAAGGGTGGCTGCTTCACACGCAACATGACCTTCCATGAAATATGGTAAATACAAAGTGTACATGTTAGGAGTCTCGTAATTAAGGTCAGATGGAAATGCAATATATCTGGATTTATTATCTCAATCCAGCAAGCATATGAAAATAGATAGGGATAATACCAATCTCAAATAAATGAAAATGAAAGGTATGTGTGGCGGATGAAACTTCTTACGTGGATCGTGTGTATCTAATTAAGCAAGTGTAACTAATATAAAAGCTAGGATTATAAAGGTAAATAAGGTAATAAGCAATCACACTAGAATTTTATCATGGTTCAGACCTCTCGTCCCACGTCCAGTCCCAAAGCTCCCCTTTGGCTTTCTAACTAACAAATCAGCCCTCTCTTTGCCCAGTGGAATAGGCTTAAAGACGGAAAAGTTTGCTTTGACAAGATTTTGTTCCTTACAACATTGATCTTGACTGAATGGTACAGAATTCTCCTATAATTTCCTTAAGCAGAAATATGATTTGAAGTGCTACTGTTTATAGAAGGATTTATGTGCTTTTTGAGTAATAGCTAAAGTAAATAGGTTGCAAGAGTATGTAGAAAATATAAGATAAATTAAGAAAGATTCGGTAATTGAACTCTTTTTTTCAATCTATTTATAGAGATTAAAGGAGTTTTATTAAAAAAATATTCCTTTTGAATTGAAAACTCTTCAATCGAATAGTTGTTTTCTTTGATAGACAAAAAATAGGGTTTAGGAAAAGTACAATCTTTTTAATTTGGAAGAAAACCTTTTAAAACATAAGGTCTTCACTCAGGACACACGTCTGACCCAAGAGGACAAACATCTATTAATACTCTATGTAAATTTCCCAAAAGTAGTGACATACACCTTTTCTTCTAGGTCAGGTATCTGTGCTAATTCTAGAAAATTTTCAGAAAGCACTAACAGACATCAGGCCTTTAGAGATAGACATATGTCATGTGCACAGATTATATCTTGAGTGTTTCTTATAAAATACATCTATCCAAGGAGATTTTATATTTATTTTTACTATCACATATAATATTATCTTGCTTATGAAGCTCTTATACATGTCCCTTGTGCATGTCTTCAAATCTTTAATGATATTTCTGTATTTTGTAGATAACCTGCATAGATAGATAATGCATATATATGTTGTATATAGCGATTGTATAGTTGTTGTCATTGAAATCATGAATCAAAGGATCTGACATTCTCCCTCTTTTTGATGATGACAACTATGCAATCATAGTTATATAAGTACTCCCCCTGATTTAGTGATCCCTTATGTTTTATCTCCCCTTCAACATTATCAAAGAGCATAATAAATACAAAACCAAAACACAATATCACAAAACACACATAGTACATATGTCGTAAAGTTAATACAAATCAAATATTACAAAGCGCCAAGTTAAAAATAGTACTAAATAAAGTTGTAGGTAAATCGTAAGAATAACAATTTATGAATTTGTGAAGTAACCCCATAAATTTGAGGATTGATGTAACGAACCAATAATTTCGACTTTTAGAATATAGTATTAATTGACTTTTAAGTGTTCAAATTTTTGAATGAATATTAATAATGGTAGTCCGAATTGGAAACTTAAAAGTTTCAAAACATGAAATTAATAAAATATCGATTCTTAAATTTGGATGTATTACGTAGCAGTAATCTAAACAGTTATATAACAAAAACATCTTAATTAGTTCATTCTGTTTAAATCGATTTGGATGGTCGATTTGCGATATGACAAACGATAACGAATTTGATAATAGAATTAAAATCAAATTAAATTATGAATTTAATATGTGTGATACGTTTAACAATATATAATGGAGGGATAAATTTCATAATAAAATACGCGAATTCGAAATTGATTCGCGTTAACTTCGTAAAAATTTAATAAATTTGCAACAATTAAATAGTGTCAGAATTCAGGCGAATTCGAACTAAAAATACTGGACATATTATAAGAACAATGTTATTTTTCGTTTTGTGAAAATTCAAATGATTGTTGTCCCGAAGAATATTTTCGGATCAAGAAGGTGTAATAGCAACAATGATTGAGTGTGTATTTCTGTTTAGGGTTTGTACATGTATTCTCATTGTTGGGTTTACCTCATTATCATCTCTTAATATATAAAAAAATAGAGGAAGGGAAAATAAATCACATTTACACATGTTCGAAGAGGTCAGAGGAGAGATCACACGCGTATTGCTCTCACTACCTTCTTTCTTTTCCTTACCCATTATCTGTACACCGTTCCTTCACAATCAACTAAAATCGTCCCTTTCCTCCTTTCCAATTTCAATACTCGAAAAAAAAGCAAAATCCATGTTCGTTGTTTCCCCAAATCCGATTTTTCCCCTGTCCTCTCACTGATTGGAGCACCAACCCTAAGTAGACCGACCAAGTCTCGAGTCTTCCTCCTCACTCGTGAGCTAGGACCATCTTCAAGACCTCAGCCCCTCTGGCCTCTCTCCTCCGATTGACAGTCGGTCCCCCTCCTCTTTCCTCGATCCAGACCCTAATCTCCGAAAAAAGCCCAGCGCTGACTGCCTGAAGCCGCGCCCGTTTAACCACATGTCCTATACCAACGCTCGTCCTTCCTCCAGTGCCCACGTTCACCAACGCGCCGCCATACCCCACCTCCTCTCTGTTTGGTCATGACCGTATCTTATGATGTTAAAAAGAATCGAGTTTATCAGAAAAAGGAGAACGGATATGGCCTTGCTCTTCCAGTCAGTTCACCTGCGACCGGCCCCTAGCCTCGACCCATGCACCACGTAGCATCCAGCAGCCCTAGATGACTATAAGTTAGCTTTCAAACAACATGCACCTCAAGTGCTCGAGGAAATACCTGAGAAGCGATTTCGAGGGGTTTGGGTGAGACAGTTGGACTGCGTGATGCTGATCGAATTTTGGACTTGGGTATATATTTCCTTTTCCCTTTTTATTTCAATTTATTCCAACTAAAAAAAATGAAAGAAAAAGAATAAAAAGAAATATATACAAGAATAGTATGGTTGGGTTGATGTAGGATTTATTATCATTGTTGTTTTAGGATTCATAGTCAATTTGGGGTTGTGTCAAGCTTAACCGAGAAGTAAACTTTGGATCTATCGGTTGGTTCATGTTCATCGAAGTTCTGTTTCCAATCGCGTCATTTTATTCTCAACTTCATATTTCCTCGAAAAGGTAAGTTTCCCTCACTCATAGACTAGTTTATGATTAAGTGAATTAAATATTTGAGATGTTGAATGAAATGTTAGGTCACACTAGAAATATTTGTTTGTGTTTGTGCACATGTGACATGCACATTATCCCCGTATATGACACATTTGTATGCGATGTATGATATGCTATGTTTTGCTCACCTTGCAAGTTCCCGTAGATTGAGGAAAATCACCATGGGTTGAAATGATATACACCCGAATGAATTATATAGATTTGAAAACAAATTTGAATCGATTTTGGATGCGGGTTGAAATGATACATACCCATGATCGAATTCTCCTTTAAGACGGATTAAATTGATACACATCCGTATCACTTTACCATATGATATAAAATTTTATATGGACGCCGTGGTCAATAAAAATCTATTTTATAAAATATTATAAGTGCGTATCGATTCCAATGAATGGACTTTTGAAATGAAATCTTGGGTAAAGGAAATTGGGGAAAGAATTTTCCTAAAACTGGTTGGAATAAAGATAAATGCGATGTTTAAATTTAAATATTTTGAATTAATGTCCATGTTAAACATGACTTATTATCTTTGATTTTTGATAATATACAAAGAGGTTCCTTATTTTGTTAGTTAAAAAACTGATTTAATAAATATTTCGGTCACAAGATTTAGTTTTTAAGTTTATCACATATTTCCACTGATATTAAGATTGAAAATGTAATTTTTGTAAATTAAGAATTTTGGATGTATGATTGTTGAAAACACGATTTCAATGTATGTGATTTTGTAAATTTAAGTATTTTGAACTTATGCTTGTTTAGATATGACTTCCGATATGTTTGATTTAAGATTTGAATTAATGCTATTTTAAGCAAGATTATAATTTATTTCGATTTTGTAATATAGTGAAGGTTTCCATTATCTAAATTAATTGATTTAATGTAAAATATTTTAGTTAAAGATTTAATTCAATAGATCTTATCAGATTTAAATTCAAAGGGAACCAAATGAAATTTAGAGATTGTGTAAAGGAATGTTGAAAGGTTTTTCTTGAACTAAATTTAATTTTGCTAAAAGTTAAATAATTTTTCTTGGGTTTAATGGGAATGTTATTTAAGAAATGAAGTTATTCAGTATAAGAGTTCTTGGAAATGGTTTAACAAAAATTCTACTTTGATATATAATATGGTTTGACATAACAAACTTCATGAATAAAAGAAATGAAGTTAATGTAAGTTGAAATTTCTTGATTTAATCCAAGTGAAGAAAAGGAAATGTTATTTAAGAAGCTCGACATGAGGTTTTGAATAGCAAGTTTAGGGAATCTAATAAACAATGATTTAAGAAAGGACATAATATTCATTCGACGAAGTTATTTTGAATTTCTATATATATTGAATAAACTCGAAATAGATCTAATTTGGAAATAATTATTTGGGAAATATTTTCAATTGAGATGAATGGCATTCAAACCAAATAAAGAAATTGATTGACCATTGGGATTTGGATGTTGGACCGGATTGGATCATGCTATTTAAATCAAATTATATTTACACAAAAGTAAAAGTTCTCACATTGCTTGGTTTTCCAACTATTTTTCTTTTACCAAATAAACTTGAAGCAGTTTGAATGTATAAACTTTATATCTGTTTTATAACCATTTTACAACTTTTATACTATATTGAGAATTCAATTTTCTAAACATATTTTATAAATTCAATGTTTAACAATTTAGGATTCTATACTATTTTCAACTACTTGCACAAGTATATATATGCTATTTTCAAATTTAATATCTTATACTATTTTATTTTTTCCAAGTTTTATTCCAAGTATTTTTTAATTTAAATAAATCCATGTCCAATTCGAGCTAAATGAATCCAAAGGAAAAAATAAAGATTTTGGGTTAAAATGATATTTTGGAAAACTTGGATTCCAAAGTCGAATGGTTTATCAAAGAATAATTATGAATATTGGATTTGGAATCTTAAACTGAATTATTGTTGAATTATTTGAGTAATCGATTTTAAAACCATACTTGAAATAAATCGATTTGCGATACTCAAAGTATGATCCCAAAAAAATTCTAATGACCACGTTGTGAAAAATATAAGCGTTGTGTTGTTTAAGAGACCGGAGTCGGTAGATGTCATACTCACTGCCAATACCGATACCACTTTAACAACTGTACGTGGTGGAGATTCCAGAATGAAGTAGGATGGTGTGAAGGCGATTACTAGATTTGAAGAAAGTGAACGCTAAAGGATTGGCCTTGACCTTTGGGTCATAATTAAAATGACTAAAACAGGAGCCATACCCGGGTTAATTGAGGTCGCACCTCTGATTGGACACGCTTCTTCGATACCATCTCTATGACTATTGTGATCGATATGGGTGCACCCTTTGATTATGGGAGTGTTGTTTGAGGTGGGAGGTAGTTGCTACTATGCATTACCACTGGCCCAGGGCCGCAATCCGGTAGGATTCTACCGTGGGTATTCCTCGTGTGCCTTGACCTTATATCCTGATTGAGCCCCCTATGATTTTGATTTGATGTTGTCGTATCGCGGTGTGTCCCTATCTACCGACGTACTGGCGTTTTATATGCAATGTGTATGACAATGTATGTAAACGGCGTAAGGGTAAAAATGTAATCCCGCTTACGCTATTTTTATTATATTTATTTTACTGAATAGACACTATTATAATAACATATTATATTATATGTATTAGTTTCACGAATCCTTAAGGGATGGAAACCCGAACCATCCTTTAAGTTACGGGTGCATCCCATTTAAACATGTCACTTGAGTTAATTCACTTATATCAGAATGTTAGATCTAACTCGAGTAATTTGTTTGTTTTATTTCATGCAAAATTCTCGGGTCAAACTGAGTATTACAGCTTGGAGATTTATATATTAGAGCTTGAGATTCGTTGGAGATCCAGCCATCCATCTATTATTTCATCTGCGGTTATGCCACATCTGCTTATTTCTGATATATGAGTATGATTCTATACTAAAATTTTTTGTTGTATCTATAATTATTATGTATTCTAATATCGTGTAAAGTCAAAAGATTTGGTAATATTGTATAAATTTTACTTCCGCTTTGATATATATTGTGTTCTGTGTCTGTAATGTTGTGATGATTCATATTTCAACTTCATAAGCAATAACAATTTATCGTTTTGATCGGTTCGAGTTGGTTTAATTATCGACTCAGAGCGTTCAAAAAGACAGGTCATTACAATTGATCATTGAAAGAAGAATTTTGTCATTGTGTGTCATCATGATATTCGGTATTCTCCAGAATCGACAAACCTTGAAACAATTGATAATGCCCATAATGGGGTCCATCCTTCGGAAGCCATGAGCTCTCTTCTTCCTCTTCCTCCTTTTGCCTTGTTGCTAAATCCTCAGTTGCCTTACCAGGTGCATGCTCCACTAAACATTATGTAACAACACTAGGACTTAGTGGATATTGTCACGATGGTGGAGGAGGAGGTGGTGTTGTAGGAGAATGAGAGGAAGACTTAGACGACAAACGACATCAGAACTTTCTTAATATTTTGCCAAGGGAGGATACTAATTTGCCAAAGGGTCCATCAACCTTGGACACTCGGATAGAAAACGAATGTTCCAATCATGTAATTTTCCTCCCTAACATCTTTCGATTAAGAGATGGAAGTCTTTGATTCTGAACAGTGACATCATGAATACTTTTTCCGACTTCAGCAGCAATTCGAGCTTCTTGAATTTCCAGATTGGAATAATAAATTGTAGGTTCAGTAGGTTCAAACGAGGCTGAAGGTTGTTGTTGTCATAGTCGTTGTCATTATTGTTCTTGTTGTTGTAAAGGAGGTGGTCGTCCATGGACATGTAACCAATCCACATAAGTCATAATTATAAGTGGCAACTCAAGAAGATGCATTGTTGACGCAAAACAAATTCCGCTCTCTTTAATTTCAACTTCTTCATACTTTTATAAATACAAATAAATTCCTTGTGATTTTAGAGTTCACATAATATATATGGCATACGGAATAGTTCGTTTTGTCGGTGTTAAAAAACATTTGATTTGTTCAAAAATATATTGAGCCCTGATTACTTTTTTGAATTTGAAAATGACATATTATATACTTGTTTTTGACTGCCTAGTCTTGGAAACATCGTAATAATCAAAATTCTATTTAGCAAATGTGCTCTTGGACGAAAATAGAGAGGCGTCATTCTAGGAAATTCATCATTTCAAATAAGATGAGTGATAAGGTCTCTTAGTTTAAAGTGCGTTTCCTCAATATCTTGTAGTCATGTAGAGAAGTAGGGACATTGTAAAATATGACTGAGCACTTAAATATTAAATTTTACAATTTGGCCACAGACTCTTGACCAAATACAATTTTCATGATCGGTAGGATTCCAAATGCGAATTGAATATAGATTAGTGAAGAACAACTAAATTGCTAAAGGATCTATGACTCCTTTGCTTGATTCATATTCAGTTAAATCGCTAATTTCGACATTCATAACAAATTCATGAATGTCATATTTTCGTAAATGATTTAAAGGACAAAATGGACCTATCTATATATTATTCTTCTCCAATTCCTTCAATCTTTCTTTTCCATCTTACTCAAGCATTCAATTGATAATTTATTCTTTGGAGGCCATTCTTTCTTAAGTTTCGGAAGATTCTCCTCGTTGAGTTGTTTTCTTGCGCTTGTAAACGGATTTCTTTGGAGCCATTAGTTAAAAAATTGATGTGAAATTTGATTTGGGGATTAGGTTTTGATTGAGAGAATGGGTTGTTTGTAAGGGATTAGGTTTTGATTGAGAGAATGGGTTGTTTGTAAAAAGTAGATAGTAAAAAGTGAATTTGGTAGAGAGTAAATAGGTAAAAAGATTGTTTTTTTGGTGGTCCATACGTCTGTGTATCTCACACAGACGTCTGTAGTTATAAGAAATAATTTCCTAAAAGTTTAAATAAGCGTCTGTTGGTTTGCGACAGACGGCTATGGCCTAAGACAAAATAACCCAAGACTCAAACAAACGTATGTTGATTTTGGTCAGACATTTGAAATTCTAGGAAAAAAATTCCCGAAAGTTATGACATATGTCTACTCTTTTTAACAGACTTATGTGCTAAAAGAAGCATAAATTTTTACTTCTTTTTAAATTATACTCAGATGTCTAACAATGTTCTAACAGACGTCTATACTGATATTTTTCTGAATTTTCAGCAAATAAGTAAAAAATAAAATTTATTAAATAATTTAATAATTCATAAGATTATGTAGAAATGAACAACATATTCATGCCATAAAAAAAATCATTACATTAGGTATATTTGGATGAATCACTTGAATGATCGAACTTTTTATCGCATAATTTTGGTTTGCATTGAGTAACTTGCTTTATTGGCGACCATTCAGGATGTTTTGGATTTTGGTGTGATTTTCCTTCTTTTTGCCATATTTTTTTGGAGTAATGTCACAAGGTGAAGTTGTCTCTTTAAAACAAGGCGATTTTTTGTGAATAATGCAATTTGTTGGTTAATGACCACAAATTAAGAGTAAACTTTTTTCGAGAAACCATAAATGCATTCCTTGTCCTCTTTGTTTGTAGTACATTTCACGTTGAAGCTCCATCGTTTCCTTTTGATAATGCGATATTTCAACCAATTTTACATGCACAGAGTCATAAGTAGCTGAAGATTTATCCTTCTTAAGTTTCTTAGGTAGTGGAGAAAGACCCCATCGAGTTTAGGGAGATGTAGTTGGAGTTGTTGGAGCTGGGGAGATAATTTATGAGTTTGAGGAAGGTGAGACTAAATTAAATAAAGAAGAGATTTTGTGGGATGACATTGTAGAGTATGTTTCTTTTCCTTTTTTGAAGCGATTAAAAATTTCATATTGCATATATATATATATATATATATATATATATATATATATATAGTAATATGATAATATGTATTAAATAGTTTTTGGTTGGTGTTAAAGGTATGTAGGTTTATTAACCGTATGAGTGGAAAAAAGTTTGGAGTAAAAATCGGAAAAAAAAAACTTAATTAACAATAGTTTGTGCAATAAAACTGTCTAAGACATATTAAATTTTATTTTGTTCTTTTCATAATTCAGATAAAGAACATATCCCTAATTCCCTACGTAATTTAATGAATGATGCTTCACATAATGGTTTTGTAAATATATCTGCAATTTGGTTTTCAATGGTAACAAATTCTAATGTTATATTTCCTTTTTGAACATTATCTCAAAGAAAATGTTGTCTAATACCGATATATTTTGTTTGAAAGTAGTTTATAGGATTTTTTGATAAATTTATTGCACTCACATTATCATAATATATTGGTGAGTTTATTATGTGTTTCCCATAGTCTTTTAATGTTTGTTGCATATAGATTACTTGAGTACATGCCAATGCAGTGGATATATATTCTGCTGCACATATAGAAGGAGAAACCGAGTTTTGCTTTTTACTAAACCACAAGACAAGAGATTGACCAACATAATGACAAGTGTCATTTGTAAATTTTCTATCTGTTTTACATTCTCTGAAATTAGCATCACTGTATGATACTAGTTCAAAAGAGATGCATTTGGGATAGAAAAGGCCATAATCTCTGATATAGGTTATGTTTCTCAAAATTCGTTTTACTGCTCTATAGTGAGATTATTTTGGTTATGCCTGAAATCTTGCACATAAGCGAACACTCGTCATAATATTTGGTTTTCTTGTAGTTAATATAATAAAGAACCTATAATGCTACGATATAATTTTTGACCAAAATCTTTTCTATTTTCATCTTCAATTAAATGAATACTAGTACTCGTTAGGGTAGGATTTCCAGATGTCTTATACATTCCAGAACATTTCAGAAGATCATGATAGTATTTTTCTTGGTTCATAAAATTACCTTTTTTTAATTTTCTAATTTGTAGTCCTAGAAAGAAATTTAATTCCCCCATTTGAAGCAATTGAAATTCGTTTTCATAGTGTTTGAGAATTTGTTACATAAATTTCCATTAGTTGATTTGAAAATTATATCATCTACATATATTTGAACAATAAAGATATCATTTCAAATTTTTTTATAAAGAGTGTGGTATCAACTTTACCAATTACGAATTTGAAGTTAATTAATTTGATTTTAATCTATCATACCAAGCACGACGTGCTTGTTTTAAACCATATAGTGGTTTCTCAAGTTTATGTGCATGTTCCGGAAATTTCTCGTGTATAAACAAAGGCGGTTATTTTAAATAAACTTGTTCTATTATAAAACTGTTTACAAAAGCACATTTGACATCCATTTGAAAAGGTTTATATTGAGATGACATGCATAAGCAAGTAACATATGAAATGCCTTAAGTCGAGCTATAGAAGCAAACGTTTCTTCGTAATTAGTCCCTCTTCTTGGTTATATCTTTAGCTATAAATCTTGCTTTATTTCGGATGATATTTCAATTCTCATCTGCTTTATTCTTAAAGACCTTGTTCCAATTACTGATTGATCCAAAGGTCGTGGAACGAGTTCCCAAACATCACTTCTTTCAAATTGGTTGAGTTCTTCTTGCATTGTTATAACCCATGATTCATCAGTTGCTACTTCTTTATAATTTTTAGGTGCTAATGTTGAAATGAATGCAATGTGACTCATCTAATTTAATTGATGCTTAGTAGATACTTGCGTATTTATATCTCCAATGATGTTATTCGGGGGATGATCTTTTAAAATGCGACGAGGTGATCTTAGCGTATTTACTGACTCATTATGATTATTTGAAACCGTATTGTTTTTAGTATATTGTATTATAGCTTCTTCTTTATCATTATTGTTTTTATTAGCCAGGAAATTTTCGTTAAAAGATACACGCAGGCTTTCTTTTATAATACTTTTTTCATCTATCAAAAATTCTATAGGCTTTACTTCGATCTGAATAACAGATAAATATATCTTCATCGGATTTTGGATCAAATTTACCTAGATTATCCTTTGTATTTGAAATAAAACATTTTGAAACCAAAGTTCTAAAATATGATACTTTAGGTTTCTTTCTGTAAAACATTTCATAACAAGTATTTTTATTAGCTTCGGCCCGAAATTGCATAGCTAACCCATTATTATTTAACAACGACGAGCTCATTCTTGTAATATTCGCTTTTTTTTCTTTCAACGACTCCATTTTGATTTCGCGTTTGTATTAATGGAAAATTATGATTTATTCCTTTCTTATTAAAAAAAATTAGTAAATAACCCATTTTCGTATTCGCCGCCATGGTCAGTATGAATTCTTTTTATTTTCAAATCCATTAGATTTTTAACTCCTTTAGCAAAAATCTTAAAAATGCCAAAAGTATCACTTTTTTGTTTTAAAAATAATGTCCATATGTATCATGAAAAATCATCTGCAATTACAGAAACATACTTATTGTGATTTAATGAGCGAATTTGAGTAGGACCAAGTAAATCTACAAACTGACATGCATCACAAAGATTATCAAATTTGTAAATAATTATCTGTACACCTCTTACTAGTTCATTTTTAGCTAGCCTATTAATATAGATAAAATTTATGTGACAAAATCGTTTATGCTGTAACTATGGATCATCATATTTTACGATTAAATACAAGTCAGAACTTTGTTTAATATTCATATTTAAGATATATATGTTTCTTTTTCTTAATTCTTCAAAAACTAATCTTATATTATTATCAAGTATATTGCATTTATCTTTTTGAAAATAAATATGATAACAATCACATAAATGGCTAATGCTAAGAAGGTTATGCTTTTAATTTTTAACTAACAATGCATTAGAAATAGTAGAAGAGTTAGTTATATCGATATTGATAACTTCACCTATTCCAATGACGTGTCATTTTGAATTATCACCAAAAGTTATTGTGCAACCATCTATGTATGTTATGTTGGATAACACGCTTTTGTTTCCCGTCATGCGCTTAAAGCAGCCACTATCTAATATCCACTTCTCCTTTTGCTTTATTTTGGGCACATTAGCTTGTTCCATATCACTATCACAGTCTGATGAGGAAGAATCTGAATCATCCCAAGTGACTTGAAAAGCTCTTATTTTCTTTTTGAATTTTTTGTTTTTTTCTCTTCATTTTGTCATTATTGAGTTTTTGACAATCTTTCTTCATAGAACAAACTCAACACACTATATCGCTTGATTGACGTTTGATTTGTAGTACTTGGTTTTCCATCTTTTTGAAACTTTGTCATCCTTCTAAACTTTTTGAATTTGTTGTAGTTTTTGGCAATAAACACGATCACATCTTCCTGAGTTGCCACCAAGGATTATGCCTCTGGTGGATTGGTTACATAACCACAGACAACCACCTCCTTCACAATAACAACAATGATGATTATGAACATGACAACAACCTTTGATATCATTCGAACCTTCTGAAACTATAGAGTATTATTCAAACCCGAAAATCTAAAAGCTGGAATTGCTGCTGAGACTGGAGAAAGTATCCATGATGTCACTCTTCAGAATCAAAGACATGCATCTCTTAATCTAAACATCTTTGGGAAGAAAGTCACTCGTTTGGAACATTCCATTTTTACCCAAATGTCCAAGATTGAGAGTGCCCTTGACAAAGTAGTACCCTCCCTTGACAAAATAATAAGAAAGGTCTGAGGTCGTTCGTCATCCAGGTCTTCCCCTCATTCTCCTACAACAACCTCCTCCTCCAACATTGCAACAATATCCACCAGGTTCTAGTTCTATTACAGAACGTGTAACAACCCGCCGAGAGTGGGCCTAAATCCCGACCGTGAAAAGGCCCATCTGAACTTAGAGCCACTCTAAGCAGATTGTTGGTTCCTACTAAGGAAATAAAAACACAAATATACAGAGCAATAAACACAGGGAAACTCACACAGCAATGATAAAATATAATAGTCAAAGTAAAGATGTGCCATTTATTTAAAAATCACATGTTCATATATAATACCAAATCCACATGTTTACGAAGGTACACCATTATTATTCACCATCAAGTTCGTCTAACAACAAAAAACAATATTAGTCAATAATGTAATAATAGTCTTGTCTCCTTCTTCTGGCTCTATCATCGTCTCGTCCACCATGTTTACGCCTCACCTACTGACCAATTTAATATGTTAAGGAGAGGGGTCAGAACATAAAGTTTTGGTGAACCAAAATAACATATGTTTAAAGGTTGTATTCTATACTTGGCAGGTAAATACTTCAAAGTATGTCTACGTAACACACAAGCATGCACACACAGAGGTAAATTTAATTAATGATGCGGATATCTGAATCAGTGACTTTAGACCTACATTAATGTATGTATGGGGGTCAATGATCACTTAATACCCAACGAGGTGGACATTCTCAGTTGCTCAAGGCTCATTCTAGTCTATCTATTAAAGGTGGATTTCTAATGATCACTTAAGACCCTAAGGCGAGCCTAGCCACTTAAGACCCCATCCAATCATGTCAATGTTATAAATAAACATATTCACACAAGTAATATGAGAAATAGTATCTCGCCACTTAGTACCATTTAGGGTAGGCCCGCATATAACCATTTAAGGCCCCTCGGGCAGATGCCTCATGTTACTAATTAACTGATATTACGGTAGTAGACCTATGCCACTTAAGACTTCCCTAAGATGGTGGTTAATAAATTGCATGCAATGTCCAACATGTACCTAACCCGTCCCAAGGTTGGCCCTCACATTACGCTTAGTGGAAGTGGACATTTCGCGAAACTACCCTACTCCGCTATCACCATAACTAGACCAATTTTGAGAAGTAGGACCCATAGACCACTTTGAATGTAATAAGGGAAGGTCCCATGACTTTGGCCCAAACCAAGGAATAAACCTTTGGAATGGACCTAGTCCTAACCACTTAAGACCCACACAAGATAAGAAGAAAGTCAACCACTTAAGACCTTCTCAAGGCAGGCAGTAAGCCTACCTATACACTCACATAATAGGTATATATATACATTGGACCTCTCACATTAAACCAACTACTTGTAGATGTTGGATATGCCGGCCAGTTTCGGGCATACTTCTACTACATATGGGCTTAACCTCGTGTCATAGTATACTAAATTTAATGGCCCGTGACACCCAAACCTCTCACATTTGCCAGACTCACTTGTGGTTACTTGATATGTCGATTGGTCTCGGCCAGACTTCTAGCACAAATGATGACTAACCTCATGTCTGTAGGTCATTATTTAATATATATATATATAAGCCATTTATACACACACGAAAGCAAATTATTTCTATGGGGATATTTAAAATTCAAATCCTATCTTAACGTATTTGTTACGCAATTATTATGTCTATTTAAACTGATTATGCTATATAAATGTATAATTTAGTAATCGCAATAAACGCTAATTAACGTTCATATTATAAAATGTTCTAATGGTGAATTTTGTCAATCATATTCACATATAAGATATACAAGCCCAATTCCCATAATAAACTAATCAATTCATGGCATATTTAATAACAAGTAGCAAATGGGAAAATATCAACAATATTGGTTCAAATTTGTATCCTGGGCTTAGAATTGTTTAAACAACGAAAGAGAACAAGGTGTTACAAACACACACACACACACACACACACACACACACATATATATATATATATATATATATAAAAACCTCTGTTTGAATCAAGCTTGCTCTTTTGTGTATATGTACATAAAAATATTTATATTTAATTATTGCAGTTCCTGAACACATTCCAATGCTTCATTAGAATAGGGATCTAAACCTATTCCAATTCTGTAGTTAAATTAAATTTTAACCTTTTTACACTACAAAAAATTTATATTTAGTTTATATTGAAATGGATAAATCCAACTAAACAAAAGAATGACCACCAAATCATTTCTCAAACATTACTTAAACAATTAAAACCCAAAATTTTGATTGACAAATTTCGCGATAAAATAAAGATAGGAGATTTGGGGTTTTTTATTGTGATCTTATTGTGAAAACACAAATCCCCTAGGCATACATATTCAAATAAATTCTATAAAGATATAGGGTACAATCTAAACAAATCTTATTTCCACTTACAATGACAGCGATGATGAAATATTAATAGAGTGAAATTGTATGCACGAATTGATGTTGTTCTACAATTTTGATTGCAGATCTATGTGAAAGGACCCTAAAATATTGAGTCACATATATAGATTTAGAATTTTAGAATTTTAATCTAATAATAATAAAGATTAAAAATGAAAATAGAAATCGAATTGAGATAGAAGAATAAGAAACCTATTTTATGGAATCTTAGCGGTAGAATGGAGGCACATGGAAATGAGGTGGCTAGGGAATAGTTAGGTGAGTGGTGTTATATTTACAGGAGTGTAAAAGAATAACAATTGTTGGATTAATCTAATTTGTTAATTTCCTATAAACTAAACCTAAAACTAACCTAAACCCACGCCTAAGCCACACCAAGCGGTCGACACCCCCAATGAAGGACGGTTGACTAACGGTCGACCCCCGGGTGTCGACCACTTAAGGGCGAAAATGCCTAATTAGCCAGGTGGTGCGCGTTTTTAATTAACAAATTTATAGCTTTTCTTATGTTATTAATTTCTTTCCCTTTGTAATTTATTCTGTGTCCTCTTGATCTTATCTATTAGTTTGAATTTTGAATTCACCTAAGGGAATATTTTTATTATTCTAATTAAGTCGTTATTATCACTTAAATGTTTATATATATTATTAATTCAAACGCCTGTATGTATATATTTATAGTATTATTTCATTTAATTATTGTTTCTTCATATGGACTCTGCTTACAACATGTTACATATGAAAACGTATCAGAATTTCATTATGAACTCAATTATAATAGTTTTGTGGCTATATTCCAACTTATCCAAAATTTCCATTTTTCCATTGTTTTATATTTATCATTTATTCAACTCACTTAATTTATTATTATTATTATTATTTAATTACTTAGTCTATTTAGTATATTTTTAAGGGGTGTTACATTCTCCTCCTCCCCCCACCCGCCCCTTAAAATAGATTTCGTCCCGAAATATGTCTGAAGGGGTGAAAACACAACTCGCTCTAAACATCCATCTTATACACCTTTGTTATTTTAAATACATCAATAAAACATCCATGACTCATAATATTTATGAATGCGTTGTGCAATTGTATTGCATCCATTTCCCTACCATCCAATCTAACAAGCACAATGCATCCATAAACCTAAATTACCTGAGAAAATCTTTGGGTGGGTCTATCTCGTTTTATCCTCGGTCCCTTAAGTGCTTTCCGCAGGCTTGCCTCCTCATTGTACTCGGATAAGGCAAATGGCCTTATTGTGGAGTCTTCTGATTTCGTGCTCTATAATCTTTACGGTGGCACGGAGCACCCTGGACTCTAGCTTGAGGCTTCCTATGTCCCCAATCTTGTCAAGCTCGAGTCTCATAGCAGAATCAAGAAGGCATTTCCTTAGATGAGATACATGAAAAACGTTATGGACTCCCGATAAGCGCTCATGGATATCCACACGATAAGCCAAAGATCGTATCCTCACGATGACCCTAAAAGGTCCAATAAATCCTAGAGTCAATTTCGCGGTCTTCCCAAATCGGAAAGTCCTCTTGAGAGAGGAAACCTTTACAAACACCAAGTCTCCAGTAATCAACTCAAGTTCCTACTTCCTTCTATCTGCATAAGATTTCTAGCAGTCTTGGGATGCCTTCATTCTCTACTTTATCAAAGAAATCTTCTCCGTGGAATATGGAAAAAGTCTAGTCCAAGTAGAATCTTGTCGGTAGTTTCCCACCATCAAGTTGGCGATTTTCATGGCCGCACATAAAGCGCTTCAAATACCAATCGTCGTTTGAAAACTGTTGTTACATGCAAACTTAACTAGTGTTAGGTGCTGCTTCCAAGATTCTCCAAATCGGTAATGCAGGCTCTAAGAAAATCATGTAGGATCTGATTGACTCTTTCTATCTAGCTATCGGCCTGCGGGTGATAGGTTGTACTTAAGCTGAGAGTTATCCCTAATCCTTCCAGTAAATTTCTCTAAAACTCACTTGTAAATAGAGAGCATCGATCGCTAACTATACTCGATGGAATGTTGTGCAGTCTAACTATCGCTCTGACATACAACTGGGCCAACAAAGTCGTAGTCCTATTCTTCTTAACTAGTATAAATTGAGCAATCTTGGTCAGACGGTCCACTATAACAAAATGGCTTCATTTCGTCTCTGACTCCTTGGAAGCCCATCAATAAATTCCATGGAAATGTGCTCTTATTTCCATATAGGAATCTCTGGAGTAAACAATAATCCTCTTAGTCATCCTTGCTCTGGTTTAACTTTTTGGTACGTAAGACATTTGGGCACAAACTCAGCAATCTCTCTTTTCATCCCTTCCTAGTTGAAATCCTTTTCTTATCCTTATACATTTTATCTTCACTAGGGTATGTAGTCATTTTTAAGCTATGACACTCTTCTAAAATTTCCTTCCTTAAATCCTCTTCCTTAGGGACACAAAGTCGTCTGTCCCTAAGCAAAACACCATCGTCACAGAGAGAAAACCTAAATAAATGAGGAAATCCCTCTTTCTTCTCAGCCTTCTCCTTCAAAATTCTTAGCTCCTCGTCAAGTTCTTGCACACTCTATATTCTCTCCCTTAAAGAAGGTCTAACTGACATATCCCTAAGAAAACTACTAGACGTTACAGGCGGGGGCTGTAAGTTAAAGTTAGAGAGAAACTCCAACTGTTTCCATTCCAAGATCGCATTCAAAGATGCATGCCTTCTACTCAACACATCTACTCAACTTTCCCCTTCCTCAGGATATGTTGGGTCCTAAAATCAAAGGAGGCAAGGTATTCCATACATTGTTGTTGTCTTAAGTTCAAATCATGTCCAGAGAAGAAGTACTTTAAGGATTTATGATCAGTGAAAAGCTCGAATTTGTCCCCTAAAAGATATTTCCTCCACATCGTCAAGGCGAATACTACAACAGACAAATCTAGGTCATGAACTAGATGTCTCTTCTCATGATCCTGGAGCTTTCTACTAGCATAGGCAACTACTCTTCGTTGTTGCTTGAGAACCGCACCCAAACCGATTCTGCATGCATAAGTGTAAACTGTGAACATTTTGAACCATCGGGGATGATGAGAATTGGTGCACTAGTTAACGCTTCTTTCAATTTCATAAATGCCACTTCACACTTATCACTCCAAGAAAATTCCAAATTCTTCTTCGTTAGTTGGGTTAAAGGGGTAACAATCTTTGTGAAGTCTTTGATGAACTCTCTGTAATATCCCACTATTCCAAGAAAGCTTTTTTTTACTTCTGTGGCATTTCAGGGTACTTTCCATCCCTTAATTGCTTAGATCTTACCAGGGTCAACTACAAACCCTTTCCATGATACAATACGACCTAAATATCTAACTTCTTCCCTCTAGAAATGATACTTTGAAAACTTGGATTTCAATTGGTTCTCCCTTAGATTTCCTAGGATCTTCCTTAGGTACCCTTCGTTCTCTTTATGATCCTTGGAAGATATAAGGATATCGTTTATAAAAACCACCACGATCTCATTCAGCATGCCCCAAAGTACTCTACTCATAAGGTCTACAATGAAATCAGGTGCATTTGTTAGTCCAAAGGGCGTAACTTCCCATTGGAATAAACCATCAGATGTCCTAAATATGGTTTTATCCTTACTTTCTTATGCAATCCTCAATTGGTGAAATCCAGTCGTGAGGTCTAACTAGGGAAATACTTGGGGTCCTCCCAAGTTGTCAAACAGATCATCAGTTCTGGGTAAAGGGTATCTATTCTTCCTACTAAGTTTATTTAGCTCCCTATTACCTATACAAAGTCTTAGGGATCCATCAGCTTTGTTGGCAAACACTACAAGTGCACCCCACTCAGATGTACTCCGTTTAATAAAACCTTTCTGTAGCTGCTCTGAAATCTGTTTTTTCAATTATGTTCTTTCTTTAGGTGTCATATACCTCGGGGGTAAGCTATAGTATGGCATCCTTCTCCGGATCGGTAGGAAAAGAGAGCTCCCTAAGGAGGGGAAATCCATTGACTTCCTCAAAGACATCTAAGAATTCACACACTATAGGAATGGAAGATGGTCCTCTTGAACTAGGAGACAAGGCACACAATAGGGCTTTACCCTTATTTCTGGCTCTACAAGGGTGTTAACGATATTTCTCGTCAATACCGGAACTGGGATGAACAATGCATATACTTAGTGATTTGATGCAAAAGTGATCTAAAGGTCAGTAGAATGCGTCCTTGAAACAGTACTCTTGACAAGTCCCACGGTTTCCCAAGCATCAAGTACTTAAGTCCGAATATTAGTTACTCTTCCCTCATGGGGTGAGTATGATGCTTACGAGACTATAAAGTCAGTGATAACCTTAGGAGAAAGGCTTTACAAGTTAAATAAGACTGAAACCTTATGCAACTGTCACCTTTAAACCCAGGATAAAATAATATACATTGTGTTAAGAGGAAACAGGCTAGTGCCCCTCAATGCCCAAGTTGTTCACATGTCATGACACTTAATGACTTATATGGTACTTCTGCATCGAACCAGCCTAAGAGGACCTTGATTGCGTCTGCTCTCAAGCCACATGCTTATAGTAAGCTCCCTTCTGAGGTTGGTTTGCATTAGGCTCACCACGAAAGAGTTAAGTCACATAACAACCGTTTGAAAGGGGGAAAGGCCTTGTTTTACCCAGGACCTTCCCACCTACGAAGGAGTCGCAGTTAACACCTTCATAAGAAAGGCTAGTTTTAACTCCCTTTAAAATCATTGTAAACACAATACGATTATTAAATCGAGAAATGTTTGAGCTCTGCACTTCCTTTTATTTATTGTGGATATATTACAAGAGTTGAAGAAAACCCCAGTTCGATTTGTAAATTAGGGTTTGCCCTCGAAGAAAAGAGAATAAGAATGAGAAGCAAAAATTCGGCCCCGAAAATGAGATCCTAAGGGTCTTATTCATAGACAAATTGGGGCCCGTATTTCTATTAGGCCAGCAGAAGCCTTTGACGGCAGCTTTTTCTTCTGGTTTCGGTTGCTTTAGTTCTCGGCCACTCTTCTAGCATTGTTCATTGCTTTTAGGGTCCCAAACCTTGGCTCTCAGAAAGATGGTCTCGGTCTTTGGAGTTCCTCTCCGAGATCACTTCATTTCTTTGTGTCGATACCAAGCCTGTTGGTATGCATAGCTTTAGGAAAGGCTTTAAGCTTCTGGCTATGGGCTTCCGGTCTTGCTACCGATTCTTTGTGAAGTTTGCCTTTGTACTTCAAATGTATGTTCATGAGATCTGCCACCTCCTTCGATATCCATCCTAAGTGAATTAATTCAGATATTTTGTTTTCTCTTAGAAGCTTTAACTTACCTCTCGGCATATTCTTGAAGTAGGCTTCGGCCCTCTGGAGAGGTGCTTCCGACATTTTGCCTGTTGATTATTGAAATTGCCTTTTGATGATTATTAAGGTTGGATTTCAGTAGTCGGCTTTCGACAAGCCTCCTTTGATGTTCATGTATCCTTTTGTATCAGCATTAAGAAAATTAATGTCGATAGCCCTTTCTTTCCCCTGGGTCTCAGATTATTGTATTATTGATTTTTCTCCTCACCAGTTTCTGGTTTTAGGAAATTTGTTGGTTACCATCCATGTCGGAACTACCCTGCCGGTATTCTTTTCTTCATGCCAGTCCTGAGGTACCTTCCGGATACTTTCCTTATGCTCTCAGTTTTACCCAGTTCCTAGCCTTTGCATACAGATTATTTTTCTATGCTTGTGATGGGTCGTTACCCTTTCAACGTCAGCCTGTCTCGGCGTTAATTTTGGTAGTAGCATTTGCCCCTAGCAAAGGGGTATTTTCGACTTTTCAAGTCAAACAGCTTTTCTGGGTTTTTCCCGCGTTTCCTTGTATTAATTTCCATAGCTTGTATCAATGGGTTCCATGCCCATTTATACTTTTCATTCTATTGGAAAACAAGTGAGAAAGTTTAGAAAACTTCCTGTTTATTGAGGGTAAGCGGATTCCACCCTTAATATCGAATTCTGTAACGAGGTGTCTACGATATCACCCTTGTGGTGATTCACCAAATATAAAACGATGGGATAAAAAAAACCCTACTCGAATGCTCATGATGAAAAATCATAATTTTTCATTGTGAAAACAGAAAGAAGCCTTGATCCAACATCTATTCAGGTATTAAAGTTTGAAGGTCAGAAGCTTGCTTCTAGGATTAATAGAAATCCCAAATAGACCAAGATTTTGGTATTAAAGATTAAAGACTAGAAACCTACTTTTGGCATTAACAGAAGTCCCGAACCAATGCTTACTCGAGTATTAAAGATTGAAGACCAGAAATCCACATCTGGTAGTAATAAAAGTCCCGAACCAACCCTTATTCGGGTATTAAAGATTGAAGACCAGAAATCCACTTCTGGTAATAATAGAAGTCCTGAACTGTGACACCCGACATCCATTAATGCCACTCACAAGAGAATGCATTACGTTTTGTGAAGTGCAATAGGTAACATTACAAAGATTTACAGAACAGGTAAAAATAAGCAGCAAAAAACTTCTAACTTTATTTAAAATAGAACGTAGTTCTCAAAACCAGTTAAATCAATCACTTACAAAGTACTTCAAATCTGTCTTTCTAAAACAAAATAACATAATTCTATAAAACAAAACCATATCCTCGCCACATACCACAAGACTGGTGAAATAAGGTCAGAAAGATAATTCTTAAAATAATCTAAGCTAAGTCCAAGCTGCTACAGAAAGTCGTAGTCACTGCTAATTGCTTCCACTCTGATGCCCAGGGGAAGGAAGAAAGAAGCAAGAGAAAAGGGTAAGAGATAAAGTATGGCGAGTTCTAGTGACTTATAAATATGGATAAATTATAATTAAAAAGACAGGAAAATAAGACTGGATATGAATGGTACAGTGTCATGAAAGGTAAACTAAACAGAATAACATAATGGACAAAATAATAGGAATAAACTTATGATCAAGTAATGCTTCACATTTATATCCTAAAATGGGTAATGTTTGAACATATATGTCTGAACATACAAGTTTCATATCTCAAGTCTAAGTCTGAGTCTTAAGTCTGTGCCAATACTAGTATAACAAGTTCATATCAATGGGATTAACAGCAGGAATAAACAGCAAGTACAGGATTAGGTGTTTAACCCAATTACTCAACAACACGATTAACAACAGGATTATGCGCACCATAATTACATAACATGGTTAGGTTTTAACCTAATTACGTAACAATAGGATTAGGTGTACCTTAATTACTAATCAAAAGATCGGCTCCCTATAACCCGAATATCCTTTGTCAGCCCCGACAATAGGGTGCCTCACTCCCTAACCTAGCGACTTATAAAACACAGCAATATCCGTATGTGTTATAGCGTCTTATCTTCCCTAGTCGGACCCACGCATGCTCTTGACTCCACCGGAACGCGCCCGTAACCAACCCCATATGAACCTCTTACTATCCAGTTTAGTACAGCGAGCCCTAGCCCCTACCTAGTGTGAGGCCCTTTCTAATAAGATACAAAACAGAGATACTGACTGATATGGGTTCCAAATAGCAGATTGACACAAGCCAAACCCCCTAAGCTTGTGCCCCCAAGTAAATAGGAATTTAAGAGTCTCAAAACCTAATACAATAGAAAGAATGGGGGACCTCTTAGCTTATTAATACTCGGGTTTTAACCTAGCAGGTTTAGGTTCATTAATAAGCATGGTTGTAATTTATACATGTCATTAAGTATACAACACTTTCCCAAAACACCTGCCCAGATGTGTACAATTCCCATAGCATTTCAAGTTATTAAACTAAATCTAGTACTTACCCTATTCTTAACATGTTTATTTATTTAAGGTTCGTTTTAAGTCTAACTTAACATGTCCAAATCATATGCATAATATTCATCAATCGTTTTCCCAGTTTATACACAGGTTTATGCATATCTCTACTAAGGTATAACATATACACATTATCCCTCTTAATAGTTTACATCAAGTCTAACATGTGCATATTTGTCCTTATTCCAAAAATATAATCAATCAGTCCTAATTATTTTATTTGCCTAACATCCTTTTTATATCATACATCATTTCCCTAATTATACACACACTCTAATTGTATAGCCTAGGATTCTAAAGGCCTAGGCTTGGCGTAAAATAAAAAGGAAATAGAGGAAGAAGAAGAATAGAATCACATAGGTATATAGGCAAGATTGGGAATAAATATAGAAAAATGGGAAAAGGGAGATAGATACATTTAACTTGTTATTTATCCAACATCATAGGCATGTGTATAACTTGTCTATTTAACATCATAGGCATGTACATAACTCGTTTAATTAACATTATATGCATTGTTAACATCACCGTCATGTATGACTTGTTTATTTTACATCACATGCATAGTTAAAATCGCAGGCATGTATGACTTGTTTATTTAACATCATAGGCATATGTATAACTGATTATAGGCATAGGCGTTTTACACTGAAAAAAGGTATAACATTTAGTTTACTACACTATAAATCCTAGCCAGTTTTATTTAACTGTCATGTTCAAGGCCTAAGAAATCAGATCTGTAAATAACTGTAACTCACAGTGGATCTTTGTGAAGATAATTATATAACACTATGCCAAAAGAATCCAAGTAATATCCAAGTCCAAATCTTGATGTTGCATCTGTTTAATCCAATCTCTAGCAGCATTCCCCCATATATTGTTTATAATTTTCAGAGTAGTTTTAGAGAGGAAGAAGATATGAAGTAGTTGTGAGTTGAGAATGAGGGAAGACATCTATTTATAGATTTACAAAATCAACATCAACCCTTAGATTTTAGGTTTTAGATTCAGAAAGTACAATTCATGCTGAGTCAACAATGAATATGGTGTAGAAAATAGACTAGATTTGCAGAACGAATCTGCCCGGTGAGTCGACCCATCGGTCGACCCTAGGGTCACACAGCCTTATATGGGTCGACCCATAGATCGACCCTGGGACGGGTGTGGGTCGCCCCCTAACGGTCCATGTTCCCACGTTGCCTCGTTTCGATATTCTGGAATATTTTATTAATTATATTTATATTTATGAACCTTTGGTTTATACAAACTTATAACGTCTATAAATTCTTCATACGTTATCCATTTTATGCAAACTTGGGATCTATCTAAACCAGAGTTCCGAGTTGAACGTAATGCTAATGCCAGTTTCACTTAATTATGAATATTTAATTAAGTTATCCATAATATATTAAATTTAAGTATGGATATAGTGTGTTCAAATTTTAGGGTGTTACATTCTCCCATGTTTAAAGGATTTCATCCCTAAAATCTCCAAGTTAGGAAGAATGCTACTATCCTAACAAACACAACCTTCTACTCATCAATCATTCACAAGCATCCACTGTCCTTACGATTTTTCTAATGATTGTGTGAACATATGCAAAGGTGTGTGTATATATCCTTACGCTAATGCGAAAATCAGGTCATCGACAGATTCAGTTGAACTCCTTAATCCGATATATGTTTGTGCCATATATCCAAAATGTATGCAAATAATCCTAGCATAACATGTAAGCTCTATATGTGTGCACAATAATTCACCAGAATGCAACATCCATATGATGATCCATCCATTTCCATCCATATGTAATATGAAAGTGATTGAGCCAATCTAGCACCTAGTTTGTGTTATGCATCCACGAGGAACCACTAGCAAACACTTGCATCCACTAGCAACCATCAAACATGTTTCAAACACATGTTTCCAACAATTGATATCTACCTAAGGGTCAAAAATTTCGAACGATTGGATAAACATGAATGATAGATGCAATTGCAAAGTAAAAATGTTTGTAAATGAAGTCAAGAACGTCTCTTAAAAAGAAAAGGATAAGAAGCACGAATCCTATCTTTGAGTTCCCATGTCGCATCTTCGTGGTCTTCTCCCCATTGCACCTTAACCAATTTGATCGCCTTATTGTGAAGCTTCTTGATTTCTGATCTAAGGATATAAGGAGGAACTCGTCTAACTGTTGTTTCCTTCTCAATTTCTATGTCCTCAAGAGTGCTTGGCTTTACTATCTATGCTGTATCGTGGAGACATTCCCTCAAGTGGGAAACGTGAAATACATCGTGTATGCCTGCTAGTCTATCCAGTAGCTTAACCCTATAAGCCATCTGCCTGATCCTCTCTAAGATACGGAATGGCCCTACAAATCTTAGTGCCAACTTCTCTACTGAACCAAAGCGAACTAAGTTCCTTAGCAGTGACATTTTAATGAAGACTATATATCGTACTTCAAAATCCAAGTCCATCCTCCTTTTGTCAGCATATGATTTTTGCAACCTTTATCCTTTGGCCGATAAGAATAATCCTCTCAGAAGTTTCTCGAATCATTATGGTCCAAGTGGAAGTCTGTCCATAGACTCCCACCAACAAGTCAGCGAACTACAAGGTCGTACATATAATGCTTCAAAGGGTGTCATGCCTATGCTCGCTTGGTAACTGCTGTTGTAGGGGAATTCCACTAAAGGAAGATACTCTTCCCAAGTCCCTCCAATGTCTAGGATACACGGTCTTAGAAGATCCTCAAGAACCCTATTCACCCTTTCTGTCTTTCCATCTATCTGAGGGTGGTATGTTGTGCTCAAACGTAGCTGTGTGCCTAATGGTTCTTGTAAGCTCTTCCAAAACTTGCTAGTAAAGATGTGTTCGCGATCACTCACTATACTAGAAGATACCCCATGCAATCGACCTATCTCTCGGAGATAAACTGATGCCAACTAAGACGTCGTCCTTTTTCCCTTAATAGGAATATAATGAGTACTCTTTGTAAGTCTATCTACTATCACCAGAATGCTCGTATTGCCCTTCCTTGATCGAGGCAATCCATCGATGAAGTCCATAGAGATACTCTCCCACTTCCATTGCGAGATATCCAAGGCATGAAGCAATCCGCTTGGTTTCTTTTGTTTAGCCTTTACTCTTTTGTAAGTCAAGAATTGAGCTACAAATTCTGCCACATCTTTCTTTATGCTAGTCCAAAAGAAAACCCTCCTTATGTCTCGATACATTTTGTCATCGCCTAGATGGATAGTCATCCGAGGGTGATGAGCTTCCTCAAGCGCTATCTTAAACAATTCCTCAATCCTAGGGAAACATAATTTTCCATCTCGCCTTAGCCACCCTTTATCATCCACGATATATCTAGCAAGATGACTAGGAGTCTCTCCTCTATTGAGCTTGTCCAAGTTGTCTGAAATCTGTGGGACTTCTTGTTGTCTAGATCCAACTTGCTCCAATAGAGTAGGCCACACCTCTAATGATGTTAATAATCCAACTGTGAAATTCGTAGAAGGATTAAAATTGAAGGTTGAGATGTACTCCAAGCTCCGCCTTTCTACAAATAGAGGACTCAAAGTCATCCTCTGCCTACTCAGTGCGTCTACCACTACATTACCTTTGCCAGGGGTATAAGTTATCTCGAAGTCGTAGGACGCTAGGAACTCCATCCACCGCTGTTGACTCGAGTTGAGATCCTTTTGTGAGAAAAAGTACTTAAGCAACTCATGATCCGTATATAGCTCAAACTTTTCTCTAAGAATATAGTGTCCCCAAGACTTCAATGTGAACACAATAGCTGCCAACTCTCGTTGTGACTTGGGTAGTTCTTTTCATGAACCCTCAACTATCTGCTTCCATAGCACACTACCCTTCACTCTTGCATCAAGACGACACCAAGCCCTGTGCCACAAGCATTGGTGTAAACCAAAATCATCTTGCTTCCATCTGGGAGAGTTAGAACTGGGGTTCTTGTCAAAGCCTTCTTCAATCTCTAAAAGGCATCCTCACAATCAACGCTCCACAAAAAGTCAAGTTCTTTTTTGTTAATCGGGTAAGCGGGGCTGATATCCTTGCAAAATCTTTGATAAACTTTCTATAGTTGCCCTCCAACCCTAGGAAACTTCTTACTACCATTGCATTCATTGGAGCCCTCGAATCTTGAACTGCAACGACTTTTGCGGGATACACTACTTTCTTGTCTTTGTAGACCACATGCTCTAGTAACCTTACTTCCTTCCTCCAAAAGTGACACTTAGAGAACTTCGTCTTGAGTTGATGTGAACTGAGGGTGCGTAGAACCTCCCCTAAGTGTTGGGCATATTCCTCCTTGTTCTTTGAGAAGATCAGGACGTGATCCACAAAGACTACCACGAACTTGTTCAGAAACCCTTAAACACCATACTCATCAAGTCCACAAAATAGGCGAGTGCATTGGTTAACCCAAAAGGCATAACCAACCACTCGAAGAAGCCATCTAGAGTGCTGAATGTAGTCTTGTCTATGTTGTCCTCTTCCACTCTCAACTAATGAAACCCATCTCCAGATCCATTTGCGAGAAAACCGATGTGCCAACTAGTTGATCAAACAGGTTGTCAATTCTCGGTAGCGGGTGCTTATTCTTCTTAGTGAGCTTACTATGCTCCCTATAATCCACACATAGACGAAGAAAGCCGCTGCCTTAGTTGCAAAAATGATTGGAGCTCCCCATTATGAAATGCTTTTCCTAATAAAACCTTTCTCCAATAGCTCCCCTACTTGCTTGCTTAGATCCCTCCTTTCCCTAGGAGCCATGCGACACACTGGTAGAGCAACTGGCTTCGCATTCTCTACCATGTAAATCCGAAAGTCTATCTCAGGCTTTGGAGGTAGTCCCATAACCTCCTCAAACGCATCTAGATAGTCTCTAACTATGGGCACAGATCGAAAATTGTAAACAGAAGTGTCAAGTGATTCTATAAAACTGAGCATCACCGACCCCCGTGTGTCGCCGGAAATCTCGAGAGTCCTATCATTACATAAAAGAAGTCCAGCCACTCCCTTTTCGCAATAGTGGATGGCACCATACATGGCTAGCCAATACATATTCCATGAAGCCAAGCAAATATGCGTCGCATTCAAATTCGATGCCCAAGATAAAAATTCTCAAACCCCTACACATTATGGATAACTGAGTCTGTCCTCATATGGGGTTTGAGACCACTATAGGTTCAGAGACTATACTAGTATTTAGGTGCAGACTATTAACTAAGGAATTGGATATAAATGAGTATGAAGCTCCAGAATCAAACAAGGTTCGAACGGGATAATCAAAATGGGAAATTAAACCTTCGGCTGTGATCTTTCTACCTCGATCATGTCCACTTGCTTCCAAAACATGCACATGTCCAGAGTTCCTGCCCTTTGTCCTTGCTTGTTAGGGCATTTCTTTATGAAGTGTCCCATCTGTTCACAATGAAAGTAAACTCAATTGATCTTTCTACAGTCTTTTACGAAATGTCCCATAGCACTGCATCAATGACAATTTACATCCTTTTTGATTTGGGCCTCGTCAGGCTTTCCACCCTTCTTTTGTTGCTTTCCTTTCTTGGGTCACCGTTTTTGCTTTTCACCCATTCCTTGAGTATCCTAAGTCTTATTTCCTTTCTTTTCTTCCTTACTATCTTCATGCAAAATTGCTATATCTACTAGCCTTTCAAAAGTTGCCCCATTGGAATGTGATACAAAGAAAGTCCTTGAAGAGTTTTATTCAATCCTCTTGCAAATCTGAGCGCCTTATTGTAGGGCGTATTCACCAACTCTTAACCAAACCTTGCTAGTTGTTCAAACTTATTCACGTATTCTTTCACTGCTATGTCACGTTGCTTTAAAGCCAAGAGCCATTCCACTTGCAGTGCATCCTCTGCTTGGGATAAGAATTTCATCTCGAACCTTTGCTTGAAGTCATCCCATGTCCCCACTAGTTATCCAGCTTGCATTACTTCCCACCAGTAGGAAGCCTCATCTTTAAGCTGACATGCAGCTAGTTGTATTTTCCTTTGGTCGTCAAACTCGAAAAGTCCAAACAAGTTTTTCGTCTATTGTAACAAATTCTGTGCTTCAACAAAGCTTTCAGTGCCACGGAATGGCTTTCCTCCCATAGCACAGAAGTATTTGCAAATCTTAGAGAAATTATCTACTCGAGGAGGTGGAGGAACAATTGCTGCAGCTGGGGGAGGAGCATCTCCTTGACCTCCTGCAGGTGTCGTAGCCTCAAGATATCTACCGAACCAAGCCGGTATCTGAATGCCCTCGGGATGGTTGGTGTAACAGCTCGCACCTCCGTTCGAGCAAGATATTGTCCCCAACTTAGCCACCATATAGGTATGGGGTTTTGTTCCTCAAAAGGCCTCGGCGTAGTAAGAGATGGGCTCTACTATATAAGTACCCACTTCACACAGGCTTCCACGATGTGGGACTTAGGGGTGTTACATTCTCCCCTCCAACAGAGACCAACGTCCCCGTTGGCTCACAAACACCTCACCCGGGCATTGTGGTCCACACAAGAGCCACAATTCCGGCTGGGTATTGGCTTTGATACCACTGTAATAGCCTGCACCTCCATTCACGCAAGATATTGTCCCCAACGTAGCCACCGTACAGATGTGCGGTTTTGTTCCTCAAAAGGCCTCGGCGTTAGTAAGAGATAGGCTCTACTATGTAAGTACCCACTTCAGACAGGCTTCCAAGATGTGGGACTTAGGCGTGTTACAGTTGGGTTCCCCAGACATGCTGAAAAGAAAAGAAAAAGGATTCAACAAGAGATCGAGAGAATTAGACTATGGCTTGAGGGGATATGTTTTTCAAAAACATATTTTTTCTTGAAAATATTTTGCTTTTTGAAAAAAAGGTTTTAAATAACTTTTTCTTTGATCTTGTAACCTGGCTATGATACCAAATGTGACACCCCACACCTGTTAATGCCACTCAAAAGAGAATGAATTACGTTTCGTGAAGCGCGATAGGTAATAGTACAGAGATATACAGAACAGGTAAAAATAAGCAGTGGAAAAACTTCCAACTTTATTTAAAATAAAATGTATTTTTCAAAACTGGTTACATCAATCACTTACAAAGTACTTCAAATCTTTCTTTCCAAAACAAAGTAACATAATGCTATAAAATAAAACCAAATCCTCACCACAAGCCATGATGAAATAAGGTAAGAAATATACATCTCAAGAAAATCCAAGCTAAGTCCAAGCTTGTACAGAATGTCCTAATCACTGCTAAGTGCTTCCACTCTGATGACCTAGGGGGGAAATTGGGAAGAAAGAAGCGAGAGAAAGGGTCAGACATAAAGTCTAGCAAGTTCCAGTGACTTACAAATACGCATAAATTTGAACTGACAAGACAGGTAAATAAGACTGGATATGAATGTTACATGAAAAGTCGATGTGTACGACTTAAAGGATCTATATGGATAAAGCAGAAATGTGTACAATATACAAACTAAATGATATGCAATAGTTACGCAGGTAAAACCTAAGTTATAGAAATATATAACAATCAAAGTAAATAAATAAAGTAAAGTGACATCAGGAATTTTTATACTGGTTCGGACTTCCCGCCCTATTTCCAGTCGTGAAGCTCCTCTTCGGAATTCACTAACAACGCCCTCTCTTAACCCAGAGGAATAGGTCAGTACAACCGAGCCCCAACAAGGATGCCTCTTTCCTGAGCAACTACACAAATCTTCAATAATTACAAGTGTTTGACTTCTGATTTGTGTTCTTGAATTAAGACGGATAGCCAATAGCTTGAGTACAATCTTCTTATAATCCGATCCTCGAGTATATGATTTAAATGCGGAGATTTAAGGAAGTAAAATCGCTTGTTGAATAAAATGACGTTAAATCAATTCAAGGATTCAAAAAGTATTTGAATTGGAAAGCTTTTATTTGCAACGAATATAAATTCAGAGATAGGAGAGTATAGAGTAATAATCAGTAAATTCGGTTATTGTAAATCATGATTGAAGTTGTTTACATAAGAGTATAAGAGTAGCAATCTTTCATAAAGAGTTTTTATAAAGAGTTGTGTCCATTTCCATTGATTAATGAAGAGGAATTTCTTCATGAAAGATAGTGACTCTTCAGAAAATATATCCTGGGTCGAATCAGAGGACTGGTTAAAAATCATCAATTGACTGGTAGAATTAAAATATAAATAAGATTTGCAAAAATAGCCATTATGTCGAAAAATAACTTGACTAATTGACCGGTCTATTTCCTGCCAGTCGACTGGTAGGCCAGTTTGTGAACATATCTGGCATTTTAAAGGTTTTTAATTTTATATATATATATATATATATATATGTATGTATATATATATAAACTTGATTAGCACATTCGTGTATACGTGAGGATAGATTTTAACATAACTCTAACATGACACTATGTATGTATATATATAACCTTATCTTTATGATATGATTTCCTTTGCAACTTTATACGTTGGCATCTATCAAAATCTTGTTATCAACATCCCCCCCCCCTTTTTGACCTATGACAACATTTTGGATTTTCTCCCCATGAATGTTAAGCTCACCCATAATTTCTGCAGCACTTTGTTAATTCATAATTTTATAGCCTTACCATTTGATTCCTGCAAAACAATTGTTAGCACAGATATACAACACATATATAATAGTGCAAATATAATATTTCAATAGTATGGAATCATGGAATAAAATTTGATGTAGAAAAATATGTAAATATGATATGAGAGATATTTCCATGGAAAAAAATTTGATGCAGAAAAATATGTAAATATGATATAAGAGATATTTTTCCCTCTTTGTCATCGATTAAAAAGAAATAAAAACATTGTAAGCACATAGTAATCGACTCTTTTCATTTGATAGCTCTCCCATGTGCGACATTTCAAATTCATTGGTTATTATTTTTGAAAATTATTGAAATAATTGATCATTTGTTGACCCAAAGATAATGTCGTCTACATATATTTGTACAATTAGAATGTCTTTATTGTCCTTCTTAATAAAAAAGTGTTTGATCAACCTTTCCAATTTGATATCTTGAATCTAATAAGTATGTTTTGAGACATTCATACCAAGCACGAGGTGCTTGTTTTAAACCATATAGTGGCTTTTTCAGTTTATAAACATGATCATGATATTTTTCATGAGCAAATAGTGGAGGTTGTTCAACGTATACTCGCTCTTTAATGTAGCCATTTAAGAAAACACTTTTAACATCCATCTGATATAGTTTAAACTTATGATAACAAGCGTATGCTAATAATATTTGAATTGCGTCTAGTCGTGCGACCGGAGCAAACGTTTCTTCATAATCTATGCCTACTTCTTGATTATAGCCTTGTGCAACAAGTCTAGCTTTATTTCTAGTGATGTTACCCAATTCATCTGCTTTATTTTTGTAAACCCATTTACTTCCAATAACAGTTTGATCGTTTGGTCTTGGAACTAGTTCCCAGACTTCATTATGTTCAAATTGGTTTAATTCTTCTTGCATGGCAATTATTCAATTTTCATCTATAGAAGCTTCTTTAGGATTTTTTTGGTTCGATATTTGATAGAAAAGTTGCATTATTTACTAAATTAAGTTGATTTATTGTTCTAACATTAGAAGTTATTTGTCTAATAATATTTTGCATTGGATGATCTTGTAACACTCTAGGTGGAGATCTAACTTCACTTATAAGAGTATTTTGATTATTAATATTATTTTGAGTTTCTGTAGTAAGATTCTCTATGTTGTTATGAATAATGTTTTCATCTTCTCTATATATTATTAAATCATCATCTTGAGGAGAATTGTTTGTTATAATATCTATATCTAAAGAATTTTGAATAATATTTTCGTCAAACAAAACATGAAGTGATTCTTTTTTTTGTTGGTTCTTTTATTAAAAATACGATAAGCCTTGCTACGCTCAGAATATCATAAGAATATTCCTTCGTCATATTTTGAATAAAATTTTCCTAACTGATCTTTTGTATTTAAAATGAAGCATTTTGAACCAAAAAGCTTGAAAATACAATATATTTGGTTTTCTACCAGTAAAAAGCTTATATGGAGTATTTTTAGTTAGAGGACGAATGGAAACACGATTCAAAACATAACATGTTGTTGCAACCACTTCAGCCCAAAAATGTTTTGGTAGTGTATTTCCATTGAATAACATTCTTGCACATTCTTGTAAAGTTCTATTTTTACGTTCTACAACTCCATTTTGTTGTGGAGTTCTGGGAAAAGAAAAATTATGAAAAATTCCTTTCTTTTGAGAAAACAAATCAAATTTCTCATTTTCGAATTCTCCTCCATGATCACTTCGTATGATCTTTATTTTTAAATCATTTAAATTTTGAATTTTTTTGACAAAAGTCTTAAAGATGTCAAAAGTATTAATTTTATTCTTTAAAAACATAGTCCAAGTATATCTTGAGAAATCATCAACTATTACAAACACATATCTACTGTGATTTATGGACTGAACCTGAGTTGGTCCGAATAAATCCATATGTAGCAATTCAAGTGGTTGTAAGGTTGATATTATCTTTTTAGATTTAAAAGAGGATTTTTTTTAATTTTCCAAGTTGACAAGCATCACATAAATTTTCAGTTTTAAACTTTATTTTACTAAAACCTCTTACAATATCATCTTTAGATATCTTGTTTATTGTTTTAAAATTGATATGACAAAAGCGTTTGTGCCATAGCCAAGGATCATTGTCTCTGGCTAACAAACACATACTTGGATTATTGCTAATTGTTATATTTAAAATATAAATATTTTTATCCCGATTTCTTTCAAAAATAAGATTCTGATTTGAATAAAATATGCTACATTTATTTTCCGAAAAAGATATTTTAAGTCCTTTGTCGCATAATTGACTAATACTTAATAGATTATGCTTTGAATTCTTAACTAATAAAACATCATAAATAAGAGGTGAATTAGATACACCGTAAATTCTCACATTGCCTTTGCCGAAGATATATCCTTTTGAATTATCTCCAAATGTGACAGTTCCTCCTTTTGAGTAAATAATACTTGTTAGCATCTCCTTATCTCCTGTCATGTGTTTTGAGCAACCACTGTCTAGTATCCATTTTCCTTTGTTTTTACTAAGTGGGACATCGTTATCTTTAGCCACGAAGCACACATTTGCTTTTACACTATCACTGTCGCTATCACTTTCAGAAGATGAGTCTGAGTTGTCCCAAGTGACTAAAAAAGCTCATTTCTTTTATTATTCATTTTTGCGATTTATCTTTAGCTCTGGACAGTTCTTTTGATAGCGTCCGGTTTTGTGACAGTTGAAGCATTCTACTTGTGCAGAGTCTGATTCTTTTGACGAATTTATATTTTAGCTTTGACTCTTTTTGTATTTTAGAAATTTTCTAAAATTCTTAGCAACAAACGTAATATCTTCTTTGTCTGAGTCGGAATCTTATTTTCAGCATGGAAAGCTAAATTTTTCTTGACTTGTACATGTGCTTTCTTTGCCTATAAATTCACTTCATAAGACATTAGATTATCGATCAATTCTTCTGGTTTTGTGGTAGAGAGATCATTAGCTTCTTTGATCGCTAACACTTTTCTCTCCCTTTCATCTGTTAAGGAATTTAATTTTTTTATACTATGTCAAAGTCGGAATACTTTTGTAACACCCCACCTCCGTTAAGGTCACTCTCAAAGGGAATGCCTTAACTTTGATGGAGCGTTTTAGCAGACAGAACAGAATATTACAAGACAGATAAGTAGTACTTGAAAATTATAACTTTATTACAGCAGAAATAAGTTTGGTTACATCTTTCTAAATCACAATACCAAAAATCAAGTGCACAATTATCAGTCTTATATAAAATCCTTCAGAATGTAAAGTTTCAAAGCCATAATCCCCAACATAAACTGCCATGAAAAGATACAGTCAAAGCCAAGCAATACTCCAAGCACTTCAAGCAGAGAGAATCAGAATCAAGCTCCTATGTTTTCACCCTTAGAACCTGGGGGGACGGAAGAAAAGAGGCGAAACAAACTAGGTCAGACATAAGTCTGGTGAGTCCAGTGACTTTCAGCATAAAAAAAGATAATAGTATCATGACATGTAAATAAAACTGGATGAGAGACAACCGTAACAGGAGTAGCAGGTTAACAGCGGAAGCGGAATGATATAAGCTAAGTTAAGCTTTCTTACTTAGTTTTCACTTCTCTGCACTAATACTAGTATAACAGGATTAGGTGTTACCCTAATGTCTAAACTGAAACAGAAACGGAAACAGAATAATCTCTACAGAAACAGAATGCTAGTAATGGGCCTTTACCACCTGAACAGAGGCAGACGGTACAGAAACAGAATGCTAATAATGGGCCTTTACCACCCAACTAATGGGCCTTTACCACCCCAACAGACAGAAGGTACGGATACAGAATCGGAAACGGAATCAGAGACGGAAACAGAATAATCCCTACGGAAACAAAATGTTATAATTAGGTGTACACTAGTAATGGGCTTTTACCACCCCAACAGACGGTACCACACAGAAAAAGGCAGGTGTTACCACCCAACAGGAAAACCTGGTACCAACAAAAATAGACAGAACTAAGTGTACCCTAAGTCCTACCCCAAGCGATCGGCTCCCTAATACATAAATACCCTGTGTCAGCCCCACATTAGGGTGTATCACCCCCTAAAGTGGCAACCTATTGGGACAGACCTATTTACATATGTCACGGTGTCTTACATCCTCAGAGCAGACCGAATCCATGCACGCACATGACCCGGTTGGAACAAGCCATCAACACCCCTCGCCATTATCAGAATGAACCACTTATAATTAGTTCAGTAAGCGTGCCCGGACCCCTACATAGTGTGGGGTCAAAGTTTTGATACCAGAAAGGGTTACTGACTAATATGGGTCCCAAACAACAGATGACACAAGGATCTCCCCTTCCTAACCTTGTGTCCCCAGACTAGCAGACTTTAGATTAAATTGTTTACAAGTTTCAGACAGAGTTCAGATTACTAGTTCACAGATCAGACAATCAAGTTAACATGTTTTCAGATTAACAGATCAGATGTATGGATTTAACAGACTTATAGATTGTCTAACTTTGTACTGGGCCTACAGATTCACGAAACGGGTTTATTAGATTCATCGGTCCAGTTGGTTTAACCCTATCCACCCAACATGTTTTTAGACACCACATTTCTCTTAATTTTGCATTAAATAAATATTAATGCATAGACCTCTCACATTACTAGTTCCAGGTGGACTTGTGCCACAAGCCAGACCTAACCTCGTGTCTAAGCATATTTTAGTCATGCCTACGACCTCTCACATTAGACTGACAGTTTCCGGTTGCTGGTTAAGCCGGTTGGTTCCGGGCACGCTTCTACCGCAAACAGTGTCTAACCTCATGTCATAGACAATTTATTCCCATACAGATTATATAGATATCAGACTAATTATGTCCATTTAAGAAATTAAACTTCTTTGCAGGTTACAGCAGGTTAATCAAATTTCCATGTTTTACTCAATCTTATATCGAGTCTACAGATTTTCATACCCAAATTACAATTATTTAGCTTTCAACAGATTGGGAAATTCAATTGATAACAGGTCTAGCAGATTAGGCGGTTCAACAAATTAGCAGATTAGGCAATTCAACAGATAATAGATCTAGCAGATTAGGCGATTCAACAGACTAGCAGATTAGGCAATTCAACAGATTTAGCAGATTAGGCAATTCAACAGATTGGCAGAGCAGATAACAGATTTAGCAGATTTAAATTTTTTAAAATTCTATTTACATATCTTGCGTAATCATAAATTAATTGTAAACTTACATGCCAAAATCATGGTCATAATTCATAATACAATATATGCCTACAAATTTTCATTAAACTTTGCACAGTACATAATACTCTCTAAATACCCCAAATCGCGATATAAAATATGAATTATGCCAAATTATAGCCTTTAATTCCAATATCCAAAAATCCAATTTTAGATGCATTCATATTAATAGTTATCCTATCTTAATATAGGTCTTTACACCTAAGTCACATATTCCTTTTTCAAGTCATGAATTGTTATATAAAAAAGTGCCCAAAAATCTAGAACTTTAAATTATAACATCTCAAAATCAGATCTTAATTTTAAACATGCGTTATGTCCCCCAAGTTTCAAGTCATATGTTATCATACAATGATTCCTCTTCTTCCAAATTACAGAGTATGCACAAATCTAGATCTAATTTACAATATATGTCCATTTCTCAAATCAGTCAAAGATCAGTCATGTCCAATTATGCATTATCCATTATATGTCCCAAAATTTAGCGTTTGTGCGTTAATCTCTTATGAGATTTGGTGCAGGCTCGTGGTAGCCTGGCTATAAACAAAAAGGAAGAAAAGAGGGAATAAATACAGAACAATCACAATAATATTAACAAGATAGATCCACAAAAAATTATTCATAACCTCAGATCCAGATTCACTAAAATGTCAAGATATTATTAAATTTCATATCTGAAAATAACCGTACTCACAAAAAGGGAACGATTCTTGATTTCCGGGATCTGTATTCTGACACTGGATAGCACTCCTTTGGCATAGACTATCGATTAGATTAGAAAATAGTTGTTCTCTCTATTCAGATTGGAAGAAGATGCACTAGTTCTATTTTTGATTCTAGCAGAGTAGTGACGCCATATTTATTTTTAATTAGAATAGAGGCAGAGTATAGGCAGAATGAAATTGTGTGGAGAGAAAGCTAGGTTTGGGGATGTTTAAATAGGTTAGAGCTCACGAATCCGATCAGAAAGGCGTCCAGGTGCAGAAAAATGGATCTGTCTCCAGATCTGGAAAAGGGGGGAGGAGGTCGACCCGGAGGTCGACCCTAGTGTCGACCTGTTTACCCAGGTCGACCCCCAAGTCGACCCTAGTGTCGCCCTGGTCCTGGGCGGGAATTTTCCCACCCAGCCTGGGTGTCTGTTTTGAATTTCGAAATCTGAATTTTTGAATTTCGGGCTGGTTTTTACTGAAACTTCTGAAGGCCGTATCTTTTTCATACGGAGTCCGATTTATGCAAACTTGAACTCTATTCCAAGCAGAATTTCGAGACGAAGGCAATAGCATAACCCGTTTCCCTAAATTATTTTGTTACAATTTAATTATTCTCTAATTTGTTACTCTTATGTTCACAGAAAATACGGAGTGTTACATTCTTCCCTCCTTAAAGGATTTCGTCCCCGAAATCTTCAAGTTAAGAAGAATGTGTCCTACCATCCAATCATCGTCTACCCAACCATCATCCACAAGCATCCATTGTTCTTAGATACTTCTAATGTTGTATGATCATATGCAAAAGTGTGTGTATATGTTCCTTATCTGATGCAAAGATCAGGTGGTCCACTGATTCAGCTGACCTCCTTAATGTGAATTATGTCAGTGTCATGAGTCCAACATGTACGCAATTTTCCTATTTGATACAAATCATTTTTATATGAGTGCACAACCATTCATTCATATGAAACATCCATGTGCTGAGTCAACCATTTTGCATCCATAAAAATTTTAAAAATGCACACACAACCATATGCAGTATGAGAGTGTTTTTGAGCCGATCTAGTGCCTAGTCTGTGTATATACATCCACGAGCAACCACTAGCAACCACTTGCATCCACTTGCAACCATCAAACATAACATGTCTTAAACATATGTTTACATCCATTAGTTTCTACCTAAAGGTCGAAGATTCAGTCGATAGGATACAACCGAGTGATAGAAGCAAGTACAATTAAAACAAAAGCTTTGTTCCTATCAGACATCGGTTTAAGAGAATAACCCCATAAGTATCAACCCTGAAGACCAAAATCAACATCAGATTGACACTCAGAGAATCACTGCCATTAAACAAATGTCCAACTAGAAATGTACTTCACGCTTTGGGTAAAATCCCCTATCCTTTTCAGAAATATTCAGATACTTACAGACTACTAGTACAGATCAGATTATCAAATGATTCTTAGGAAACTAAGCATGATAAAAACCCGAATGTTTGCATCGTAGTCAACTTAACGCCTAACACAGATACCATCAAACCCCAACTTATCACAAACAGATGAGTCGTAACCCTTGTGGGGTTTGAGATCATTGCGGGATCAGAAATAAGACTAGTATTTAACTGCAGAGACTCAACTACAGAAATTAAAATGCCAGAATGATCAGATAACGAAATTAAACTTTCTACGAAAAATTTTCCACCTCTATCCTGTCCACCAACTACGAGAGTATCCACCTACCCTCCAGAAGATTCTACCCTTTTGCCCTTGCCTTCTGGGGCAATCCTAGATCAGATGTCCTGTCTCACCACACTAAAAACAACCAGTCTTGTTAACAAATCTTTCTCCAAAGTAGCCCTCATCGCACGGAAAACCTTACGAAGCTCGGAAGAGGATTAGCCGTAAGTGAAATTACTGCGGCTATAGATGGAAGTTAGGCACTTCTTTGCCCTTCGACAGACGCCCTAGTCTCATCATGCCTACGGAACCATGTCACGATGAGGTTACCTCCCAGAAAGCCTGGAGCCCCAGTGACTTAGAAAAGAAGGAAACACAGATTAAACAGAAAATCAAAAGATAGATATATGGCTTTGGGGACTATGTTTTTCAAAATAAACTCTACTTTTGAAAATACTTCCTTTTAAAAACCTTTTTGAAAGTAGTTTTCAAAAACTTTTTATCAAATCAGGTAACCTTCAGCTCTGATACCAAGTGTGACAATCCACCTCTGTTAAGGTCACTCTCAAAGGGAATGCCTTAACTTTGATGGAGCGCTTTAGTAGACAGAACATAATATTACAAGAAAGATAAGTAGTACTTGAAAAATTATAACTTTATTACAGCAGAAGCAGAAATAAGTTTGGTTACATCTTTCTAAATCACAATGCCAAAACTCAAGTACATAATTATCAGTCTTATACAAAATTCTTCGGAATGTAAAGTTTCAAAGCCATAATCCCCAACCTAAACCGCCATGAAAAGATAGAGTCGAAGCCAAGCAATACTCCAAGCACTTCAAGCAGTGAGAATCAGAATAAAGCTCCTATGTTTCCACCCTGAGAACCAGGGGAGAACGGAAGAAAAGAGGCGAAATAAACTAGGTCAGACATAAGTCTGGTGAGTCCAGTGACTTTCAGCATATAAACAGATAACAGTATCATGATATGTAAATAAAACTAGATGAGAGATAACCGTAACAGGAATAGCAGGTTAACAGAAGAAACGGAATGATATAAGCTAAGCTAAGCTTTCTTACTTAGTTTTCACTTCTCTGCACTAATACTAGTATAACAGGATTATGTGTTACCCTAATGTCTAAACTGAAATAGAAATGGAAATAGAATAATCTCTATAGAAACAGAATGCTAGTAATGGCCCTTTACCACCCGAACAGTGGCAGACGGTACAGAAACAGAATGCTAATAATGGGCCTTTACCACCCAACTAATGGGCCTTTACCACCCTAACAGACAAAAGGTACGGAAACAGAATCGGAAACGGAATCAGAGACGGAAACAGAATAATCCCTATGGAAACAGAATGTTAAAATTAGGTGTACACTATTAATGGGTCTTTACCACCCCAACAGACGGTACCACGCAGAAACAGACAGGTGTTACCATCCAACGGGAACAGACGGTACCAACAAAAATAGACAGAACTAAGTGTACCCTAAGTCCTACCCCAAGCGATCGGCTCCGTAATACATAAATACCCTGTGTCGACGCCACAGTAGGTTGCATCACTCCATAAAGTGGCAACCTATTGGCACAGACCTATTTACAGATGTCATGGTGTCTTACAACCTCAGAGCAGACCGGATCCATGCACGCACATGACCCGGTTGGAACACACCATCAACACCCCTCGCCATTATATGAATGAACCGCTTACAATTAGTTCAGTAAGCGTGCCCGGACCCCTATATAGTGTAGGGTCAAAGTTTTGATACCAGAAAGAGTTACTGACTAATATGGGTCCCAAACAACAGATGACACAAGTATTTCCCCTCCTAACCTTGTGTCCCCATACTAGCAGATTTCAGATTAAATTGTTTACAAGTTTCAGACAGAGTTCAGATTACTAGTTCACAGATCAGACAATCAAGTTAACAAGTTTTCAGATTAACAGATCAGATGTACGGATTTAACAGACTTACAGATTGTCTAACTTTGTATTGGGCCTACAGATTCACAAAACGGGTTTATTAGACTCAATAGTCCGGTTGGTTTAACCCTGTCCACCAAACACGTTTTTAAACACCACATTTCTATTAATTTTGCATTAATTAAATATTAATGCATAGACCTCTCACATTAGGCCAGTAGCTTGTGGCCGCTGGATGTGCCGGACGGTTACGGGCAGAATTCTGCCACAAGCCAGAGCCAACCTCGTGTCTAAGCATATTTTAGTTATGCCTACGACCTCTCACATTAAACTGACAATTTGTGGTTGCTGGTTAAGCTGGTTGGTTCCGGGCAGGCTTCTACCGCAAACAGAGTCTAACCTCGTGTCATAGCAAATTTATTCCAATACAGCTTATACAGATACCAGACTAATTATGTCCATTTAACAGATTAAATTTCTTTACAAGTTACAGCAGATTAATCAAATTTCCATGTTATTCTCAATCATAGATCGAGCCTACGGATTTTCATACCCAAATTACAATTATTTAGCTTTCAACAGATTAGGCAATTCAACAGATAACAGGTCTAGCAGATTAGGCGGTTCAACAGATTAGCAGATTAGGCAATTCAACAGATAACAGATCTAGCAGATTAGGCAATTCAACAGATTAGCAGATTAGGCAATTCAATAGATTTAGCAGATTAGGCAATTCAACAGATTGGCAGAGCAGATAACAGATTTAGCAGACTTAAATTTTTTAAAACTCAATTTACATATCTTGCCTAATCATAAATTAAGCGTAAACTTACATGCCTAAATCATGGTCATAATTCATAATACAATATATGCCCCCAAATTTTCGTTAAACTTTGCACAGTACAGAATACTCTCTAAAAGCCCCAAATCATGATATAAAATATGAATTATGCCAAATTATAGCCTTTAATGACAATATCCAAAAATCCATTTTTAGGTGCATTCGCATTAATAGTTATCCTATCTTAATATAGGTCTATACGCCTATGTCACATATTCCTTTTTCAAGTCATGAATTTTTATATAAAAATATGCCCAAAAATCTAGATCTTTAAATTATAACATCTCAAAATCAGATCTTAATTTTAAACATGCGTTATGTCCCCCAAGTTTCAAGTCATATGTTATCATACAATGATTCCTCTTTTTCCAAATTATAGAGTGTACACAGATCTAGGTCTAATTTACAACATATGTCCATTTCTCAAATCAATCAAAGATCAGTCATGTCCAATTATGCATTATCCATTATATGTCCCAAAATTTAGCGTTCGTGCGTTAATCTCTTATGACATTTGGCACAGGCTCGTGGTAGCCTGGCTATAAACAAAAAGGAAGAAAAGAGGGAATAGATATAGAACAGTCACAATAATATTAACAAGATAGATCCACAGAAAAGTATGCATAACCTCAGATCTAGATTCTCAAAAATGTCAAGATAATTATTAAATTTCATATCTGAAAATAATAATACTCACAAAAAGGGAACGATTCTTGATTTCCGGGATCTGTATTCTGACACTGAATAGCGCTCCTTTGGCATAGACTATCGATTAGATTTGAAAATAGTTGTTCTCTCTATTCAGATTGGAAGAAGATGCACTAGTTCTAGTTTTGATTCTAGCAGAGTAGCGACATCATTTTTATTTTTAATTAGAATAGAGGCAAAGTATAGGCAGAATGAAATTGTGTGGAGAGAAAGCTAGGTTTGTGGGTGTTTAAATAGGCTAGAGCTCACGAATCCGGTCAGAAAGGCGTCCAGGTGCAGAAAAATGGATCTGTCTCCATATCTGGAAAAGGGGGTAGGCGGGAATGTTCCCGCCCAGCCCGGGTGTCTGTTTTGAATTTCGAAATCTGAATTTTTGAATTTCGGGCTGGTTTTTATTGAAACTTCTGAAAGCCATATCCTCTTCATATGGAGTCCGATTTACACAAACTTGGACTCTATTCCAAGCAGAATTTCGAGACGAACGCAATGGTGTAACCTATTTCACTTAATTATTTTGCTACAATTTAATTATTCTCTGATTTGTTACTCTTATGTTGATAGAAAATACGGGGTGTTACAACTTTTCACCTAATCCAAGTAAAGAGTGACAAATATTTTGAAAACGAGAATACATATTATTTATGGATTCGTTTTCATTCATCTTAAAATTTTGAAATTGATTTTGAACATAAATATTTTACTTTGTTTGACCTTATTAGTACCTTCATGAGAAATTTTCATTGTTCTCCAAATCTCATATGCAGTGTTGCAAATACAAATTCATTTGAACTCATTTCTATCTAAATCACAATGCAACATGTTCACAGCCTTAGCATTGGCACTAGCCTCTATTTTTTCTGATGCAGACCATTCTGTGAAAGCTGTAGTAGGTTGTGTGAATTCTTTTTGAGTGATATTCCATGCATCAAAACTATTTGCTTGCATGTATATCCTTATTCGTGTAGCCCAATAACTATAGTTCATGCCATTAAAGAAGGGTGGTCTAGCAGTGGATTGGCCTTCAGAATATCTGGTGTTAATGCTAGTACTAGTGTTATTATCCATATTATCTAAATATGAAATAACTATTTTACAACAATATGATGGCCTTGCTCAAATACAAAGTGAAAAGTCGATGTATACGACTTAAAGGATTTATATGGATAAGGAGGAAATATATATAATATACTAACTAAACGATATGCAATAGTTACGCAGGTAAAACCAAAGTTATAGAAATATATCACAATCAAAGGAAATAAATAAAGTAAAGTGACACAAGGAATTATTATCTGGTTCGGACTTCCCGCCCTACTTCCAGTCCCGAAGCACCTCTTCGGAATTCACTAACAACGCCCTCTCTTAACCCGGAGGAATAGGTTAGTACACCCGAGCCCCAACAAGGATGCCTCTCGCCTGAGTAACTACATAGGTCTTCAACAATTACAAGTTTTTGACTTCTGATTTGTGTTCTTGAATCAACACGGATAGCCAATAGCTTAAGTACAATCTTCCAACAATCTGATCCTCGAGTATATGATTTGAATAAGGAGATTTAAGGAAGTAAAATTGCTTGTTGAATCAAATGATGTTAAATCAATTCATGGATTCAACAAGTATTTGAATTGGAGAGCTTTTATCTGCAAAGAATATAAATTCATAGATAGGAGAATATAGAGTGATAATCAGTAAATTCGGTTATTGGAAAACATGATTGAAGTTGTCTACATAAGAGTATAAGAGTAGAAATCTTTCACAAAGAGTTTCTATAAAGAGTTGTGTCCATTTCCATTGATTAACGAAGAGGAATCTCTTCACGAAAGATGGTTACCCTTCAGAAAATATATTCTAGGTCGAATTAGTTGACTGTATAAAAATCATCAGTTGATTGGTAGAATTAAAATATGTAAATCGGATTTGTAAAAATAGTCGTTATGTGCAAAATAAGCTTGACCAGTCGACTGGTCTATTTCCTACAAGTCGACTGGTAGGCCAGTTTATGCACATATCTGGCATTTTAAAGGTTTTTTATTATATATATATAACTTGATTAGCACATTTGTGTATACTTGAGGATAGATTTTAACATAATTCTAACATGACTCTATGTACATATACATACATACATACATATATAACCTTATCTCTATGATATGATTTCCTTTGCAACTTCATACATTGGCATCGATCAAAATCTTGTTATCAACAGTACAATGTCATGAAAGGTAAACTAAACAGAATAGTACGATGGACAGAATAACAGGAATAAACTTATGATCAAGAAATGCTTCACATTTATATCCTAAAACGGGTAATGTCAGAACATATATGTATGAACAAACATATTTCATGCCTCAAGTTTAAGTCTGAGTCTTAAGTCTGTGCCAATACTAGTATAGCAAGTTCATATCAACGGGATTAAAACAGTAATAAACAGCAAGTACAGGATTAGGTGTTTAATCTAATTACTCAACAACAAGATTAACAACAGGATTAGGCGTATCATAATTACATAACAGGATTTGGTGTTAACCTAATTACATAACAATAGGAATAGGTGTACCCTAATTACTACCCAAGTGATTGGCTTTCTATTACCTAAATAACCCGTGTTAGCCCCGGCAGTAGGGTGTATCACTCACTAACCCATCGACTTATAGAACAAAGCAATATCTGTAGGTGTTATAGCGTCTTATCTTCCCTAGTCGGACCCATGCATGCTCATGACTCCGCCAGAACGCGCCCATAACCACCCCCATATGAACCTCTTTTTATCCAGTTCAGTAAAGCGAGCCCTGTCCCCTACCTAGTGCGAGGACCTGTCTAATAAGATACAAAACAGAGATACTGACTGATATGGGTTCCAAATAGCAGGCTGACACAAGCCAAATCCCCTAAGCTTGTGCCCCCAAGTAACTAGGACTTTAAAAGTCGCAAAACCTGATATAATAGAAAGAATGAGGGACCTCTTTGCTTATTAATACTCAGGTTGTAACCTAGCAGGTTTAGGTTCATTAATAAGTGTGGCTGCAATTTATACATGTCATTAAGTATACAACACTTTCCCAAAACACCTGCCCAGATGTGTATAATTCCCATAGCATTTCAAGTTATTAAACTAAATTTGGTACTTACCCTATTCTTAACATGTTAATTTACTTAAGGTCCGTTTTAAGTCAAACTTAACATTTCCAATTCATATGCATAATATTCATCAATCATGTTCCCAGTTTATACACAGGTTCATGCATATCTATACTAAGTTATAACGTATACACATTATACCTCTTAATAGTTCACAACAAGTCTAACATGTGTTTTTTTTTTCATTTTTCTCAAAATATAATCAATCAGTCCCAATTACTTAATATGCCTAACTTCCTTTTTGTATCATTCATCATTGCCCCAATTACACACACTCTAATCGGGTATAGCCTAGGCTTATAAAGGCCTAGGCTTGATATGAAATAAAAAGGAAACAGAGGAGGAGGAATAGAATCACATAGGCATATAAGCAAGATTGGGAATAAACATAGAAAAATGGGAAAAGGAAGATAGATACATTTAACTTGTTATTTATCCAACATAACAGGCATGGGTATAACTTGTCTATTTAACATCACGGGCATGTATGTATAACTTGTCTATTTAACATCACAGGCATGTATATAACTTGTTTAATTAACATCACAGACATTGTTAACATCACAGACATGTATGACCTGTTTATTTAACATCACAAGCGTAGTTAATATCGCAGGCATGTATGACTTGTTTATTCAACATCATAGGCATATATATAACTGATTATAGGCATAGGTGATTTACAGTGAAAATAGGTATAACGTTTATTTTACTACACTGTATATCCTAACAAGTTTTATTTAATTGTCATGTTTAAGGCCTAAGAAATCAGATCTGTAAATAACTGCAACTCAAAGTGAATCTTGGTTAAGATAATTATATAAAACTATGCCATAAGAATCCAAGTCCAATCCAAGTCAAAGTCTTGATGTTTCTTCTGTTTAATCCAGTTGCATTCCCCCATTTATTTGTTTATAATTTTTATAGTAGTTTTAGGGAGGAAGAAGATATGAAGAAGTTATGAGTTGAGAATGAGGGAAGCTATCTTTTTATAGAGTTCCAGAATCAATACCAATCCTTGGATTTTAGGTTTTAGATCCAGACCATGCTGAGTCAACAATGAATATGGTGTAGAAAATAGTCTCGATTTGCAGAACGAATCTTCCCAGATCCTCGGTGGGTCGACCCTATGGTTGACACAACCTTGTATGGGTCGATCGATAGGTCGATCCAGGGCCAAGTGTATGTCGCCCTCTAATGGTCCATTTTCCCGCGTTGCCTTGTTTCGATTTTCAAGAATATTTTATTATTTATATTTATATATATGAACCTTATGTGTATACAATGTAACTTCTTTATATGTTATCTGTTTTATGCAAACTTTGGGACTATCTGAACAAGAATTCTGAGACGAACGCAAAGGTAATGCTGGTTTTACTTAATTCTGAATATTTAATTAAGTTATTCTCAATTTATTATATTTAAGTATGGTTATAATGTGTTTAAATTCTGGGGTATTAAAGACTGAAGACCAGAAATCCACTTCTTGTAATAATAGAAGTTCTTTACCAACCTAAATTTAGGTTAATAAGAATTGAAGAGCATAAATCATCTTTCGGCAATGAAGGAAAACCCGAACCAACCTAGATTCGGGTATTTGATATAAGACCATATATCCACATCTGGGAATAATAGAAGCCCTGAATCATTCTCGATTCAGATTTTTTATTTCACGAGTCTGCTTCTTGCTTTAAATTTGAGAAATCATCATTTTAGTCTTTTTGATTGGATTCGAAAAGCCACTTATATGGGCTTCGATAGGCCCTTTTAGCCTTGTTCTCCAAACATTGGTTGCATGTTCCTTCGAATTATGGTTCACTTCCATGGGATGATGCGTTAGTTGAGAGAGGGTTGTTCCTAGATGGCTCCCCCGGAGCTTTGTTTCCTTTGTTGAGATAAGATGTAAGCAGAGGATCTACGTGCTTACCATGCTCCTCCAGAACATTTATTCCCTTCTACGGGAATTGGCACAAACAGAGGTAGAACATACTCGTCTATGAGCAGAGGCAGGACATGCTTGGCCAAAGTAGAGGCAGAGCGTACTCATCTATGAGCAGAGCCAGAGCGTTCTTATTCGTTCCCTTCTGTGGAAACGAATGACTTAAGCGGAGGTAGGACGTGCTCTTCTGTATACAGAGGTAGGTCGTGCTTAGTCCGAGCAGAGGCACGGCATAGTCTTCTGCGAGTAGAGGCAGGGCGTGCTTATTAGATGTTCTGTCACGACTATTTCTATTGTGGATCGGAGGCTTATGCTTTTGATGCTTAACCTAGCCCCCTTTGATTTGGGTATGGAGAAAGACTAACCCATCACCCCCTCCAGTGGGTGTCTTGTCATGGACAACTTGGCGGTGACAAGGGTTTTTATCCGTCTGTGATTTGACCCATCTTGGGTTATTTCGAGCTTTTCTAATGTTTGATAGGGTTTCCGTACCCTGATTTGTATGGATATTCTGGAGAAGAGTATTCCTCGATTTCCTATAGTTGAGAAGCGTAGTTTCGACTGTTTCACGTTTCATGCATTAGGCATAAGACTACCATTTGGTTTGCATGATTACCATATTTTTAATGTGGCCTCCTAGTGAATAATCCAGGATTCTTCCCCATTTGGGCTCAGTTGACCCCCTGTCGGAACCTTTGTGTTAACTATTTACTTTTATAAGGCCAAATTTTTAGGGTTCTAGCCATAACCCTTGAATTGTGGTGTTTAGCGATTTCTCTTTTTGACAGTTGGTCATTCCCATGGTTTTCTGATCTCTCATCCCTTGATTCAAGTCTAAGGGCTCTCCTTTTCTCTACAAATCTTGACTAGGCCCAAACACATAAACTATCCTTCTGTAGTGAGGAAATCTCAACCTTAACTGGAAACATGGCTCCATATCCTTAGGTTTAAAGAGAGGTGTATGCCTCATCGTTGTCTTGGCGGAGGCTCTATGATCAGGGCGCTAAGGGTAACTCTCCTACCCAATTTCCTTTAGCTTGGTTTAATCATTTCTTGTGTTGGTGGTTTTGTTTTTGACCTTAATGGTTTTGTTTTCCTTTGGGTGTGCTATTAAAGATAAGCTCTTTATGATTTTTATCTTCATCGCAGCTCCGTGTGAGTTTTTAGTTCTCACGCTGCACCCATTGTTTAGTAAAACCTTATATCAGATTCCAAAATGTGATCATATTCTTTATCACAAACTCCTTATGCCTTTTTCTGATATGGCAATCAAAAGGGTTTCCTTTTAAACTCAAATGAGTAAAGTAATCGCTTTCCACCATCGTATACTCAACTCTTCTACTGGCCCCATTTGTGGGTTACCCGAATTTACTTTTCCTTATGCAGAAAGGTCACGAATGTGATATGGTGATTAAGTCTCTCGTGCCCCTCCAAGGCTTCATGGTTTTGTTGAAACTTTTCTCATTCCCTATTATGTTCCATTATTTGATTGATCATTGGCGGCTAATAGTTCTTTCTTGATAACTTAATTTTCCCAACCTTGCTTCCGTAGATATCTTTATGTGTTTCCTTTAACCACCTAAATCTACCTCCTAAAGGTTATATCTTCTAGATAGGAGGATATGTATTCTTTCCACTTAACATTCAGCTCGTGCTGACCGAGGTAGGAATTTGATACTTGTCCATTGACATCCCTTGTTGGATAATATCCTCTTCGCAAAATCAATTCACTATGAGTACGAAGCAACTTAATTATTAAAATAATTTTATTAGGCTCTCTCGGTTACCCATCCATTCACCCGGCTGGCTATAATTGATTCTCCGCTCATCGAGAGGTAATGCCTAGTCTCATTCTTTTAACCTAATGGTATGCAAAATGAATGTGAAAATATAGATTATTGGTGGTATGCAAATGAAGGATCACCTTCTAAGGGAGTTAACTCCCTTATATGGTATAATGCACTTATTATTATTAGTCCTACTTAGAAGGTACTCCGTTTATTGGAGGTTAAAATATTTGCTTCTTATAATAGCCCTTCCCTAAGGACATTGAAAACTAGGGGACCCCCTATCATGAGCTTCATTCAGTTAGCCTTCTTCCCATTGTCTGCCTTAGACCTGTAATGACACTTACAATTATATTAATATTGGTACAGCTATACACAAAAAGATACTAAGCTAGGTTGTTAATGAAAGAAGTTATATGAGATAAGAAACTTATCGTTCAAATCCATCATAATGTGGGATCGTTTCTGTCCATCTTTTACTGGCCAATTTTTGTTGCCCCCGAGCATACTTTCCTTTTCTTTCGTCTTGGTTTCTTCTTCAATAAATCACGGCATTGGCTGGTTTTATGTCCATACATCTTATGATAGGAACAGTATCTCTTTTCTTGGTCTAGCTTAAAGGAATCTTTCAAAAAGGGATTGGAACTAAGCTTTCCAACCTTTTGTTCCAGTGTCGAACTTCTCTTTGTGTTGACTATTTTTTCATATAGATCAACCTGCTGGCTTTCGAATAAAAATCTTCTAAGCTTTTGCATTATTTTAGGGCGAGTTCCTCCTAGAGGGGAGATGGTATAAGCAGCCCCGATCGAGCAACTATTAACTTTTCTCTATTCGTTGCTCCTTCTACTCTGAGTGACCTGGTTTTAAACCTCCTTAGATAGTTGGCAAGTGATTCTTCAGGCTTCTGTTTGACAATGACCAGGTCAAAAATGCTTAGCGTTGAGTTTTTTAAATCATGAAACTGTACGCTGATTGGAGTGGACAACTGTCTCTAGGATGTGATGATTGGGCCGTGATATTGCCTGTGCCACCTTCCAGCCTCTTCTCGAAGAGTTATTAGGAATGCTTTACATCGAAGTGCTTCAGAAGCGTTACATATATCCATATAACTTTCAAACCTACAGAGGCGGCTTTCTGGATACATAGTTCCATCATATGTAAAACAAGCCATTTGTACATTAGTCGAAACCTCGGCCTTCATTATTTCTTTAGAGAAGGTCATTCCAAATAATTTTCGACCATCTATCGATGATATACTTTCGTTTTCTCTTAAGTCCATTACCCCTTTGGTGGCTTGACTGCCTTTTTGCCAATCTACATTGTCCTGAAGGTTTAGAGGGAATTTAACTTGATTATCAAATCTTTGCGTCACTACTGACTTGGCCTCTATTTTGTGGGGTTCCATCTTGGAAGACCTTTGAATTAAGTCCACTTCAATAACCCTTTTGGTGAGTCGATTTGCATAGCCAATAGTAATATTACCAACTTATCACTTACTTCCCTTGTTGAGATTGAGGGGCCTTCAACTGCCAAGCTCATCATGTTAGGCTCTGATAGTGTTCTACTTTTCGGGGCGAGAATTGCATTAGAACCTTGTTTATTTCCCTTTCCTGCCCTAACCATCCTCAACCAAGGTCTGGCTTCTTTAAAGCTTAGTCTAATCTGGGACAGAACATCACAGTTAGATATGTGGCTGTCGACCACAATGTCGGAGGTTTGAGCCATCCTTCTAGCGCCAAAATGTTAATGATATTCTTCGTCAACACCCAAACTTGGATGAATAATGAATATACTTAGTGATTTGATGCAAGAGTGATCTAAAGGTCACTTGAATGCGGCCTTGAATCAATACACTTAACAAGTCCCACTGTTTCCCAGGCATCAAGACCTTAAGTCTGAAGAATAGTTACTTTTCCCTCATGGGTGAATATCACGCTTGCGAGACTACAAAGTCAGTGATAACCTTGGGAGAAAGGTCTTACAAGTTAAATAAGACCGAAACTTTATGCAATAGTCATCTTTAGACCCAGGATATAATAATATACATTATGCTAAGAGGAAACAGGCTAATGCACCTCAATGCCCGAGTTTTTCACATGCCATGACACTTAATGACTTTTATGTTACTTCCGCGTCGAACCAGCCCAAGAGGACCGTGGTTGCATCCGTTATCAAGCCACAAGCTTACAGCAAGTTCCCTTACAAGGTTGGGTTTGCATTAGGCTCACTACGAAAGGGTTAAGTCATATAATGACCGTTTGAAAGGGGGAAAGACTTGGTTTTACCCAGGACCTTTCCCACTACGAAGGAGTCGTGGTTAACTCCTTCACAAGAAAGGTTAGTGTTGACTCCCTGTCTGGTCATTATAAACGCAATATGATTATAAAATCGAGAAATGTTTGAGCCCTGGACTTCTCCTTTTATTTATTGCGGATATATTACAAGAGTTGAAGAAATATCCAATTTGATTTGTAAATTAGGGTTTGCTTCTGAGGAAAAGAGAATATGATTGCAAAATGTAAATTCGACCCTGAAAATGAGACCCCTAGGGTCATATTTATAAACAAATCAGGGCCCCTTTTTCTATTGATCCAACAAAAGCCTCTATTGGCCATTTTTCCTTCTGGTTTCAGTTTCTTTAGTTATTGGCCGCTCTTACGGCTTTGTTTATTGCTTTTAGGGTCCCGGTCCTTGGCTCTCAGAAAGATAGTCTCGATCTTTGGAGTTCCTCTCCGAAACCATTTCATCTTCTTAGTATCGAGACCAAGCCTATTGGTATGGATAGCTTTAGAAAAAGTAAGCTTCCGGCTATGAGCTTCCTATCTTGCTACCGATTCGTTGTGAAGCTTGCCTTCGTACTTCGAATGTATGATCATGAGATCTGCCACCTCCTTCGGTACCGACACTAAGTGAATTAATATTGATAGCTTGTTTTCTCTTAGAAGCTTTAACCTGCCTCTCGATATATTCCTAAGGAGGGTTTCGGTCCCTAGAGAGGTGCTTCTGGTGTTTTGCCTGTTGATTACAGAAATTGCCTTTCGATGATTAATAAGCTTGAGTTCCGGTAGTTGGCTTCCGAGAAGCCTCCTTTGATGCTCACGTCTCCTTTTGTATCGACATTAAGAAAATTAATGTTGATAGGCCTTTCGTTCCTCTAGGTCTCGGACTGTTGTATTCTTGGTCTTTCTCTTCGTCAGCTTCTGGTTTTAGGCAATTTGTTGGTTACCCTCCGTCTCGAAACTACCCTGCCGGTATTCTTTTCTTCACGCCCGTCCCGAGGCACCTTCTTCGGTGATGGCATTGGTTGCTCACTACTCTGGATACTTCCCTTAGGCTATCGGTTTTACCTAGTACCTGGCCTTTGCTAACAAATTATTCTTCTATGCTTGTGATGAGTTGTTACCCCTTTACCGTCATCCCATCTAGGTGTTAATTTTGGTAGTCACAAAGGGAATTTCAAACTACGCCGTCCTCAACACTTAAGGTGGACAATTCTCTTATTTCAATCTAGAATAGCTGCACATAATGATAGCCAATTCATAACTAGAATAAGGTTGTACCCCACATAATCCAACGCATACGCATAACAGAGGAAATCGATATTGTTGATATCCAATGTTAGGTCTTTGCAGATAAAATCAAGATACTTAGTTCCTCCCATAGGGTTGGCCACCTCTATCGGATTACTAGCGATGGATAAGGAAAGGTTTAAATAATCAACTAGTATCTTAAAAATAAAATAATGGGTCGCTTCAGAGTTAAACAAGGTATATACGGGAATTCCTAACCTGTTAGTGGGTGTTGTCCTTGGTCTTTCGAGGGTGGGATCTGTATCGACGTTGCTTCCAATACAAAATTCTGACTATTTTGAATAGCTCTAGGCAATCCCTATGCAGATGTCCTTCTTCATGGCACCTCCTCTTTAACTCCTTCTTTGCCAAGACAGTCCTGCAGTCTTTAGCCTCATGTCCCTTATGATTGCACCTTGTGTAAGTCTTTGACTCTTTCTTGAACTTTCCCTTTTTTCCCTTGTTCTTCCACCATTCTTTCTTCTTATTCTTCTTAGAATTAGAATCGCTTTCTCCCTTCCCACCATTCTTGTTTTCCTTTGCTCCTTCAGCTGTGCATAAAATGGCAGTCTCCACTAATGTCTCGAATGATGCTACGAACGTTACCTAGGCCAACAAAGCCTCCTTTAATAGAGAATTCAACCCCTTGACGAATCTTAAAGCCTTGTTTATCGGGGTACCTATCAGACCCCTACTAAACCTGAACAACTCAGTGAATTTGGCCACATTCTCTTGCAGACTCAGATCTCCTTGTTTAAGATGAATAAACTTCTCTTATTGTATCGTCATTTTAGCACTAAGTAGAAATTTTATCCCAAAATAGGTCTTGAATTCAACATATGTAAATATTCGGCCCGCATTTTCTCTAGATACCAAGTTTCACCATTCCAGGGATTTCTCCTCTAAGTGCCAGGCCACAACTCTCCTCTTAACCTCATCCGACAATCACGTGGCCTTGAAGATCCTTTTGCGGTCCATTAACCATGATTGAGATATAATGAAGCCTTATATTCCTAAGAATGATTTTCCACCAAGGTTCACGAAATCTTTACAAAGTCGAGGAAAATCGAATGCTACATCAATTGCTCGACCTATAGGCTCCATTGGGGCAAGATTGGCAAGAGGAACGTGTTCCACAGTCCAGAGACACTACGCCATAAACAGCCTAATGCAACGAATTTGCAAGTTGTTGCCAGCCAAAATGTCACGATAGCTATACTATTTTGGTCCTACTGCAACGTTTTATATTTAGTGTTACCTTAGCAATAAAAATATGTTGCTTTAGATAAACAAGTGTAACCCGATGCAATAGTTTGTACAGTTTTGCTATAGCAGACCTTTCCACGTCCTACGTGGCGATCTACACCATTAGTTAAAACAATATCACAGCCGTCCGTCCACGCCATCTATCCACATCTCACTTATTTCAATTTCCCAGTTTTATTTTCATTCACTCATTTTTTTTCTAACACCCAAAATTTCAAAATCTTCAATCCCTAATTTTCATTTTGTTAACCCCCAAAATTTCAAAATCTTCAATCCCTAATCTTCAATCTGGGGGGCACACATCTCCAATCGTTCCTTAGAGAAATCTGATATGGGTTTTTAGTGGTTCAATCATTGTTTAGAAAATAAAATATGGGTCAAGGCATTAGAGAAATTGAGTTATTCAGCGTATTCACCTTTCAAATTCCTGCTGGATTTGTTATTACCGCAACTTTTGATCATTCTACATAGGGTAGGAATTTTATTGTTGAATTGAAATAGTTAGATTTAGGGCTTTAATTTCATTTGTGGGATTGCTGGTACTAACAGTGACAATCCTTAAAATGTTGTTGTAAGGATCAACTTTAGCTCGATGTTGTTGTAAGGATTTGGGGCTTCGGTTTCGTTTGTTATAATGCACGTTTCTATTCACTATTGTCTTCGTGTGCTAAGTCTTCTTTGAGTAAACCTGTAAGGAGCATAACATCAACAAGCAACTCCTTGGATTCATTTCATACTTCACCATTTTGATTTTCAATATGTCCTATACTTTGTGTGTTCTCATCTTGGTTGACATTGTGACTTCCATGTCATGCAATATGATTGAAGTTTTGCTCTAGTAATGCATCAAGTGGTTCAGGTAACACCATTTCCTTTTCATTCATGACTTTGTGCTCTATTTTATCTTCAATTGTTTGGCAACCAGTCAATTCAATCACTGTTTGCACATTTTCATGACCCCTAGTATTCACAGCAATAGTTTCAAATGACCTATTCTCTCTAATTACAATACATTCATTTGATTTTGTTGGATTATCGGTATCACTCCTATTAATATTTTATCACTCAACACTTTCCCATGGTTATTTTCTTCAACAACTAAGTCCTTCATCTTTGCAAGACCATCAACTTCGCGTAGTGATAAAGGAATGTCTAACCTACTACTATGCCAATCTGATCTGTTTGAACTTTAATTTCATTTGTTCGTTTGTGGCTTTGTAAGAATATGTTAAAATATGAAAATGGGTCTCGTAGACAGTACCTGTTAGCAATGGACCATCCAAAAACACCCAGTTAATACTGATAAATACAATTTGTTGTTTGTCCATTACCTTGTTTGTTGTTAGATAGCTTGTGTAATTGATCTGTCCATCTTCTTGAACATGCGTAGTTGTCAAAAAATTAATTCACACACACAAGTATACATGCATATATTCATATTCACATGTATGCGTATATATTTATATGTAGTTGATGTGTCCATCTTCAAGTTCAATGACCACTCAATCAATTTCTACTTCAACTTCAACAACAACGACGGGAAGTAAGCATTGCCACCACAAAATCTCAGCGAAGACGAGGACTGTGAAGATAGGGTCAAATGCGGAGAAGAAGTTTTTTGGTTGCTCCATGTGGCCTGTAAGTATAACTTAGGCATTTTTGGTTGATTTGTCAATTATCGTATTTTTCATTGATGTTTCAGTCAAGAATTTAACATATATGCAGAATGGAGATTGTGGGTATTTTATGTGGCATAACGAAATGTATGAAATCAATAGCAATGCTGAAATGGAAGATAATATTGTTAAATTGATAGAAAAAGAAAATATTATACCGTAATTGCTCATGGAAAGGAAGACACTTGAAGACAAGCTGCTGAAGCAAAAGCAAAAGAGGGCAAAAGCCAATGAATTTGTGGCTGATATGAAGGTAGAGTTCGCTTTAATGCGCGTTAAATGTGTAAAGCACAAGAAAGGTGAAAAATTCTTTGCAAGAGCGTTAGCTATGTCCTAGATCATGATTGGGATTGTTTTGTGTATACTTATGGCAATGTAGTGCAGTGAAGAACCATCCAAGTGAAATAGCAGATCTTCATAAAAAAATTATGTTTCGTCTTTTTGGAGTTGTTGACGACGAATTGTGATGTGTACTATTGAATGTTTTGAAATGAATCTTTGAATTGTGTTTTATGCAAGTGGTGTATGTAATATTATGCAAGTAGCTTTAGTACTATTGTATGTGGTATTATGCAAGTAGCTATCATACTATTGTATGTGGTATTATGCAAGTAGCTCACCCAAAAAAATTTAGAAATTTAATATCTATAGCAACAATTTTGGATGTTGCTACAGACACCTAAGGATGTTGCTAGAGACCTAAATAAGGTTCTACTGTAACAATATTTGAAGTGTTGCCGTAGATATTCAAAATGTTGCCTTTGAAATATGTAACAACAGTGAAAATTGCATCACCCTAAAAACATTACCAAAGACCTTTGCCAACATTTTTTGGGCCTGTGTCAACATGTTTTTTGTGTTGCGTTAGACCGTTTATAGAGTAGTGAGATACTGTTGGAATTGCTCTGGAAAATACCAATGTCTTTCCTGATTTCCCAGACTGGAAGGATTGTCAGCAATTCCACAATTTGTAAAAGGAAGGAAGAATCCTTAGTGGACACTCCTAAGATAGTATTCAAGCGGAAAAGGAAGAAAAAGATAAATTTGTCTAGTACGGTTGCGTATGTCTATTGGAGTATAATACATATAATTATATATAGTTTGAAAACCTTTTTCATAATGCAAGCATGTCTCTCATACATATATTTTCCCCTTAATCGGGTAACCTATGCTATAAAACTAAATTTAACAACCCGCACGGAGTGGGTCTAAATCCCAACCTAGAAAAGGCCCATCGAAACTTAGAGCCACTCTAAGTAGATCGTTGGTTCCCACTAAGGAAATAAAAACACAAATACACATAGCACAAAACGCAAGGAAACTCACATAGTGGAACGATAAGATATAATAGTCAAAGCAAAGATGTACCATTTATTTAAAAACCACATGTTTAGACAAAATGCCAAATCCACATGTTTACAAAGGTACATCATTAGTATTCACCATCAAATTCTTTCAACAAGAAAACAACAATAATAGTTAATAATATAATAATAGTCTCGCCTCCTTCTTCAAGCTCCATCATCGTCTCATCCACTATGTCTATGCCTCAACTACTGACATGTTTAATCACTACGCTATAAATGGCTGCAAGGTGTTTCCAACCAAAATGTGGCGAAAGCTATAGTATTTTGGTTCTACTGCAACGTTCTATTTTTGGTGTTACCTTAGCCATAAAAATATGTTGGCCTAGCTAAACAAATGTAACATGATGAAACATTTCATACAGTATTGCTATAGCAGACTTTTACATGTCCTACGTGGCGATCTGCTAGTTAAAACAAAATCTAAGCAGTCCAACCCTACTATGCTAACTTTGTTTCCCACTAAACTTTTTGTTCCCGCGCTTCATTTTCACTGCATTCTCCCCCAAACCGCAAACCCTTCCCAAACCATTATCAATCTGGCCATTTATCATTCCAAACAAAAAATTGAAACTAATATTACATAAAATCCAAAAATCTCTAAAATGAGAGAAATCCTTCACATCCAAGGAGGCCAATGCCTGTATCATCCTTTTCTTCATAAATTGTTTCACTAATCAACGATGTTTTCAACGCAACCTCTTCAATTTGTTTACCCAAATTTTTTTGGCTAACCCTAGATCTTCGCTTCGGATCTAGTTAATCGTGGTTCACATCTGGTTTTGGCTTTGAAGTACAGCTGTAGCATTACTGATGAATGAGCTTCATGGAGGTTCTTCGTTTTTAGCACTGGTAAAGGTTGACAAAATTTTGGTTACTGGTTACGTCTTCTTGCAATGGTTTCTGTTTTTCTGTGTTTAAATTTGTTCGATAAATAAATACAATGCGCTTCTACCTATGTTATAAAGAGAAGGAGTGAGCGGATGCAAACTAGCAAATTAATCAGGTGCATTCTAGGTGCTTCAGATGGAATATTTCTGTCACGTTCTCAAAATGAAATCATTGATGATTTTTGTCAAATGTAGTTACTAAAGTATGAAATCATTGGTCGACCTTGTGTGTGTATCATGTTGGCTAAAAAAATTCTTCTGTCTATATCTATGAAACGACTTAATGTTTTTATAATGTCCATGTTATAAAGAAAGCCTTATAAAATTGTAAATATTATATTCGTCCTTGGAATTCTCAATAAATAACATTTATACAGTCTGACAACTTTGCCATCTATTACTAACATGAATATTAAATTCTTACATATTGTGTGAGAAGCATTTAGTTGATCCTTAGTCATTTCCTGATCCACATATGAATCATGTGTTAGTATTCAACAGTCGCATATTAGAAACCTTGAATATCTTACATGTAGGGAGTTAATGTCTAGTATATTCGATGTGTATAAATTTCATCGATCTATTGTCAGGTGTAGGTTTCATGGGCCTTTATATTCCCTATTTATATAAGCTAATTTTTTTGCATTTGATTATAAGTGAGTATAGCAGAGGGTTGGGGTAATTCCTTGCCTAATCACCCGATTGAGTCCTGTATGCATGATATAGAGGCCAAAATTCTATAATTTTTCACATTCTACAACCTGCACAATTTTTGCTATTAGGCTTTTTTTTTACTTGGGCCTTTGGACCATTATGGCTAGCCCTGTTCAGGTGGACATCATACTAATGAAGTGTAGTACTTGAATTTTTACTGGAATCTTCAGTTGTTGGAAGTTGGTCGTAGATTTTAATTATTTTTGTGTTATCCGAGTTCAGCTGTCCACATTAATATTCCCATCTTTAACGTGGACAATGAAAATTGAGTTTGATAGGTAAATTATCTTCAGTCATAAGCCTATTCCTGCAGTATCATAATGTAAGGATGTTACGCAAAAGCTCAATTAAATAACTTTGCAATCTAGCATTCTTGTTTGGCTTTCACTTCGTATGTTGCAGTTTGATCCTATTGTGTAATGAACATGTTTTTGCATTGATGGTTTTGGAGTAATGGTCCTTGATGGAGCAGTACTGATTGCATGAGAGGATTAGAGGGGTTGTTTCTTTCTGCAATGTTAACATTTATACTATGTAGAGAAAAACATGTACTGTAACTTAATAGCGTTGACTCTATATGCTATATATCATGGCTTTTATTTTTGCAAAAAAAAAGTCAGTAAAAAATTTCGTTTAAACGCTGTTAGAAAAAGGGCTCAAACTTAGATAAATTAAGTTTAAAACTCAATTGAACTTGAGTTTAAAAAAGCTTGATTACCTAGCTTAAACACTCAGCTCTAATTGAGTTCAAACTCAATTTAAAAACTTATGTTCAAAAACTGGAATAAAATTTAGTTTAAAACCGAGTTTAAACTTTAAACTTAGTTAAATATCCGAGTTTAACTCAGACTAAAATCTAAGTTAAACTCAGTTAAAAAATTGAGAATAGGCTCAGTTCTTAGCTGATTTTAACTTAGTTAAGCTAATTTTATAACTGAGTTTGGAATTTGATTAACTCGGTGCACACACAAGTTATTAATATTTTAGTAATTTTCTTTTTTTAACCTTTTTTGGGTGGTTTATATCTTGATTGATGTTTTAGGTTGACCTGGGTATAATGGTGGAAAAAGCATGCAAGAGCCAAATAGGGCCACCTAAGTTCTTGTATCCACTGGAGAGTAACATCAAATAACAGCCTAAAGCTATAGCCAAGTCCTATGGTGCTACTAGTGTTGAATATTTTGATCTGGCGAACGTTATATCAATTTAAAAAGCATTTGATTAATTTTACAGTTGGATATCCCAGGAGAACATTGGTGTTAGAATTAACAAGAAAAACATTGATTCTTGACAGAATGAATGGTATCATAGAAAATTACATGCTTCACCTTTACCCTTATGGACTGTATAAGGAGAAACATAATAGAATCACTTTAATATAGAATTTTCATAATATGTTTCAATATAAAGATATTGCAAATTAACTTTTACATAATGGATTTTTACCTTTTCTTGCATTAGTTTTGATATTGCAAACTAACTTTAAAAATGGCACAAGCAATGGTATTTACATTCGAGAAAGCTATAAGGTCAAGTCATTCAATATAAATTATATTTAAATTGTAAGTTATCCTAAATTGTAATGAATGTGTCCATATTAATTGATATAATTATTGTCCCTTGAGTTTAGTCCTCTCAAAGTGATGCTGGATTTAAGTAAAAGATAATCATTTATATGTCATTTTGACAGAAAAACATTCATAGTGAAACAAAACAAAATAGAGGTATGTTGTAACAGATGGGTTCTCCAATTATACCTATTGTGTACATATACTGGCATAGAAAACAAAACAGAGGTATATTGTAACAGAAACTCAGTCCTTTAAGTCCATATGTACCAAGAACTTATGTGTAACACTGTAGTAATCCAGTCCATGTATTTCTTTGTATACAATGTTGTATTGTGATATAACCTAGTTTATTTCTATTAAGCACAACCAAAATTCAAATAGACCCGTGACAATTGAACTCATACCAATTGGACTTCATTTAGGGTAACTAATTATTTAAATCTTGAAAATTACTATAACAACGACCGAACGTTAAGCAATTTATGCCATATCATGTCCCCTGAACTTGGGAGGACATAGCTTCCCAGGATGAAGATATTCAAATAACTGACAACAATTTTGAAAAAAATGATACTGAAAAAGGGAGAGATGAAAACAATTTTGAAGCTGAAGTGGATAAATCTGAGCAAAAAGATTTATGGGATGAAGATTTTGAGCTGTTTGATGATATCAAGTCCAAAACTAGTGTTGTTTCCTTGTAGTATAATGAAAAATTAGACGAATCATGTGTGAAAAAAAGCTGTCCTAATTCAGACTAGTGACAAGGACATGTAAACCCAAACGGCGAGAATTGTTATTAGGGCATGAAATGGTTTATTAGTTTGTTCTTAGTTGAGCTCTGGGATACCTTTATTCAGTAGTCTATAGAGCGTGTACAGGTCCACAGAAGAGGGAATTCTAGTGCAATGGAGGAATAGGTTCAGGAGGGATATACGCGTGGTTATCTAATTATGTGCTATCAGTACTTTGATTTCTGTTCTGTAAATGTTTCATACTACGTAATGTATATGATTACTAAAGCTATATGTTCTTTTACTACTATGAATATGTAGATAGGTGGAACTTTTACGATGGATTTATTTCATGCATGTTTATGTTTGGTTTTATAAATGCACGGCCAGATACTATACCATGGTCAGACAGAAGCTCCATGGATTCTAATGGTTAATGAACCTCATCCGTGTGTTATTGCACAGGTATTATTTTGCATTGATATTATCTTATGATGATATTTATTTTAAACCCTTGAGTTGTATTTAGGCTTCTTTTAGTTGACAACTATTATGGAAGTGGAGGAGGTGGTTCAGAAAGTGATGGTTCCGACACACTTTAAATTTGTGCATGAACCATAGACAGAAAATATATGTTTAGTTAGACAATCATTAACAATACAAGCAATGTATTGATTTAATATATGTTTGTTCCGACAATACTATAGGTTTTGAGTGAACTGTGGTTGTATTGATTTATGCAATTGCCCGCTTTAATTTTTCATTGGGAGACGCTGATTATCATCAGGAAACTCTTGGGAATCTGAAGATTGCTATAAAGAGCACCAAAAAGCTTTATGCTGTAAGTCTGATTTTAGAATTATTTGAAGAATTACAAATTAGTACGAGTGAAATGTTTCATATATGCATGTTGATGTTTAGGTGATGTTAGATACTGTTGGAATAAAGTTGCATGTTATAAACAAGAGCGAGCGTGCTATATCACTCGGGACAGATGCTTGTGTTACACTAACTCCTGATCAAAATCAAGAAGCAAGCACAGTTTTTTGATTCACTTAGGTATCATGCTTGTTTTATATATTTTGAGACCAGAGTGTTTTCAGTAGTCAAAACTCCTAAAAAAATGATAACATTCTGATTTGCTTATATCTCTGAATATATATAAGTTGATATCATATTTCACAGCTATTATGTTGCACTTGTGTAGATGGCTGGATAGATAGATATGGAAGCAGTTGAAGACTGTCTGTCAGAGAGTGCCAGTGAGTCTGTATATGAGTGTATTGAGTGACAGTGTAGTGACGAATGTATGTAAATATGAATGACTGTGTAATATACCAGTGAATGTACAATAGTAGAGTCAGAAAATTTGTATTATTTGAAATGTTGAAATAAAATATTTATTTGAATAAAATAGTGCGTTGCAAGTAGCTTTAGTATAGTGTTGCCGCCAGGTTATAAATGTTGCCTAAAATAAAGTTGCAACAGTCATACAAGGTGTTGCCGTATGGATGGGATTAGATTGGGTCCGTGGGCCCAATGGGCCCCACATTGTAGGCCCCACAAGATATATTAATAAAATTAATATTTATAGTAACATTTTTGGAATGTTGCTATTAACACCTAAGGATGTTGCTATAAACGTAAATAGGCTATAGACGTAAATAGGGTTCCATTGTAACAATATTTGTTATATTGTCGTAAATAGTCAAAATATTTCCTTTGAGGTCTGCAGCAATGGTGAAAATTGCATCATCCTAAAAATGTTGCGAAAGACTTATGCCAACATTTTTTGGGCCTATGCCAATAATATTTTTTTGTTGCATTAGGCCATTTATGGCGTAGTGAATATATTAAGGAGAAGGGTCAAAGCATAAAGTTCTAGTGAATGAAAATAACTTGTGTTTAAAAGTCGTACTCTATACTTGGCAGGTTATATACTTCAAAATATGTCTACCTAACACACAAGCATGCACACATGGAGGTAAATTCTAATTAATGAGGTAGACATCTGAATCAGTCAATTAACACCTACATTAATGTATTTAGGGTGGATCAGCGATCACTTAAGACTCAACGAGTTGAACATTCTCAGTCATTTAAGGCCTATTCTAGTATATTTTTTAAGGGTGATTTCCTATGATCACTTAAGACTCTTAGACGGACCTAGTTACTTAAGACCCCATCCTATAACATCAATGTTATAAATATATATATTCTCACGAGTAAAATGAGTTGTATCTCGCCACTTAGTGCCGATTTAGGGTAGACCGACATATAGCCATTTAAGACCCCTACGGTGGATGCCTCATGTTACTACTTAACTGATATTACGGTAGTAGACCTATGCCCCTTAGGACTTCCCTTAGACGGTGGTTAATAAATTACATGCAATGTCCAACGTATACCTAACCCATCCCTAGGTTGGCCCTCACATTGCTCCTAAAGGACGTGGACATTATGGTAAATTACCCTATTCCACTATCGCTATGACTAGACCACTTTTGAGAAGGAGGACCCATAGACCACTTTGAATCTAATAGGAGAGGGTCCCATGACTTTTACCCAAACCAAGGAATAAACCTTTAGAATGGACCTAGTCCGAACCACTTAAGTCCCAAAATAGATAAGAAGAAAGTCAACCACTTAAGACCTTCTCAAGGCGGGTAGAAGCCTCTATACACACACACATTATATATATATATATATATATATATATATATATATATATATATATATATATATATATATATATAGACACACACACACACACTAGACTTCTCACATTAAACAAACTACTTGTAGATGCCGGATATGCCGGGAGTTTCCGGGAAGACTTCTACTACATGCGGGCTTAACATCATGTCATATTGTACTAAATTTAATGGCCCATGACACCAAGACCTCTCACAGTAGCCAGACTCACTTGCGATTGCTGGATATGCCAGTTGGTTCGGGACAGACTTCGACCACAAATGACGACTAACCTGGTATCTATGTGTCATTTTTTCAATATATATAAGCCATTTATACACACACAAGCAAACTATTCCTATGGGGACATTTAAAATTCAAATCTTATCCTAACATATTTGTTACGCAATTTTACGTTTATTTACGCTGATTTTGCTATGTAAGTATATAATTTAATAATCGCTACAAATGGTAATTAACGTTGTTATTATAAAACGTTTTAATGGAGATTATTGTCAATCTTATTCACGTAGAAGGTATACAAGCCCAATTCCCATAATACACTACTCAATTCTTGGCATATTTAATAACAAGCATCAAATAGGAAAATACAAACAATAATCATTCAAACTTGTATCCTAGGCTTAGAATTATTTAAATAATGAAAGAGAAACAAGCCGTTACAAATATATATATACATGTCTCTGTGTGTGTGTGTATGTGTGTATGTTTGTGCGTGCGTGCGTATGCATGTATGTATGTATGTGTACATATATAGATTAACTTATGTTTGAATCAAACTAGCCCTTTTGTGTATTTGCACATAAAAACGTTAATATTTAATTATTGCAGATCTTAAGTACGTTCAAATGCTCCATTAGAATAAAGATCTAAACCTATTCCAATTTTGTAATTAAATCAAATCTTAACCTTTTTATACCATAAATAGTTTAAATTTATTGTACACTAAAATGGACAAATCCAACTAAACAAAAGAATAACTACCAAAATCATTTCTCAAAAATTACTTGAACAATTATAAACCTAAAATATTGATTGACAAATTTCGCAACAAAATAAAGATAGGAGATTTGGCGTGTTTCTCATGATGTTATCCTGAAAACCCAAATATCTTAGGCATACAAATTTATATAAAATCTACAAAGATATAAGGATCAATCTAAACAAATCTCGTTTCCACTCACATCAATAGCGGTGATGGAAATATTAATAAACTAAAAGTTGTATGCACGAATTGATGTTGTTCTCCAATTCTGATTGTAGATCTATATGAAAGGATCTTATATAATTGAGTCACCTATACAGGTTTAGAAATCCAGAATGTTAATCTAATAAGAATTAAGATTAGAAAAGAAAATGAAAACAAAATTGAAATAAAAGAAGATTTAACCTGTTTTCTGGAATCTCAGTAGTGGAATGGAGGCACAAGGAAATGAGATAGCCAGGGAATAGTGAGGTTGTATTTATAGGAGAAAAAAGCCTAAGACTAACCTAAACCCATGTCCACCACGCCCATGCCAACCAAGTGGTTGACTGTAACATACACTTCGAATGGAAATCTCAAAGCGGAAAGAGAAAATATAATACTGAAATAAGATGTACCACTTTACTAAAAATCACATAATTCCAACATAACAGTCAAGATAACATCCGTTCCATGGGTACATCAAGTAATTCTTCCTCAAATGTTTCCACAAGAAGTACAGCAATAACCACTAATAATAGCATAACGACCTCGTCTTCGTCACCAACACCCATCACGACTTCGTCCACGACTTTTACCCCATCTACTGACATGTTGGATATGTTAAGAAAAAGGGTCAGAACATAAAGTTCTATGTGAATGAAATATGGTGTTAACTTAAAGTCCATGCCCTATATTTTTAGCAGGTTATGTATGTCAAGGTATGTCTATGCAGCACACAACATTCACACAAACACCAAATATCAAGCCAATGTAGTGGATATCCAAGTCAATCTCTCATTACAGTTCTTTAGGATCAAAACCCCATGAGGTTAGGATTCTCTGTCACTTATAGCCCTATTAAAGGTGGATTCTTATGATCACTTATAACCCTGAGGCGGATCCTAGCCTCTTAAGACCCCGTCCTATTACGTCACTTTTCTTAAGTCTATACTCTCACTGGTAATATGAGAAGCAGTATTGCGAATGTTACTATTAACTGATATTGCGGTAAGACACATATGTCGCTTAAGACTTCCCTTAGACAGTTGGTGAGAATGCAATGGCAACATATCTTTTATATAGCAATTTTGTCCCTAGTTGAGCCCTTGCTAGCTTCTAGAGGAAGTGGGCATCGCTCGTGAAATACCCCAGTCCATTACCGCTTATGCCTAACCACTTTTAGAGAAGGAGGACCCAAAGACTTACTTCGAATCTAATAAGGGTGCATCCCATGACTTTGGTTGATCTCCAAGGAGTAAGTCTTCGGGGGGATCCTAGTCCTAAGCACGTAAGACCCAAATTAGACAAAAAGGAAGTCGGCCACTTAAGAACTTCCCAAGGTGTAGTAAACCTATATATTTTCATGCACTATAGGCTTATATATATATATGGTTATATATACACACTAGACCTTCCCAAGGTTGTGCTTAGGTTGAGAGTCGTTCCCAATGTTGCTTGTAGGCTTCTCCAAAATTCGCTTATGAACAAGGGGGCTCTATCACTCACAATACTCGATGGGATACCATGTAAATCTGACTACCTCTTTGACATATAATTGGGCTAGCGAGGTTGTAGTCCTTATCTTCTTAACTGATATAAAATGGCCACTTTTGGTTAAACAATTTACCACAACCCAAATGGCCTCATTAACCTTTTAGTTTCTAGGAAGTCCATCTATAAAGTCCATGGAGATATGTTCCCACTTCCACGTGGGGATCTCTTAAGGTAGTAATAACCCTCCAGGCTTCCCTTGCTTCGCTTTTACTTTTTGGCATATCAAGAAATTGGCTACGAACTCAGCTAGTCTCTCTTCATTCCTTCCCAATCGAGATTCCATTTCATATCCTTGTACATTTTATCTCCACCCGGGTGTATCGTCATTTTTGACCTATGTCATCCCTCAATAATTTCTTTTCTCAACCCTTCATCCTTAAGGACGTAAAGTCGTCCATCCTAAAGTAAACTTCCATCATTGTTGTTGGCTAGCTTTTAGACCAAGCCGCAATGATTTAAATATAAAAGAAATCAACAAAGAAGAGGAGGTTTGCGTACTCGTGGTTGCACGGCTCATGGCCTAGTCGCCTAAACCCGTTCATGACCCCTCTCCAAAACCCATTCGTGATAGGGCTGGAAGACTCGATCGTGAAGGTGGGTATATGGACCATTCATGATAAAGTATCACAAGCCGCTCGTGATGAAGGGTTCATGACCCACTCGTTCCCGAGTGTCACGAGCCTCACGAGCCGACCATATGGTCAGGAAATCATGGTCATGATTCAATCAACACCACCCCTCCACGAACCGCAATGCAAGGATCCTCCTACACGTGTCCCTAACGGCCATGTTGAATACTTCTCCATTAAGCCACGAACCGATCTGAGATTCTTGGGACTGGTGCCACATGTCTTCATGAAGCGCCTGTATAAATCGCCTATAAATAGCCCAGCACTTGGCATTTTTAAGTATCTTTTGGCAATTTTGAGTGTTGATTCCACCATTAATGTTTCTCTGCTATTTCTGAATTATTGAGTGAATTATCATTGTAAAAGTGAGATTGAGAGGAAATATTCATTGTACTTGCATTCAAACATGTAATCAAAGACATATAAAGTGGACGTAGGCTCATTAACGCTGAACCACTATAAATTTGGTGTGTTTGCTGCATTTTCTTACATTTCTATTCACAATTCTCTGCGATTCAAGACAATTTGGGTGTTAGAACCATTATTTGGTCTAACATTTAGCTGCAAACGAAGCTAAAGAAGAAAGTGTTCAGGAGCAGGCTAAAGTGGACTCCCCGGCTCACAGCTCGCAGAGGGCGAACCGAGCCCATGAAGGGTTCACGACCCGGTCCCAGGAGGGGATCACGAGCCGCCCTCAAGACCTAATCATGAGCCACGCCCAGGGGGGAACCACGATCCACCTTCAACAAGGCACCACGAGCCGATTGCAGGAGGAAACCCCGAGCTACCAAGCAGAGGGGATCACGAACTGCCCTCATCAAGGGACCACAACTCGACCCCGAAAGGAAATTATGGATTGTTCCACGCATGCTGACGCTTCTGCTCGGCTCGAGCACTCTATGCCTAAGAGAATGTTGATGACCAGTTGCACGCCTTTGCTCCAGTGGTAGAAGGAGATCTTTCTCATATGCTTGATATGTTGGAAAGGACGAATGATGAATTGGCAGCTCAAAGGCGTGAGAGCTCTTTACTCCGGCAGAATATGACTACAATGAGTAGATAAATCGTTGATCTCCAAAGGCAGAGGACGCCTCCATCAACCCGTCATCTTACTCCAGAATACTCATCTTCATCATAGGAGACTCCCAGACCCCCGCGACGGCCATTAGTAAGGCCTGAAAATATTGAACAACTTCGATTTGGATCGCTTCCTTCTCGAGAAGAGGCAGCACTCAATCTGCGACCTGACAATCATAATTTGAATAAACCCACTCTGTTATATACGGATCAAGACGTCATTGACCCCGTTCAGAATCAACCATTACAACCCCTTCGCTGCATGATTGACTGTGGCAACAGGGGGCAAGGAAGCTCTGCTCAAGCTCCAGACTTGTGGCTGCACATCGAAGAGATATTAGAGGGCCCGCAGGGACAGGAGTGCTAATCCTGAATCTACACTGACCAACGCTGATGTTGAAGCAATGGTTAGGCAGATCGTGGCAAATAGCCATGGTCAGAGGAAGGAGGATTGGGGTATAGACCCCAGTCATACACCCTTTACTGATGACATATTAGATGTCTGAATCCCAGGCGATTCAACATGCCGACAATGAACCGTTATTTGGGTAGGACCGACCCGGTTCAACACTTAATGAGGTATTTATGGTATATGACTGCAGCCACCGCCCCAGATGTAGTAAACTGCAAAGCATTCCCGATCCTCCTAGAAGAAGTTGCATTAATGTGGCTTACCCTGTTACCAGCATGATCCGTCTTCAGTTTCAAGGAATTCAGCGAAAAGTTTATAAATCAATTCCGACTTCACACTCAAAGGTCCAAAAATGTCGTTGAGCTATCACTCATTAAGCAGCGTCCAGATGAAACTTTGAGGTTGTACTCGGACCATTTTAATTTGGCAGTCACAGAAGTTAGAGACCCTCACGAGCAATCTGTCCTGATGGCCTAGATTGACGGGGTATATAAAGATATAGAGTTTGGCAAGTACTTAGCTGGAAAATTGCCTCCGACCAGGGAAATATTCTATGGGAAAGCAAATATCCGCCTATGCCAAGAAGAATTGTATGTTAATTGAAAGAGGAAGGCCATGGATAAGGAATATATACAGAGCAACGTGGCCATCAAATAGTCTGGATATAGCTCGGGAAAGGTAGAGGTTAATGTAGGGAATAAGAATGAAGGAAATGGTCGTCAAGCTGGAAGCGGAAATAAAAAGAACAATCGAGGAAATGATTCACAAAAGAGGCCTCGATTTAGGACTTTTGAAAACTTCACGCCATTGAATGATACATTGGAGAATATTTTCCTAGACACTTATAATGTTCTCTAGTACAAGAGGCCTCCACCAAGGGATTCAACGGAGAAGGAACGTGAAACAGGAAAATTTAGACTTTTCCATCAAATTCATGGTCACTCCACAAATGAATACCGTCATTTAAGGGACATCATTGAGAAGCTGCTTCGAGAAGGAAAGCTATATGAATACAAGGTTTCCCCAAGAGACAGGTGGCAAGATGCACAGGCTCCAAACAAAAACCAGCCCGCTCCTAGGCCCACTGCTCAGGAGAAGGGAAAAAATATTGTCATTAACACTATAGTTGGAGGACTTCATCTGGTTGGACACAGCTATAGGGCAATGGATCAATATGTAAATGCAGCGAAACAACACCTTGAAGTAGGGGAGTGCAGTAACCATAAAGATACCACCCAGATAAAACAACAGAAAACGATGTCTAATGCTGCCATATTTCGTGATAGAGATAGTATTGGAGTTCATTCTCCTACCAAAGATCCCTTAGTGATCACAGCCACTATCGGTCCTGCTCTAGTCCATAAGGTATTAGTCGACAATGGGAGCTCAGTTAACATTTTGTTTAAGAAAGCATTTGATCAGATGAAGCTTGAACCAAAGGATCTGAATCCTTGCGACGGATGGATATGCGGCTTCAATGGAGCCTCAACTTCTCCCATCGGATATGTAGAATTGTAAGTAACTCTGGGAGAAGGGGATCGTCGGAGAGTGAGGATTCTCCCGTTCATGTTTTTGGATATTGAATCACCATATAATGCCTTTTTAGGCCGACCGGCCCTAGCAGAATTCAGGGCTTCCATTGCGCCATGGTGTCTATTGTTGAAATTCCCAACAGACGCAGCAGTAGGAGTAATCAGAGGTGACCAAGTCATTGGACAAGCCTACTATATAACAGAGTTAAAATTGCTACGCAAAGGAAGAGACGTAGAAATGAACGCCTCAAAGGAGGAATCTTCATAGCAATTAAAGAAGACAACTCTAAGAGAGTCTCCTAGAGAACTGCCCGAGGACATAGATCCCAGAGACGACGAAGAGCCCGGGGGAAGAATGGCGACTCCTAATGAAACAATTGTGGATGTTCCGATCGATGATAGTGACCCAGCAAAGGTTTTGAAGATCGAACCACGACTAGATCCTCTTAGAGCAAGAGAATTGACTGACTTCTTAAAGGCCAACTTGGATGTGTTTGCCTGGACCCACGCTGGCATGTGTTGGATATCCCCCTCAATTATGAGCCATTCGTTGAACATCAACCCGAAGCATCCACACGTTAAGCAGAAAAGGTGAATGCTTGGCTTGGAGAGGTTAGCTACCTTAAAGGAAGTAGTTGAGAAGTCGAGAAGCAATGGATTCATTAAAGATTGAACTTACCCGGAATGGATCTCAAATCCAGTCTTGGTGAAGAAGGCCAACGGAAAATGGCGCACTTGCATTGATTTCTCATATTTGAATAAAGCTTGCCCGAAGGACAGTTTTCCACTACCTAGGATTGACCAACTAGAGGACTCGACGGCAGGTCATGAACTTCTCTCCTTTATGGATGCATGCTCAGGATATAACCAAATTTTCATGCACGTTCCGAACCAGGAACCTACCAGCTTCATTACGGATTTGGGACTATACTGCTATATAGTGATGCCTTTAGGTTTGAAGAACACCGGAGCTACATACGAACGATTGGTGAATAGAATTTTCTACAATCAAATCGGGAAGACAATGGAGGTGTATGTTGATGACATGCTAGTGAAATCCAGACAATCGTCTGACCACACTACTGACCTAGCAGTGATGTTCGATATCCTTCGAAGATACGAGATGAAGCTCAATCCTCTGAACTGTTCATTTGGAGTGGCTTCCGGAAAATTCCTGCACATTTTTGTTACTTCACCTGGAACTGAGATTAATCCCGATCAGATCGCCACAATCAAGAATATACAAAAACTGAGACAAATTAAGGATATGCAGAGTCTCGTCGGAAAAGTTGTCGCATTAAGTAGGTTTATCTCTAAAGCTACAAACAAGTGCATTCCATTCTTCGACCTAATAAAGCGAGGAAAGCGCCATTTCCAATGGACTCCTGATTGTGTAGAAGCATTTCAGAATCTTTTAACCCATCTGGAAAGACCCTCGATATTGTCCAAGCCGGTCGACCATGAGGATTTGTTCGTGTACTTGGGAGTATCGTCCTATGCAATAAGCTCAGCTTTGGTAAGGGAAGAGGATAAAGTCCAGAGATCGGTGTACTATATGAGTAAGAAGCTAGCGGCAGCCGAGTGAAACTATCCGAGAATAGAAAAACTTGCGTAAAGTATGTTGATCGCGTCTAGAAAGCTTCACCACTATTTTCAATCTCATCCCATCACCGTGTACACTGACCACCCGCTTCGACAAGTTTTGCAGAGGCCAGAGGTGTCAGGAAGGCGACTCCAATGGAACATAGAGTTAAATCAGTTTGATTTGAACTTTTAGCAATGAAGATCGATAAGGAGGCAAGTATTGGTAGACTTTATAGCAGAGTTTACTTTCCTAGAGGACGATGTAGCAAGTGAAGAAGCCAATCCCCCAAAACAACTTGTTGACTTCAATACCTTGAAACTATATACTGACGGAGCCAAGAATGATAGACGGTCTGGCGCTGGAGTTGTTCTTGCAACTCCCGAAGAACGATCGATATACTATGCTCTCAGATTGGAGTTCCATGCTACGAATAATGACTCTGAGTACGAAGCCCTGATTGCCGGGCTATATCTTGCAAAGGAGTTGGAAATAACAAGGTTGCATATCTTTTGCGACTCCAAGATAGTCACAAACCAGGTCAATGAGGAGTTTCAGGCTAAGGGGCCAAGACTGATATCGTATTTGAAAGAAGTGAGAATGTTGCTGGATGGTTTTGATCACTACAGCATAACCCATATTCCCCAATTAGAGAATCAGAAGGCAGATAAGTTGGCCAAGTTGGCTAGTTCTGACAGTCCTAAGGACATAGAGCTAGTTCCGATTGAAGCACTGCAGCCTCCAAGTATCAATCAAATGGAAATTGATCCTGTATTGGAAACTGAGCCAGAGAGGGAGTCATGGATGACGCCCCTAAAGAACTTCCAAATGAATGGAACGCTTCCGACCAAGAAAAGTGAGAGGCATGTTGTTATTCGAAAGGCCTCCAGGTATGTCATGCAAGGCGAAGTCCTATATAGACAGGGATTCTCGATGCCTCCCTTTCGGTGTATAGCCCATGATGACATCAAGCAGATACTGGAAGAAGTACGCGAAGGTGAGTGTAGCGACACCACCGGAGGATAAACGTTGGCAAAGAAGGTACTATGGTATGGCTATTTCTGGGCTACCATGAACAAAAATTCGGCAAAATATGCACGACATGGCGACGCATGCTAGAAGTTCGCTAAGATTTCCCAAGCACCCTCTAGTCAATTAAAGACAATGATGATCCCATGGCCATTCACTGTCTGGGGAGTTGATATTATTGGAAGCCTACCGATCACAAAAGGTGGAGCCAAATTCGCAATTGTTGCAGTGGATTACTTTAAGAAGTGGGTCGAAGCAGAACCGTTGACCACAAGCACAACCAAGTGAGTGATAAACTTTATTGTAAGAAATATCATCTGTCGATTTGGGATCCCGAAAATCCTTATACCAGACAACAGGACCCAATTTGATAACATTGAGTTCCAATACTTCTGCCATGAGTATCGCATCGAGAAATGATACAAGGCTTTGGCACATCCGAATCAAATGGACAGGTAGAAGCAACAAACAAGGTAGTTAAGTCCATTCTGAAGAAGCGGTTGAAGCGAGCCAGAGCCATGTGGGTCGACGAGCTACCCTTGGTATGGTGGGCCTACAGGACGACCTACAAGTCGACGACGTGTCATACTACCTTCTTCCTCGCTTTCCGAGCCGAGGCGGTCATCCCGATCGAGTTAGAAGTACCATCCCACAGAACCACTTACTATGACCCGATGAATAATAATAAATTTCTCCTCGAATCCCTAGACATGGTTGAAGAAAAAAGGGACGAAGCAGACCTGCGTGCCTTGAGGCACAATCAGCAGATAGCTCGGTATTACAATAAAATGGTCCAAACTCGAACCTTTGAACCCGGAGACTTGGTTCTAAAGCGCGTCTTTCCACCCCCGGTCCATTTGAGTCCAAAATGGGAAGGACCGTATGCCATCCTACGGTGGCTTGATAATGGATCCTTCAAGCTAGCGACCGTGGATAGAGATGAAATCCCCAGAGTGTGGAATGCCCAGCATTTGCGGCGATATTTGACATGAATTGTCAATTTTTCTCTTTTGTTTTTAGTACCATATAAAAAGGCATGACTTGCCTAGAACAGCCTGATTGCATAAACAAAAGATTATAAAGTCGACGTAGGTTAGGATTTGACCCACCCACTGTAAAATATTGTGTTGTTTACTTTTTATTGCATCATTTATTTCTTGTTCGTTTATTTTTTACAAACTCCACAATGATTCTAAAGCACGTAATTCAAAGTGCCTTCTATCAAATCAGGAGATCAATAGCATACAGAGCATCGAAGGTGAAACAAAGTAAACGACTCAATCTTAAATGCTCTAACTCTCGTGGTTTGAGAAAGAGTATAAAGGGCAAGGAATGAATTGTCCACGAGGCATGAAGATGCACCAAGGTCAAAAAGACCGCTTCAACATCACTCTACCCTTGGTAATCGACGGGAGAGTATAAAGGTGCCAAAGATTGGATGCCACAAAAGAACTCCTACCCCACTGAAGGATTTGGGAGCAAACTGAAAGCTGAGTTTGAACTCTATCTTGGACATACGACAGGAGATTATAAAAGCGATCTGACTAAATGCCATACAAAGGGCTCCTACCTCATTGCGGGATCGAGAATAAGAGCGAAAGCTGAGCCCGAGCCCTTCATTTCCGGACATGGGAGGCAACGCATATCCGATCCTAATCAATCCTCAATAAGCCCTGGCCAGGCATCACATTGATGATTGATTGGGGGCATACTTATACACATACCCACGTAGTTGATGCAGATATTTTTAAATTTTCATTACCAGAATGGTTAATGATGTGATTCTAACTTAGATATGATTTGAATGTTTACGTATGACTAAGTACGATGAATTTGTAGGTACACAATAATGCAAAAGAAACAAAATTTTATTTACAAAGTGTGGAACTACAAGCTAATAAAAAAGTGAGGTCCACTCTCACAACTACATCACAAAGCCAGTGGAAATTAGCGAACAAAGTAAGCAAATTCTACTTAGGCTTCGAAGACGACTTCTGCTTTTTCTCTTTATTTTGCTTCTCAGACTCTACCTTTTCAGCATCAGATTTGTCATGTTTTTTCTTCTTCCTCTTGTCCAAAGGAGAGTCTTCTGGAGTATCAGATGGTTGAGAAGTAAGTTGTGAAGTTATCGACTTGGAGGACAACTTTATAAACAGCCTAGATCCAGGAGCAGCTGCAGCAAGAGGTGGTATGTTTAGAGGCTCCTCCTCGGCTTTAGCTTTCACAAGCTCATCCTTTTTAGCCGTCATCTCAGCTAAAGTCAAATTATCATCCTCCTTGGTCTCCCCAGTTATGGTGACATCCTCTTCTTCTTCCCCGTCGTCACCGTCAGTATACTTCAAGGCTCCAATGATTTCAGCTTCCTTAGGAGCATCAGTGCTCGATAGCACAATGGCCTTCTCGGTCGTTTTGACCTCAGTTTGCTTGGCGACTTCAGGGACCTCCGCACTTGATGGAAGAGTGACCTTCTCAACTCCTTCTTGACTTTCTACAGTCCCCTCAGTCGTCTTGGCACTTGTATCATGCGAAGTGATTGTTATCAATTTGGGAGAAAATGTGTCTTCTCGACTATTTGCTCCACAATGCGATGACATGTTACAATAGCTTTGACAAATTGTGGAGAGAATATGGAGATACCTTCTGCCGACTGCTTATCCGGAGTTACAGTAGAAACCTCAGCAGGTTGGGGGGCAGGAACTTCAGAAATCGGCGGGTCATCAGGGTTGTATTCCTCGACCCTAGTGGCCTCGAGCTCTACCACTACAACAAATTGACCATATTACAACGATGGAAAATAGTTGTAAAAGACATTTTACAACGGTGGAGCCACCGTCGTCTATTAAGAAGTTGTAATTGACTAAAATCTTTTACAACTTTTCTGCACTGTTGCGCCACCGTTGTGAAATATATATTTTACAACTTTTTTCCACCGTTGTAATAAAAAAAACCATATTACAATGGTGGGGCAACCGTCGTATATTAAAAAGTTGTAATATACTGGAATCTTTTACAACTGTTTTGCACCGTTGCGACCCTGTTGTGAAATGTATATTTTATAACTGTTTTTCACCGTTGTAATAAACTTTATTACAACTGTTTATAACTGCTGTAATATATGGACAAATTATATACATATTACTAATAAAAGAATTCATTTCAAAACATATTATCTACAAAACTGAAGATATCAAACAAACTTAAAACATGAACCAAAAACAATATATTAGAATTTTCAAACTCTCATCATTTTTTTACATAATACGCTGACTTTATAAAACATATAAGTATCTCAAGTATATAAAGAAACTACAAAGTCCCCAAGAATCAAAAATTTAAATGACTTGAAGTCATCTTTCATAAATATACATCACTAGAAGTAATACAAACATAATGAAATTGAGATTTTCTCACAATGCTGCTGGTCTTGCAATGGTATTCATTCTTGAGTTGACTTACAATAAAGTTAAGATTTTCACGCAATGCTGCAAGTGTTCTTGAATTAAACTATATTTTCTCCATACTCTTCAACGATTGATTTAATCCACAATAGCACTTCCTGCAACAACACAACCAATATCATTATGAAACATGAGATGGATGTATTTGCTGCATGGTAAGTAATGTTGTTTAGTCTCCAACCGGACACACACATGTGTGTGTTTTATTTAAAATTTAGGGACTAGTCATCTCAAAGAAAACAATAAGAAAAGGTAATGTTGTAATATTCGATGGGTATATATATATCTATAAATAATTGGTTTTGTAACCCAATGGCCCAACAGCTAAGCATAAGCCTGCTATAAACGTTACATATCGCTTCACGTCGTGTATACAACATAACTCTTAACATAAATGAAACTTAATTCTTTATACAGATTCATTTCCAAAAAAAGAAAATATAAAATTTGTAGTCTTTAGGTTGTTGGTAATCTATTGGACCTGATTTTTCCATCTAGAAGAAATCTATTTTTGCTACCAGATAACTTATGTACGTTGTTTTTTTTACTTTTAAAAAGATGAAAGAAGAGTTATATAATTAGATCCAAAGGATCCCTTACTTTGGGTCTTTCTTTAGTGCAACATCACAGGAAAATAGTACAAATCAAATAGCACATGTTCTCTAGGTCTACAAGTAACAGGAATAAAACCTACATTAAAACCACAAGTGGGTGAAAAGATTATGAACATGTTGTCATGCCAACACTACAGGGAAACACTATGAACATGTTGACCTTTAGACGCCAAAAACAGTAGGATGAACATGGAAATCTATGTTATGAAATTAGTTGAATGCATGAGAAACATTCTCATATTAAACACAATTCCAATAATCACAACAATCACAAGCTTGTGTCTATGCTATGGATGATGTGATTTGACTATAATGCTCGTATCTTATACTTTATAACATTTAAGTTTAAATACATGAGTAATAACTCTACCCAAATTCAAGTAAATAAGGATTGCAGGTTTACACAAATGTTAAAACACTGTTTTAAACAAAAATACTAGTAAAGTGACATACAAGATTTAACACTGGACATATAATAAGTGATTGTTGTACCTGATTAGCCAAGCCATGGAGGGGACTAGTTAGACCATTAAGAGCAATCCCTGACAACAACCAAAAGTTAAATAATATCAACATAAAACACCTTTTTGTTATTTCCTTATAGCAATGAAGTCAAATTACGTACTACCTATGCCCTACTAGTGAATAAAGTTTGGCTATGTACATATGGTAGCTTGTTCAATGGTTTTGATTCATAGGTTTTCAGCATATATTTCTCTGTTGTCATTTTTGCATGGTAATGCCATGCACATAGTTCATTATTTATGTGTAACATACACAAAAGAACATTGTTTCAATTATTTTCTACATTAAAATTTTACTTTGTGCAATATATAAAAATGATTCTTGCCTCAACTCTTCTTATTTAAACCACTGTACAGATCATGAATGGCATATTTGTTCAAAGGTAACAAAATGAATTTTCATTAAGCTACAGATTACTAACTACATCCAGCTATTCGTAATTAAAAACATGTAAACTGGTATTAAAACCGGAAAAAGTGGTATGTGCCTCTAGCGAACATAACCTACACTTGAAAAACAGATTACCGTTAAGAGATAGCGGTCTTTGTATAACAACTAAAAGTTTATAGCCCACCAATTTTGTAATTAAATCTATCACGATTTATTCCAGCACCAATAGTATGCCAAGAAAGTATTCTATTAGATAACTATCTAAAATAAACATATACAATAAAAAAAATTCACATATGCCAATGGGTTCAAAGCAAGTGCCCATGCCTTTCTCTCCATCCAAAAGCTGAAGCGGTTGTTCTTTGTAACTAACTACGACTAACAAAAAAGAAACTAAAAATAAAATCAGTACCTATTTCATGTTCGAAATGAATATATTTGGGTTTTGAACAAAGGATATGAAACTTGCCGCATTTTCAGGGCTTATTTTGGACAACAATTTCAAAACGCCATCCTCAATTTCGTCCAAAGTTAGGGCTCCGCCAAGTTCAGATCTGGGAACTCAAATCCTGCAAAATAATATCAGACTTGTTAATATAAATTTGGCAAAACGGATCTATAATGAATAATCTTGCATCCTTTATTACCTCAAATAATTTCTCTGAATATATCGATGCATCTCGATGGATTGCGGAATAAGTCATCTTCGCATTTCAGAAAAAGGATTGGATATCTTGGCGGCCTAGTGCTCTCGCAATTCCCTGATTCGTGAATAAAATCATGTAGCAGACTTTGGAACACCAAGGGATTTAGCGAAACCCTAGGATGAATTAGGAGACTAAGGGTTTAGGATGGTGAAGCGGGTAGGAAGTTATAACTCAGCACAAAGCGGGCATGATAAAATATAATTGTTGACCCACCAAAAAATTTAGTTGTCGTTGTTCGGATGTTTAATTTTATCAATTTTTGTTTGATTGATACTAGCGAATGCAGAAATATTTTTGTTTGATTCAATTTTTTTCTACACTATACATAATATTATTTCTTTAACTAATCAGTTAAGCAATCTCCACATTCAAATTGATTTTGTTATTATGGATCATCTTGGTTCAATCACTTAATATTCATTTCGACTTGAAGTTATCGTATGAAATAGAGAAAATCAAATGTTGAAATTTTGCAAATGTGGGAACTAACAAGTTTTCTAAATTTTTGGATATTCTGTAAATTATTAAATTTATTTAATTTTTGAAAATTTTATAAATATTTTAGAGTTTAGTTTAGATAATTTCAACATTTAAAACTTTTTGAAATATTATATACTAGATATAATTATTAACCATAAATATTAAATATTAATACTAAAAACAAATATTACTTCTTAATTATTAAATACAACTTATTAATCCTTAGTTATTAAATTTTAATTACTAAATGTATTAACTATATTTTTTAATTATTCTTTTTAATTGCGAAGTATTAAATATTACAGATTGATAATTAATACTAATTATAGTTATTGATTATAAATAATCAATATGAATGTACTAAATATTAATTATTAGTTGTTAATTATATTAAAATATAGTCATATATTACAACAGTCAAAAAATAAAAGTTGTGATAGGCTTTTATTACAACTGTCAAAATAACACAGTTGTTAAAAATAAGTTTATTACAACTTTTCTAGAAAAAAGTTGTAAAAAACATTTATTACAACTGTGCTTTTACCACCGTTGTAAAACTAAAGTTGTAATATGGTGTTTTTGTTATAGTGTAGAGCCTTCATCAACTTTGTTTTTCCCTTGAGCTTAAGTCTCTCTTCCTCCATGGACTCCTTTATTAGGCATCTACCCTCTGATAACCTCTTGCGTTGTTCGCCTTTGAGAAAAGTTCGCATAAGTTCTTCCTCGTCGATAACCTTGACCTTAAGACGCTGCTTCTCACTTTCGACAATCTGGTCCTAAACATCAACTAAAGTGGTGGGATAATCTTTGATCCATGAGATGTCTCAAGTCCGAATAACTTGAGCGAAGGAGTCCATTATCAATTCATCGATTCCTTCTATCTCTTGCTCAGCCGCGGCAAGCTTAGCGATGGCATCAGAAGCAGATATAAGGGCTTCATTAGCATGACTTTCGGCAAGAGCAGTCCTTTCCTCCACAAGAGAAAATTTGTCCTTTAAGCTTGCCATTTCTTTTTCCCAAGAAGCCTTTTCCATGGAAAAGCGCTCCTGTGATGTCCTCAACTCGGTATTAACCGACTTGAGATCCTCTATCTCCTTCTTTAGAGCTACACGCTCCTACCTGTTTGAAACAAGTTCCAAGGGAAGCGTTTCTTTGCATTTTCTAACTCTGTTTTGTAATTTTCAGCATTCCGCTAAGCCAGAGCGAGTTGAGCCTGTGTATCTTCTAATTTCTTCTCGGCCTCATCTCGGGACTTAACATCGTACTCAGCCTTTTCCCGTGCATCTTTTACATCTATTTCCATATGACGGATAGCCTCAGAAAGCTTCTTGGCATGTTTTTTCATCGCCTTATATTGTGTAGCTACATGACCAACTCGGCCTATTACTTCTGTATCCCAACCATCGGGAACTGGTTCAAGGTCCAGAATGAAACGCATCTTCCCGAAGTAAATATCGGGCAATAGTTTCCGCAAGCGCTCTAGTTTTGCTTGATTGTCAGAGGTAAGGACCACCTCCCGTGTAGTAGTGATATCTATGTTGCGTTTGTCGGAGGGGACAAGGGTTGTCTTTCCTTTTCCAAAACCTTTGCCTAGCTATTTATGTTTATCCTTGGTCTCTTGATGCTTTTTGGAGGATTTATTTTGAGAAGGGATACCCTTCGGAGGAATTGGAATTTTTGGCAGCTGCTTACCGCCACCATGTTGGGACGGATGACAATAGTGCTTCTCGGCACTCTACCTTGAAGGAGAACGAGAACGTGAAGGATGAGATTGATAAGAATCATGATATTTATTGCTATATTTTCCACGTCTATTACCGCGATCATGCACAGTAGTGGAATTGAATCTGGGCGTGTTCTCGCGAAGATCAAAATGAGAATAAGGGCGGCGACGAGGCACTCTTCCTGCAGAAAGAAACAAGCCAATATAAGAACCGTAAGTGGATACAGTGCACAAGTGTTGTGACATATGGTGCATGTGATGTGTGTTCCATGTGACCCCCCAACAGACCAGATCACAAAGCTAGTATTGTCCGTGTAATTTCTTTCTCTTTAACAGGAGTAGGCTCTGCCTCGGACATAGGGAAGAACGGGTCTATTTCTATATCCTCAGAGGTGTAGATCGTATTTGGTAATGGGAGTTTGGATAGATCCCCATATATTTGTTCTTCTATTAAGGAATCATGAGTGGAAGGCTTTATTGGTGGCAGTGTTGTTGGAGATGATCCTCCTTCAGGAACGGAAGAAACCTTAGGTTCGCCAGCTCGAGATTCATCTCCTTTGTACACATTCATTTCTTCGGCATCCTGAATTACACTTGGCGAAGGGATTTTGGTAAGTTCAACAATGGTCACATCACCTGTTGTCACTTGCCCTTCGACCGGGGGCATGCTACTTGATTCCCCAATCACTTGAGTAAGGGGCACATACTTGTGAGGCTTACCACCCTGACCAAGCCCACGTCTTATGTCTAGAAGATAATGCTTGTGGAGATTCTTGTCGGTTATGCATTTATTTATTTTTAGAAAATCAGACTTGCTTGGTATGAGGCGGGATAAGCGATCTTCATATACTGCGCCTTCTAGCTTCTTAGGGTTAGGAACTGTCAAAAGAAATAGAGTATCAATACATTGATTCATGTTGTTAAAATAGATATTAAATGATCTAGAGCCTACTTGACTGTAACCACTGCCTTGCACATCCAGCCTGACGCTTTATGTAGAACCATTTGGACTTAGCATCACCTAGATTGCTATGTACATCAGTCATGACTTTCCTAGTGGGAAACGTCCCAAAGAAAATAAAGTTTGGGGTCCCTATAGAGCGATGTTTTAAATGGTAATAAAAGGTCAAATCCTTATAATCAAGCTCGGTCTCCAGAATCTCTACGTATGCAATGTATAAAGTATATCGAGCATCATAAGAATTGGGATGGAGTTGCATGGGGGCAATGTGTAGCCGTATCAAGAGATCAACAAAGATCGGAGGAAAAGGAGGAATAGCGCCTATCGAGCACATGATCTTACTAATAGCCATATACCCTTCCGGAGCAGAATGGGGCATGTCCTCTTTTTCCGGGGTTTTCACGTTGTCCCAGGGGATCCCATGCCTTAAGCAGAGTTTCTTTAACTTTATATCATCCAATTTGGAGGTTTTGGAATCACTCGGATTATCTAATTTCCTAACATCCTTAAGTTCATCGGGAGCTCGATCATCTTCTTCTTCCTCAAGTGATGTGCTCTCAAAAGGTGTTGATTCTGCATTAAGATATGTTTCATAATCAGATCCGGAGTTATCCCAATCCGGGTCCGACAGAAGTGCATCGGGATTATAATAACTTGATGACTCTGGATCTGCACTTTTCTCTGATATTCTTGTTGAGTGTCTATCATACATTGCTGTTTTGTTGATAAGCAAATACAGGATAGAATTAGAGAGTAAATACACATAAACCCCGTATGTGCAAGTGTTAGAGTGTACCAGTGTGTACGGCACAGAAAAGAAAAGCATAAAGTTAAGTAGATAAGCATAAAATTGGTCATTGCATGTCACCAAGGTATGTTGTCATCCAGTTCAGAAAATCCATCTTGAAGGCTTTAAACCTAATTGTTCGTTGAATTACTCGAGTCATAATGAAGTCTCAGTTGAAGTATACGTCGGCGTATTCGACTGATTGTTGTAACTTAGTCGGATATAGTCATAAAATAAGGATTGGCCCAGAGATAGGCTAATTTGTGGAGTTTTATGGTTTGGCTCGTGATGGAACCGGCTCGCGAGAAAATATCGGCTCGTGGTGGGAGCTCAATTGGAACACATGCATCGACTCGCCCAAATCCCGGCTCGTGGAAAGGGATTGATTCATGGAGAAAAGCCCATTTCGCTATTAAATAGGGCTCGTGGTCAGGCGCTCCTTTAAACATTATATCTGCTCTCCATGTACGGATCGCCAGGTACCTCCACGACCCGCTTCACATTTTCTGGACCCGAACCGATACTCTACCCTTCTCCACGAGCCACTTTATTTCCCCTCTCCCATCACCATCACGACCCGATACACGCTCCCTCCCCACGATCCACCCTATAGCAATACACCTCTTCTTCTTCAATCGCCTCCACGAATGAGCCCCTCAAAGAATGATTCTGCTTCCAGCGTCCCCAGTCCAAAGCACAATCAATCGAATTCCTCGCCTTCCACCTTCATAGCCGCTCGATTGATGAAAGACACCGTCGCCACCACCACAACTACTTGCGGTCGCGCTAAGGATAAGGTCGAGTGACTTAGCCAAATCGACACGCAATTCGGAGCGACATAATAGTTACCAAAATTAAAAACCATCTCTTTGTTATTACCTCTTTAAATCAAACAAGTTACTTTGGACTCGTATGGATTGTAGGAAAGTGCAAATTCGGGTTTCGAACTGTGAAGATGGAATTGCGGCAGTAAGAGTAAAAAAGAAGAATAAAAAGGTAAAGGGTGAAACAACTTATATAGCCTCTCTGAGGAATCTTGATCTCCCCCTTCAGTCCCGACGAGTCGGATCAGCCTAGTGGGCCACGAATGCTCGAGTGGGCCTACTGTGGCTCGGGTGAAAACACTTCTGCCGCCAATTCGTGACGCACATCAAGGGATGAGAACCATAGTGTATCTTGGCAACCCAAATTTTGAGATAATTATTGGATTCATAAGTTTAGGCTTCTTACCGACAGGAATAATAAACTTCTTTAAAACTGTTTAGGAAAATTTGTGGACTTACCCAAAGAATTGCTTACAACACGCTTTGGAATTCAGAGATTAGGAGATGACCAATGAACAGAGAAATAATTGGGAACACATCCAGATATTTATATTCATCCAAAAGGTCAGATAACGCGGTTTCGTGAAGTAGTGCGACGCTACAGATAAATACAACTGTCGATTCGCGCTGCTTCAAGAAAAGATGATTTGGCAATTTCGAAGCACGTTCCATTCTCGATAAAACATACTTCGAGGGGGAAAATGTTGGCTAGCTTTTAGATAAAGCCACAATGATTTAAATATAAAAGAAATTGACAAAGAAGAGGAGGTTTACGTACTCGTAGTTGCATGGCTCATGGCCCAGTCGCCTAAACCCGTTCGTGAAAGGCCTTGAAGACTCGCTCGTGAAGGAGGGTGCATGGCCCGTTCGTGCCAGAGTATCACAATCCGCTCTTGATGAAGGGTTCACGACCTGCTCGTGCCAGAGTGTCACAAGCCGACCATATGGTTAGGAGATTGGAGTCACGACTCAGTCAACTTCACCCATCCACGAACCGCAATGCAAGGATCCTCCTACACGTGTGCATAACGGCCATGTTGAGTACTTCTCCATTAAGCCACGAACCGGTCCGAGATTCTCAGGATTGGTGCCATGTGCATTTGCGAACCGCCTGTAGGAATTGCCTATAAATAGCCCAGTACTTAGCATTTTTCAGGATCTTTTGGAAATTTTGAGTGTTGATTCCACCATTACTGTTTCTCTGCTATTTCTGATTAGTAATATCTCGAAATTATTAAGTGAATTATCATTGTAAAAGTGAGATTGAGAGGAAATATTAATTGTACTTGCATTCAAACGTATATTCAAAGACATATAAAGTGGACGTAGGCTCGTTAACGCAAACCACTATAAATTTGGTGTGTTTGATGCATTTTCTTTCATTTCTATTCATAATTCTCTGCGATTCAAGACAATTTGGGTGTTAGAACCATTATTTGGTCTAACAATTGCCGTTAGAATATCTAACTGAATGGGGAAAGGTCTCTTTCTTTCTCACTTTCTCCTTTATGCTTCTTAACTCTTTGTCAAGGCCTTGTGTACCTCGAATCCTCTCTTTTAGAGTAGGTCTAATAATCATGGCTCCAAGAAAACCATTTGAAGTGGTTGGCGAGGGTTGCAAATTAAAATTAGAGAGAAACTTTAATTGTTTCCATTCTAAGATTGCATTTAAGTTTGCGTGTTTTCAAATCATCTGCCATAACATTCCCCTTTCCTAGGGTATACTTGATCACGAAATCAAACGAGGCAATATAATCCATCCATCGTTGTTGTCTCAAGTTTAAATCACATTGAGAAAATAAGTACTTTAGGGATTTATGGTCGGTAAAAAGTTTAAATTTTTCCCCCAAAAGATAATGCCTCTACATTTTAAGGGAGAACACTACTGCGGCTAACTCAAGGTCATGAACTGGGTATCACTTCTCCGGATCCATAAGTTGTACACTAGCGTAAGCAACTACTCTTCCTTCTTGCATGAGGAATGCTCCTAAATCAGTCCCACACGAATCAGTGAAAACTATAAATAGTTTTGAACCATTGGGAATAATTAGGACTGGCGCGCTAGTTAATACTTCCTTTAATTTCTTAAAGGCTACATCACATTTATTACTCCAAGAAAATAATAAATTCTTTTTTGTTAATTAGGTTAAAGGAGCAGCAATCTTTGCAACGTCTTTAATGAATTTCTGATAATATCCGGCCAATCCAAGGAAGCTTCTTACTTCTGTAGAATTTCAAGTTATCCTCCATTCTTTGATTGCTTCGATCTTTGTGGGGTCTATGGCCAAGCCTTCACTTGACACAATATGTCCTAAATACTTAATTCTTCCCTCCAGAAATGGCACTTCGAGAATTTTGCTTTCAATTGGTTCTTTCTTAATATCCCTAGCACTCATCTTAACTGACTTTCGCGCTCTTTATGATTTTTTGAAAATATAAGGATATCATCTACGAAGACTACCACAATCTTATTTAGAATACCCCTAAACACTCTACTCATGAGTTCAACAAAGAAGGTGGGTGCATTACTTAGTCCAAAGGGCATAACTTCCCATTGGAACAGTCCATTCGGTGTCCTAAATGTAGTTTTGTCCTTATTGTCCTTCACAATTCTTAAATGTTGAAATCCAGCAGCAAGGTCTAATTGGGAAAATACTTGGGTTCCTCCCAAGTGGTCAAAAAGTTCATCGATTTTTGGTAAAGGGTACTTATTCTTCTAGGTCAATTTATTAAGTTCTATATAATCCACACAAAGTTTCAAAGATCTGTCTGCTTTGGTAGCAAACACAACAGGTGCACCCCATTTTGAGGTACTTCGCCAAATGAAACCTTTTTTGACAATTCTAAAATCTGCTTGTCCAACTCCCTTCTTTCCTTAGGCGCCATATGCCTCAAGTGTAGTGCTACAGGTCTAGCATCCTTCTCTAGGTCAATACGAAAAGAGATTTATTTGTAGGGTGGAAGTCCCGTGACTTCCTCAAAAACATCCAAGAACTCACAAACTATAGGGACCGAAGATGGTCCTAACTAGGAGATGAGGAACATAATATGGCTTTATCCTTGTTCCTAACATTACTAGGTATACTTAGGCTACGTCCTCCTCGGCTCCTTAGACGAATGATTCTTTTATCGCAATCTAGGACAGCCCCATAAAATGATAGCCGGTCCATACCTAGGATAAGGCCATACCCACATAAAATCCAATGCATACGCTCTGTAAAGTAACTCGACATTGTCGACATCCAATACTAGGTCTTTGCAAAACAGTTCAAAATAATTAGATTCTTCGGTAGGGTTAGCCACCTCTATCGGACTATCAGAGATAGACATGGGAAGGTTCAACATAATAACTAATCTCTTTGATATAAAAGAATGAGTCACTCTGGAATCCGACAAGGCGTATACATAATTTCCTAAAACATAAGTTATACCTTCCAGTGCGGGTTGCCCTTCATCTTTTGGGTGTCGGCTTTGAATTGGTGCTTCCTCTATTGCATAATTCTGGCCACACTTGATAACTTTGGGCTTTGGGTAGTCCTTAGACATGTATCCTTCTTCATGGAAATTGTAACACTTTCCTTTAAATTCCTTCTTTGCCAACGATGTCCTATAATCCTTGGCCTCATGGCCCTTGCGGTTGCACCTCGTACAAGTCTTTGCTTCCTTTTTGAATTTGCCTCCTTTCTTCTTGTTCTTCCACCATTCCTTCATCTTATTCATGCTGGAACTCCCTTCTCCTTTCTCACCTACTTTATCCTCCTTGAAACCTTCGGTCGTGTAGAGGATAACTGTCTCTACTAGGGTTTCAAAAGTTGCCCCAAATGTTACTTGGGCTAATAAAGTTTCCTTCAACAGGGAGTTTAATCCGTTAACAAACCTCAAGGCTTTGTTTATGGGGGTGTCTACAAAACCTCTCCGAATCATACACAATTCGGAAAACTTTTCTACAAACACTTGCAAGCTCAAGCTTCCTTTCCTGAGGTGGACGAATTTCTCCAATTGAATAATCATTTATGCCCTTGGCAAAAACTTCGCTTCAAAGCGGATTTTAAATTCGGCCCAGGTAAATATCCGGCCCTCGTTCCCTATAGATACTAAATTCCACCATTCAAGGACCTCATCTTTCAAGTGCCAGGCCGCAATCCTCCTTCTCACTTCATCAGGCCAGCTGGTAGCTTCGAAAATTCTTTCACTGTCCATAATCCAAGATTGGGTATTAGCAAAACTTTCCTTCCTAGTGAATGATTTCCCTCCAAGATTCGCGAAAGTCTTACAAAAGTGAGAAAAATCATAGGCTACCTCAGCGGTAGTAGTTACAGGTGCCGCTGGGGAAGGATTAGCAACAGGAACCTGTTCCATAGTACGAAGATATTGTTGGAACCATTCTGGCAAGTATTGGGTCCTTGCATGGTTTCCCTGCTCATTAGGATTATCAGCTATTCTACTATCTGAAAAGAAAAGGAAGAATCCTTTAGTGGACACTCCTGAGATAGTATTTTAAGCTGAAAAGGGATGAAGACGATAAGGTTGCCTAGTTTAAATGCATATGCATATTGGGGTGAATACACACATATATATACAGTTTGAAAAACCATTTTCAAATTACAAATACGCCTCTCATACGTATAATTACCTTATAATCGGGTAACATATGCTCTGATACCAAATCTAACAACTCGCTCGGAGTCGGCCTAAATTTCGACCTAGAAAAGGCCCATCGAGACTTAGAGCCATTCTAAACGGGTTGTTGGTTCCTGTAAGGAATTACACTTGCATGGATAATATATACACATACACTTTGAATGGAAATTTCACAGTGGAAAGAGAAAATATAATATTGAAATAAGATGTACCACTTTATTAAAAATCACAGAATTCCAACACAACAGTCAAGATTACATTTGTTCCGTGGGTACATCAAGTAATTCATTCTCAAAAGTTTCCATAAGAAGTACAGAAATAACTACCAATAATAGCATAATGACTTTGTCTTTGTCTCCATCTCCTATCATGACTTCGTCCATGACTTTTAATCCATCTACTAACCTGTTGGATATGTTAAGAAGAAGGATCAGATCATAAAGTTTTGTGTTACTGAAATATGGTGTTAACTTAAAATCCATGCCCTATATTTTTAGCAGGTTACGTATGTCAAGGTATGTTTGTGCAGCATACAATATTCACAAAAACACCAAGTATCTAGCCAATGAGGTGGATATCCAAGTCAATCGCTCATTAGTGTTCTTTAGGGTCATGGCCCCACGGGGTTGGCATTCTCGATCACTTATAGCCCTATTAAAAATGGATTCTTATGATCACTTATAACCTTGAGACAGAGCCTAGCGTCTTAATACCCAGTCCTATTACGTCAGCGTTCTTAATTCTATACTCTCATTTGTAATATGAGAAGTAGTATTGCGAACCTTACTACTTAACCGATATTACAGTAAGAAACATATGTCTCTTAAGAATTCCCTTAGACAGCTGGTGAGCATGCAATGGCCACATATCTTTTATATAGCAATTTTGTCCCCTGTTGATCCCTTGCTAGCTTCTAGAGGAAGTAGGCATCCTCTGTGAACTACCCCACTCCGTTATTACTTATGCCTAACCACTTTTAGAGAAGGAGGACCCAAAGACTTACTTTGAATCTAATAAGGGTGAGTCCCATGACTTTGGTTCCTCTCCAAGGAGTAAACCTTCAGAGGGATCATAGTCCTAACTACTTAAGACCCAAATTAGACAAGAAGAATGTGAGCCACTTAAGACCTTCCCTAGGTGTAGTAAACCCATCTATTTTCACACACAATAGAAATATATATATAGTTATATATATATATATGCACACACACAAGACCTCTCACATTAAACTGTATACTTGTAGATGCTGGATATGATGGGCAGTTCTGGGCAGGCTTCTAGTACAAGTTGGTTTAACCTTGTGTCTAGTGTACTAAGTTTGAATGGCACAAGGCACCCAGATCTCTCACATTAGCCGGGCCTATTTGTGGCAGATGGATTTGTCGATCGGTTCCGGGCAGGCTTATACCACAAATGGAAACTAACCTCGTGTCTGTTTGTCACTATTAATTTATGTAAAGCCATTCTATACGCACACAAACACACACACAAAAGCAATCAATTATATATATATATATATTTACATATATATATATATATGGAGACATTTCAAATTTGAAACCTATCGTTATCACATTTATTACGCTAATATAACATTAATTACGTTGACTACGTTTACATAAGTACAATAATTATAATGCATAAATAACGTAAATGCTTGTATGAATGAGAGAACGTTCTAATAGTAAAAACAATTGTCACTTTTTCTAAATCAAGGTATACAAGTTAATTTTTCCATTTTTTACCGCTACAATTTAGGCATGATGGCATAATAACAAAATAACAAATAGAAGTGAATGGAAAATATACATATATACAAATTTCGGCTTGCATCCTAGGCTTGTTGGAATGATTTCAATAATGGATTAAGAATAGAATGTAACGCAAACACATAATATATACATATATGTTTATAAATTCTACTTGATCTAATTCATCCCTTTTTGGTGGTTTGTACGTTAAAATGTTTACATTTGATATATTCAAGTATGAATACTTTTGGATTCAAAATAGAATCCAAACCTAATCAAATCATGGAATAACCAAATTTAAACCCATTTAGGATACAATCAAATGTTTACATAAGGGTGGATTACACAAAGTGGGAACAACAGTAACAGCACCCCTTTCATCCTTAATCCAATATTGAGATCAAAAGTCCACAAACCGAAATAACATGACAATTCCTATGTAAATTTAAAATAGAGGATTTGGGGGTTTTTGCATTGATGTTATCGATTTCGAAATCCTCTTAGGCATAGCTATCAATATGTTAATCTATTAAAAATAATAGAATATGCCTAGGAACACAGTATTCCACTCACAGATTTAAGGAAGAACAAATAGGATTTCTGTAGTAGATCTAGATCTGTGTTTAATCTTCATGACAAACGTGCTCCAATCCTCCTAATATATATGTAAGAAACATATTTTAGAATCTTATACATATACACACTAAATTCCAGAATTCATACTAAACCCTATATGAATTTAGATTATAGAAGATTAGAATAAAGGTTAGAGGAATAGAAGACGATTTCCTAACCTTTTATGGAATTAGCAATGGCAGAAGGACAACATGGAGGTAGAGATAAGAGAGTGGCTAGGGTTTTGTTGTGTGATATGAGGGCCTATATATAGTTGCTCGTTTGAGCGTAGGCCGTTATATTATCCAGATTTAATCCAGGCCTTTTATTTATATATATTCCCTTAGAAAACCCTAACCAAACATTGGTTCATTGGGTTATTCAGCTGCCAACGGTCGAGTTGGGCAGTCGACACCCCTCCTATGGGGGCATTCAACCTCCTAGTCACTGAAACGCAAAATGAACGTTGTTGCACTGAGTTATTTATTTAATTAATGCATTACTTTATATTCTTAATCTCTTTCCTTACATAAAATATTCTTTGTCCCCATAATCTTATCCTTAGATTGAATATCAAATTCTCCCTCTCATATTTAAATATATTTTGGACATATATATATTGTTCATCTAATTATATATATATTTTTTGCGTTTTACTGTCCAAATTCATTTTCTTGTAACTTCTTCATACATTTACTGTTTTCAGCCTATTATTAATGAAAACGATTCAGAATTTCGCCATGAATCCAATTAAAAGATTTTCGTAGCCAGATTCCTAAACTGCAGAATCTCATTTTCCAGCCTTATCATTGTTACTAAATTTTTTATTTTTATATACATTTAATATTTATTCCTTTTATGGGGTGTTACATTGACACCCCCTACGAAGGGCGGTCAACCGGTGCTCGAACCCTGGTTGTTGACCACTTAAGGCAGAAAATGCCTAATAAGCCTAGTGGTGCATATTTTTAATTAATAAATTTAAAACTTTCCTTATGTTATAAATTTCTTTCCTTTTGTATTTTATTATGTGTCCCCCTGATCTTTTCTATTTATTTGAATTTTGAATTCACCTAAAGGAATATTTTTGTTATTCTAATTAAGTCGTTGTTATCTCTTTGATGTTTATGTATATTATTAATTCAAACGTATATATGTATATATTTACCATGTGATTTCATTTAATTATTATTTCTTAATACAGACTCCATTTTCATCATATTATATACCAAAACATATTAGAATTTTGTCACGAACTCAAATATAATAGTTTCATGGATAAATTCCTATTTGTCTAAAATTTTCGTTTTTCCATTGTTTTATATTTATCGTTTATTCAACTCACTTAATTTATTATTATTATTATTTAATTACTTAGTCTATTTAGTTTATTTTTACGGTGTGTTATAGACATTTCAGAGGAACATGCACCCAGTAAGGAACCTGAGGATCCTGCAACAATGTAATAAGAGAAAGAGGAAGAAGAGAGCTCATCGCCTCTAGAGGATCGTGTGTATCTAATTAAGCAAGCGTAACTAATATAAAAGCTAGAAATATGAAGGTAAGCAAGGTAATAAAAAATCACACCAGACTTTTACCCTGGTTCGGACCTCCCATCCTACGTCCAGTCTCGAAGCTCCCCTTTGGCTTTCTAACTAACAAATCAACCCTCTCTTTGCCCGATGGAATTGGCTTACAAACTAAAACGTTTGCTTTGACAAGATTGTATTCCTTAAAACACTGATTTTGACAGAATGGTACAGAATTCTCCTATAATTTCCTTGAGCAGAAATACGAGTTGAAGTGCTATTGTTTATAGAAAAGTTTGTGTGCTTTTTGAGTAATTGTTGAAGTAAATAGATTGCAAGAGTATATAGAGAATATAAGATAAATTTAGTAGTCAAATTCTTTTGTTTTCAATCTATTTATAGAGAATGAAGAGGTTTTATTGAAAAGATGTTGCTTTTGGAATGGAAACTCTTCAACCGAATAGTTGTTTTCTTTGACAGGCAAAAAATAGGGTTTAGGGAAAAAGATTTGACTTTTAAATTTGAAAGAAAACATTTCAGAATAGTAGGTCGCCATTAAAAACCGATGTCTTACCCAAGAGGAAAGACGTTTGTTCATACTCTTTGTAAATTTCCTGAGCGCAGTGACAGATGTCTGTCCTTGTAGGTCGGACGTCTGTGCTGAGTTTGGAAAATTTTCAAAGAGCACCGACAGACGTCTGGCCTTTAGCAACAAATGTCTGTCATATGCACAGACCTATATCTTGAGTGTTTATTCTAAAATATATCCGTCCAAGGAGATTGTACATTTATTTCTACTATTACATATAATACTATCTTACTTATGAAGCTCTTGTATATGTCCATTGTGCTTGTCTTCAAATCTTCGATGATATATTTTTATTTTGTAGATACCCTGCTGTTTGCGAACAAATTATACAATTGTAAACAACTGTAAAATCCGTTCGTCTTTCCTAAACAACAAGGATCGTTGTAGAGGGTGTCGAACTCTGGGACCAAATTATTTTATTAATAAATCCAATCAAGTTATCCCTAACTTTTGATTGGTTGAAAACAAAGAAAATAGCAGAAATTAAATAAAAGAGAGTTTTAACAATAAGTGAAAGCAATTAGAGGATAATGACATAGATCAGATTCATAATCATCAATAGCCAAAAGATTAACCAGATCTAATACATGTTTCTGTCACAAACATGAATCAACGATAATAGGTTTTTAGAAACAAATATGTAAATAACGACAAGCATAGCCTATGCAGGAGCTCAGCTCTACAACCATAGACTATCAGGACAGATTCACTAATTAATTTCTAAAACCCTAAAATTAGATCTAAATCTGATAATTGTTAGACCGAACACGAATATACCCTGTGAAGGAGCATAGCTCTTAAACGACACAGGATATTAAGGTTCAGATCTAACCCTTGGTTCAGATCTAGATCTATATACATGAATTCCTCATCCTTTGGCTATGTGATTCATATTGAATCATACTATCAGCGTCATCACCCCCTAATCAAAGGGGATTAGCTAGACATAGCTAAAGAAGAAGAAAAACAGAAATTAAATAACAAGAACATAAATAAAACTAAAACTAAATAGAAAAGAGGAAGAAGAATGATTTTATTCCAAGAAGAGAATTACAGAATAAAACCCAATGTGTTTTACAATGAATGAGATACAAGGTATTTATAGCTGATATGACAAAGTCTAGCTAGCTAATTACATAATGTGGGACTAAAGAAATAACCCAAATAACACATAAGCCAGTGTGAACACAGCTTTAGAGTGAGTGGTTTAGCAAATAGGCTAGTGTGAACGCAACATGAGTAAGAGGCCTTCCAAATGAGCTAATGTGAATGCAGTTTGAGTCTTTATTGAGCCAAATCTCCTTAACTGAAATATAATTGCAACCGTTCTTCAAGCTTTAGACTCTTCAAGCTTTAGCAGTTTTAAACTTCACTCCTTTTAAGCAAATTCTTCATGCTTTATCCCTCAAATGCTCTAAACCATGCTTCTTGTCAACAATCTGAAAATACAGCTATAAATACAAAGTATCAATTATTTTAAAGGGAAAATAAGATAAATAAGCGGATAAAATATACACATTTACGTGTATATCACCTGCATAGATAGAGTATAAATATATACGGTATATAGCGATTGTATAATTGTTGTCGCTAAAATCATGAATCAGAGGATCTAGCAGTGGCCACCACCTCTCAAATAGGGAAGATGATAGAGAGAGATCATATGACTGTGCTGGTCGAATATGTAAGGACAGTGCAAACGGACTAATCTACAGCTTGTCCACTTGAGTTTTAAGTAGTTTATTGTAATACCATGCTATACATTTCGTCCAACTACCATGGCAATCGATATACTGGGACTGACAAACAAACGTTTATTCATGGTTAATATATTATAAACATAGCATAACTACATGACAATAATAAGTGATATGCTAGATAGTTATTTTGGATACTACTAATTACTTAGTCGTTTAAACTCATACCTCAACAATGTCGAAAGATGTGAACATACGATGCGAGTAACTCTCAGGTAACTCATATAAAATCTGTACGTCATATATCATTGTATGCAGAGTAGAAGTGACGTGCATCAGACCAGCTAATTCTTTTCTCTCCATTCGAATGGAATGTCTTATGAATGTGGTTGCATGTGACGACATCTTGACACGTTTTCTTTTGAAAAATAAAACAAAAAGTTTTAAGCTGTGAAATGATGGAAACGAGGTGTAATATATACACGTTTTATCTTGGAAGTTTATTTAATAAGTCTTCAACTTTTGGGGCACCCCCAAAATGTTCTATGAATAATTGCAGATATTTATATTATTATGTTAAAAAAAATACATAATTATCAGCATTTTTCTGTGAAAATTTGAGGATATTTCTGCAATTTTATTGGTGAATAATTGTGGATTTATTTGCAAATTTTGAAAATTGAGAAAATTTCCGCAACCTTTTGATGAAAAATTACGGATATTTTCGTTGAATAATTGCAAAAATTTCTGCAATTTTTCTAATATAATTGCATAAATGTTGCAACTATTCACTGAATAATTGCATAAATCTATACAATTATTAGTTAACTTGATTCTAAAGACCTAATCCATATATTTTTTTGACTAGATTGTTTTGCATAATTCTATATGTATATGTGTGTGGGCATGCATGTGTACATACGTACGTATATGTTTGTGTGTGCATGCAAATAAGTTGCTTTGTTTGTCAAATTTATTTGTAACCTAAACTTGCTCGACCATAATTTCCCTTTAAGGCATTTATATTTTTCACCATCAGACACCCTCGTATGATCATGACCGAAACATTTTCGTGTACATGTGTATAGGCACATGTTATTTTTTCTTGTTATTAAAAGTATAACGTAAACGCGAATCAGTTGCCCTTGATAGCATAGCATTTTCATGGTAATGTAATTCCTTTAGGTAGATATTGTCCATGAATAGTAATAGTGTCGACCCTGGCCTAGTGCTATCTGGGCCACTGCACAAGGTATCACACACGGCTAGGGCACCAAAACAGAAAACACTGATTTGCATAAAAAAATAATGAAAGAAAAACCACACAAGGAAAAATCGAAGAAGAAGAGTCGTGCGTTTTTGTTGAGTAGAACAGGCCATCGATTGCAGCGAGCGAAGGAAAAGAAGAATTCAAGTAAGTAGTGGATAACCCTAATTTGGAAATTCATTCTTCTTCTTTATGCGGTTATGAGTTGATTCATTGATCTGCATATGTGTTTCCCTTTAAAAAAAATTACATCTGGACAATCATTTTAAGAATAAAGTAAAAAGAAGGGAAACAAGAATCAATACCAGTAACTCAAAAGCAGAGTCGGTCCTGAGACTTATGTTTCCCCGTGCGATTAATTTAATGATTCCATATTGTAACATTTTTGCAATAATAAATAGTATTCTTATTTGTAAGACATACTTAATTTTTGAAAACTCATTATGAACTAACCGTGTAAACAATACAAGTTTATAATGCAAAAAATATATTATTATAAACCAAATTTGATGAAATATTATATATATAATTTGAATTGTTCCATTTAATCGAAATCGTTGTTTTCATGAAAACAATACAACTAGATATTATTGTTTTATATATTTGAAAATACGATTTCTATGAAAAATAATCAATTTTTATAGTAAATAAAAAATCATATAATTGGTTATAATACTTTATACCTCAAAATTATAAAAACTGAATTTTTTTTAATACAACTAACATTCAGAAATTCTAATTTATATATCTAAACCTGAATTCTTCATCATTACAAATCCAACAAGATAGTCATTATGACGACCGCCCACGACCCCCGCACTAAACAAGAGGAATAATGCGCCGAAAGGTGTGTCGGGCAGTTATGGACGGTCATCAAAGTAGGTAAACAACATCGAAACCTGTCGTAAACTCATAGCGCAAGGACAAAATATAATAGAACCTATACAACAGGTAGTGATAATGAAGCAGAAACACTAGACTTTCATAACAACTAGAAAGTATTCTTCATACACAAGAATAACGATAGAAGTGTTTGTAAAATTTGCATCACAACAACAATCAGAAAAAGAGCAGACAGCGGAAACAAATACTAGACAGTAGTAAACTGGTATGTGAGCCTCCTGCTCGCCACCGATCAGCATTGTCGTCCTCACTAAGGTACCACATGTAACCTGCTACTTAGTCTGCCCATCCAACAATCAGATGAACATCCCAAGATAATAAGAGGGAAACATAAAACCTTGAGTCAGACAACAGTCTTATTGAGCGATAAAACATCTAACAAACTTCAACAATAAAGTATATGAGGATGGGTAAATAAACGAACTAATCTACCCAACTCCAGAGAACAGCTTAAACCTGCCTTCCCCACAACATGACAGTGATAGCCTTTACAATCCATACATCCAAAGGAATAACAATCCAATCATGGAAATTAGAACAACCATTCGTACATGGCAAAAGCAACTCAACCATCATCACAACACAGAATTCAAACATCCATGAATGACTCTGGCTGTCACCGCCAACCTTGCTTTGAAACCATCGTTAATCGTATGACTGGCCAAACAATTTGCCATCAATTGTCAAGGGCCATACTGCGAAACCCCGGTTCTAGCCAAACTCCGCACACCATACAACGAAATGTGTTTGGGCCATACAACGAAACCCAGGATACTCGACCATACAACGAAATCGTGTAACCCTTGCTCTGAGCCTGCTAGAACCTACGATAACGATAATCTCTCGACCTCCGCATCTCCAATCATTATCAATCACGACTGATGATTAACCCAGAACACCGGTCGGTCCACCCAAAAAACACCACCGGTCGGCCCTCCCGTAAAACACCACCGGTCGGTCCTCCCATAAAACACCACCGGTCGGTCCTTACAACACCTCAAACTTTTCTCAGGATACCGGCCGGTCGCCTCCCCTTTAGAGTACCCACCAGACGGTCCTTACCATACCTCAAATTTTTCTCAGGATACCGGTCAATCGACCCCCTTTGGAGTACCCACCGGTCGGACCTTGCCCTGAAGCACACTGGTCGGTTATATCACGGAACCAACTCTATCCATCACCTATCGATCGGTCGTTCACACATACCGGTCGGCCTAACAAACTCCCACCGGTCGGTCCTTTTTCTGGCTTGTTCTCCAAGCCATGCTCCCTACCAACCGATCACTTGTACTACTCAATACACTAGCCAACTCCTAACAAATCGGCCCTCTTATTACCCTGCCGACCGGTCGTCTGCACAGCTTCAAATCAATCCAATTTTGTCTGAAACTTCGCCAAACGACGAATCCGACGAAACCAACTCATCTGATTCATCCACTATGACCGTAAACATGTTATGAAATCACCAACAACATGAATATGACGATTTCCATCAAAATCATACAAATTTCACCAGAAACATGCTAAATGAACAAAAATGATGGTTTTATATACAAAATCATATGAAAACATATGGAAATTGTCAATTTAAACTTGCTAAATTAGATCCTAAGATGCTCATATGAAAATGGACTTACAAATTGGTATAGATCTAAGAAATCGACTTGCATGTGATGAAAAGCATGCATCAACACTCACGTACTTCATTGCATTCATGTGAGAGATGTTAATCACTCACCAATTAACCAAAACAAAGTAAAAACGAGAAATTAGATCCGAATAGCGAAGAGATAGCTCCTAGCCCTTCTATTTGATGAATCTTCACTCCAACTGATATAGATCTAGCCTCCAATGGTATAGATCTTCGATTTCCCTCCTTGGATTTGGATTTTTAATGGTGAACAAGTATTAGAGGAAGAAGGAGATCAAAACCTCTGCATAAGATAATGGAAAATTCAAACCTTTCCCCATAACCCTTACCCCCTATTTATAGCCTCCACCAACACACTAATGGGCTTTCCCCCCAAATCAGCCCACTAATCTTTCAAAACCTTAAAACAACGATTTCTCCCAAACCGCTAACCAAATCCTTAACATAACCACTCCACGGAAAGGAAAACATCTATTCCTTTCCAATGGCACAGGTCTCACCCGCTAATTCGACCTGAGTCAAAAGTTATGCCCTATACAAGACTAACAGGGGAAAAATGGTCACAAAAAAAATTGGTAAACATTATGGACATGTCCCACATCCCCATAAGTAACATACCAAAAGATAAGAATGATCCAGCCCTTAGGGAATAAAATAAAATTATTTTGTGATCTTCCGATACGTAAAATGAGGGTTGTTACATTATCCCTCCCTTAAGAATTTTGCCCCCGAAATTAAAAGCAATCACAACAATTCTACATGCCTATCATCCATGAGAAGCCAATTCTACCATTCAAACTAGCAACCATCAAGCCATGCATCCATAGCCTTATCCTAGCACGCGGAATTCTGTCAAACAACAATAAGACACAATGATACAACGATGATGCAGTATCTGAGGGTCCTACCGACCAAGAGTTCTGGATGAGTCGCCTTCATGCTCTCTTCCGTCTCCCATGTACAATCATCTCCATCTTTGCTCCATTGTACCCTGACTAGCTTAATCGTCTTCCTCCTAAGCAGTTTCGTGTCATTCCCCACAACACGAAGCAGGTTACTAGGTCTCGCAACTGCAGTCTCTACTTCTAGGTCTTCGTACTGCTCTGGAGAAACCACCACATTCGAATCGTGCACAAACTTCTATATAAACGACACATGGAACACATTATGCACACTCGACATCTTCACGGGTAACTCCAATTTATATGCGAGCTTTCCAATTCGCTCAACTATCGGAAATGGTCTAACAAACCTTGGAGCTAATTTCCCTTTACTTCTGAATCGAAGCACATGCTTTAATGGCGAAATCTTCATGAAAACCATATCGCCAACGTCGAATTCCAAATCCTTACAACGTTTATCAGCATAACTCTTCTGGCGATCTTGGGCCGCCTTCATTCGTTGCCAAATGATCTCTATACAATCTGAGGTCTCTCTAATCATCTCAGGCCCAAGTACCAACTTGTCTCCAGTTTCCAACCAACAAGCTGGAGAATTGCGTGGCCTTCCATACAACGCCTCGTATGGTGTCATCCCAATACTCGATTGGTAGCTATTATTATTTGCAAACTCAACAAGACGTAGATGGCCTTCCCATGATCTACCGAAGTATAACACACAAGCCCTCAGGAGATCCTCCAAAACTCGATTAACCCTCTCGGTCTAACCATTAGTTTGGGGATGATATGTCGTACTCAAGCATAATTTAGTTCCCAAAACTTCTTGCAAACTTCTCCAAAATCCACTCGTAAACAATGGATCTCGGTCACTCGCTATACTCTTTGGAACACCATGAATTCTAACAATCCATTTCACATAAAGCTCAGCCAGTTTTGACGCCGTCCTAGTCGACTTGACAGGAATGAATCTCGCACTTTTGATCAAGGATCCACGATAACCTAAATCCCTTCATTTCCTGCCCTGGTTCTAGGTAGTCCATCGATAAAATCCATCGATACTTTCTCCCACTACCACGTAGGAACTTCCAATGGCTGAAGCAAACCATTCGGCTTCTTCTATTCAGCTTTCACCAACTGACAGTTCAAACACTTGGAAATGAACTTTCCAATATCTCGCTTCATCCCCTCCCAGTAGTAGACTCTCTTTGTGTCCTGATCCATCTTATTACCACCGGGATGAATCGCCAATCTTGAGTTATGACATTCTCTTTGAACCTCATCTCTCAATCCGTCAATCTCAGGAACAACTAATCGTCCTTGCTTTCGAAGCCAACCTTCTCGATCGACTTCGAACTCTTTATCTTCCGGTTCTAGTTTCTGAATGAACTCGACAAGCTTCGCATCTCGCTTTTGGCTGTCACCAATCCTTTCGATAAGAGTAGGTAATATCGACAAGCTTGCCAACATTTCAGGTTCCAACTCGCACCATCGCCGAAATCAAACCTTGCCAAGTACTCGAGGCTCTTCCATTCTGAAAACATCGCTCCCAAATTGGCGTGTCTTTGACTCAATGCATCTGCAACTGCATTGCCTTTTCCAGGAGTACGGGCTATACCAAAATAGTACGATGCCAGAAACTCTGACCATCGTTGCTGCCGAAGATTCAAATCCTTTTGGGAGAGAAGATACTTCAATGACTTGTGGTCCATAAACAAATCGAACCGAACCCCCAACAGGTAATGTCTACACATCTTCAGAGCAAACACAATCGCAGCCAACTCCAAATCATGAGTTGGGTAAATTTTCTCATGCGGCTTTTGCTGTCGACTCACGTAGGCCACAACCTTACCCTTCTGCATTAGCACTGCTCCAAGTCCAGTACCACATGCATCGGTGTATACCACCATCCCTTCATTCCCGCTCGGAATGGTCAACACAGAAGCACTTGTCAATCTCTCCTTCAGGATTCCGAACGCTTGCTCACACTTTTCATCCCATGTGAACACTTGGTTCTTCTTCGTCAATCCTGTCAACGGTGCAAATATATTAAAGAAATCCTTGATAAACCGTCGATAATAACCAGCCAACCCAAGGAAACTGCGGACATCCGTCACATTCTTAGGTCTAGCCCAGTCTTGGATTGCTGCCACTTTAGCGGGGTCAACCGCTATCCCATTCCCAGAAACAACATGGCCTAAGAACCTCACTTCATCCTTCCAGAAGTGACACTTTGAGAGGTTAGCCTTAAGCTAATGCTTCCGCAGGATCTCTTACACAACTCTCAAGTGCGTCTTGGGTTCTTCCTCATTTCTGGAGTAAACCAGAATATCATCAACGAACACAATCACGAACTTGTTCAACTGATCTGTGAACACTCTATTCATAAGATCTACGAAATACGCTGGCGCATTAGTCAACCCTAATGGCATCACTAACCACTCGAAGAATCCGAATGGTGTCCTAAAAGCAGTCTTTGGCACACTGTCCTTAGCCACCCTCAACTGGTGAAATCCCGTTGCCAAATCCATCTGAGAAAACACTTTGGCCTCGTGAAGCTGATCAAACAAGTCATCAATCCTTGGTAACACATACTTGTTCTTCTTAGTCACCTTGTTCAGCTCACGGTAATCCACACACAACCTTAATGAGCTTTCTGCCTTGGTTGCAAATACGATTGCTGCACCCTATTCGGAAATACTTCTTCGAATGAATCCCTTCCTAAGAAGGTCTCGAACTTGCACCGCCAACTCTCGTTGTTCCTTAGGCGCCATCCGCCTAAGAGGCATCGTGATTGGTCTAACACCCTCGACCAAATCGATCCTAAACTCGATCTCACAATGCGGTGGCAAGCCTTTGACTTCCTCAAAGACATCCTTATACTCGTTAGCGACCAGCATAGATGACAAGTCTTTTTGTGAAAACACAAGTGAATATAGATAGCTAACAAAGACACCCCCTTCGCGCTTACACTTTATCAACACCTTTCGTCCTTCCACATCCCCGACTCTTACCTCTAGCTTTTCGCAATTCACCCTTGCCTCATACCTCTTGAGCAATCCATGCCCAAAATGATCCCAAACCCAGCGAAGTTAAGAACACAACAATCACACAAGAAAGAGAATCCATGACTCGACAATACTAGACCACGACAAATCATGCACAAACTGTACGAACCCTCAACTAGATTTGTCACGATCAATGGTCTGTCCCAAATCTCGGGTTCCAAACCCAAACGATACACAAGCTCATTGCAAATGAACGAATGCGATGCTCCAGTATCAAACAAAACTCGAACTGAAACACCATGAATAGAAAGAGTACCTTACACCATGACACCCTTTCCCTTCTCCTTAGCAGTAGGAGCTTGCGAAGAAGATGGCACTGCCCCCAAAGCATAAGCCCTAACCACTTGTTTCCTTGAGCTAATTCTGGACAATCTTTCTTCTCATGCCCAGGCTTCCCACACTTGAAGCTCCTCTTTTCGGCCTTAGGGTTCGTACAATCTTTGGAATAATGACCTTTCTGCCAGCAGTTATAGCATGTCACTTCGCTTTTCTGCTTCTTCTGACCATCATTTCCCTTCTATTGTTGTTACTTCCTCTTCTTATTATTATCACCCTGCTGTGGCTTCTGCTCTTCCTTAGGTGCAACAATAGACACTTTCTTGGGAAACAGACTTTCATGCCTCAAAGCCTTCTCGACGATCTTCTCAAAGCTGTCATCGAGATGATCCACAAGTTGATTCCCAGGATAATCATCCAACCCCAAGACAAACTTCTCGTTCTTTTGATAAGGAGTATCCACATATAAACGAGCGTACTTTGACAAAGCCTCGAAGTCAGAAATATAGTCAAGAACTGGGCGACCAATCTGCTTAAGCTCCACGAATCTCTTAAATAGAATTGACTTTTGCACGGTGGAGATAAACTTTGCTTCAAACTTAGCTTGGAATAGATCCCATGAAATATCTTCCTCAGGGGTCTCAGTCATGACAGAGTTCCACCAGTCCATTGCCCTGCCAACTAACTGCCTTGATGCAAGCTTCCTCTTTGTTGCATCATCAATTCCCAAGTCCTTAAAGATTCGAACACACATATCCAACCACCTTTGGACTTCCTCGACTAGTTCAGTGCCCTTGAATTGTTTCCCTCCAATGAGGTAAAGTCCTTACAAAGCTTTGCAAATTCCACAACTCTCGGCGTTGGAACACCAACCTTAACCGTAGCTGCCACTGGAGGGTCCCTTCGAAGGCATGTTTCCGTCATAGCCTCAAACATGGCCGGGTAGTCATGTGCCCCGCCATAACCCCCTCTAGTATTAGCTTCCCTAGCAGCGTGTCTTGATGGTCATCTACTCATTCTAAATCTACAATTTAGAATAATTAGCCACTTCCAAGAAAAGCTGCTAAAGAGATACAACCACTACTACTATATATGCTAATATATATAGTAAGCGTCCAACTGAAATCTACAAGTACGCCTCTCATATGTGATTACGTCCTTGAACTTTGACGAGAAATCATTGACCAGAGCTTTGATACCAAATGTGATGATTGCCCACAACCCCCGCACTAAACAAGAGGAATAATGAGCTGAAAGGTGTGTCCGGCAACTATGGACGATCGTCAAAGTAGGTAAACAACATCGAAACCTGTTGTAAACTCACAGCGCAAGGATAAAATATAATAGAACATATACAAAAGGTAGTGATAGTGAAGCAGAAACACTAGACTTTCATAACAACTAGAAAGTATTTTCCATACACAAGAATAACAACAGTAGTGTTTGTAAAATTTGCCTTACTACAACACTTAAAAAATTAGCAAACAACGGAAACAAATACTAGATTGTAGTAAACTGGTACGTGAGCCTCCTGCCCGCCACCAATCAGCGTTGTCATCCTCACTAAGGTATCACCTGTCACCTACTTCTTAGTCTACCGATCCAACAATTGAATGAACAGCCCAAGGTAATAAAATGGAAACATAAAACCTTGAGTCAGACAACAGTCTTAGTGAGCGATAAAACATCTAACAACCTTCAACAATAAAGTATATGAGGATGGGTAAATAAAAGAACTAATCTACCCAACTCCAGGGAAGGCTTACACCTACCTTCCCCACAACATGACAGTGATAACCTTAACAATCCATACATCCAAAGGAATAACTATCCAATCATGGAAATTAGAACAACCATTCGTACATGGCAAAAGCAACTCAACCATCATCACAACACAGAATTCAAACATCCATGACTGACTCTGGCTATCACCGCTAACCTTGCTTTGAAACCACCGTTAATCATATGACTGGCTAAACAATTTGCCATCAATTGTCAAGGGCCATACAACAAAACCCCGGTTCTATCCAAACTCCACGCACCATACAACGAAATGTGTTTGGGCCATACAACGAAACCCAGGGTACTCGACCATACAACAAAATCGTGTAACCCTTACTCTAAGCCTGCTAGAACCTACGATAATGATAATCTCTCGGCCCCCGCATCTCCAGACATTTTCAATCACGACTATTGATTTGCCCAGAACACCGGTTGGTCCTCCCAAAAACACCACCGGTCGGCCCTCCCGAAATCACCACTGGTCGGTCCTCCCGTAAAACACCATCGGTCGGTCCTTACCATACCTCAAACTTTTCTCAGGATACCGGTCGGTCGGCCCCTCCTTGGAGTAACCACCGGTCGGTCCTTGGCCTGAAGCACACCGGTCGGTTATGTCACGGAACCAACTCTATCTATCACCTACCGATCGGTCGTTCACATACATACTGGTACGTCTACCAAACTCCTACCAGTCTGTCCTCTTTCTGGCTTGTTCTCCAACCCATGCTCCCAACCGACCAGTCACCTGTACTACTAAATCCACTAGCCAACTCCTGACCGATCGGCCCACCTATTACCCTACCGACTGGTCATCTGCACAGCTTCAAATCAATCCAATTTGTTCGAAACTTCACCAAACAACGAATCCGACGAAACCAACTCATCCGATTCATCCACTATGACCGCAAACATGTTATGAAATCACCAATAACATGAATACGACGATTTCCATCAAAATCATAATACTTTCACCAAAAACATGCTAAATGAACATATGAACAAAAATGATGGATCTATATACAAAATCATATGAAAACATGTGAAAATTGTCAATTTAAACTTGCTAAATTGGATCCTAAGATGCTCATATGAAAACGGACTTACAAATGGGTATAGATCTAAGAAATCGACTTGCATGTGATAAAAAACATGCATAAACACTCATATACTTCATTGCATTCATGTGAGAGATGTTAATCACTCACCGATTAACCAAAACAAAGCAAAAACGATTAAATTAGATTCCGAATAGCGAAGAGATAGCTCCTAGCCCATCGATTCGACGAACCTTCACTCTAATTGATGTAGATCTAGCCTCCAATGGTATAAATTTTCGATTTCCGTCCTTGGATTTGGATTTTTAATGGTGGAAAAGTATTAGAGGAAGAAGGAGATCAAAACCTCCCCATAAGAGAATGGTAAATACAAACCTTTCCCTAGATCCCTTACCCCTCATTTATAGCCTCCCCCAACACACTAATGGGCTTTCCCCCCAAATCAGCCCACTAACCTTTCAAAACCATAAAACAGCGATTTTTCCTAAACCGCTGAACCAAATCCTTAATGTAACCATTCTACGGAAAGGGAAACATCAATTCCTTTCCAATGGCACAGGTCTCACCCTAAAATTCGACCTGAGTCAAAAGTTATGCCCTGTACAAGACAGACAGGGCAAAATGGTCACAAACAAAATTGGTAAAAATTATGGACATGTCCCACATCCCCATAAGTAACATACCAAAAGACGAGAATGATACAGCCCTCAGTGAATAAAATAAAAACATTTTATGATCTACCGATACGTAAAATGCTGGTTGTTACAATCATTTACTATGTTAGTTCTGTTTTTATTTCAAAATGCCTTTAGTTAATTCAGGGAAAAATTGCAATTTGATGACTGAATATAAACAAAATGAATTTTAATTGAATTATTTCTAAAAAATTTACCCAAAGTTTCCATTGACCATATCAAAATCGGACCTTTTGAGTTACTGCTATTGATTCTTGTTTCTTCTTTTTACTTTATTCTTAAAATGATTGTACAGATGTAAACAAACTTTAAAGGGAAACGTATGCAATTTTGGTAGGTTGTCAGTTTTACAGAATGTATATTCCTTGAAAATAAATTTTGGTAGGTTTTCCTCGGGCCTTGAAAAAGATATTAAATTTGTCCTTTATAATAAAATCTCCTTTTTGCAATTATGTCATAAAATTAAAACATATACATACAAAGCTTCGTATGTAGAGGTCTTCGTAAATGGCATCAAGGAAAAAACCACCCTTCTTCTTTCTTTACGCAATCCTTCTCCTTCACAATCTTTTTTTAACTCCTAACTGATCCACGGTTTTTCTTCTCCTCAAATCCTTATTTATGTCACACTACTATAAAACTGTCAATTACTTCGGTTGTTTACCCCATGTCGCTCCGGTTCAACAACCGAAGCAAATGAATACGACGCAACAGATCAAAACTTATTGCTTCGGTTGTTGAATAGAAGCAGCATGTGACTTTTGCTTCGGCCACTTATCTCTTATTGCTTCAATTCAACAACCGAAGCAAATGTCAACATTCCTATTTTAAAAAAAATGATACCATTTTAGGTTACTAAAACCGAAAATGGTAATAATTTAAAAAAAACTCACATTTACAATGAATTCAATACAAATACACACATATATCATAATTCAAATACAAATCGGTATTCACAGCAAGATACACGGTTCTACGAGATTCACTCCAAATGTCAATTAATTGTGCAGCTCCTTGGTCTGCATCCTGCATACAACTATTAATAAAGTCTCTCATACGAGCAGTAATAATTAAATCAGCTCTTTTTTATGTCTATTGAACATCAAATGATTTCTTATTTTCACACAATCAAGCAAGTGCATGTTATGGACATCGTTCTTACTGCATCCCTTTTCTAGAAATTCAAATCGAACATCTCCAGCTTCTACTCATATTGACACCAAACTGCCGCAGCTTTAGTGCACTAATGACCTGTTGCATCATGCTGCTTCTTTAATGTACTAGGAATGACAGTTTTTCCCACATAAATTAGTCTCCTTACCTTTACCCTTTTTAAGACACATTCCTATGTGCTAAAAATAAAACTATTAAACTATGATAGTAGAAATGAACACCTGCACATTTTTCTACATTCATCTACCAACATGAATGCATGAAAAATTATTTTTTTCTATATTCAAACGCATGCATGCTAAAGGCCTATTAACTATTCCATCTTGGTCAGCCATAAAAATATGATAAGGATGTTTTGTATTAACTATATACTGCATAATAGATTGTACATAAAATTCCTAACTGATTACATCCTTTTTTTTTTAACAACATTAAGATGTGAAAAAAGGTTTATTATCTTGTAAGCATCTTAATATTGGTTGAGTTTACATGTCTGACAGTTCTATTTGACATTTTTACAGAACTTTCGGTAACATGGTGGGAGCAGTACAACTTAAATTTAACAACTATTTGGTAATTATAGACCGACGTAAGAATAATCAACACATATCAATGTAAAACGTCCAAAAAAATGAGAAATCGAAAAAGAGAGAATGTGAACACATACCAGGAAACATTTGAAAACAGTCTGATGTTTATTGTAGCAACATCTTACTTTGAATTCCAGTGCAGTAATTCAAATTTGTGTGACAAATTCAAATATTCCTTCATCTTCCCATGACCAATCCCATGAATGACAGGAAGCGAATTATGTGGTGTATAATGTTCCACTGATATGTTTTAAAATCCTCATAACTAAATTGTCCCCATCCTTACTTCCCCTCGCTCTTGTTCCCTATCATGTCAAAATATACAAAAAAATAAACTTTTAGGTCACTGAAATTTATTAAATACATCAAATTTGAGAGTAAAACGCTATATTAAATTCACTATATGCTGATTAAACAAGGATATAATGAATATACCCTCTCGTACAGCCAGCACATGCAATCTTTAATAACTTGGTTCCACTTATTTCAGCAACTCAGGTCCTGCAACTATATGATTAGAACTACAAAACAATATATGGCCAGTTAATATTATTCATAATCCATGCAAAGTGGTTTCTTAAAACCTATAATCAACTTGCACATGAATGTTGAAAACCAAACTGAATCTCAGACAACAAATGTTCAGATTTTCCCATGATCTAAATTAATACATAACCAAATGAACATGAGAAAAATTAAACATAAATGGTAAAATAAAACCTAAAAAGTTCAGTTTTGATTCGAAAGAAAGACAAAATAGCATCGAAAAAATAAATGCAAAAAGGTCCCTCCAAAGTCAATGCACAATCTATTTCAAGTGCCAAACCCAAGAAACCTTCAGCTAGCAAATCTGCTAATAAATACGGTGATAATAAAATTGTAAATCTAAGTGATGATGGGATCATAGTTGGTGTCTAAACTATAAACAAACAGGAATTTCAAGAAACGAAGAAATATGCTTAAACTCGAAAAAGCATCCCAAAATGGAATAATAGACAATCCTAAGTATTTAGATTTTGTTTCCCAAGTGCACTTGTAGCTTAGTTTTATTAGTATATTTGAACACGAGTCAAAAAATGAAACTTTTACAGTTATACCTTAATAGGTGGAGAGAGTATATAAATATCAAATACACTAAACTTTTATACATATAATGTCAACGTATAAATTAGTAACAAAAATAAACTATCATATTTAACTTTAAACTTTATCACTAACAATAAATCTTTCAAATGCAACACAACTTGGATTATATAACAATTTAAGATTAAAATTTGAAACTGTTACTGAAGATTGTAGAACATAAAACAATCATTTTTCTTCCATTGAATAGATAAAGATAAACATCATGATTTAATTTTAACAAACATCTAATGATGCATCTTTTAAATAAAAGATGGTTGGAATTAGAATAAAGTAGTTAAAATTAAAATAACCATTAAAATATAATATGCAAAAACAAACAGTTGGATCCCACTATATATGGTAGCAATACAATTAAAATTTAACATATATACAAGCATAAACCTTCTAGTCTATGCTAATGTGTGTCCTTACTCTCATAACGTCTTAGATCACCAAATATTTAGTTTTCATTATGTTAGGGGAAGGAGTTTATAGAAGAGCCAATCCCACCTCGACCACTTGGTATCTATACATTGATATATAAAGTGGAAACCGCAGGCAACTAAAAGTGTCATACTGACACATGAATCTCATGCAACTTTCATTCACGGACTTGACTTATATATAGGACAATTTGAAGATAAGGTACACCAAAAATCAACCAATGAATAAAAAGGTGTATGCTTTCTAACCTGAATACACAATTTATTTCCATTACATTATTAGATGACAGGCGATGATGTTTACCTCTCCTTCCTACGTCATGCAAACAAACTTGACTGGAGATTGAAGAATGTATTTTTTTTTTCATAAGGAAGCTTCTGTTGGATTTTACAAAGGTGTCAATATATAATGAACCATTATTTATTTGTCTCTATGATAATGGTTGTTGCAATACTAATGTTTAATGGATTATATCAATGAACTTACCCCCCAACACCCCTTGCTGGAGTTACTCAATTTTTTGAGAGAATTCATGAAGGTATGTTATATAATTATTAATGTTTTTAATTATAATTTCGTACTTGCTCACTAATTTTATTTATTACTTCTTTGTATTTAAACAATCAGTAATATCGTAGATCCATTGGCTTACACAATACGCGTATGGCTTGTTGTGAAACATAGATTCCTATATAATAATATTTTGAAGTATGTCCCGGCTAAATTTGTTTAGATTTACTTTTTTAAATGTTTTTTCAGGTAATAGTTGGTTAGATACCCATCTTTAAATCTCATAAGAACTTTAGCTTTAACAACATGAAACCAATATTGGGTAAGAAAGTTAGAACATTGTTCAATTTGTTGAAAACAGACACAAAATTAATTCTGATAGTGTGTATAAGTTATACCATTCAACGTGGAATGTGTCCCCTCTATCACATACAGTACAATGAATACACCAATACACATAGAAAGAAGGCTAACATATTCGGTAGAAAATTAAACATTCTAGACGATATGAGAAAGAAATTTCAAAAATACATGAAATTAACTTACAAGAAGAAGAACTTATCATCCTTAGCCTACTTCAATCGGATTGGGATGCGATGATGATGGGTTGGTGCATCCTTATGCAAGTCTCGCCTGCAGTCTTCACAGAAACACCACTACCTAACTGAACCTCCCTATCAACCTACATAAATCAAATCCGCCACTTCAAATAGCATCACCACAACCAACAACCACTACTGCGAACCCTACCTGCACCAATCCATACCCCAACACCTCACCGCCTCGGCCTTGGCCATGGTATCGACGACGTGGTAGATCTGGTCCTCAGATCTGATGTATAAATCTTGGTGAGTTTAGATGTTGAATTTGTTGATTCAAATATTTTTTGAAGAGGAAAGTAATTAATTAATTAATTTGATCAATCAATTAATTTGGTTTGTATGGAAGGAAGGATGCTAATTATATTGTCAATCAATCAGTTAATCAATAAGGTATATAAAAAAAAGATATCCATTTTTAATTGATTGATTTTATGATGGAAAGAAATAAAAGATATATTTTGGAGATTTTTTAGTTTCAATTAGAGTATTTGATTAGGTCTTCTATTTGCCTACATAAGCAGTTGTCAGCTTTGGATTATTTTTATGGTAAGAGGGAATTCTTTTGTTTGGGACTAAGATACCTTCTCAATTTTTTAGGTTTTCTTTTGTAATAAATTGGTGGATTAATGAAGGTTGTGTTGGAAGTAATCTTTTTGTTATTTAATTTTTTCTCTTCTAAAATCTAATTGTGTAGAGATTCTAAGGAAATCCTAACGATTTGTATCAAAGCCTTCTACACAAATTTTTTGAAGAGTGTTTGAATATAGAGAAAATAATTGTTGAAAAGCTTAATGGGAGAAATTGGAGATTATGGAAGAAAAAGATGGAAGATTTTCTTTATCTTAATGATCTTCGCCAACCGTTAGAAAACAACGGGGAGAAACCTAGCAACTTATCTAAAGCGAAAAGGGAGACTTTGGATAATAAGTTTGTTGCGCCTATTCGGTGTTTTTTTGGATAATTCAGAGTTTCATATTATTGCTAATGAAACATATTCTTATGCAATATGGAAGAAATTGGAAGGAGTTTATGCAAAGAACTCTGCAAGAAAAAAGGCTCTTCTTGTGAGAAGATTGGTGAATCTGAAGCTTATGGAAGGTTGTAACAACCCGAATTTTTATAACATGTTAAAACAAGATATCAGGGCAGCATTAAATTTTAAAAAGAATCAAGAGAAACAGGTTGCGTCGTTGCGTTCGTCTCGGAATTCTGGTTGGAAACAAGTCCGAAATTTGTAAATCGGACCAAGATATGGCCTCTAGAAGTTTCACGAAAAATCAGAAAACGAAAACAGATTTTCAAATTTCGAATTTAGCCCCAAACAGACTGGGCGGGAAAATTTCCCGCCCAGCCCCAGGTCGACTGGGGAGTCGATTGGGGAGTCGACCCCCCCAGGGACCAGGTCGACTGGGCAGTCGAACTGGGTGTCGACCTGGGGGTCGACCTCCCTGGTCGAGCCAGGTTGGCCTGGTGCACCTGCTTGCTCCTTTGGGTCTGTTCTGTTGGCCTGTTACGAGGTTGGATGGTTCAGATCTAAACTAGGGTTAATCTAAGGGCCTAAACTAGTCCTAACTTCTATAAAAACACCCTAAGACATAGCCTAATTCACCACAAATCATCCTAACAACAAAGTGCTGCCCAAATGTCTCCGGATCATGGCCTCCATTTTCAACTTCATGGGCTTAAGCATGCAAACTAGATTCAAGTCAAAGGAGAAAGCTTTCTACATCAAATCAAGGAAGTGGAGCATCATCTCAACACCGTTCTACGACAAATGCTTGCTCATAAATCTCTAGCCATGCTTTGTAAGTTCTAGCCACTTTTAGATCTAAACGGTAGTTCTAATGTTGACATTGAATAAAATGAGATGAAACCTAAGTATGTTAGTCTATGTGAATCTAGTCTTGCCCCTCTCTTGAACCTATGACTTATGGGCTATTTATTAGTGATTAAATCATGCCACTCATGTTGTGTTTGACCTAGTTTATCATGTAAGATTGAATCTTGACTTGTGGAATGTTGGCATGAACTCTTAGAACAATTTGACTTGTGGAACATTCATATGAACTTGACTTGGGGCTTATGCATGTAAAAGAACCTAAACCCCTCATGACCATTTACATGCCTATGATGATGAACCTAGTGTTATGCCATCATACATGTTTGAGGCCAATCCCTTTATGCTATCATACATGTTTGTGGCCAATCCCTTTATGCTAGCATACATGTTTGAGGCCAATCCCTTTATGCTATCATACATGTTTGAGGCCAATATGTTGTCATATTATTCCTAATATGTTAACTCGCTTTCACTTGCGTTGGGAATACGCCTTGGGTAGTTTAGGCAAACTTGAGATGGGCTATGAAACTTAACATGAATTAAGTAACGGGACAATGGGCATAAGTGGAAAACGTGGACCTTGTCGTAGCCTAAATTTGACATGAACATGACAAGTAGAAAAACAGGAAAGTGGCTAACTCGAGGTTGGGTTGAGTTTGTAGCATAAACCTACCCGGAACCGCCTGGCAAATCCAGTAGCTATAGATAATAAGACCCAATGTGAGTAGTTGGTCATATCGCGCTCAAAACCCAAGGTTAGACTAGGTTGTGGTGTAAAGCTGTCCGGGCCCACCTAGCGTAACTAGTAACCACAATAAAGTCTAATGTGAGAGGTTGGGGTGCATTAATTTACTTAATGCCACATGATAAGGTTAAGTTAGTTTGACTAATGGCACTTAACCGATATGATATGAATGGGTAGGTTAAGTAGGACCGGACTTGATTACTTAAAGACACTTAACCATATAACACGATTAGCGGATGGGTTAGTTTAACCTAAATGGGTTGATAACACCCGACTGGGATAACGCGATGCGTGGTAGGGTTAAATAAACCCACTAGAATGATACTTAACCATTATAAATACGGCTAGTGGATGGGGTTAAGTTAACCTATATTTAACCAATCCGACTCGATAATTTAATGGGGTTAAGTTAACCTACACTTAACCAATTTTACTCGATGATTTGATGAGGTTAAGACAACCTATACTTAACCAATCCGACTCGATAATTTAATGGGGTTAAGTTAACCTACACTTAACCAATTTTACTCAATGATTTGATGAGGTTAAGTTAACCTATACATAACCAATCCGACTCGATAATTTAATGGGGTTAAGTTAACCTACACTTAACCAATTTTACTCGATGATTTGATGAGGTTAAGACAACCTATACTTAACCAATCCGACTCGATAATTTAATGGGGTTAAGTTAACCTACACTTAACCAATTTTACTCGATGATTTGATGAGGTTAAGACAACCTATACTTAACCAATCTGAGGCGGTAGCTTGATGAGGTTAAGATAACCTATACTTAACCAATCTGACACGGTAATTTGATAGGGTTATGTTAACCTATACTTAACCAATCTGACACGATAATCTAGGCTTAAGTCATGAACTTCTTGATATACTTAACCAACTTGATACATGGTTTGTAGGGCTAAGTCTTGAACTTGAATACTTAGCCAATTTTGACATGATTCGTAGGCGGGGTAAGTCATGAACTCGAATGACAACACTTAATTAGACAAAACCCTTGTTCAGGGGACTAAGTGGAAAATCGTAGTTAATAAGGATAACGGGAAGGGGAAACTAAGTGATAAACCATAGTTAAGGATAAGTAAGTAATAATTCTTAGTCAGGAGAATTGGACCAGTTCACAAATAGATGAGTAACCTGATACGGTAGGTCATCGTTTAAAACAAACACACAAGGAGGAGCGAACGTTTATCTGACTTAGATAAAGGCTCCAGCGAACTGGGTGACGAAGCGGTAGCTTCGGGGGACGTGAGGGTACTCTTGGTATCCCTCTGTGAGGTTGCAGATGATCCGCCTGGGCTCACAGAGGTTAAGGTCTGCGGTAGAAGAACCAAGGGTATGCCTTGGTTGCTGTGCGAGCAACCTAAAGACTGGGGTGGATTAGCGTGGAGTCGGCGATACTTAGTTTAGCCCTGTGATAGCACGTCATCGACTACCTACCATCTTTAGTCAATCGTGTACGTATGAGGAAAGGCAGAGAACTCCCAACAGACCATATACTTGCTATCTAGTTATGGGTGAGGTTGGCCAATAGGAAAGTGGGGCATGGATGGCCGGAGTATAGTTCTCGTGCATGATTTTCTTGGATTGCCTTTCAGTAGTTGAGGGAGGGGTCACGTGGGACCATAACCACCGGTAGAAAAACAGACCTTGATATCTGCATCGGCAAATAACCTAAAGCTCCCGACCGAGTCCTGTATTTCTTGATTAGCCCTGTCATGGGACTCGGATGGCACATTGAGATACATGTGCATCTAGACATGGAAAACGATTCACGATACATACGTGGGAAAAAGGGTGTGGTTGACGGGTAGCGTAAATCCTAGCGGTCCTAGGCGGCTTAAACCCAAACCGAGTTATAAAAACGTTTAGTAGGTAGCATAATCCCTAGTGGTCCTAGGTGGCATAAATCCTAGCCGAACATTCGAGAATTCATGGTAAGAAAATACAGCTAGATCAAGGGTGACAGTCCAAACGATTTCAAGGATAATGGAACTACGTTGAAGTAGTGTAGAACTACGTGAGGAAGCCCATAGGATTTACAGCAAAGGACTAAACATATACATGGAAAGAAACATACGAGTTGGGAAAACCTACATTAGGTTGACATGGACCATTTCATTGGGCAAGGGACATTTTGTAGCTAACACATGACACGGGTTGGGATACTAGTACAGAAGGTGTAGGGCAAATATACTCGATAGAACCTTGGGATGTTATACTCGATAGAACCTTGGGATGTTATACTTGATTCATAGTGACCGTAGTTTATCTTGATACAGTAGTTCATCCTGTTACCTTGGTTTAGCTTATCTATCTTGTCATCATCCTTATGTTTACTTTCAGTTTATACATGTCATGTTACCTTTACCTGTTTTTATGCTGGAAGTAGACTTACCAGTCTTTATGACTGACCCCGTTTTCTTTCGCCTCTTTGTCTTCCGTTCCCCCCTGGTTTTCAGTGAGGAAATACTGTTATTTAGCTCGGACTTCTTCTGCTTCAAGGTCATCATGTATGGATTTTTCTTGGCTATGGCTGCTTTACCGTTTTACTTGGGGAATATTTTATGACTGTGGTTTTATGCTTCTTTAACTATTACAAGACAGGTTTCCAATGTAATGGCTTTTAAAGGCATTTTGATGTAAAAGGCTTTAGACCTTATAATTTTATAAGGTAATGAAATTTGGTTTTCTTCCGCTGTTTTATATGTTCTGTCTTGTAATATTTCTGTGCATGTTTACCTAGACAACGCCCCTCCAAAGCTAGTGCATTCTCTTGTGAGTGACCCTGGAGGAGGTGGGGTGTTACATTTGGTATCAGAGCAGAAGGTTACCAGACTGGGCAAAAGTTTTAAAACCTTCTGAAAACTATTTGAAAACCGTTTACAAAGAAGCATTTTTCAAGGAAAGTTTTATTTTTGAAGGCTATTCCCCAAAGTCCATTAGCATTATCCTTTGTTTCCTTGATTGAATCTCTTTTCCTTTCTTTTCTCCACCTGTAGTCACAGTGGTTCGAACTGCAACTAATCCTTTTCTAACTACGTCAGTGTTTTCGGTACGATGGAGGTAGTTCTCGAGAGACCTGTTACCGTGTTATAAGAAAGGATAGTAAGAACAAGGATAAAGGATACAAGCTTAAGGACAAGCAACTTGTTGGTATGGCTTAATTCACAAAGGAGGAAAAAGGTGAATGATAAAACCCATGACAAGAGAGAGTATCTCTAGTAGGGTAAAAAGGGAAAGATAATCAAGTATTATGAGACGAGGACAAGATCATCAAGAGGGCAATTGTATGCTCTCACTGTTAGCGTACCTAAGAAGGATGGTAACGTTTCTGTGAAAGGTTTAGCTTTTCTTCTCTACCATCCCGTCAGGACTTTGCTTTGATCACCGCATCATTTAAGTCTGCTTCGATAGTTGAGTCTATGCACCTTCGTACGAGCATAGTAGAGGATCCCATTTTTGTCTCAAATCTTGTTGAGGAATCGGTCCATTTATTCATGACTTGTTTGGATTTGAGGACGCCTATGACTTTTGGGAATAATGCTTATGCTTTTAAGCTATGGGTTGCATTCTAGGAATGGAATGGTTATCCAGTAAGGGTATCATTCTCAGTTCTGAAAGGAGGGTAGTTAGGCTCTTGACCTGCCTCGGTAATACCCTCGAAGTCTCGTGTAACCTTTAGGGTTCTGTCATGATTGGTTACCTAGAAGCTCTTGATGCAATTGTTGGTAATCCGTTCGAGTAGAGTTCGCCACTAAGGCGGATGGTTCATTTCACTTGTGCATGAGTTATGGAAATCACTCTAGTAAGTACACTTGGTAACATGGTTGGCATCTGTTTGTTTTCAAGAGATAAGTTCTTCTACGTGGAATGCCGTAGAGCGAGTAAACGAGATCCATGATTCACTAGTGAATTTTGGAGAGCTTACTTGAAACCATGAGTGCACGGATATGGTTGAGCCAAGTATACTAGAGGGAGAATAAGTAAAAGTGGAACAAGAGGCGACAATGAAGTGAGTTCCAGCTCATATTTGGAAATAGGAGTTAAGAGGCCACGAAATCATGAAGTTAAAGATGGTCAAAGCACAATGGAATTAAGCTCAAGCAAATGCGACTTAGAAGATTGAAGACAAGATACGCGCATCATATCTCTTTTTAAGAGTATATTCTTGATCCCTGTTTTCCTGTAGAGCTTACCCGCATGCTATCCTTTATGCATATCCTCTCGGTCCTATTCTCGATCTTATTTCTGTTGCAAACTCCATAGGGGGTATGATTCATCGGTTAATAATACATGTCAGGGTTTGAAGGTGTCCGTTAGATTGACTAAACCTTTTGGGCTTTATAGGATATGGGTTGGGTTTAGAAAGGGGATTTCTTGTAATCCAAAAAGGAGTTTATCTTGTTTATCTTCTCGGTCCTATCTTAAGGACCTTAGGTAGAACCCTGTGAATGTAAACATGTATTTGACAACATGTTATGATTGATATGGTTGCAAGTGGTTGCAAGTGGTTGCTCGTGGATGCGCGAATACACACTAGGCACTAGATCGGCTCAGTCACATTTCATATGTATACGTGTTTATACTTGTTTATGGATGAATTTGAATGTGTTATCATGTGAATATTGCATACGGATGAATGATTGTGCACACATATAGTGTTTATGTGACTAGGACTATTTGCATACATATGGATTCATGGAACTAAACATAATTTAAATTTAGAAGATCAATCAGGCCTGATCATTTGCATTAGATAAGGAACATATACACACACTTTCTGCATATGTTCATATGGTATTAGAAATCTTTTAAGGACAATGGTTGCTTGTGGATGATGTTTTGAGTAGATGGATGATGGATGGTAGGATACGTTCTTCCTAATTTGGAGATTTCGGGGACGAAATCCTTTAAGGTGGGGAGAATGTAACAACCCGAATTTTTATAACATGTTAAAACAAGAAATCAGGGCAGAATTAAATTTAAAAAAGAATCAAGAGAAACGGGTTGTGCCGTTGCGTTCATCTCGGAATTCTGGTTGGAAACGAGTCCGAAATTTCGTAAATCGGAGTCCGTATGACCGAGATATGGCCTCTAGAAGTTTCACGAAAAATCAGAAAACGAAAACAGATTTTCAAATTTCGAATTTAGCCCCAAACAGACTGGGCGGGAAAATTTCCCGCCCAGCCCCAGGTCGACTTGGGAGTCGACAGGGGAGTCGACCCCCCCAGGGACCAGGTCGACTGGGCAGTCGACCTGGGTGTCGACCTCCCTGGTCGAGCCAGGTTGGCCTGGTGCACCTGCTTGCTCCTTTGGGTATGTTCTGTTGGCCTGTGACGAGGTTGGATGGTTCAGATCTAAACTAGGGTTAATCTTAGGGCCTGAACTAGTCCTAACTTCTATAAAAACACCCTAAGACCTAGCCTAATTCACCAAAAATCATCCTAACAACAAAGTGCTGCCCAAATGTCTCTGGATCATGGCCTCCATCTTCAACTTCAAGGGCTTAAGCATGCAAACTAGATTCAAGTCAAAGGAGAAAGCTTTCTACATCAAATCAAGGAAGTAGAGCATCATCTCAACACCGTTCTACGACAAATGCTTGCTCATAAATCTCTAGCCACGCTTTGTAAGTTCAAGCTACTTTTAGATCTAAACGGTAGTTCTAATGTTGACATGGAATAAAATGAGATGAAACCTAAGTATGTTAGTCTATGTGAATCTAGTCTTGCCCCTCTCTTGAACCTATGACTTGTGGGCTATTTCTTAGTGATTAAATCATGCCACTTATGTTGTGTTTGACCTAGTTTATCATGTAAGATTGAATCTTGACTTGTGGAATGTTGGCATGAACTCTTAGAACAATTTGACATCTGGAACATTCATATGAACTTGACTTGGGGCTTATGCATGTAAAAGAACCTAAACCCCTCATGACCATTTACATGCCTATGATGATGAACCTAGTGTTATGCCATCATACATGTTTGAGGCCAATCCCTTTATGCTATCATACATGTTTGTGGCCAATCCCTTTATGCTAGCATACATGTTTGAGGCCAATCCCTTTATGCTATCATACATGTTTGAGGCCAATATGTTGTCATATTATTCCTAATATGTTGACTCGCTTTCACTTGCGTTGGGAATATGCCTTGGGTAGTTTAGGCAAACTTGAGATGGGCTATGAAACTTAACATGAATTAAGTAACGGGACAATGGGCATAAGTGGAAAACGTGGACCTTGTCGTAGCCTAAATTTGACATGAACATGACAAGTAGAAAAACAGGAAAGTGGCCAACTCGAGGTTGGGTTGAGTTTGTAGCATAAACCGGCCCGGAACCGCCCGGCAAATCCAGTAGCTACAGACAATAAGACCCAATGTGAGTAGTTGGTCATATCGCGCTCAAAACCCGAGGTTAGACTAGGTTGTGGTGTAAAGCTGCCCGGACCCGCCCTGCGTAACCAGTAACCACAACAAAGTCTAATGTGAGAGGTTGGGCTGCATTAATTTACTTAATGCCACATGATAAGGTTAAGTTAGTTTGACTAATGGCACTTAACCGATATGACATAAATGTGTAGGTTAAGTAAGACCGGACTTGATTACTTAAAGACACTTAACTATATAACACGATTAGCAGATGGGTTAGTTTAACCTAAATAGGTTGATAACACCCGACTGGGATAACGCGATGCGTGGTAGGGTTAAGTAAACCCACAAGAATGATACTTAACCATTATAAATACAACTAGTGGATGGGGTTAACCTATACTTAACCAATCCGACTCGATAATTTAATGGGGTTAAGTTAACCTACACTTAAACAATTTTACTCGATGATTTGATGAGGTTAAGACAACCTATACTTAACCAATCCGACTCGACAATTTAATGGGGTTAAGTTAACCTATACTTAACCAATTTTACTCAATGATTTGATGAGGTTAAGTTAACTTATACTTAACCAATCCGACTCGATAATTTAATGGGGTTAAGTTAACCTACACTTAACCAATTTTACTCGATGATTTGATGAGGTTAAGATAACCTATACTTAACCAATCCGACTCGATAATTTAGTGGGGTTAAGTTAACCTAAACTTAACCAATTTTACTCGATGATTTGATGAGGTTAAGACAACCTATACTTAACCAATCTGAGGCGGTAGCTTGATGAGGTTAAGATAACCTATACTTAAATAATCTGACACGGTAATTTGATAGGGTTAAGTTAACCTATGCTTAACCAATCTGACACGATAATCTAGGGTTAAGTCATGAACTTCTTGATATACTTAACCAACTTGATACATGGTTTGTTGGGCTAAGTCTTGAACTTGAATAGTTAGCCAATTTTGACATGATTCGTAGGTGGGGTAAGTCATGAACTCGAATGACAACACTTAACCCATTAGACAAAACCCTAGTTCAGGGGACTAAGTGGAAAATCGTACTTAATAAGGATAACGGGAAGGGGAAACTAAGTGATAAACCATAGTTAAGGATAAGTAAGTAATAATTCTTAGTCAGGAGAATTGGACCAGTTCACAAATAGATGAGTAACCTGATATGGTATCTCATTGTTTAAAACAAACACACGAGCATGAGCGAATGTTTATCTGACTTAGATAAAGGCTCCAGCGAACTGGGTGACGAAGCGGTAGCTTCGGGGGACGTGAGGGTACTCTTGGTATCCCTCTGCGAGGTTGCAGATGATCCGCCTGGGCTCACAGAGGTTAAGGTCTGCGGTAGAAGAACCAAGGGTATGCCTTGGTTGCTGTGCGAGCAACCTAAAGACTGGGGTGGATTAGCGTGGATTCGGCGATACTTAGTTTAGCCCTGTGATAGCATGTCGTCGACTACCTACCATCTTTAGTCAATCGTGTACGTATGCGGAAAGGCAGAGAACTCCCAACAGACCATATACTTGCTATCTAGTTATGGGTGAGGTTGGCCAATAGGAAAGTGGGACATGGATGGCCGGAGTATAGTTCTCGTGCATGATTTTCTTGGATTGCCTTTCAGTAGTTGAGGGAGGGGTCACGTGGGACCATAACCACCGGTAGAAAAATAGACCTTGATATCTGCATCGGTAGATAACCTAAAACTCTCGACCGAGTCCTGTATTTCTTGATTAGCCCTGTCACGGAACTCGAATGGCACATTGAAATACATGTGCATCTAGACAGGGAAAATGATTAACGATACATACATGGGAAAAAGGGCGTGGTTGACGGGTAGCGTAATCCCTAGCGGTCCTAGGTGACTTAAACCCAAACCGAGTTACGAAAACGTTTAGTAGGTAGCGTAATCCCTAGTGGTCCTAGGTGGCATAAATCCTAGCCGAACATTCGAGAATTCATGGTAAGAAAATACAGCTAGATCAAGGGTGACAGTCCAAACTATTTCAAGGATAACGGAACTACGTTGAAGTAGTATAGAACTACGTGAGGAAGCCCGTAGGATTTACGGCAATGGACTAAACATATACATGGAAAGAAACATACGAGTTGGGAAAACCTACATTAGGTTGACATGGACCATTTCATTGGGCAAGGGACATTTTGTAGCGAACACATGACACGAGTTGGTATACTAGTACGAAAGGTGTAGGGCAAATATACTCGATAGAACCTTGGGATGTCATACTCGATAGAACCTTGGGATGTTATACTTGATTCATAGTGACCGTAGTTTATCTTGATACAGTAGTTCATCCTGTTACCTTGGTTTAGATTGTCTATCTTGTCATCATCCTTATGTTTACTTTCAGTTTATGCATGTCATGTTACCTTTACCTGTTTTTATGCTGGAAGTAGATAGGACTAACCAGTCTTTATGACTGACCCCGTTTTCTTTCGCCTCTTTGTCTTCCATTCCCCCTCCCCCCCTAGGTTTTCAGTGAGGAAATACTGTTATTTAGCTCGGACTTCTTCTGCTTCAAGGTCATCATGTATGGCTTGGATTTTTCTTGGCTATGGCTGTTTTACCATTTTACTTGGGGAATATTGTGTGACTGTGGTTTTATGCTTCTTTAACTATTGCAAGACAGGTTTCCAATGTAATTGCTTTTAAAGGCATTTTGATGTAAAAGGCTTTAGACCTTATAATTTTATGAGGTAATGAAATTTGGTTTTCTTCCGCTGTTTTATATGTTCTGTCTTGTAATATTTCTGTGCATGTTTACCTAGACAACGCCCCTCCAAAGCTAGTGCATTCTCTTGTGAGTGACCCTGGCGGAGGTGAGGTGTTACAAAGGTGGATCAATTGGAGAGCATCTTAAAGATTTTCAGAAAATTGTAAATCAATTGGCTGCCTTGAATTTAAAGGTGGATGACGAAACACAAGCTTTAATGCTGATGAGTTCGTTAGCGGAGAGTTAGGAAACGCTTGTTATTACATTGAACAACTCAAATTTAGATGGAGTCATTTCAATGGGTTCGGTAGTTAGCAGCATAATTAATGAGGAGATGCGGAGGATGAACCTTATGGAAGGAAAAGATATGGAGGCAACTGAAACTGAAACCCCAACTGAAAAGGCTTATATTGCAAGGCGAGGCAGTCATCGAAATATGGAAAGACAGTCAAATAGACCAGACATGAAAAAGGAATACATTTGCTTTTACTGCGACAAACCTGGTCATCGGCTGAGATTTTGCCATAAGCTTAAAAGGGACAAGGAGAAAATGAAGGCATTTGAAGAAGAGTCGGATGAACAAAATAATAATAACGACGATGAGGTGAAATTTGGTGAGGAACATGAAGGTAATGTTTTATGTGTTAATAAAGAAGAAAGAAAAAGTTGGGTCTTTGATTCTGGCGCGTGCGTCTACATATGCAATCAAAAGAATGCATTCATTGAATATAAAGAGCAAGATGCCAATGTGGAATCTGCTAATGGTGAAAAATTATGAGTTAAAGGGATAGGTTCTGTCAGATTGAAGATACATGAAGGAAGGGTGATGAAACTCACGGAAGTTAGGCATATTCCAGAAACTACAAAGAAACTTGTTTCTGCAGGACACTTGGAAGCAAAAGGTTGCATTTTTTCAACTCGAGGTGGATCACAAGGGTTTGGAAAAATAATAGGGAGATGTTGCGCGCTAAGAGAGATAGCAACAATATTTACAAAATACTTGGAAGGACGGTGGAAAATGAAGAAAGATCTCATTTTGTGGATAAAGGGGGAAATTAGCCTGAATTGAGGTGGAGTCGGCAACGTGAAGCCACAAAGCCTGCATGGAGGCCATTGTGGTATTACAAACATTTTTTATATCATTTTTTTTGTACATTTCATGAGGGAGATGCATCATTTGCAGGCGATGGTTGGGTTTGTAATGTGATTTTGTTTTTAGACTGATGGTTGTTGGAGATATGTGATATTTGAGTCAAGATAAAGTGTTGAATTTGTTGATTCAAATATTTTTTGAACAGGAAAATAATCAATTAATTGATTGGATCAATCAATTAATGTGATTTGTATGGAAGGAAGGTTGCTAATTATATTGTCAATCGATTAATTAATCAATGAGGTATAAAAAAAGGGAAGATATCCATTTTTAATTGACTGATTTTATAATGGAAAGAAATAAAATATATATTTTGGAGATTTTTTAGGTTCAATTAGAGTATTTGATTAGGTCTTCTATTTTCCTATATAAGCGGTTGTTAACTTTGGATTATTTGTACTGTAAGAGGGAATTCTTTTGTTTGGGATTGAGATATCTTCTCAATTGTTTAGGTTTTCTTTTGTAATCAATTGGTGGATTAATAAAGGTTTTGTCGGAAGGAATCCGTTTGTTATTTATTTTTCTCTCTTGTAAAATCTAATTGTGCAGAGATCATAAGGAAATTCTAACATTAAAATCGGTCGTGAAGCATGAGATAGGTTTAAAGGAAGAAATTCCATGGAGAAAATAGAAGAGAGAAGAGGCAGATATATGTAGGAGGCCATGGTTTCTTCAAACCTATATGGTAAGGGTAATGAGATAGAAGATAGCCTTGCGGCTGGGTAGGTTGGCTTACTGTTAACTTGTTTGGGCCGGATAACTTATATGTATTGGATGTGGGCTGGTTCATTTGTACCTTTTTTGCTTATTTTTAAAGTATGCGTTATCAGCAATTCCAGGACCCATTATATTATTTCTAATCATTTTCAGAAAAGCAAGAAAACATCAGCCTTCTATAAAAAGAAATTATAATACATTTTTTGTTTTTATACAAGTGTAGACTAGACCTGTGATAACTAGGTTTTTGTCAGTTGCTAAATGTAAATTATTGTTTGTTATAATTTATAAATTTATTGATTATAAACCATTATATAATACAAATTAATTTTAAATTAGTTATCGTTATTACCGAATTAATATTAATAAAAAATTAAGCATAAATTGTCATTATTAAGTATATATTATTGTTTAACATTATTTTTAGAAATTAATTATACATTATATTTAGAAATTATGTCCAAAAATAATCTAAAGTCGCTTTTTTTGAAAGGCAAGTAAACTTTTATTCGTACTACAAATAGTTATAAAGGACGGACAAGATATCAACATAGTGTGTGCTTTAGCTATACAACACACTCTTACACACGACTATACAATGTTAAGAAAAAACAAAAAACAAATTACAATTGAAACCCGTAAAAAAAAAATCATCACTACAAGCCAAATTACAATTAAACTCAATAATTACAGCCTTCAAACCGCATCACAAGAATTACAACATCATCAACACAGGAAACATTTTGCATAACATACATCGTGCATTGATGATACAGTGCAGAAGCACACAAAGCTCCAATTCCAAAGAAACAACTATTCCTTTCCAATCAAACAATTCCTGCTTTATTCTTGAATTCCAAAGATCCATAAGCTTAGTATAGGAAACAAGATTATCAACATACACAACACACATAAGCCGATAGCAAATCCATATCTAGATGAGCTTCAAGGCATCAAAGAAAACTATTACCAACCACATACTATCAAATGTGAACTGAAAACTCGAGAATGAACATTCTAATTCAAATTAAACTCAGCTAACATCTCCAAACTTCTATATAGGATTTATCCTGGTACGCCCTGGAGGAAATTTCATTGAATTAGGAAAAAAACTCTTCGAGCCCATAATCTATCCCCTCATCTAAATCATCAATACACTTCGCAGCTTTTTCTTATTAGCTCGCATCTTACTATTCTTAGAAACCTTAACTGAAGAGTTTGCTGGAGTTTCAGCTAATGGATCTTGACCATCCCCTTCAGCCCAGAATTTACCTTTAATTCTCATTGATGAGATCAAACCACTCTGAGTAGAAGTACAAGCAGGAGTAGAGACTGACGGTGGAGGCGGAATTAAATGAGAGGGAAGCTTTGAACGTGAATAAGGAGATGTCGTATTTACATCTAGAAATGTTAACCCTGAACTAGTAACAGGCTTCAAGTTAGCGTATGTGGTAGACTTTGAATGGGAATAATCTGAACTCGAAACTACCGAACTGCGCGCTAAGTTACACACAGTGGATATAAAACTGCCCAAAGTGCTACTAGTAGAACTATTCACAGTTTGAGTAGAAAAAGAAGGTGCATTAAAACTAAAAGTGGGTGAACATGACATGGTAACATTTTGAGATGAAGTAGATGTGAAAACTTTAGATACTGAATTGCTTAAACCAGAAGATATACTTGATGCAGCAACAGATGAAGGACACTTATCCAAATTCTCCCCTTCAAAATTAAGAATCTCTTATCCATATTTACAGTAGCTTCATCAAATAAATTCCCAGTTAATGTTTCATCATCTTGATTAGAATTGGGCATATCCATACCACCATTAAACCCAGTATCAATATTCACTCCAATACTACAATTAATACCAACTGTTGCTAATGCTTCAAAAGAATTAATATTTTCATTATTTGCAGTATTAACACTATTTACATTCTCATTGTTATTCTCCTCTCCTTTCTTCCTCCAGATCTTTTTTGTCTTCGAGTAAACTATTTTCCAATTTCTATCACTAGCATACAAATTATCTTATTTAACAAACTGATCGGCTAAATCATTGACTCCTCCATTAGCATCTACAAAATAGACATTATCCTACTCCTCATTACCCAATCCATCCTTTGCTCTGAAATCGTACATTGATGTTACGTGGCCAAAATTTTTGCAGTGAGAATAGATACTTGGTCTCTAGTCGTATTTTATTTGCACTGAAGGGCATTTATCTCCCAAACCATCGATTTCAATAAAATCAGGAAGCTCAAAATCTGGAGACACCTCAACTAATGCCTTTGCATATCTGAATCTATTCATTCTCTCAGTACTTGTGTCATAACAGATTAACCTACCAATGTGATTAACTACTGAATCTAAAGTAACTTTTAGAAATTTGAATATTTTATTAACTATTCAATTTATACAAAATTTTAGCATTTCACTTTTGAATTTTATGACGAATACAAAATTTTATTTTTTAATTTCATAAATATTTTCTAATTTCATAAATATTTTCAAGTTTAGCTTGTATAACACAATAACTAATTGATATCAATTATAACTATATATTAAATATTATTTTTAATTTTCAGAAATTGTAATATTTAATTAAGTGCTAAATTCACAAAATATTATTTTTTTTACTTTTAAATGTTATGGCAATTATAAAATCTTTTGAATTTTTTAATTTTATTCGTGATTACATAATAAATTATACATACCAATTAAAATTCTATAATAAATTCTAAATATCAAATATTATTATTGACTTTTAACTGTTAGTTATTAATTAATCATTAGCATATACTATTAATCATTTAATGGTTTTCATTAAAAGGAATAATTAATTATTAACTATTCAATGGTAGCTGATTATAGCAATTTTTAATTTTTAATTATCATATATCAAATATTATACATTAAAAACTAATTATTTATTAGTAATTATTAAATATTAATTATTAAAATTCAATAATTTATTAGTATGATTTAACATTCTGTTGGCTAGCTTTTTGACCAAGCCACCACGATTCATACACAAGTCCAATACGAAGTCCCACTCGTGAGGCTGCGTCGACCCATTCGTGATCTCCATGTCGTCTCTGGCTCATGAATGAGCTTCACTCTTCATGCGTGATATAGCATCATGACCCGTTCGTGATAAGAAGGCTAGGAACCAGCACGAAGTACGACCCGTTCGTGGGAAAGGAGCACGAACTGACCCTGACGCCAGAGATCAATGGCCAAGACTTGGTCATTCACGAGCCGTGAACCCAGGATCTGCTGACATCTGTCCATAATCGTCATATTGACCATTTCTCCATCAAGCCACAAACCAGTCCGAGATCCTCGGGATCCGTGCCACATGTCATCACGAACCGCCCGTTGATGTCGGCTATAAATAGCCCCATACTTGACATTTTTCAGGATCTTTTGGCTGTTCTGAGTATTGTTTCCACCATTACTGTTTTGTCGTTATTTCTTACCAATATTATTTCGAAATTGTAAGAGTGAGATTGAGAGAAAACATCGATTGTACTTGCAATTAACGTATAATTTGAAGCATATAAAGTGGACGTAGGCTCGTTAACGCCGAACCACTATAAATTTGGTGTGCTCTCTGTTGTTTCTTCATTTTTAGATATAATTCCCTGTAAATATGAAAAATATGGGTGTTAGAGCCAAATTTTGGTCCAACATTTTGGTTCTTTCACTGAGAACCAAAGTCTCAGCATATCGGTTTGTTGTTCTATTATCTGGATATTCAAGTCCGAAGAAAATAGTCCGAATCTCCACTATTTCAGTTTTTGAAGATTTTTGCGAAGTCAAATATCTTGGCTAGAAAGAAGTCTAAAGAAGTACGAGCTATGCGAGCAAACGAAGCTGCAAACGAAGCCTTTGAAGAAAGTTTTCATGAGTAGGCCGAGGAGGAGACCATGGTTCATGATACGCTGGGGGCGATCCGACCCATGGGAGTTGTTACGACTCGGTCACAAGACGTTGTCACGAACCCCCCTGCCGACCCTATCACAAACCGTCCAGAAGGAGCCACCATGAGTCGCATCTAGGGGAATGTCACGAATCAGGAAGTCGGTGAGGGAGTCACGAACCGGGTCTCAAAGGGGGTCACGAACCGCCCTGACCATAGGACCACAACTCGGCTTGGAAAGGAAATTATGGCTCTTTCTTCTCGTGCTGGTGCCTAAGCTCGACCTAGCTCGGGTTCTTTACGTATAAGAGAGAATGTTGATAATCAGTTCAACCCATCTGCTCCAGCAACTAAAGGAGATCTTTCTCGCATTTTTGATATGTTAGAAAGGACAAATGACGAGTTAGCAGCCCAAAGGCAAGAGAGTTCCTTGCTACGACATAATATCACTGCTATGGATAGGCGAATCAATGAAATCCAAAGACAGAGAACACCACCTCTATCCCCTCCTCTTACACCAGATTACTCATCTTCCTCGTCAGGGGAATCTCCGAGACCTCCACGATGATCATTGGAAAGGGATAAGAATATAGAACAGCTGCGATTTGGTTCGGTACCTTCTCGAGAGGAGGCGGCGCTTAACTTGTGGCCTAACAACTGAAATTTGAGTAATCCTGCAGCGCTTCCCAGAGCCCAAGTTGTTAATGATCCTGTCGAGAATCGACCACTGCAACCCCTTCGCCGTGTGATTAACCGTGGCAACAGGGGGCAAGGAGGCTCTACACAGGCTCCAGACTTCGCAGCAGAATGCCGAAAAGACATGGGAGGATCCCGCAGGGCAGGAAGTGTCGATCCTGAATCTACATTGACCAGTGCAAACCTTCAGTGGTCAGACAGATAATGGCAGACAGCGGTGGGCAGAGGAACGAAGATTAGGGTATTGACCGCAGCCATACTCACTTTATTGATGATATCTTGGACATTACATTCCCGAGGCGCTTCAATATGCCAACTATGAATCGCTATACGGGTAGGACCGATCCGGTCCAGCACTTAATGAGATACTCATGGTCCATGAATGCTACTGCAGCTCCCGACGCAGTAAAGTGTAAAGCGTTCCCTATATTCCTGGAGGATGTTGCACTACTGTGGTTTACCCGCTGGCCAGCATGATCGATATCCAGTTTCCGGGAATTGAGTGAAAGATTTTTGAACCAATTCCGGCTTCACGCTCAAAGGACTAAGAATTTCATTAAACTATCCCTTATTAAACAACATCCCGACAAGACTCTGAGGTCGTACTTGGGTCGATTCAACTTAGCTGTCACGGAGGTAAAGGACCCTCATCAGCAAACTGTTTTGATGGCCTTGATCGATGGGGTAGACAAAGATACTGAGTTTGGAAGACACCTCGCTGGAAATCCCCGTTTGACCAGGGAGGTGTAAAAAGCTAATGTTCGCTTACGTCAGGAGGAGATATACGCCAACCAAAAAAGAAAGGCTACCAATAAAGAGGATTTTCAGAGTAATGTGGCCATCAAGCAGACGGGAGACAACTCAGGGAAGGTAGAAGTTAATGTCGGGAACAAGAACCAAGGAAATGACAGCCAACCAGGGAATAATAATAATAATCGGAAGAGGAACCGGGAGAACGATTCCTAGAGAAGACCTCGGCCTAGGTTATTTGAGAACTTTACACCATTAAATGATATGTTGGATAATATCTTCATGGACACGTATAATGTCCTCCAGTATAAGAGGCATCCCCCGAGAGACTTGACAGAGAAGGAACTTGAGACAGGAAAATTCTGCCTCTTCCAACAGACTCATGGTCACACCACGAATGAATGTCGCCACCTGAGAGATGTGGTCGAAAGGCTACTCCAAGAGGGAAAATTAGATGAGTACGAGGCGACTCCAAGATAGTAGTGAACCAGGTCACTGAAGAGTTTCAAGCCAAGAGTCCGTGGCTGATATCATATTTGAAAGAAGTGAAGAAGTTGCTGGACGATTTTGATCACTATAGCATATCTCATATTCCTCGTTTGGGGAATCAAAAGGCAGATAAGTTGGCAAAGATGGCTAGTTCTAACAATCCTGAAGACACAGAGCTAGTACCAATTGTAGTGCTACAGTCTCTTAGTATAGATCAGACGGAAATTGATCCAGTACTGGAAACTGAGCCCGAGAGGGAGTCATGGATGACTTCTCTTAAGAATTTTTTGGTGAATGGAACGCTTCCGACAAGGAAAAGTGAGAGGCGTGCAGTTATTCGAAAAGCCTCCAGATATGTGTTACAAGACAAAGTCCTGTATAGACAGGGATTCTCGATGCCTCTCCTCCGGTGCATAACTCATGATGACATCGAGCACGTGCTAAAAGAAGTACACGAAGGCGAACGCGGTGAACATACCGGAGGACAAACACTGGCAAAGAAGATATTGAGGTATTGTTATTTCTGGTCGACCGTCAACAAAGATGCAGCCAAGTATGCACGACGTTGTGACACATGCCAGAAATTTTCCAAGATCCCCAGGGCACCTCCAAGTCAGTTGACGACGATGATGAGCCCGTGGCCCTTCGCTATGTGGGGAATTAACATTATTGGAAGTCTCCCCATAGCAAAGGGCGGAGCAAAGTTCGCTATAGTGGTCGTGGTTTACTTCGCTAAATGGGTCGAAGCAGAGTCATTAACCACGATCACAACCAAGCGAGTAATTAACTTTGTCGTCAAAAACATCATATGCCGATTCGGGATTCCGAAAGTCATTATAACAGATAACGGAACCCAATTCGATAGCGCTGGGTTCCGAAATTTTTGCCAGAAATACCACATCGAGAAAAGGTACACCTCTGTGGCGCATCCGCAATCAAACGGACAGGTCGAGGCAGCGAACATGGTGATCAAATCCATTCTGAAGAAAAGATTCAAGAGGGCCAAATCCATGTGGGTCGATGAGCTACCATTGGCGTTACGGGCCTACTGGACAACGTACAAGTCGGCGACGGGCCACAAACCCTTTTCCCTCGGTTTTGGAGCGGAAGAAGTCATCCCGATTGAGTTAGAAGTACCCTCTCATAGAACCACTTACTATGATCCTATGACAAATAATGAACTTCTCCTCGAATCCCTGTACATGGTTTAAGAGAAGAGGGATGAGGCCGACCTGTGTGCCTTGAGACACAAGCAACAGGTCACTTGGTATAACAACAAAAAGGTTCGAGCCTGAACCTTCGAGCCCAGAGACTTGGTTCTGAAACATGTCTTTTCTCCCCCAAACACATTTGGGCCCGAAATGGGAAGGTCCGTATTCCATTATACGGAGGCTTGATAATGGAACCTTCAAGATAGCGACCTTGAGTGGAGATGAAATCCCCAGAGTGTGGATTGCCCAGCATTCGCGGCATAACCTGACAAAAAAATTTCAGTTTTGTTCTTTTGTTTTTAGGACCATGTAAACAGGCACGACTTGCCTAGAACAGTCTGGTTATTTGAGCAAAAGATTATAAAGTGGACGTAGGTCATGATTCGACCGAACCACTATAAAAATATCGCGTGTCATTTAATTTTATCGCACCAATCCTTATTCACTTGTTCATTCTTTATTCATGTAAATTGTTGTAATCATGATATTTGCTATAAACTTCATTTAGACCAAGGAAGTCAGCGATAACCAAATCCCCAAATGTGCAATGAAGTAAATGACGCCGCCATCAACACTCTAACTCTTAACATACGAGAGAGAGTATAAAGGACGAGAAATGACGTCCACCACTCTAACTCTCTAGATGCGAGAGAGAGTATAAAAGGATGAGAAGATAACGTCCACAAGGCGTGAAGGTGCACCATGATTAAAGACGCCTAGACAACACTCTAACCCGCTGAAGGATCGGAAGAGTACAAAGGCGCTAGAGACTTAGCGCCACAAGAACTCCTGCCCCGCTGAAGGACCGGGGGGGGGGCATGCACCATATAAATGATTGACTGGGGGCATACTCATACTTGCACACATAAAAGTGTAGCTCAGAAATTTTAAAGTTTTATTGCTGGAATGGTTCATGATTCGATTCTAACTTAGTAATGTTTTAAATGTTCATGACTAAGTATGATAAACTTGCAGGAACATGGCAGTGCAAAAAGAAATGGAATTTCGTTAAATGATGCATGTCTATACAAAGAAGCTAGAAAAAAAGTGAGGGCCACTCTCACAACTACATCACATGGCCAGTGGAAAGCTTAAAAACAAAATATGGACTAACAGGAAACTCTACTTGTGCTCGGCGGACGACTTGGGCCTCTTCCCCTTTTTCTGCTTCTCCAACTCTTCCTTGTCAGCATCAGATTTATCATGTTTCTTATACGAAGCATGATATCATCTGCAATTTTCTGATCCAACACCCTTATAACCAGATTTCACCATACTCTATTTTGGGAAATCAGTGCACATAATTCAAATTTTGAATAAAACTTTTATTTGTGGTATTTAGTTTATATAGCAGTTAGAAACATATATACATGCCATACACACATGTGTGTGTATATTAAAATACAAATGAGCATGTTTAGATGTATGATATAGGACTTTTTTTGAACCAGGCTCATCTTGAGTTACTCATGGAGCTATTATTGTTGTGCCATAAAGGTTGACTTGACTTGTTTGAGCCTGTAACTGTACAAACAAAAAAATTCAATTATGTATGCCATGATGATATATACATAGATTTTTTTTCAAAAAATACAAATAAACATGTGCCTATATGCAAAATCTGGCTTGATCCTCTATCATTATTAAGTTGGGTGTGCTTATTGTCTACGATGTGATCTACAATTTTCACTTTTTCCTTGAGCCTGATTTGGAAACTTGGAAGTTGAATTCTATTTTTTGCTATCATATTTCTTACTTTCAGTAGCATATATAGGTATGGGTACTATATAGGCAAAAATCAAGTAAGTAAAATAAGTGGAACCTGGATTTATCAAAGTGCACCCAAAGTTTCGTAGATCCGTCAACTCGAAACAGGTATGTTTCAAAATTTTATTTTCGTGCGGTATTTCTGCATATTTGCTATTGCCTGTTATTATTGATTGATTTTACTTCCGGACACACAAGTATGCAATAATAAATGATATATATATATATAACTTTTGAAGTTATAATTTTTGTTTCATACTTTATTCAATAACAATGTTTGTAATGTACTTTGTCCCATGTATTGAGTCTATTTCAAGAAAGTCAAAGTAAAGGACCTTCTGTAATTTTATGACGACCAATGTAGAATGAGCCTTGCACATTTGGTTACAAAATTCATTATTCTTCTTCCAAGTTTGGGCATGATAGTTAGCACTTAGGAATTTCACCTACCTCACTGAAAATATATTATCATTGATTATTTTCTTAAGGTTTATTTTAACGAATGATAGTTATATTTCTTTTCTGACTATAATAGAGAATGTTGTTTGATCATTACATATGCTATTTTGAAAAGGGACTAAAAACTGAGTTTCGATAATGCTATGGTGGGTTGTATATTATAGCGAGCTGTTATCGATATTGAACCACTGATCTGTTAAATTTGTAGATATTACAAGCGATAATGATATTCATGAATGAGTGATTTCATTGTCAACTTACTTGAATCTTGTGAAGCCTTGGTCCGTAAATCAGAAGATCATTAAGTGGGTTCTAGGATTTTTTAGTGTGATAAATTTTCATGAAATATGTTGATTCCCCTTACATATCCACTTATAAAGCATCTAATATTATGTTATTTTTAGAAAACTTAATCAATTGAAAGAGGTTTTTTGGTTAGGTCAAAGATAGTATAAATTTTGAATTTTCTACAAGCAAATGTAATTAGATTCAATTTTCATTGTCAACTAAGAAGATTAATTTGTCCTTTTTTAATTGGAAGAAATATGAGAAGACGATGTGGGGTGGTGGGGTTAATGAAAGAGATTAGCGAAAAACAACTGTAAGAACCATTATTACATGTTTCTGAAGTTAATATCAAAAAAAAGTTAAATACCTTATAATTTTTAAACTATGACAACTACCATACCTTTAAAATGAGAAAAGGCTCTATCCAAGTATTTTGATATAAACACGAGTGAAACTTAGTTTTTCCAATTAAACAGCTCAAAGGACAAAGATATTATCTTAATTTTTATACTATTAGGAAAAACATATTTTGAACTTTCTATAATTAGTTTTATTTCCATTTCAAAATAATAACTTAACATTCTCCTAATCAGTGCAAATGCATGAAACTTCCCCAAAAACTATACATGCAAGTACTAATTCCATAAGTAATATAGTACATGTATATGGCAATATAATTGTTTCCTTTTATAATTTTGTATTTTAGATTTGTTAGCTTAATTAATATTCATAGCGTATAAATGGTGTATGTATAGTAAAATAGTGGTATGATGCTAATGGAATTATACCTTTTGTTGCAACACAAATGCATGAGAACTTTAGTAATAAACATTACGGCTATGTAAATTAAGTGACCTAAGTTTGAAGATGAATTAACTCAGTGGGTTTAAATGATCAGTTATAGATATTAATAAAAAGTCAGATTTTAAAGATACTAGAAATGTTTTTTGTTTTTGTTTTCTAGAAGTGGGACAAGGAAAGAGATATAATAAAAGTGTGGTGATAAATAAAGTTTTCAATTTTAGGATGAATAATAATAAAGTGGAAGTGGACGTTGAATCAGTTCCACTATTTGATGGAGCTGGATAAACATTTACTATTATCTTGATTTCCTCTCAATTTTTTCTTCCTGTCAAATTATTACTACCTGGAATTATGTCTTTTCTATACTATCACAACATAGAATTGTAATACCTTAAAAGGTATAGTTCCTAGTTACCAAGGGTCCTAATTAGTTTTAACGACTTGACAGTGCAAGGACTAGTTGATGAAAAATTGGAGGAATGGTTTCCTATTATTACTTCTTGTATACAGGTGTGCAGCCTTTTGCACATACCCGAGGACATGTTATCTTATACATGGCGTCTTCAACTTGTTCAAGGACAAGTATGTTTATTATTATTTTCTTTATTATTTCCTATTATAACACCACAAATTCAAAAAATTACCACAAATTCAAAAAAATTACCTGCTGCGTTTGTTGTAAACTCATGCAAGATGGAAGACACGCAGAAGATTGTAAAAGTAAGTTATCATTTGATTTTTCTATTTACTGTTGCTAATCCACATGATGTTCTATCTTCATCTTGGTCTTGCCAGTTGGAAGGATTGTTCAGTATAACTCTGCTGCATTTTGATTGCTTTATTTACTGTTGATATTCCAGATGTCCACTTCATATTGCCGCACTGGACTAGGTACGATTTCGGTATACAACATCATACCTGCGCTGTTTTAAAATAGAGCCAGAGAGCCTGGTATGTTTTTATCTTCATTTTCATTTTTAATTTGTGCTTTTATTTAACATTTAGGCTTCCATCAAAGCCGCAACATAAAGAGAAAGATAAAGAATAGAGAATTGAGATGCAACATAAGAATGACCATTATGTTTTCTGTGGTGCTGGTTAACTGTCTGTGGTTTGTTCATTCATGGGGTTGTTATTGATGCTGCTTTGTGGTTTCATGCTGCTCCTATGAATGTCTTTTTCTATGCTGATGATCTTGTCTAAGTTGGGTTTGTTTAGGTGCTTTTTCTGATAGAGTCCTTTCTGGATGTTTAGTTGTCGTGTTTCTTTCCTAGTCTGTGTTTTGAGTTTATTCTGGAGTCCCTTGAGTGGGAGTTATTATATTGCTCCTTTATTTTCCCATGTGGTGGTGTTGTCGTTTTTTTTTTTTTTTTTCGTTTGAGCAGGGTGCTTAATTTTTTTTTTTTTGTATAGGGTTAGTTCTCCTACAGTGGCATTTGTACCCAGCTCAAACATTATGTATCTCTATTATGTAATATAAGTACCCATTTTGTTTTAAAAAAATGAATGAAATGTCGCATTCGTTGTAAGCTTGTAGATATTTTGTTATAGTAAAATTTGGGGTTTTCGTACAATATATGATTTGGTATTAAGTATTTATCATGCTTGATGTTTTTTTGTTTTTGAAATTTGGTTAGGAATTTTTACTATTATAAATTTGTATAGTTGAAAGGACTAATATTTGCTAGTGCTATAAGATTTTGAATGAGATATGGTTTAGCTATACCAAATCAGCATGAACTACTAACAATTATAATAGTTGGAATTACAAGATTTCATAACGATTATAATTATTGGAAAAAAAATATGTTCCAACAGTGTTAAATGTTGGTAAAATTGAAAATTGCAACAGTTATAACCGTTTGAAGTACAAATTTTCCCAACAGTTATAACCGTTTGAAGTCCAAACTGTCCCAACGGTTATAAGCGTTGGTAGATACGTTACAAAATTTGCCACGTACCTTCTACCAACGGTTATAATCGTTGGTAAGTTGATTTGTAACATTTATAACCATTATAAAATGACAATTCTGGTGTTGTGATTGGCATGTATATACTGTTAATTATCTATTATAAGTTACTTAATTATAATAGTTCAATATTAGTGGTTAATTATGCTAAATGACTAATCAATACATTTAATAATATTAACTATAGTTTACTAGTTATTAATAGTTAAAATAAATAAATTATTATATATATATAAGTTGCTAATTATAGATAATAATTAGTAATTATAAGTAGATAATCTTTAATTATAAAAAAATTATAAATAATGGCGTATATAAACCGTCGTTGATAATTACTATTCTAAATTACCATTCATAAATTATTAACCAATATTAATTATTATTTTTAATTATATGTAACCAATTTTAATATTATTACCAATCAAAAAAAGCCAAATATAAGTAACACTACTTGCTTCAGTTGTAAGGACAACCAAAGCAAATAATACTATATTGCTTCAGTGCATTTGCTTCAGTTGCATGGACAATCGAAGCAAATAATACTATTTGCTTCAGTTGCATGGACAATCGAAGCAAATAATACTATTTGCTTCAGATGCATGGACAACCTGAGCATATAACACTATTTTCTTCAGTTATTTGGACAACGGAAGCAAATAACACAATTTACTTTAGTATACTTGCTTCTACTATAATGATAACCGAAGTAGATAGCACTATTTGCTTTGGTTGTATGGACAACCGAAGAAAATAGCACTATTTGCTTCAGTTGTATGGACAACCAATGCAAATGAAGTGAAGTAACAGATGTGTTTTGTAGTAGTGTCACACGTGAACCACCTCTGCGTACCTATTTGTCAGTCCATATCTAAGCTTTGCCATTGAATGATCTCAGGTCCGGTTAACCCATTTTTCTTCGCCTCTTATCATCAACGTTGTACGACCTCAAGCCGTTATTGTAATCCATTCGCTCTTATGTGCAGCAGCCATTTCAGGCAACTTCTTACTTTGTGAGATATTCAACTGGTGGTCTCGGCATAAGAATGGAGGCCGACTCTAATATGGAGTCTTCAAGGTGAGCAACAACTCCTTCTATTGGACTTGATTTCGTGTTTCGACTTGGTTTTAGTCTAACACGCCACAAAATACCCATCCGGCCTAGACCGGACGAGATCGCGGATTGCGTGAGAACACGACGCATCAGAACATAAACATAAGAACATTTCATTGCTATTACAACAATTTACATCAGGGTACAAGAATATATCAGGGTACGAATAAACATTACAGAGTGGAATTACAAAATCATAGATTAATAATTTACATAGCAGGGAAATAAAATTTATAAATACAATGCATAGCGGAAATACATCAACTGACACAACTGTAACACCCCGTGTATTCTATAACAGTGAAATTCATAAATTAAAGCATAACTAATTTCAAATCAAAGAATTAAGGGAAACGGGATACGCCATTGTGTTCGTCTCGGAAAAATACGCGAAATAAAGTCCGAGTTTTCGAAAAACGGAGTCCGTATGAAGAAGATATGGCCTCTGGAAGTTTCAGAATTCAGGTTAAAATTCAAACAGACGAAAACAGCTCAGAAAAACAAGTTTAAAATTCAAAATCGGGCCCAATTGGCCAGGGCGGGAAAATTCCCGCCTAAGGCACCCAGGTCGACTTGGCAGTCGACCTGGGCTAGCCAGGTCGACAGGGCTGTCGACCTGGGTAACCCGTGTCGACTGCCAAGTCGACACGGTGTCGACTGGGCTGCCAAACTGGCCCCAGAGCCAGGTCGAACCCAGCCCACCCTGGCTGGCCTGGTCTGTGTTTGGTCGATTTTCTGAGCCTTGCCTTGTCACTAGGGCTAGGTGTCAGCTCCTGGTTGGTCTCTCCTTCAAACGAACGGCTATCATTGAACCAAGCTTCATCGACGGTCTAAATCAACTCACAAACTCTATAAAAAGGACCTAAGACTAACCCTAATTCACACAAACTAAAATGGAGCTGAGACCGTCATGTTGCTGAGGAGAGACTAAAGATAGCCGTCGGAAATTGAGAGGCAATTAGGAGAATAAAAAAAAGCTTAAAGCAACGTCAAATCAATCAAAACAACGCCTAAAACAAAGGATAGCATCTCAAAATTCAGAATTCAGATTTCTGAATTGAAGAGTCGTCATACGCTGTAAGTAGAGTGCTATTCCGATATGAATTAAATAATTGTGTTGATTTGTGTAATGTAAGAAATGGAATTGTGGCGATAATAATCTATATTTGTATGTTGCTTTGATGCAAAACGATTTGGGAATATTATGGTATACGATTGGATATTTGCAAGTACGCGATTTGCGTTGGAAACGAAATGGAATTGTGGCGATAATGGCTTATATTTGTATGTTATTTTGATTCTAACGATTTGGCAATGCTATGGTTTGATTCATACAAGTATGTGGCTTATGTTGACAACCACATGTTGTGGAATTTTGATTGGGACTTATGCAAACATATGATTCATATTGAAAACTACATGTTTGTGGTAGTTATTTATAACACCCATTTGATAATTGCAAGCATATGATTCATGTTGAAAGTAACAACTATATGTTGTAATAATTTATTTAAGATTCATACAAGTATATGATTCATGTTAACAACTAAATGTTGTAATAATTTATTTAAGATTCATGCAAGTATATGATTCATGTTAACAACTATATGTTATGATATTTTAATTGGAATTCATGCAAGTCCATGATCTATTGTTATGACAACATGATGTAAAATTCTATGGTCATCTTTAGTGTAATTTGATTCACCTAAGTATTATGATTCATATGAAGTTATGTTGGAATTGGCATCCTAGTTCAAGTATAAAAATCATATTTTTGTGATAGTGACAAAAGCACGCATCTTTGTAAATTTGTATTAATTTTATGAACATGACTAAACTGTGTTCGTTATTATGCCCAATTGAAAAACATGTTTTTAGGCTCATGTTGTTATCATAAGTTACATTAGAATTACATTCCTCTTACAAGTTTACATAGATAAAATAAAAACCATGATGTAAGTTTAGATATGTTTATGCTATAATTCTATGAATAGAATGAAAACCATGATTCATATAAGAATTAGGTTGGGATAATTCTAGTTGAACCATACTTTTGTATCAGTGACAAAAGTAAGCACATTTTTGTTAACATGTAGTGATTTTATGAACATGATTAGTTTATATTATGCCTAAATAAAAACATAGTCAAGACCATGTGCCAATAATAAGGATATCTAATTTAGTTAGATTCTTAATTTCAAGTTTACATGGTTAGTTGAACCTATAATTCATGTTTAAGTATTGTTTATGACATAATCATATGAATAGAATAATTCATGTTTAAGTATTGTTTATGACATAATCATATGAATAAGATCATTCATGCTTAGGTATTGTTTATGCCATACTCATATGAATAGAATAATTCATGCTTAGGTATTGTTTATGCCATACTCATATGAATAGAATAATTCATGTTTAGGTATTGTTTATGCCATAATCATATGAATAAGTGATTCATGTTTAAGTATTGTCTATACCTTAATTATATGAATAGAATGATTCATGTTTAAGTACTGTTTATGCCATAATCATATGAATAGAACGATTAATGTTTAAGTATTATTTATGCCATGATTATATGAATAGAACGATTCATGTTTAAGTATTGTCTATACCATAATTATGTGAATAGAATGATTCATGTTTAAGTATTGTTTATGCTATGATTATATGGATAAAATGATTCATGTTATGCCATGATTATATGATGTTACAATTGCAAGTTCACATGTGCCTATTTTATGTTAATTGAATCGTTCGTTGCAAGCTCATGCGTTCACACTCCCCTTTTTCATGTTACCTTATAAACACCATGTTATAGCCTCCCCTTTTCATATGGCTAAATTGGGTTTAAGTATTAAACCCAACACACCTTACATTGGAACGAACGTATAAAACGAGGGTAATGACGTTTGGGCTAAAATACAGAACATATGTGTTGGCATGTTTAACGCACGCCAATAACTTTGAAAAACAATTAAGTGGCATAAATAAATTTAACCAATAAAGATGAATTTGAATAATGGGCCGCAAATATTTACATATAAAAAGAAAAGAGACAAAATATGTAAATGAAGAAAAATACGATGTGTTTAACCCGAGGTTGGATTGAGTTGTGATGTAAACCTGCCCGGAACCGCCCGACTGTCCAGTAGTCACAACAATACCTATCCAATGTGGGTGGTTAAACACGGAGCCCAATAAGGACCCGAGGTTAGACTGAGTTGTGGTGTAAGACTGCCCGGACCCAACCGGCAACAGGCAGCCACAACAATACCTGTCTAATGTGAGAGGTCAAGGCTTTAATAAGACAATTAAGGCTGAGTCAGGATTGATAGGATTAAGTAAATTATATTAATACTTAATCAAAATGGAACATGCTAAACTAAACAGACTGATTGGGGGGGGTTAGGTTTATAAAACACTTAACCAACTTAGCATGTTGGCTAGAAATAGAAAACCTAGTAGTGGAGGACCCTTTTCGCAGTAACCCTACAATGTATCATGATACCCTGAAACTAGGCAGGGTGGGGCACGATTACTGGGCCGATTGTAAGAGGTCAAATCGTCGGCGGTGGTGCAGCAGTGTAGGTTCTAACGGGGTGCGGGCGTGCACACACTCCGCCGCAGAAAAATAAGGCACTGGGCACCAGTAGCATACCTGTGCATTCTAGGATTGTGTCGGGCCGCCACCATGGGACTTGATACACCCCATGGTGGGACTAGCATAGGTAACTACAACATCGGGGGCCGTAAGACACATATGACTATGCGAGTAGGAGCCGATCATCATAAAATGGATCACTTCACCCTGATTATGGGGTGCCAGTTGGGAACTAGTTTATATGGGTTCAGAGATTAAAATGGGGTACGATAGTATATTCGACCCTAGACAACTTAACTAAGTTTATGGTGCTTTCCCCATTTCTAGTTTATACTTATCATACCCAGTTCTTTATTCATAGACTGAATAGTCCTAGACTTACTCAGGATTTATGTCTGACTCTACTTTTCTTTCGTCTTCTTTCCTTCCGTCCCCCCCCCCCCCCAGGTCCACAGGGAGGGAATGCCGCAGCTTGACCAGCCTTCATATCCAGCTTGAAGAGAAAGAATGTATTGCTTGGATCTTTTCGTTTTGGACTATGGCTTTGGACAGCAATTATGGGACTTTTGCAGTTTATTTATGTTTTCTTTATGCTTCTTTAAATAATGTAATCAAGACAGTTATGAAGATGTTATGTTTTTTGGAAGTATTGTAAAACAAATTATGGCATGGATTGTGTAACACATATGTTAATGAAATAAAAGTTGTTGTTTTCCGCTATTCAAAAATATGTGTTCTTATATCTGTCTTGTATATCTGTGACTTATACTTATAAACCTCCACCAAAATTAGGGCATTCCCTTTGAGAGTGACCCTAACGGAGGTGGGGTGTTTCACTTGGTATCAGAGCATAGGTTTACCAGATAAGATAAAAAGTTTCGAAAAATTATTTTCAAAAAGGAAATTTAAAGAAGCATTTTTTTAAAAAGATAAAATATTATTTATTTTAAAAAGGCAAAGTCCCCAAAGCCATAGGTACTGTCTTCTATCCTTCGTTTTGAATCTATCCTTTCTGTTTCAGCATGTCTGGAGGCCTTACTCCCCAGCTGCTGACGCTTTCACACCTCCCCCTCCACGTGAACCAACAAGCGGAAGAGTCCCAGAGTAGGAAGACGAATAATAGTCAACCAAGAAAGGATCGTAACAGTAATAATAAGAAACGGGAAAAAAGGAAATGCAATTTTTGTGGTATGGAAGGGCACATAGCCAAGGATTGTAGAAAGAGGAAAAGAAAGCTAGGAGAATGTTTTCATTGTGGGGAGACTGGACAAATCAGCAAAGACTGCCCTGAGGAGACAGACTTTGAGAAGGGCGGGAAAGACAACAAGTCCCGAGAGAAGAGGAAGTGTAAATTATGTGGCAAAGTGGGGCACTTAGTGAAAGATTGCTGGAAAAAGAAGGCCAAGATGAATGGTGGGTACTTTTCTTGCGGTGAGACAGGCCACATGGCTAAGGACTGCCCAAAGAAACGAGGACAGGGGCAGAGGGCTGGATTCACCTCGGGGGCGCAGGTTCATGTGCTAGAAGCGCCACCTCTGCAACAGCGAGGTATAAATACTTCTATAGAAAATGTAGTTTATCTTTATGATCACCCCGTTCGCACTTTATTTGATTCTGGCGCGTCAAACTCCTTTATCTCGTCTGCTTTAGTAGAATCTCTGCACCTAAAAACTAGTATGATAGAGGACCCCTTAATTGTTTCAAACCCAATTGGGGGCCCATCTCATTTGTCTATGATCTGTTTGGGATTGAAAATTTCTATTCTAAGCGTAGAATTTCAATGTAGTGCCTTTGTGTTGGGCTTTTCGGGATATGGTTTGATTTTGAGCGTGGATTGGCTATCCAGTAATGGGGCCATCCTTGATTGTGAGAAAATGGTTGTTAGGCTCCTGACCCAGCTCGGTAACACTTTGGAAATTTCTTGTAATCCCTCGTATGCGGTTATGCTTAGTTATCTTGAATCGCTAGATGCCTCCGTTGAAAAATTTGCAATCGATTGGAGTGGTCCGGAAATATCCGGATGTCTTCGAAGAGGTGAAGGGCTTGCCTCCGAAGCAGGAGATAGACTTCCGCATATACCTTGTAGATAATGCAAAGCCCGTTGCATTGCCCGTTAGACACATGGCTCCACGGGAAAGGAAAGAGCTCAGTTAACAGATTAAGGAGCTTCTAGAAAAGGGGTTCATTAGGAGGAGCATTTCAGAATGGGGCGCTCCGGTAGTATTCGCCACTAAGGCAGAAGGATTCATTTCGCTTATGCATGAGTTGCAAAGTATCACCTTAGTAAATACATTTGGCAGCATAGTTGACATTTTGAAACACCCCACCTCCGTTAGGGTCACTCTCAAAGGGAATGCCCTAATTTTGGTGGAGGTTTATAAGTATAAGTCACAGATATACAAGACAGATATAAAAACACATATTTTTGAACAACGGAAAACAACAACTTTTATTTCAATAAAATATGTGTTACACAATCTATGCCATAATTGTCTTACAATATTTCCAAAATCATAACTGTCTTGATTACATTATTTAAAGAAGCATAAAGGAAACATAAATAAACTGCAAAAGTCCCATAGTTGCTGTCCAAAGCCATAGTCCAAAACGAAAAGATCCAAGCAATACATTCTTTCTCTTCAAGCTGGATATGAAGGCTGGTCAAGCTGCGGTATTCCCTCCCTATGGACCTGGGGGGGGGGGGGAACGGAAGAAAAGAAGGCGAAAGAAAAGTAGAGTCAGACATAAAGCCTGAGTAAGTCTAGGACTATTCAGTCTATGAATAAAGAACTGGGTATGATAAGTATAAACTAGAAATGGGGAAATCACCATAAACTTAGTTAAATTGTCTAGGGTCGAATATACTATCGTACCCCATATTAATCTCTGTACCCATATAAACTAGTTCCCAACTGGCACCCCATAATCAGGGTGAAGTGATCCATTTTATGATGATCGGCTCCTACTCGCATAGTTACATGTGTCTTACGGCCCCCGATGTTGTAGTTACCTATGCTGGTCCCACCATGGGGTGTATCAAGTCCCATGGTGGTGGCCCGACACAATCCAAGAATGCACAGGTATGCTACTGGTGCCCAGTGCCTTATTTTTCTGCGCCGGAGTGTGTGCACGCCCGCACCCCGTTAGAACCTACACTGCTGCACCACCGCCGTCGATTTGACCTCTTACAATCAGCCCAGTAATCGTGCCCCACCCTGCCTAGTTTCAGGGTATCATGATACCTTGTAGGGTTACTGCGAAAAGGGTCCTCCGCTACTAGGTTTTCTATTTCTAGCCAACATGCTAAGTTGGTTAAGTGTTTTATAAACCTAACCCCCCAATCAGTCTGTTTAGTTTAGCATGTTCCATTTTGATTAAGTATTAATATAATTTACTTAATCCTATCAATCCTGACTCAGCCTTAATTGTCTTATTAAAGCCTTGACCTCTCACATTAGACAGGTATTGTTGTGGCTGCCTGTTGCCGGTTGGGTCCGGGCAGTCTTACGCCACAACTCAGTCTAACCTCGGGTTCTTATTGAGCTCCGTGTTTAACCATCCACATTGGATAGGTATTGTTGTGACTATTGGACAGCCGAGCGGTTCCGGGCAGGTTTACATCACAACTCAATCCAAGCTCGGGTTAAACACATCGTATTTTCTACATTTACATATTTTGTCTTTCTTCTTTTTATATGTAAATATTTACGGCCCATTATTCAAATTCATCTTTATTGGTTAAATTTCATTTAACCCACTTAATTGTTTTTCAAAGTTATTGGCGTGCGTTAAACATGCCAACACATATGTTCTGTATTTTAGCCCAAACGTCATTACCCCCGTTTTATACGTTCGTTCCAATGTAAGGTGTGTTGGGTTTAATACTTAAACCCAATTTAGCCATATGAAAAGGGGAGGCTATAACATGGTGTTTATAAGGTAACATGAAAAAGGGGAGTGTGAACGCATGAGCTTGCAACGAACGATTCAATTAACATAAAATAGGCACATGTGAACTTGCAATTGTAACATCATATAATCATGGCATAACATGAATCATTTTATCCATATAATCATAGCATAAACAATACTTAAACATGAATCATTCTATTCATATAATTATGGTATAGACAATACATAAACATGAATCGTTCTATTCATATAATCATGGCATAAATAATACTTAAACATTAATCGTTCTACTCATATGATTATGGCATAAACAGTACTTAAACATGAATCATTCTATTCATATAATTATGGTATAGACAATACTTAAACATGAATCACTTATTCATATGATTATGGCATAAACAATACCTAAACATGAATTATTCTATTCATATAAGTATGGCATAAACAATACCTAAGCATGAATTATTCTATTCATATGAGTATGGCATAAACAATACCTAAGCATGAATTATCTTATTCATATGATTATGGCATAAACAATACTTAAACATGAATTATTCTATTCATATGATTATGGCATAAACAATACCTAAGCATGAATTATAGGTTCAACTAACCATGTAAACTTGAACTTAAGAATCTAACTAAATTAGATATCCTTATTATTGGCACATGGTCTTGACTATATTTTTATTTAGGCATAATACAAACTAATCATGTTCATAAAATCACTACATGTTAACAAAAAGGTGCTTACTTTTGTCACTGATACAAAAGTATGGTTCAACTAGAATTATCCCAACCTAATTCTTATATGAATCATGGTTTTCATTCTATTCATAGAATTATAGCATAAACATATCTAAACTTACATCATGGTTTTTATTTTATCTATGTAAACTTGCAAGAGGAATGTAATTATAATGTAATTCTAATGTAACTTATGATAACAACATGAGCCTAAAAACATGTTTTTCAATTGGGCATAATAACGAACATAGTTTAGTCATGTTCATAAAATTAATACAAATTTACAAAGATGCGTGCTTTTGTCACTATCACAAAAATATGATTTTTATACTTGAACTAGGATGCCAATTCCAACATAACTTCATATGAATCATAATACTTAGGTGAATCAAATTACACTAAAGATGACCATAGAATTTTACATCATGTTGTCATAACAATAGATCATGGACTTGCATGAATTCCAATTAAAATATCATAACATATAGTTGTTAACATGAATCATATACTTGCTTGAATCTTAAATAAATTATTACAACATTTAGTTGTTAACATGAATCATATACTTGCATGAATCTTAAATAAATTATTACAACATATAGTTGTTACTTTCAACATGAATCATATGCTTGCAATTATCAAATGGGTGTTATAAATAACTACCACAAACATGTAGTTTTCAATATGAATCATATGTTTGCATAAGTCCCAATCAAAATTCCACAACATGTGGTTGTCAACATAAGCCACATACTTGTATGAATCAAACCATAGCATTCCCAAATCGTTAGAATCAAAATAACATACAAATATAAGCCATTATCGCCACAATTCCATTTCGTTTCCAACGCAAATCGCGTACTTGCAAATATCCAATCGTATACCGTAATATTCCCAAATCGTTTTGCATCAAAGCAACATACAAATATAGATTATTATCGCCACAATTCCATTTCTTACATTACACAAATCAACACAATTATTTAATTCATATCGGAATAGCACTCTACTTACAGCGTATGACGATTCTTCAATTCAGAAATCTGAATTCTGAATTTGGAGATGCTATCCTTTGTTGTAGGCGCTGTTTTGATTGATTTGACGTTGCTTTAAGCTTTTGTTTATTCTCCTAATTGCCTCTCAATTTCCGACAGCTATCTTTAGTCTCTCCTCAGCAACGTGACGGTCTCAGCTCCATTTTAGTTTGTTTGAATTAGGGTTAGTTTTAGGTCCTTTTTATAGAGTTTGTGAGTTGATTTAGACCGTTGATGAAGCTTGGTTCAATGATAGCCGTTCGTTTGAAGGAGAGACCAACCAGGAGCTGACACCTAGCCCTAGTGACAAGGCAAGGCTCAGAAAATCGACCAAACACAGACCAGGCCAGCCAGGGTGGGCTGGGTTCGACCTGGCTCTGGGGCCAGGTCGACAGCCCAGTCGACACCCAGGTCGACAGCCCTGTCAACCTGGCTAGCCCAGGTCGACTGCCGAGTCGACCTGGGTGCCTTAGGCGGGAATTTTCCCGCCCTGGCCAATTGGGCCCGATTTTGAATTTTAAACTTGTTTTTCTGAGCTGTTTTCGTCTGTTGGAATTTTAACCCTAATTCTGAAACTTCCGGAGGCCATATCTTCTTCATACGGACTCCGTTTTTCGAAAACTCGGACTCTATTTCGCGTATTTTTCCGAGACGAACACAATGGCGTATCCAGTTTCCCTTAATTCTTTGATTTGAAATTAGTTATGCTTTAATTTATGAATTTCACTGTTATAGAATACACGGGGTGTTAGATTCTCCCCCACTTAAAAGGATTTCGTCCCCGAAATCTTCAAGTTCAGGAAGAATGTACATCCTAACATCCAAACATCCATCTACTCATCCATCAAACACGAGCATCCATTGTCCTTAAAAGACTTCTAATGCTTCATGATCATATGCGAAGTGTGTGTGTACATGTACTTATCTAATGCAAAATCAGGCGGTCTACTGATTCAGTTGACCTCCTTAATGTGAATTATGTAAGTGCCATGAATCCATTATGTATGCAAATTTTTCCTATTCATGATTCTACATGAGTGCACAATCATTCATACAAATGCAACATCCATATGATAACACATTAAAGTTCAACCATATACGAATGCAAACATATATGCATATGCAATATGAAGTGACTGAGCCGATCTAAAACCTAGATTGTGTGTGTATATGCAACCACGAGCAACCACTAGCGATCACTTGCAACCACTTGCAACCATCATCCGTAACATGTTTCAATTACATGTTTTCATCTAAAGAGTTTCTACCTAAAAGATAGGGTCGAGGAGATATACCTAAAAAGATAGATAAAAGCGCAACTTAAGGAAAAAGAAAGATCAAGGATGTACCCTCGAAAAGAAAAGGGTAGGCAGTGCGTATTCTAGCTTCAGTTTCCCAAGTCGCGTCTCCCTCGGCGTCGCTCCACTGAACTTTGACGAGCTTGACTTCGCGGTTGCGTAGCTTCTTCACTTCCGTTCCTAATATGCGGGTTGGAACTTTCCTCACGGTAGCTTCGCGCTCCACTTCAGCTTCTTCTAGGATATTTGGCTATACCACTTCAGCAGACTCATGTAGACATTTTCGGAGATGTGAAACATGAAAAACGTTGTGGACTCCGGCCAATTTTTCGGGTAGCTCTAATCTATAGGCCATTTTCCCAATTTTCTCAATGATAGGAAATGGTCCTACCTAAAGGTATAGTCGAATGATAGAAGCAAGTAAAAACTTTGTGCCCATTAGGCAATGTCAAAACTGGAAATCTATGCCACATATATATTGATTAGGAGAAGAACTCTCTAAGCATCATCCCCGAAGACCGAAATCAACATCAGACTGACACCCAAAGAATTACTCAACCCAACCACCATATATGATTCTAGGAAACTAAGCATGATGGACTCCTTTTAGGTCACAAGGGAGTCCCTTCCTAAGACCAATCCGTATCCTATAAAACCTAAAAACTTTAGTCAAACCAATGAACACCCTCGAGCCCCAACATGTGTTACTAACAGATGAGTCATACTCCCTATGGGGTTTGCAACAGAAATTGGATTGAGAATGGGACCGAGAGGATATACACAAAAGATAGCATGCAAGTAAGCTCTACAGGAAGAGAGGGATCAAGGATATAGTCTTAAGAAGAGATATGATGCACGAATCTAGTCTTCAATCTTCTAGGTCGCATTTCTTGAGCTTAACTCCATTATGCTTTGTCCGTCTTTAACTTCACAATTTCGTAGCTTCTTAATTCTTGTTTCCATCTGGCAACGTCAAAACTGGGGCTGTTGTAAGAGCCCTTTTTAGTCGCTGGAAAGCAAACTCGCAATCCAAGTCCCAATTGAATGCTAGATTCTTCTTGGTCAATTTCGTGAGCGGAGCTGAGATTTTCGAAAAATCCTTTATGAACTTTCGATAGAAACCTGCTAGTCCTAGAAAACTTCGGACCTCAGTTGCATTCCTTGGTGTCCTCCAATCCTGTACCGCCACTACCTTAGCAGGGTCCACTGCTAACCCTTGTTTGGATACTATGTGCCCAAGGAACCTCACTTCTTCTCTCCAAAAGTGGCATTTGGAGAATTTGGCTTTTAGCTGATGGACTCGCAGAGTTCCATGATTGCCCTTAAGTGCTGAGCATGTTCCTCTTCGCTCTTTGAGAAGATAAGGATATCATCTACGAAGACCACTACAAACTTATTGAGGAAATCTCTGAATACCCTACTCATCAGGTCCACGAAGTAAGCAGGTGCATTTGTCAAGCCGAAAGGCATGACAAGCCATTCAAAGAAGCCGTCTGGGGTTCTGAATGCCATTTTATCGATACTATCTTCAGCCACCCTTAGCTGATGAAAACCGGTCGCTAAATCGAGTTGGGAGAAAACAGACGCTCCTACAAGCTGATCAAACAAATCGTCAATTCTGGGGAGAGGGTGCCTATTCTTTTTCGTTAGCTTGTTGAGCTCCCTATAGTCAACACATAGACGGAGTGAACCATCCGCCTTTGTAGCGAACACCACTGGAGCGCCCCATTCTGAAATGCTCCTCCTAATGAACCCCTTTTCTAGAAGCTCCTTAATCTGTTTACTGAGCTCTTTCCTTTCCCATGGAGCCATGTGTCTAACGGGCAACGCAACGGGCTTTGCATTATCTACAAGGTATATGCGGAAGTCTATCTCCCGCTTCGGAGGCAAGCCTTTCACCTCTTCGAAGACATCCGGATATTCCCGGACCACTCTAATCGATTGCAAATTTTTCAACGGAGGCATCTAGCGATTCAAGATAACTAAGCATAACCGCATACGAGGGATTACAAGAAATTTCCAAAGTGTTACCGAGCTGGGTCAGGAGCCTAACAACCCTTTTCTCACAATCAAGGATGGCCCCATTACTGGATAGCCAATCCACACCCAAAATCAAACCATATCCCGAAAAGCCCAACACAAAGGCACTACATTGAAATTCTATGCTTAGAATAGAAATTTTCAATCCCAAACAGATCATAGACAAATGAGCTGGGCCCCCAATTGGGTTTGAAACAATTAAGGGGTCCTCTATCATACTAGTTTTTAGGTGCAGAGATTCTACTAAAGCAGACGAGATAAAGGAGTTTGACGCGCCGGAATCAAATAAAGTGCGAACGGGGTGATCATAAAGATAAACTACATTTTCTATAGAAGTATTTATACCTCGCTGTTGCAGAGGTGGCGCTTCTAGCACATGAACCTGCGCCCCCGAGGTGGATCCAGCCCTCTGCCCCTGTCCTCGTTTCTTTGGGCAGTCCTTAGCCATGTGGCATGTCTCACCGCAAGAAAAGCACCCACCATTCATCTTGGCCTTCTTTTTCCGGCAATCTTTCACTAAGTGCCCCCACTTTGCCATAGAATTTACACTCCCTCTTCTCTCGGGACTTGTTGTCTTTCCCGCCCTTCTCAAAGTCTGTCTTCTCTGGCAGTCTTTGCTGATGTGTCCAGTCTCCCCACAATGAAAACATTTTCCTAGATTTCTTTTCCTCTTTCTACAATCCTTGGCTATGTGCCCTTCCGTGCCACAAAAATTGCATTTCCTTTTTTCCCGTTTCTTATTATTACTGTTACGATCCTTTCTTGGTTGACTATTATTCGTCTTCCTACTCTGGGTCTCTTCCGCTTGCTGGTTCACGTGGAGGAGGAGGAGTGGAAGCGTCAGCAGCTGGGAAGTAAGGTCTCCATACATGCTGAAACAGAAAGGATAGATTCAAAACGAAGGATAGAAGACAGTACCTATGGCTTTGGGGGACTTTGCCCTTTTAAAATAAATAATATTTTATCTTTTTAAAAAAATGCTTCTTTAAATTTCCTTTTTGAAAATAATTTTTCAAAACTTTTTATCTTATCTGGTAAACCTAAGCTCTGATACCAAGTGAAACACCCCACCTCCGTTAGGGTCACTCTCAAAGGGAATGCCCTAATTTTGGTGGAGGGTTATAAGTATAAGTCACAGATATACAAGACAGATATAAAAACACATATTTTTGAACAGCGGAAAACAACAACTTTTATTTCATTAAAATATGTGTTACACAATCTATGCCATAATTGTCTTACAATATTTCCAAAATCATAACTGTCTTGATTACATTATTTAAAGAAGCATAAAGGAAACATAAATAAACTGCAAAAGTCCCATAGTTGTTGTCCAAAGCCATAGTCCAAAACGAAAAGATCCAAGCAATACATTCTTTCTCTTCAAGCTGGATATGAAGGCTGGTCAAGCTGCGGTATTCCCTCCCTGTGGACCTGGGGGGGGGGGGGGGAACGGAAGAAAAGAAGGCGAAAGAAAAGTAGAGTCAGACATAAAGCCTGAGTAAGTCTAGGACTATTCAGTCTATGAATAAAGAACTGGGTATGATAAGTATAAACTAGAAATGGGGAAAGCACCATAAACTTAGTTAAGTTGTCTAGGGTCGAATATACTATCGTACCCCATATTAATCTCTGTACCCATATAAACTAGTTCCCAATTGGCACCCCATAATCAGGGTGAAGTGATCCATTTTATGATGATCGGCTCCTACTCGCATTGTTACATGTGTCTTACGGCCCCCGATGTTGTAGTTACCTATGCTGGTCCCACCATGGGGTGTATCAAGTCCCATGGTGGCGGCCCGACACAATCCAAGAATGCATAGGTATGCTACTGGTGCCCAGTGCCTTATTTTTCTGCGCCGGAGTGTGTGTACGCCCGCACTCCGTTAGAACCTACACTGCTGCACCACCGCCGTCGATTTGACCTCTTACAATCAGCCCAGTAATCGTGCCCCACCCTGCCTAGTTTCAGGGTATCATGATACCTTGTAGGGTTACTGCGAAAAGGGTCCTCCGCTACTAGGTTTTCTATTTCTAGCCAACATGCTAAGTTGGTTAAGTGTTTTATAAACCTAACCCCCCAATCAGTCTGTTTAGTTTAGCATGTTCCATTTTGATTAAGTATTAATATAATTTACTTAATCCTATCAATCCTGACTCAGCCTTAATTGTCTTATTAAAGCCTTGACCTCTCACATTAGACAGGTATTGTTGTGGCTGCCTGTTGCCGGTTGGGTCCGGGCAGTCTTACGCCACAACTCAGTCTAACCTCGGGTTCTTATTGGGCTCCGTGTTTAACCACTCACATTGGATAGGTATTGTTGTGACTACTGGACAGCCGGGCGGTTCCGGGCAGGTTTACATCACAACTCAATCCAAGCTCGGGTTAAACACATCGTATTTTCTACATTTACATATTTTGTCTTTCTTCTTTTTATATGTAAATATTTGCGGCCCATTATTCAAATTCATCTTTATTGGTTAAATTTCATTTAACCCACTTAATTGTTTTTCAAAGTTATTGGTGTGCGTTAAACATGCCAACACATATGTTCTGTATTTTAGCCCAAACGTCATTACCCCTGTTTTATACGTTCGTTCCAATGTAAGGTGTGTTGAGTTTAATACTTAAACCCAATTTAGCCATATGAAAAGGGGAGGCTATAACATGGTGTTTATAAGGTAACATGAAAAAGGGGAGTGTGAACGCATGAGCTTGCAACGAACGATTCAATTAACACAAAATAGGCACATGTGAACTTGCAATTGTAACATCATATAATCATGGCATAACATGAATCATTTTATCCATATAATCATAGCATAAACAATACTTAAACATGAATCATTCTATTCATATAATTATGGTATAGACAATACTTAAACATGAATCGTTCTATTCATATAATCATGGCATAAATAATACTTAAACATTAATCGTTCTACTCATATGATTATGGCATAAACAGTACTTAAACATGAATCATTCTATTCATATAATTATGGTATAGACAATACTTAAACATGAATCACTTATTCATATGATTATGGCATAAACAATACCTAAACATGAATTATTCTATTCATATGAGTATGGCATAAACAATACCTAAGCATGAATTATTCTATTCATATGAGTATGGCATAAACAATACCTAAGCATGAATTATCTTATTCATATGATTATGGCATAAACTATACTTAAACATGAATTATTCTATTCATATGATTATGGCATAAACAATACCTAAGCATGAATTATAGGTTCAACTAACCATGTAAACTTGAAATTAAGAATCTAACTAAATTAGATATCCTTATTATTGGCACATGGTCTTGACTATATTTTTATTTAGGCATAATACAAACTAATCATGTTCATAAAATCACTACATGTTAACAAAAAGGTGCTTACTTTTGTCACTGATACAAAAGTATGGTTCAACTAGAATTATCCCAACCTAATTCTTATATGAATCATGGTTTTCATTCTATTCATAGAATTATAGCATAAACATATCTAAACTTACATCATGGTTTTTATTTTATCTATGTAAACTTGCAAGAGGAATGTAATTCTAATGTAATTCTAATGTAACTTATGATAACAACATGAGCCTAAAAACATGTTTTTCAATTGGGCATAATAACGAACATAGTTTAGTCATGTTCATAAAATTAATACAAATTTACAAAGATGCGTGCTTTTGTCACTATCACAAAAATATGATTTTTATACTTGAACTAGGATGCTAATTCCAACATAACTTCATATGAATCATAATACTTAGGTGAATCAAATTACACTACAGATGACCATAGAATTTTACATCATGTTGTCATAACAATAGATCATGGACTTGCATGAATTCCAATTAAAATATCATAACATATAGTTGTTAACATGAATCATATACTTGCATGAATCTTAAATAAATTATTACAACATTTAGTTGTTAACATGAATCATATACTTGCATGAATCTTAAATAAATTATTACAACATATAGTTGTTACTTTCAACATGAATCATATGCTTGCAATTATCAAATGGGTGTTATAAATAACTACCACAAACATGTAGTTTTCAATATGAATCATATGTTTGCATAAGTCCCAATCAAAATTCCACAAAATGTGGTTGTCAACATAAGCCACATACTTGTATGAATCAAACCATAGCATTGCCAAATCGTTAGAATCAAAATAACATACAAATATCAGCCATTATCGCCACAATTCCATTTCGTTTCCAACGCAAATCGCGTACTTGCAAATATCCAATCGTATACCATAATATTCCCAAATCGTTTTGCATCAAAGCAACATACAAATATAGATTATTATCGCCACAATTCCATTTCTTACATTACACAAATCAACACAATTATTTAATTCATATCGGAATAGCACTCTACTTACAGCGTATGACGACTCTTCAATTCAGAAATCTGAATTCTGAATTTGGAGATGCTATCCTTTGTTGTAGGCGTTGTTTTGATTGATTTGTCGTTGCTTTAAGCTTTTGTTTATTCTCCTAATTGCCTCTCAATTTCCGACGGCTATCTTTAGTCTCTCCTCAGCAACATGACGGTCTCAGCTCCATTTTAGTTTGTGTGAATTAGGGTTAGTCTTAGGTCCTTTTTATAGAGTTTGTGAGTTGATTTAGATCGTCGATGAAGCTTGGTTCAATGATAGCCGTTCGTTTAAAGGAGAGACCAACCAGGAGCTGACACCTAGCCCTAGTGACAAGGCAAGGCTCAGAAAATCGACCAAACACAGACCAGGCCAGCCGGGGTGGGCTGGGTTCGACCTGGCTCTGGGCCAGGTCGACAGCCCAGTCGACACCCAGGTCGACAGCCCTGTCGACCTTGCTAGCCCAGGTCGACTGCCAAGTCGACCTGGGTGCCTTAGGCGGGAATTTTCCCGCCCTGGCCAATTGGGCCCGATTTTGAATTTTAAACTTGTTTTTCTGAGCTGTTTTCGTCTGTTTGAATTTTAACCTGAATTCTGAAACTTCCGGAGGCCATATCTTCTTCATACGGACTCCGTTTTTCAAAAACTCGGACTCTATTTCGCGTGTTTTTCCGAGACGAACACAATGGCGTATCCCGTTTCCCTTAATTCTTTGATTTGATATTAGTTATGCTTTAATTTATGAATTTCACTGTTATAAATAAACGTGGTGTTACACATTTGTTTATTTTCAAGAGATAATTCATCTATGTGGAATACCTTCTAGTAAGTGAACAAGATCCAAGATTCACTAGTGAATTTTGGAGAGCTTGCATGAAACCATGAGTATGCCGTCATGCTTGAGCCAAGTATACTAGAAGGAGAATAAGTGAAAGTGGAACGAGAAGCAGCAGTGAAATAGGTTCCAACTCATATTTTGGAAACAAGAATTAAGAAGCTACGAAATTGTGAAGTTAAAGACAGACAAAGCATAATGGAGTTAAGCTCAAGAAATGCGACCTAGAAGATTGAAGTCTAGATTCGTGCATCATATCTTTTCTTAAGAGTATATCCTTGATCCCTCTCTTCATGTAGAGCTTACTTGCATGCTATCTTTTGTGTATATCCTCTCGGTCCCATTCTCAATCCAATTTCTGTTGCAAACCCCATAGGGAGTATGACTCATCTGTTAGTAACACATGTTGGGGCTCGAGGGTGTTCATTGGTTTGACTAAAGTTTTTGGGTTTTATAGGATACGAATTGGTCTTAGGAAGGGACTCCCTTGTGACCTAAAAGGAGTCCATCATGCTTAGTTTCCTAGAATCATATATGGTGGTTGGGTTGAGTAATTCTTTGGGTGTCAGTCTGATGTTGATTTCGGTCTTCGGGGCTGATGCTTAGAGAGTTCTTCTCCTAATCAATATATATGTGGCATAGATTTCCAGTTTTGACATTGCCTAATGGGCACAAAGTTTTTACTTGCTTCTATCATTCGACTATACCTTTAAGTAGGACCATTTCCTATCATTGAGAAAATTGGGAAAATGGCCTATAGATTAGAGCTACCCGAAAAATTGGCCGGAGTCCACAACGTTTTTCATGTTTCACATCTCCGAAAATGTCTACATGAGTCTGCTGAAGTGGTAGAGCCAAATATCCTAGAAGAAGCAGAAGTGGAACGCGAAGCAACCATAAGGAAAGTTCCAACCCGCATATTAAGAACAGAAGTGAAGAAGCTACACAACCGCGAAGTCAAGCTCGTCAAAGTTCGGTGGAGCGACGCCGAAGAAGATGCAACTTGGGAAACTGAAGCTAGAATACGCGCAGCCTACCCTTTTCTTTTCGAGGGTACTTCTTTGATCTTTCCTTTTTCCTTAAGTTGCGCTTTTATCTATCTTTTTAGGTATATCTCCTCGACCCTATCTTTTAGGTAGAAACTCTTTGGATGAAAACATGTAGTTGAAACATGTTATGGATGATGGTTGCAAGTGGTTGCAAGTGATTGCTAGTGGTTGCTCGTGGTTGCATATACACACACAATCTAGGTTTTAGATCGGCTCAGTCACTTCATATTGCATATGCATATATGTTTGCATTCGTATATGGCTGAACTTTAATGTGTTATCATATGGATGTTGCATTTGTATGAATGATTGTGCACTCATGTAGAGTCAAGAATAGGAAAAATTTGCATACATAATGGATTCATGGCACTTACATAATTCGCATTAAGGAGGTCAACTGAATCAGTAGACCGCCTGATTTTGCATTAGATAAGTACATGTACACACACACTTCGCATATGATCATGAAGCATTAGAAGTCTTTTAAGGACAATGGATGCTCGTGTTTGATGGATGAGTAGATGGATGTTTGGATGTTAGGATGTACATTCTTCCTGAACTTGAAGATTTCGGGGACGAAATCCTTTTAAGTGGGGGAGAATGTAACACCCCGTGTATTCTATAATAGTGAAATACATAAATTAAAGCATAACTAATTTCAAATCAAATAATTAAGGGAAACGGGATATGCCATTGTGTTCGTCTCGGAAAAATACGCGAAATAAAGTCCGAGTTTTCGAAAAACGGAGTACGTATGAAGAAGATATGGCCTCCGGAAGTTTCAGAATTCAGGTTAAAATTCAAACAGACGAAAACAGCTCAGAAAAACAAGTTTAAAATTCAAAATCGGGCCCAATTGGCCAGGGCGGGAAAATTCCCGCCTAAGGCACCCAGGTCGACTTGGCAGTCGACCTGGGCTAGCCAGGTCGACAGGGCTGTCGACCTGGGTAACCCGTGTCGACTGGGCTGTCGACCTGGCCCCAGAGCCAGATCGAACCCAGCCCACCCTGGCTGGCCTGGTCTGTGTTTGGTTGATTTTCTGAGCCTTGCCTTGTCACTAGGGCTAGGTGTCAGCTCCTGGTTGGTCTCTCCTTCAAACGAACGGCTATCATTGAACCAAGCTTCATCGACGGTCTAAATCAACTCACAAACTCTATAAAAAGGACCTAAGACTAACCCTAATTCACACAAACTAAAATGGAGCTGAGACCGTCATGTTGCTGAGGAGAGACTAAAGATAGCCGTCGGAAATTGAGAGGCAATTAGGAGAATAAACAAAAGCTTAAAGCAACATCAAATCAATCAAAACAACGCCTACAACAAAGGATAGCATCTCCAAATTCAGAATTCAGATTTCTGAATTGAAGAGTCGTCATACGCTGTAAGTAGAGTGCTATTCCGATATGAATTAAATAATTGTGTTGATTTGTGTAATGTAAGAATTGGAATTGTGGCGATAATAATTTATATTTGTATGTTGCTTTGATGCAAAAAGATTTGGGAATATTATGGTATACGATTGGATATTTGCAAGTACGCGATTTGCGTTGGAAACGAAATGGAATTGTGGCGATAATGGCTTATATTTGTATGTTATTTTGATTCTAACGATTTGGCAATGCTATGGTTTGATTCATACAAGTATGTGGCTTATGTTGACAACTACATGTTGTGGAATTTTGATTGGGACTTATGCAAACATATGATTCATATTGAAAACTACATGTTTGTGGTAGTTATTTATAACACCCATTTGATAATTGCAAGCATATGATTCATGTTGAAAGTAACAACTATATGTTGTAATAATTTATTTAAGATTCATGCAAGTATATGATTCATGTTAACAACTAAATGTTGTAATAATTTATTTAAGATTCATGCAAGTATATGATTCATGTTAACAACTATATGTTATGATATTTTAATTGGAATTCATGCAAGTCCATGATCTATTGTTATGACAACATGATGTAAAATTCTATGGTCATCTTTAGTGTAATTTGATTCACCTAAGTATTATGATTCAGATGAAGTAATGTTGGAATTGGCATCCTAGTTCAAGTATAAAAATCATATTTTTGTGATAGTGACAAAAGCACGCATCTTTGAAAATTTGTATTAATTTTATGAACATGACTAAACTATGTTCGTTATTATGCCCAATTGAAAAACATGTTTTTATGCTCATGTTGTTATCATAAGTTACATTAGAATTTCATTAGAATTACATTCCTCTTACAAGTTTACATAGATAAAATAAAAACCATGATGTAAGTTTAGATATGTTTATGCTATAATTCTATGAATAGAATGAAAACCATGATTCATATAAGAATTAGGTTGGGATAATTCTAGTTGAACCATACTTTTGTATCAGTGACAAAAGTAAGCACCTTTTTGTTAACATGTAGTGATTTTATGAACATGATTAGTTTATATTATGCCTAAATAAAAATATAGTCAAGACCATGTGCCAATAATAAGGATATCTAATTTAGTTAGATTCTTAATTTCAAGTTTACATGGTTAGTTGAACCTATAATTCATGTTTAAGTATTGTTTATGCCATAATCATATGAATAGAATAATTCATGTTTAAGTATTGTTTATGCCATAATCATATGAATAAGATAATTCATGCTTAGGTATTGTTTATGCCATACTCATATGAATAGAATAATTCATGCTTAGGTATTGTTTATGCCATACTCATATGAATAGAATAATTCATGTTTAGGTATTGTTTATGCCATAATCATATGAATAAGTGATTCATGTTTAAGTATTGTCTATACCATAATTATATGAATAGAATGATTCATGTTTAAGTACTGTTTATGCCATAATCATATGAATAGAACGATTAATGTTTAAGTATTATTTATGCCATGATTATATGAATAGAACGATTCATGTTTAAGTATTGTCTATACCATAATTATATGAATAGAATGATTCATGTTTAAGTATTGTTTATGCTATGATTATATGGATAAAATGATTCATGTTATGCCATGATTATATGATGTTACAATTGCAAATTCACATGTGCCTATTTTATGTTAATTGAATCGTTTGTTGCAAGCTCATGCGTTCACACTCCCCTTTTTCATGTTACCTTATAAACACCATGTTATAGCCTCCCCTTTTCATATGGCTAAATTGGGTTTAAGTATTAAACCCAACACACCTTACATTGGAACGAACGTATAAAACGGGGGTAATGACGTTTGGGCTAAAATACAAAACATATGTGTTGGCATGTTTAACGCACGCCAATAACTTTGAAAAACAATTAAGTGGCATAAATAAATTTAACCAATAAAGATGAATTTGAATAATGGGCCGCAAATATTTACATATAAAAAGAAAAGAGACAAAATATGTAAATGAAGAAAAATACGATGTGTTTAACCCGAGGTTGGATTGAGTTGTGATGTAAACCTGCCCGGAACCGCCCGGCTGTCCAGTAGTCACCACAATACCTATCCAATGTGGGTGGTTAAACACGGAGCCCAATAAGCACCCGAGGTTAGACTGAGTTGTGGCGTAAGACTGCCCGTACCCAACCGGCAACAGGCAGCCACAACAATACCTGTCTAATGTGAGAGGTCAAGGCTTTAATAAGACAATTAAGGCTGAGTCAGGATTGATAGGATTAAGTAAATTATATTAATACTTAATCAAAATGGAACATGTTAAACTAAACAGACTGATTGGGGGGTTAGGTTTATGAAACACTTAACCAACTTAGCATGTTGGCTAGAAATAGAAAACCTAGTAGCGGAGGACCCTTTTCGCAGTAACCCTATAAGGTATCATGATACCCTGAAACTAGGCAGGGTGGGGCACGATTACTGGGCTGATTGTAAGAGGTCAAATCGACGGCGGTGGTGCAGCAGTGTAGGTTCTAACGGGGTGCGGGCGTGCACACACTCCGCCGCAGAAAAATAAGGCACTGGGCACCAGTAGCATACCTGTGCATTCTAGGATTGTGTCGGGCCGCCACCATGGGACTTGATACACCCCATGGTGGGACCAGCATAGGTAACTACAACATCGGGGGCCGTAAGACACATGTAACTATGCGAGTAGGAGCCGATCATCATAAAATTGATCACTTCACCCTTATTATGGGGTGCTAGTTGGGAACTAGTTTATATGGGTTCAGAGATTAAAATGGGGTACGATAGTATATTCGACCCTAGACAACTTAACTAAGTTTATGGTGCTTTCCCCATTTCTAGTTTATACTTATCATACCCAGTTCTTTATTCATAGACTGAGTAGTCCTAGACTTACTCAGGCTTTATGTCTGACTCTACTTTTCTTTCGTCTTGTTTCCTTCCGTCTTCTTTCCTTCCGTCCCCCCCCCCCCCCCCCAGGTCCACAGGGAGGGAATACCGCAGCTTGACCAGCCTTCATATCCAGCTTGAAGAGAAAGAATGTATTGCTTGGATCTTTTCGTTTTGGACTATGGCTTTGGACAGCAATTATGGGACTTTTGCAGTTTATTTATGTTTTCTTTATGCTTCTTTAAATAATGTAATCAAGACAGTTATGAAGATGTTATGTTTTTTGGAAGTATTGTAAAACAAATTATGGCATGGATTGTGTAACACATATGTTAATGAAATAAAAGTTGTTGTTTTCCGCTGTTCAAAAATATGTGTTCTTATATCTGTCTTGTATATCTGTGACTTATACTTATAAACCTCCACCAAAATTAGGGCATTCCCTTTGAGAGTGACCCTAACGGAGGTGGGGTGTTTCAACAACTGAAAGGAATATACGATACAAAGCTTTCCGAATATAGCTCCAGCTGTAAACCAGGATAATGCTAAAAGGGATTCTGCAAAACCAAAACTACTAGTTGCCCACATAGAAAATATGGGCACCCAGAGTTTAGGTGAAAACAATAAACTTCGAGTCAGTCATGGAACTGGTATGAGAACTAAAACAGTTATTAGCTTGATTTTAAAGTTGGGTAAATTAAGGGACCACGCCATATAAAACGGAACGGGTTCACTCCTATGAATACTCTGAAATAAACCAGTTTGTAAAAAACGCAATGCTTTTTTAAAAACGAAGCTATTATAAGACTCAGGTCCCATCACATAATGCAAACACATACCAGAGGATAGAGTTTTCCCTTATAATAGCCAAACATGCTTGATACGCTTTAAAACAAATCATTTTGATATTACTATAAGTGCATAGTCTCAAAACAACTTCAAATATAAATGTATCAATCATATGCGGCATAGATACCATATATTATATCTCCATACATAGGTTTACAACTAAAACCCAAATCTGTCGTATTGGAAGTTGGATTTCCATCATGAGTCAAGGCAAGGGATGGTCTCGTTACCGATTCGGATCACCTCTAGCAAGATGACCCAGGATTACACTCTGGGCAACCCTTGGATCCTCCAAGGCTGGTCCACACTTACTTTAGCGGATTGGTTAATCCTGAACACATGTTTCCCGATCCTATCGGACCGATCTCTGAGCCACTAGAGACCAGATATCCGAGGCGCCTCATTCCATCATCCACAAAAGTAAAAATGTCTGGTCTTCATATCATGACATCACTTCTAGCTAGAAAGAAACGTCATGCACTCCTTGGGTCCCTTATCCCGTTTCTGACTCATATCGGGGTATGAGGCTCACGAATTAACGCTATACAAAAAGCTATGCTAATTAAAGCCATGCTTTGATCATCGACCACAAGGCCCTGCTTTTCAACAAAAGCCTTGATCATTTGCATCTTAGCATGCCACACTGGCAATTCATGCCATATAACCGATGTCTATCAATATATAACCTCTAAGCTCGTACGTCTCAGAGAAGGGTGTTAAGCAAGAGAATAAATTCTCCGCCACTAAACAGATATATATTTAATAGAAATCAATCTACACAGAACAAAATCCAATGTCGGACACACAATCCATATATAAGCCCATTTTGGGTCTGAACGAAGCCGATGCATTTTATTCCTCGTCCCATATGTTCAATACAGGAGAGAGGCTTTCGCATATTCGAACAATCAACAAGTACATCTGGACAAATACTACTATAAGCCCTTTAAGGCTGCAACTCCATCCAGGGCATCAGTAGTAATCCATTCGATGTGAAGATCATCGACCTTGCACCATCTTCAATATCTTCGACTTTTAATCATCGTAACAATTATTCAAAATGGGTTAAACCCAGTATTTCTGAATAACTGATGCATCTTTATAATCATGTGATAAACAAAGATAACACACAAATCTCATTCCAATCCAGAATATTCTTTTATTAAAATGTTCGTATCATTTAGGACATTATTAATTTTATCAAAGATAAATTCTTTTAAACTTCTTGTTTAATCTTCCTTTGAACATCATTTCAAAATATTTTAAGATATATTTTAACAACTCGAACCAATTAAGGTTTATAAAACTAGTCGGGAATACCGAGTCTTACCGAAGTAATCACTCATTTTGTTTATCCCAATCCCAACCTATTCATCCCATGGATAAAAATTGGTAGTACTCCATATCTAACACCCACTGTGTTATCAGTAAATTTAATTACCACTTAACATTTCAAATCTTATTAAAGATTTAACTATCGCATGGAGTAAACCTGGTGGTACTCTATTCTCGATCATTTCATGAATTCAGTAAATTTACTTACCTCATTCACATTCCAATCTAATTAATGATTCATTAAAACTCCAACTTGGTTTTAATCTTAAAAATCATTTCTTAATGATTATTCAAATTTAGGAAATAATTCCTGTCTTTACTTGAGGTAAAGGACAAATGTCGTTTAAAAACACCGTTCACGATAAACCCCAAAAATCCTCTTCCATTTAATTTCCAATTTTATTAAATAAAATGGAAAACTTCTTTAAATCTTATTTAAAAGATTTTCTCATTTTTATCACTGAATTTAAGAACGGTATTATTTAAGATACCATTCATGAAAAACCTAAAATCCAATTTGATATTAAACATAAGATATTAAATGGAAAACATGTCGACCTACATTCAATACCAAATTCTGAAACAAATAGATATCGTTTTGGAATAACGATATCACTATCTTCCAAATTCACATAACAATATCCGTATAATTGCGGAATTTAATATCGGAACATCCGAAGACAAAATCCATTTCAAATCCATTCCAATTTATTTATTGGAGAAACTTTGGTTGTATCAAAACCATTCTCAAATCCCATTTATTATTTTTGCAAAAATCATGCAATTATATTTCTAGTTATTAACTAGTTCATTCAGATAAAAATATTTTTTATCTTTTATCTTTTCCAAAACTTGGAATATTTCATCCAAAATCTTTCCAAACCATGTATTATGATTATACATAATTTATTTATATTTTTATAAATTTTATTAAGGCCCTTACAGTCGGTTTTCAATATCGATCAACGAACTGCCACCATAGCGACCTTTTCCGAAATTGATTTGGACTTATTCTAAATTCCAACAGTTCAAATTTAAATCTCTTATATTCAAAGGAAAGCTCTTTTCGATACGAACCCAAAGGTTCTAGTTTTAGAAGAATCCAACGGTCGGATCTCCCATTACGTCTATTCAAAGTCAAAGGTTGAAATTCGCGAACGGTTGTTGTGCGACGCGTTCTATTCAAGCGATTTAAATATATACAATTTATATCGTCGATTTCCATTCAAAACGTATTTTATAAAAATGGTAATAAATTTGTTTTAAAACGAATTCATTTCCATTACCAGTTTAAATTAAACATCTTATATTCTTATAATTTCAGAATAATAATATTTTCGAACTGCAAGTTTTTGAAATTCAATCTTTTCCAGTTTCGATTTTTAAAAGTGAATAGAATCTATATAATATTCGTTCGAGTTAAAATAGCATTTTCTAATTAACTCTGCTTTATTTATTTATATTTTTGTGTCCATCCAGAATGGACATCAAAATCAACTTTCTATTTTCACTGAATATTATTTTATAAAAATATTCATGCTTATTCCAGAATGGAATAAAATCTCAACCAATACCCATATAAATAAATGTATATGGATTACATACATCATAAACACCCAACAATAGTTGTGAACAACTATCAACATCCAAAATGACATCCAGTGGGCATTTTATTTGTATGTAAGCTTCAAATAATTTTTCTGACGCATATTTCGTTTGTTAACCAATTGATTAACATACGAGCTACATACAAGGGAGATGTGTAAAGCAATATCATCCCAAGACCCGTGTGAGGTTTTCACCCAACAACAATCAATTTAATTAAATCATTAGTTAATAAATTTAACCAATTCTAATTTCGTTTGAATTATTTTTCTAACTTACGAATTTTCACTGTTAAGTATATAAATGAATATTTATGTCCATTTTCATCTATCACAATAATAATATTATAATTATTTTAACATGTTAAATATCAAAAAATCACAATCACAACGCAATACAAGAAATCAGTAATATCATCCATGGGTTTGCAATCAACTGTGATGTGAGCTACCAGGCACCGTATACAAATTTATGACAATTAAAACTAATAAAAATTTACACTGGCAATATGTGTATTTTTATATTGATTACAATAATATGATATATAATTGAGTGAGAAGGAGTTCTCACATTGGTTTCCACTCCATCACTCTTTAATTGGCGATGTTATTTTTAAACTAAATTAAACGAACATTTAGTTAAGCTCAAAATCCAACTTGCTCCATTTCCGTTCTGGTCGGTTCCATGTTGTAGTGTTCGTCACCACGATTCCAACGGTCCTAAGTTTGCAATTTTCTTACCTCGTATGAAAAAGTTATGATAATTTACACGTTGATTACATAAAAATAAGATAATTAAATATTAATTAATCCTTAATTACATTTCCTAATCTCTCCCTCTCGTTTAAACCGTCGAACCCATCATGGCCAAGAAATCTGTTGCCGCCCACCTCTTGGAGCCGCCGGAGCTCCATTGCTAACCACCATGAGGCGCGCCTCGACGCCGCCTCCCTCCGCCTCCAATGGCGCAGCACCCGGTGGCCTCCACGCCTCGGGATTCACGTTGAAATGCGCGAGCTTCAAGCTCGAAAATCGAGCTGACCACACCACTAAAATCAATCACCCCCGTACCAAATTGACGCCCTCTCTAAGCTCTTCAACATTCGTTTTATAAGTTTTGAAAATTATTGAATGGATTTGGAGAAATTGAGGGAGAAAGAATCGAGCGATTTGCGCCCTCGAATTGGAGCTGACGGTGGGATTTTTGAAATGGAAATAGATTTAGGGTTTTAGTTTATTTATATATGTTTATAATATTATTTAATTCGTAAAAGTAGGGTTTTGCATCCGAACTCCAAATCAAACCCAACGACTTTCGCCCCTAGCTAAGTACCCCCATCCCGGACACAATGGGATATGTTTCATAAGCCAATTCGACTGTCTTGATCGGTTTTTATCAAAATTAAAATATAAATTAATATAACGTTACATATTGAATTCAACGTACATTTTAATTTACCAGATCCACATACTGACTCCAAAAATTGTGAAAATTGAAATCTAGCTATGTTTTGATGAAACGGTCCCAACAAAATTAATTTCGTTGAATTTGGAGATCGTTTGAAAAATGGCCTTTTTAACTGGCTTATTAAATTCAACTGAATTTGAAAACACGTTTAAATTTACTATGCTCACATATTAATTTCAAATGACTTGAAAATTTAAACCTGACAATAATTTGACTTTACGGATCCAACAAAAGTGGTTTCGTCGAAAAAGGAGGTCGCTTACAAAAATGACTATTTTTAAGGGCTATATATTACATTAAAATATATGTAAATTCCATAGCGACTATTCTAAATTTTAATTTAGATATAGCTTATAATTTATAAAGTTAAACCTCAGTTTCTTACCTTTGTCAGAAAATTACTGTTAAAAATATTTCAATGTTTCTTATTTTATCAAATTCTGATTTATAATGAATTCTGTACATTCATTCAAAGATTAAAATTGAATTTTCAAACTACCATGCCATTACGAGTTCGTTTTAATTAAAATTTAAATTGTTATGTCCTAATTTCGATTTAAATAAATTTTAAATCATTTATTCTCAAAATAAATCCTATAAAATATTTAATTTTCATGAAAATCAATTAAAAATGAATTTTATATTGGTTCAGAAATTCCGGGTTCTTACAATCTCCCCCACTTAAAAATTTTCGTCCTCGAAAAGGAAGAAGGAACTGCAGGTCGTTTACTTAACCAACTTCACCTTTGCTTGACTCAAGTTCTTCAACTTTTCAGTTTCTAAGAACTTTCTAATTTCTAAAAAAATTTGGCTAACACCCTAAACTTTTCAATTTTTTTGCCATAACCTCCTTTGTACAGGGAGGGTCTAAAAAATTTATTGGGCCGTATTAGGCACCCAATAAATCAATAAAAAGCATACACAACATTTTTGACCTATATATGCCCAAGGGAGACGTGCAAAAAGTCGAAATCTCAGACCCTACCCTAGTGTCGGAAACTCAACCATGTGCCTTAACTAAAAACAAGAGAGACGTGAATTTTTGTTATCTCCAGACCTGTGTAGGATTTTTATTAAATCCTTTAATTTACCGTTATATTTTATTAAGTCCATAGTCAATCCTCTGTACAATCTGTAATTCAGTCCTCGCCATACAAGCGTCTCGCTCATATGGTAATCCAAACTCCGTCATTTAAGCACCAAATGCTTATATGGAATATGATATGCTATGTCATCTATAATCAATCTTCGGCTCAACCTGTAATTCAGTCATCGTCATATAAGTGTCTCGCTCATATGGTAAACCCAACCTCGTCATATAAGCACCAAATGCTTATATAGAATATGATATGCTAGGTTGTCTTCATGATGTATGTTACGCGGTGTAGATCATAATTTATTTGTGGCTATCCTATGGCGTATGTTGTATTTCACCCAGAGCAACCATCACAGCGCATCCAAATTCATTCATAGTAGTTTATAATAAATAAAATTGCACAATTAACTCATTTAGGAGCACCTGTTTGTCGAGCACGCAATTTATTTCTTTACTCAACGCGAAGCCATTAACCTGCTCAACATGTATATGTATACATATCCAATTCTGACTAAACTTGTAATTCAGTTTAACTTAACTTAATTAAATAACAAGTGTTTTAGCATATTCAATGTCCAAAATTGCCAAAGATAACGCCTAATTTATTTAAATCGGACGTCATAAGTAATCAAACAAAAAATCAAACAATCACAAAATAAACAATTAATTATTTATCTTTCTAAAACTATAACTTTTATTTACTCAAAATATAATTTCTAAGATCGGATTATATAACAATCACAAATATGATACATATAAATATATCACTCTCAACTCATTCTAGGGCATTACTAACCCCATCTCTAATGAGTTTCTCGTTCTAGGATACTATTGATCCTATATCTAATGGATATTCTTAAATAGAATGTTACTAATTCAGTCTCTGATTAATTCTCTCATTCGGTTCTAATGTGTCTTATTCTCGAGCTTTACAAACCAAAGCTCTAATACCAAAGTGACACCCCTCCGAAAACCCCATCCGGCCTAGATGCGGATTGAATGCGAACATGACGGATTAGAACACAAACATCAAAACATTTCATTGCTATTACAACAATTTACATCAGAGTACAAGAATATATCAGAGTACGAATGAATATTACATGGCGGAATTACAATATCAGAGATTAATAATTTACATAGAAGCGGAAATAAAATGTATAAAAACATTGTGTAGCGGAAATACATCAACTAACACAACTGAAAGAAATGCACGGATAAAAAGCTTTCCGAATATAACTCCAGCTATAAACCAGGATCCTGCTAAAAAGGAATCTGCAAAACCAAAACTACTAGTTGCCCGCGTAGAAAATATGGGCACCCAGAGTTTAGGTGAAAACAATAAACTCCGATTCAGTCATGGGACTGGTGTGAGTACTAAAACATTTATTAGCTTGATTTTAAAGTTGGGTAAATCAAGGGACCACGCCATATAACACGGAACGGGTTCACTCCCATGAATACTCTGAAATAAAACAATTTGTAAACAACGCAATTGTTTTTGAAAAATAAAGCTATTATAAGACTCAGGTCCCATCACACAATACAAACACAAACCAGAGGATAGAGTTTTCCGTTATAATAGCGAAACACACTTGATACGCTTTAAAACAAATCATTTTGATATTACTATAAGTGCATAGTGTCAAAATAACTTCAAATATAAATGTATCAATCATAGACGGCATAAGTACCGTATATTATGTCGCCATACATAGGTTTACAACTAAAACCGAAAACTATCGTATTGGAAGTTGGATTTCCATCATGAGTCAATGCAAGGGATGATATCCTTACCTATTTGGATCACCTCTAGCAAGATGACCCAGGATTACAGACTCTGGGCAACCCTTAGATCCTCCAAAGCTAGTCCACTATTACTTTAGTGGATTGGTTATTCCTGAACACACATTTGCCGGTCCTATCGGACCTATCTCCGAGCCATTAGAGACTCAATATCTGTGGGGCCTCATTCCATCATCCACATAAGTAAAAAAATGTATGGGCTCCATACCTTGACACCACTTCTAGCTAAAAAGAAACGTCATGCACTCGTTGGGTCTCTTATCCCGTTTCTGACTCGTACCGGGGTGTAAGGCTCGCGAATAAACGCTATACACAAAGCTATGTTACTTAAAGTCGTGCTTTGATCATCGACCACAAGGCCCTGCTTTTCAACAAAAGCCTAGATCATTTGTATCTCAGCATGCCACACTGACAATTCATGCCACACAATTGATGTCTATCAATATATAACCTCTAAGCTCGTACATCTCAGAGAAGGGTGTTAAGCAAGAGAATAAATTCTCCACCACCAAACAGATTTATATGTAATACAAATCAATCTATGCAGAATGAAATTCATTGTCGGACACACAATCCATCTATAAGTCCGTTCTGCGTCTGAACGAACCAGAGGCACCTTATTTCTCGTCCCATATGTCCAATACAGGAGAGAGGCCCTCGCATATTCGAACAATCAAAAAGTACGTCCGGACAACTACCATTATAACCCCTTCAAGGCTACAGCTCCATCCAGGGCATCAATAGTAATCCATTCGAGGTGAAGATAGTCGGTCTTGCACCATCTTCAATATCTTCGACTTTTAATCGTTGTAACAATTATTAAGAATGGGTTAAACCCTGTCTTTCCGAATAACTGACGCATCTATATAATCATGTGATAAATAAAGATAACACACACATCTCATTCCAATCTAGAATATTCTATTATTCAAATATTCGTATCATTTAGGACATTATTAATTTTATCAAAGATAAATTCTTTTAAACGTCTTGTTTAATCTTCCTTTGAACATCATTTCAAAAGATTTTAAGATATCTTTTAACAACTCAAACAAATTAAGGTTTATAAACCTAGTCGGGATTACCGAGTCTTACCGAAGTAATCATTCATTTTATTCATCCCAATCCCAACCTATTCATCCCATGGAGCAAAACTAGTAGTACTCCATATCTAACACCCACTGTGTTATCAGTAAATTTAATTACCACTTAATGTTTCAAATCTAATTAAATATTTAACTATCGCACGGAGTAAAATAGGTGGTACTCCATTCTCGATCATTTCATGAATTCGGTAAATTTACTTACCTCATTCACATTCCAATCTAATTAAAGAATCATTAAAACTCCTACTTGGTTTTAATCTCAATTCTTAATGATTATTCAAATTTTGGAAATAATTCATGTCTTTACTTGAGTTAAAGAACAAATATCGTTTAAAAATACCGTTCACTATAAACCGCAAAAATTCACTTCATTTAATTTCCAATTTAATTAAATAAAATGGAAAACTTCTTTAAATCTTATTTAAAAGAATTACTCATTTTTACCACTAGATTTAAGAACGGTATTATTTAAGATACCATTCACGACAAACCCAAAAATCCTATTTGATATTAAACATAAGATCTTAAATGGAAAACATGTCGACCTACATTTCATATAAAATTCTGAAACCAACAGATATCGTTTTGGAATAACGATGTCAATATCTTCCAAATTCACATAACAATATCCATATAATTACGGAATCCAATACTGAAACATTTGAAGATAAAATCCGTTTCAAATCCATTCCAATTTATTTATTGGAGAAACTTTAGTTATATCAAAACCATTCCCAAAGGCCATTTATTATTTTTGCAAAAATCATGCAATTATATTTCTAGTTATTAACTAGTTCATTTGGATAAAAATATCTTTTATCTTTCCCAAAATTTGGAATATTTCATCCAAAATCTTTCCAAACCATGTTTTATTATTTTACATAATTTATTTATATTTTTTAAATTTTGTTAAGGCCCTTACAGTCGGTTTTCAATATCGATCACCGAACTGCATCCAGAGCGACCTTTTCCGAAATTGATTTCGACTTATTCTAAAATCCAACCATTCAAATTTAAATCTCTTATATTCATAGGAAATCTCTTTTCGATACGAACCCAATGGTTCTGGTTTTAGGGGAATCCAACAGTCGGATCTCCCGTTACGTCCATTCAAAGTCAAAGGTTGAAATTCGCGAACAGTCGTTGCGTGACGCGTTCTATTCAGGCCATTTAAATATATATAATATATATCGTCGATTTCCATTCAAAAAGTATTTTATAAAAACGTTAATAAATTCATTTTAAAATGACTTCATTTCCATTAGCAATTTAAATTAAAACTCTTATATTCTTATAATTTCAGAATAATAATAATTTCAAACTGTAAGTTTTTGAAACTCATTCTTTTCTAGTTTCCATTTTTAAAAATGAATTGAATCGATATAAAATCTATTCGAGTTAAAATAGCGTTATCTACTTAACTCGGCTTCATTTATTTTTATTTTTGTGTTCATCCAGAACGGACATCAAAATCAACTTTCTGTTTTCACTGAATATTATTTTATAAAAATATTCCTGTTTATGCCGGATTGGATTAAAATCTCAACCAATATCCATATAAATAAATTTATATGGATTACATACATCATAAACACCCAACAATAGTTGCGAACAACTATCAACATCCAAAATGACATCCAGTGTGCATTTTATTTTTATATAAGCTTCAAATGATTTTTCTGACGCTAATTTCGTCCGTTAACCAATTGATTAACATTCAAGATACATACAAGGGAGATGTGTAAAGCAATATCATCCCAAGACCTGTGTGGCATTTTCAACCAACAACAATCAATTTAAATAAATCATTGGTTAATAAATTTAACCAGTTCTAATTCGGTTTGAATTATTTTTCTAACTTACTAATTTTCACTGTTCAATATATAAATGAATATTTATGTCCATTTTCATCTATCACAATAATAATATTATAATTATTTTAACATGTTAAATATCACAAAATCAACAATCACAATGCAGTACAAGAAATCAACAATATCAGCCATGGGTTTGCAATCAACTGTGATGTGAGCTACCAGGCACCAAATACAAATTTATGATAATTAAAACTGATAAAAAACTACACTGGCAATATGTGTATTTTTATATATGTATACAATAACATGATATATAATTGAGTGAGAAGGAGTTCTCACGTTGGTTTCCACTCTGTCATTCTTTAATTGGCGATGTTATTTTTTAACCAAATTAAACAAACGTTTAATTTAGCTCAAAATCCAACTTGCTCCATTTCGGTTCTGGTTAGTTACATGTTGTACTGTTCGTCGCCACATTCCCGATGGATGTAAGTTTGCAGTTTTCTTACATCGTATGAAAAAGTTATGATAATTTACCCATTGATTACATAAAAATAAGATAATTAAAATTAATTAATCCTTAATTACATTTCCTAATCTCTCCTTCTCATTTAAGCCATCGAACCCATCTTGGCGAAGAAAATCCACCGCCGCCCACCTCCTGGAGCCACCGGAGCTCCACCGCCAGCCACCACGTGGTGCGCCTCAACATCGCCTTCCTCCGCCTCCAATGGCGCAGCACCCAGCGGCCCCTACGCCTCAGGATTCAAGCTGAAATGCGCGAGCTTCTAGCTCGAAAATCGAGCTGACCACACCACTAAAATCGATCACCCCCGTACCAAATTGAAGCCCTCTCCAAGCTCAAAATTCATTTTATAAGTATTGAAAATTATTGAATGGATTTGAATAAATCGAGGGAGAAAGAATCGAGCGAATTTCGCCCTCGAATTGGAGCTGACGACGGGATTTCTGAAATGGGAATAGATTTAGGGTTTTAGTTTATTTATATATATATTTCTAATATTATTTAATTCCTAAAAGTAGGGTTTTGCATTCGAACTCCAAATCAAACCCAATGACTTTCGCCCTTAGCTTAATACCCCCATCCCGGACACAACAGGATATGTTTCATAAGCCAATTCGACTGTCTTGATCAATTTTTATCAAAATTAAAATATAAATTAATATAACGTTACATATTGAATTCAACGTACATTTTAATTTACCAGGGCTACATACTGACTCCAAAAATTGTGAAAATTGAAATCTAGCTATGTTTTGATATACGGTCCTAACAAAATTAATTTTGTTGAATTTGGAGACCGTTTGAAAATTAGCCTTTTTAACTGGCTTATTAAATTCAATTGAATTTGAAAACGCTTTTAAATTTACTACACTCACATATTAATTCCAAATGACATGAGAATTTAAACCTGACAATAATTCGACTTTCCGGATCCAACAAAAGTGGATTGTCGTAAACGGAGGTCGTTTGCAAAATGGCTATTTTTAAGGGCTATATATTATATTAAAATATATATAAATTCCATAGTGACTATTCTAAATTTTAATATATACATAGCTTACAATTTATAAAGTGAAATCTCAGTTTCTTACCTTTGTTAGAAAATTACATTTCAAAATATTCCAATGTTTATTATTTTATCAAATTTTGATTTATATTGAATTCTATACATTCATTCAAAGTTTAAAATTGAATTTTCAAACTATCTCGCCATTACGAGTTCGTTTTAATTAAAATTTAAATTCTTCTATCTTAACTTCGATTTAAATAAATTTTAAATAGTTTATTCTTAAAAATAATCCTATAAAATATTTAGTTTTCATGAAAATCAATAAAAAAATAATTTTTATATTGGTTCAGAAATTGCGGGTTGTTACGATCTCCCCCATTAAAACTTTTCGTCCCCGAAAAGGAAGAAGGAATTGAAGGTCATTTACTTAACCAACTCCACCTTCACTTGACTCAAGTTCTTCAACTTTTCAGTTTCTAAGAACTTTCTATTTCTCAAAAATTTGGCTAACACCCTAAATTTTCGAAAAATTTCTCCATAACCTGTTTTGTACGAGGAGGGTCTAAAAAATTTGTTAGGCCGTATTAGGCACCCAATAAATCAATAAAAAGCATACACAGCATTTGTGACCGATCTATGCCTAAGGGAGACGTGTAAAAAGTTGAAATCTTAAACCTTGCCCCAGTGTTGGAAACTGAACGGTGTGTCGTAACTAAAAACAAGAGAGACGTGAATTTTTGTCATCTCCGAACCCGTGTAGAGTTTTTATTAAATCCTGCAATTTACCATTATATTTTATTAAGTCCATAGTCAGTCCTCTGTACAATCTGTAATTCAATCCTCGCCATACAAGCATCTCGCTCATATGGTAATCCAAAGCTCGTCATATAAGCAACGAATGCTTATATGGAATATGATATGCTATGCCATCTATAATCAGTCTTCAGATCAACCTGTAATTCAGTCATCGCCATACAAGCATCTCGCTCGTATGGTAATCTGAACCTCGTCATATAAGCACCAAATACTCATAGGGAATATGAAATGATATGTTGTCTTCATGATGTATGTTATGCGGTGTAGTTCATAATTTTTTGTGGCTATCCTATGGAGTACGTTGTATTTCACACAGAGCAACCATCACAGCGCATCCAAATTTATTCATAGTAGTTTATAATTAATAAAATTGCGCAACCAACTCATTAAGGTGCACCTGTTCGTCGAGCACGCAATTTATTTCTTTACTCAACGCGAAGCCATTAACTTGCTCAATGTAATTCAGTTTGACTTAACTTATTAAATAACAAGTGTTTCTGTATGTTCAATGTCCAAATTTGTCAAAATAATGTCTAATTTATTTAAATCAGACGTCATAAATAATCAAACAAAAAATCAAACAATCACAAAATAAACAATTAATTATTTATCTTTCTAAAAATATAACTTTTATATACTCAAAATATAATTTCTAAGATCGGATTATATAATAATCACAAATACGTTACATATAAATATATCCCTCTCAACACATTCTAGGCCATTACTAACCCTATCTCTAATGAGTTTATCATTTTAGGATACTACTAATCCTATCTTTAATGAATATGCTTAAATAGAATGTTACTAATTCAATCTCTGATGAATTCTCTCGTTCGGTTCTAATGTGTCTTGTTCTCAAGCTTTGCAAACCAAAGCTCTGATACCAAACTGACACCCCCCAAAATCCTCATCCGGCCTAGAACGAATGAGAACGCGGATTGCATGAGAACACGATGCATCAGAACACAAACATCTGAACATTTCATTGCTATTACAACAATTTACATCAGAGTACAAGAATATATCATAGTACGAATAAATATTACATAGCGAAATTACAGTATCAGAGATGAATAATTTACATAGCAGCGAAAATAGAATGTATAAGTACAGTGCGTAGCGGAAATATATCAACTAACACAACTGAAAGGAATACGCGAATACAAAGTTTTCTGAATATAGCTCCAGCTCTAAACCAGGATCCTGCTAAAAATGAATCTGCAAAACCAAAACTACCAGCTGCCCGCATAGAAAATATCGGCACCCGGAGTTTAGGCGAAAACAATAAACTCCGAGTCAGTCATGGGACTGGTGTGAGAACTAAAACAGTTATTAGCTTGATTTTAAAGTTGGGTAAATTAAGGGACCACGCCATATAACACGGAACGGGTTCACTTACATGAATACTCTGAAATAAAACAATTTGTAAACAATGCAAGCTTTTTGAAAAATGAAGCTATTATAAGAATCAGGTCCCATCACACAATGCAAACACAAACCAGAGGATAGAGTTTTCCCTTATAATAGCTAAACATGCTTGATACGCTTTAAAACAAATCATATTGATATTACTATAAGAGCATATTATCAAAACAACTTCATATATAAATGTATCAATCATAGACGACATAAATACCATATATTATGCCGCCATACATAGGTTTACAACAAAAACTGAAAACTGTCGTATTGGAAGTTGGATTTCCATCATGAGTCAAGGCAAGGGATGGTCTCGTTACCGATTCGGATCACCTCTAATAAGATGACCCAGGATTACACACTCTGGGCAACCCTTGGATCCTCCAAGGTCGTTCCACTCTTACTTTAGTGTGTTGATTATTCCTGAACACACGTTTCCCGGTCCTATCGGACCTATCTCTGAGCCATTAGGGACTTAATATCTGAGGCACCTCATTCCATCATCCACATTAGTAAAAATGTCTGGGCTGCATACCATGACAATACTTCTAGCTAGAAAGAAACGTCATGCACTCCTTGGTTCCCTTATCCCGTTTTTGACTCATACCGGGGTGTGAGGCTCACTAATTAACGCTATACACAAAGCTATGCTACTTAAAGCCGTGCTTAGATCATCGACCACAAGGCCTTGCTTTTCAACAAAAGACTTAATCATTTGCATCTCAGCATGCTACACTGACAATTCATGCCATACAACTGATGTCTAACAATATATAACCTCTAATCTCGTACGTCTCAGAGACGGGTGTTAAGAAAGAGAATAAATTCTCCGCCACCAAACAGATATATATCTAATAGAAATCAATCTACACAGAATGAAATCCATTGTCAGACGTCCAATCCATCTATAGTTCTATTTAGGGTCTGAACGAAATCGAAGGCACCTTATTCCTCGTCCCATATGTCCAATACAGGAGAGAGACCCTCGCATATTTGAACAATCAACAAGTACGTATGGACAACTACCATTATAACTCCTTCATGACTGCAACTCCATTTAGGGCATCAGTAGTAATCCATTCGATGTAAAGATTGCCGGTCTTGCACCATCTTCAATATCTTCGAATTTAATCGTCGTAACAACTATTCAGAATGAGTTAAACCTGATATTTTCGAATAACTAACGCATCATTATAATCACGTGATAAATAAAGATAACACACACACATCTCATTCCAATCCAGAATATTCTTTTATAAAAATATTCATATCATTTGGGACAAGTTCCCATTAATTTTATAAAAGTACTTCTTGTTTAATCTTCCTTTGAATATCATTTCAAAAAAAATTAAGATATCTTTTAACAACTCAACACAATTAAGGTTTATAAAAGATGTCGGAATTACCGAGGTTTACCAAAGTAATCATTCATTTTATTTATCCCAATCCCAACCTATTCATCCCATGGAGCAAAACTGGTAATACTCCATATCTAACACCCACTGTGTTATCAGTAAATTTAATTACCACTTAACGTTTCAAATCTAATTAAAGATTTAAGTATCGCATGGAGTAAAACTGGTGGTACTCCATTCTCGATCATTTGATGAATTCGGTAAATTTACTTACCTCATTCACATTCCAATCTAATTAAAGATTCATTAAAACTCCAACTTGGTTTTATTCTCAAAAATCATTTCTTAATAATTATTCAAATTTAGGAAATAATTCCTGTCATTACTAGAGTTAAAGAACATATGTCGTTTAAAAACACCATTCACAATAAACCTCAAAAATCCTCTTCCATTTAATTCCAATTTTATTAAATAAAATGGAAAACTTCTTTAAATCTTATTTAAAAGATTTACTCATTTTTACCACTGGATTTAAGAACTGTATTATTTAAGATACCATTCACGATAAACCAAAAAATCCAATTTGATATTAAACATAAGATCTTAAAGGGAAAACATGTCGACCTACATTTCGTACCAAATTCTAAAACCAACAAATATCGTTTTGGAATAACGATATCAGTATCTTTCAAATTCACATAACAATATCCGTATAATTACGGAATCCAATATCGAAACATCCGAAGATAAAATCCATTTCAAATCCATACCAATTTATTTATTGGAGAAACTATGGTTATATCAAAACCATTCTCAAATCCCATTTATTATTTTTGCAAAAATCATGCAATTATATTTCTCGTTATTAACTAGTTCATTTGGATAAAAATATCTTTTATCTTTTCCAAAACTTGGAATATTTCATCCAAAATCTTTCCAAACCATGTATCATGATTTTACATAGTTTATTTATATTTTTATAAATTTTATTAAGGTCCTTACAGTCGGTTTTCAATATCGATCACTGAACTGCATCCATAGCGACCTTTTCCTAAATTGATTTGGACTTATTCTAAAATCCAACCATTTAAATTTAAATCTATTATATTCATAGGAAAGATCTTTTCGATACGAACCCAAAGGTTCCGGTTTTAGGAGAATCCAACAGTCGGATCTCCCGTTACGTCCATTCAAAGTCAACGGTTGAAATTCGCGAACCATCGTTGCGCGGCGCGTTTTATTCAAGCCATTTAAATATATATGATATATATCGTCGATTTCCATTCAAAATGTATTTTATAAAAACATTAATAAATTCGTTTGAAAACGATTTCATTTCCATTACCAATTTAAATTAGACCTCTTATATTCTTATAATTTCAGAATAATAATATTTTCAAACTGTAAGTTTTTGAAATTTAGTCTTTTCCAGTTTTCATTTTTTAAAAGTGAATAGAATCGATATAAAATCCATTCGATGTAAAATAGCATTTTCTACTTAACTCGGCTTCATTTATTTATATTTTGGTGTCCATCCAGAACGGACATCAAAATTAATTTTCTATTTTCACTGAATATTATTTTATATAAATATTCCTGTTTATTCTGGATTGGAATAAAATCTCAACCAATATCCATATAAACAAATTTATATGGATTACATACATCATAAACACCCAACAATAGTTGCGAACAACTATCAACATCCAAAATGACATCAAGTGTGCATTTTATTTTTATATAAGCTTCAAATGATTTTTCTAGCGCTTACTTCGTCTGTTAACCAATTGATTAACGTACGAGCTACATACAAGGGAGATGTGTAAAGCAATATCATCCCAAGACCCATGTGAGGTTTTCACCTGACAACAATTAATTTAAATAAATCATTAGTTAATAAATTTAACCAATTCTAATTCGGTTTGAATTATTTTTCTAACTTACTAATTTTCACTATTCAATATATAAATGAATATTTATGTCCATTTTCATCTATCACAATAATAACATTATAATTATGTTAACATGTTAAATATCACAAAATCACAATCACAACGCAATACAAGAAATTAACAATATCATCCATGGGTTTGCAGTCAACTGTAATGTGAGCTGCCAGGCACCGTAAACAAATTTATGATAATTAAAACTGATAAAAATCTACACTGGCAATATGTGTATTTTTATATATGAATACAATAATACGATATATAATTGAGTGAGAAGGAGTTCTCACATTGGTTTTCACTCCGTCATTCTTTAATTGGTGATGTTATTTTTAAACTAAATTGAACGAACATTTTATTTAGCTCAAAATCCAGCTTGCTCCATTTCCGTTTTGGTCAGTTCCATGTTGTAGTGTTCGTCGCTATGATTCCAACGGACCTAAGTTTGCAAGTTTCTGACATCGTTTGAAAAAGTTATGATAATTTACACATTGATTACATAAAAACAAGATAATTAAATATTAATTAATCCTTAATTACATTTCCTAATCTCTCCCTCTCGTTTAAACCGTCGAAGCCATCTTGGCCATGAAAATCCACCGCCGCCCACCTCCTGTAGCCGTCGGAGCTCCATCGCCAGCCCCCACAAGGTGCGCCTCGACGCCGCCTCCCTCCATCTCCAATGGCGCAGCACCCGGTGGCCCCCACGCCTCGGGATTCGCGCGCGAGCTTCTAGCTCGAAAATCGAGCTGACCACACAACTAAAATCGATCACCCCCGTACCAAATTGAAGCCCTCTCCAAGCTCTTCAATATTCGTTTTATAAGTTCTGAAAATTATTGAATGGATTTTGAGAAATCGAGGGAGAAAGAATCAAACGATTTCCGCCCTCGAACTGGAGCTGACGACAAGATTTCTGAAATGGGAATAGATTTAGGGTTTTAGTTTATTTATATACATTTATAATATTATTTAATTCGTAAAAGTAGGGTTTTGCATCCGAACTCCAAATCAAACCCAACGACTTTCGCCCCTTGCTAAATACCCTCATCGCGGACACAATGGGATATGTTTCGTAAGCCAGTTCGACTGTTTTGATCAGTTTTTATCAAAAATAAAATATAAATTAATATAACGTTACATATTGAATTCAACGTACATTTTAATTTACCGGGGCCACATACTGACTCCAAAATTGTGAAAATTGAAATCTAGGTATGTTTTGATGATACAGTCCTAACAAAATTAATTTCATCGAACTTGGAGACTGTTAGAAAAATGGCCTTTTTAACTGGCTTATTAAATTCAACTGAATTTGAAAACGCGTTTTAATTTTCTACGCTTACATATTAATTCCAAATGAGTTGGAAATTTAAACCTGATAATAATTTGACGTTCTGGAACCAAAAAAGTAGTTTTATTGAAAACGGAGGTCGTTTCCAAAATGGCTATTTTTAAGAGCTATATATTATATTAATATATATATATATATATATATATTCCATAGCGACTATTCTAAATTTTAATTTAGACATAACTTACAATTTATAAAGTGAAATATCAGTTTCTTACATTCGTTAGAAAATTACAGTTCAAAATATTCCATTGTTTCTTATTTAATCAAATTCTGATTTATAATGAATTATGTACATTCATTCAAAGTTTAAAATTGAATTTTCAAACTAGCGCGCCATTACGAGTTCGTTTTAATTAAAATTTAAATTCTTATGTCCTAACTTCGATTTTAATAAATTTTTAATCGTTTATTCTCAAAATAAATCCTATATAATATTTAGTTTTAATGAAAATCAATTAAAACTAAATTTTATATTGGTTCAGAAATTCCGGGTTGTTACATTATTCATGGGTCTTCTCGGGTTTTGGGTATTCGATGTTTACCGTGAAGTTCGTCTAGTTGGTAGTTCTTTGTTTATAGTATTATGTTTTTGCTTTTCTCGAGTCTGTTGAGGAGCTTGGTTAGTTTTTCATGGTTACTGGATTTTAGATCTGATCTATATACTGCATTTTTCTCAATCACTGCTCACCTGCTTGGACTTGTTTTCACTGATTGTGGGTAATGCACGTGATGCCGAAGGCACTGAATTTAGCCTTCAATGGCTGCAAAATACTGTCTGAGTATTTAGCGGTGACTAGTAAAACTTTTGGTCACCTTTGCCCTGTTAATGAGCTACGTTGTAGAATATGTTTTTGGGCAGAGCATGTATTCTGTAATGTCAGATGCTCCATGCCCCTTTATCGTTTGGTAGGGATGTTTATGGAGCTCGAGACTGTTTGCTTCTGCAGCAGTATGGAAGTCGTGCTTTTTTGTGTGGGTTGAGATGCAAGGACACCATTCTCTTGGATTTTGCTTTTATCTTGACTGTCTACCTTTGGGAGTGGCTCAAGATAGCTAGCACGTGATGTTGTACTCGCAACACTTATAATGTTAATTTTATTCTATGAAATTTACTGTTTACTCAATACGTAACTCCTCTTTGTGTGGAGAATTATCTTATAGTTTAGTAATTTAGCTAGCTCCAGTACTGTAAGCCTATATAGGTAAAGTGGATAGAAACGCTATAAATTTCATATGTGGTTAGTGGTCCACCTTAAAAACCGAATTTAGGTGACTGCTAACTGCAGTCACCTGCACTATATTGTAATTTTTTATTATTAGTCATAATAAAAGCAGTCATCTGCACTATATTGTAATTTTTTTATTATTAGTCATAATAAAAGGTGTTTGCGGTCACCTTAAAAACCGGTCATTTATGTCAAAAACAAATTATGTCATAAAATTGCATAATTATATACAATTTTTCTATGAAAAACTGCGGATATTTCTGCAATTCTTTTTGTGAATAATTGTGGGAATTTTCAGAAATTTTTTCGTGAAAATACGGAAATTTTTGTTGAATAATTGCGAGAATTTTTGCAATTTTTGTTGATATAACTGTATAAATGTCTGCAACTATTTACTGAATAATTGTATATATCTATATAATTATTACTTAATTTAATGTTAGCGACCTAATTCATAATAACTTTTTTCTCGACTATTTTAAATTTTAAATGAGACCTTAATCAAATTGTCCATTTTTAATAAATGCTTTGCTTTTTGGGGTGCCCTGTAGTATTCATCAATGTTTGAATACTAGTAGCTTAAGCTACTTGAGTTTCTCTAAGATGAGCCGCACGAAATAATATCGAGAATTGTCAAAACAACCTCTTCTCTCTGCTATAAAAGGGATCGTTATGAGCAAAGAACATAAAAAATCAAGCAAATGCTAATACACTTGATCATTGCAGCTTTCGCTGCAACCTCATTGGTGGCCCATGAGTCTGCTGAGTCGGAGTTTATAAAGACATGCCCGCCTTCCCCATGCGGATCCACTACAGTACGTTTTCCGCTCCGACTCCAATCGGATAACCCAAGGTGCAGTTTGGAGGGTCTAGATCTCACGTGCTCCCCGGATAACACAACGCTTCATCTTCCGGCCTTTCCTCAATACAAAATCACAAACATCAGCTACGTAGACCAATTCGTCACACTCGATTTTGGACCTATATCCAATTTCTGCGAATTTTTTGATATAATTGCATAAATATCTACAACAATTCACTTAATAATTGCATAAATTTATGCACCTATAAGTTAATTTAGGTCAAGGTACCTAATTCACATACTTTGTTGATAGTGATGTTTTGATTGTTTTGAAATATAATATTGATTTTATCTAAATATCCCTATTTAATAAGCGTTCTGTTGTTTGGTTGTCCCTCCCCGTAGTCTCCGATCTTTGAATGCTAAGCTGTTTGAGTTGCTCTAGTATGAGCCGCATGAAATAATGTGCGGATATAGCAGAATGGTCAAAACAATCTCTCTGCTATAAAAGGACGTCTCGTTCTGACCAAAGAACAAAATAAAAATAAAAAAAATAAAAATGCTAATAGTGCACTTGATCATTGCAGCTTTCGCTGCAACCTCATTGGTGGCCCATGAGTCTGCTGAGTCCAAATTTACAAGGACATGCCCGCCTTCCAGATGCGGATCCACTACAGTACGTTTTCCGCTCCGACTCCAATCGGATAACCCAAGGTGCAGTTTGGACGGTCTAGATCTCACGTGCTCCCCGGATAACAGAACGCTTCATCTTCCTGCCTTTCCTCAATACAAAATCACAAACATCAGCTACCTATACCAATTCCTCACAGTCGATATTGGAGCCATATCTTTATCTAATTTCGAATCATCTCCTTGCCCGCTCCAAAATCTCAGCTCCTTGCTTTACAGTGCCGTAGTTAATTTGCGAAATGACCACTGGTACGCGCCATATAACAGTTTCGTAGTTGATTTGCGAAATGACTACTTTGCACAGGCTACTGCAGCAAAATTTGTGCGCTGCTCCAAGAAAATGAGTCCCGTATCAAATTTGGTTGCGGGTCCGATACCGTCATGCTACGAGAAGGACGAATATTTTGTCTACGTTGCATCTGGTAACGAATATATGCATTTTCTGGGGCGTGATTGTGAGATATTCGGGGATGAAGCAATGATTCCTGAACTTGATCATATTGCTTATGATGAATACGTTGTTAGGAATTTTTCTGATGATGTTTATGAATTTATGGCGCAAAAGGAAGTCAAACTCAATTTATCTTGGGCAGATGGATGGGTTTCTGATTGCTCTGAGTGTGAACAGATAGGAAAGTACTGTGGGTTTGATTGGGGCAGAAATCAAGCCTTCTGTCTTGATTACGGTGAGTTCTATCTTCAACCTTATCAATTCGCTTTGTAGCAGTATAATCATAAATTTAATTTGGGCATTGTTATTGACACTCAACATATTGTTAAGAGGGTTTCAATTTTACTTTATTACCAATGAAAAAAGTAGCCCTTTAGCAAATAAAGCTAATTTTACTTTATTACCCATTTAATCCTTTAACAAATAAATGTAATTTTATCTTAACAAATATTGCAAAGGTTATAGTATTTTTTTTTATTTGCATATATCGATTTTTTAAACCCTAAAGGATAAGCATTTTTAGAGGAATATGATCAAATAATTTTTTTTGTCGACATAAATATGCCGAATTTTATAATTATAGAGACAATGCACCGAAATAATTATTAATTTTCGACATATCACTGTCGAATACATATATAATTGATTACGTGCTACATTCGATGCATTGGTGACAAACTGCTTATTTTAATTCGGTTTCCCTTATCGAGTAAGTTTTTTAAATTTAATTTGAATGGGGAATTCAGGAATATTGAGTAGTGTGAAATAATATGTCCGTGTAGCCCCTTAATAATTTTTCAAAGAGTGGAGTGTTTTTTTAAAAAATGACCTCCACCTAACAATAGTTGGAGTGTCAATAACAACACCCTTTAATTTTGATACGTGTGTAGGAGCGCACAAATTGTTCATTCCCCAAATTCAGTGTACTCCGTATGTCAACCAATCAGAACCACATGATTTTCAACTTTTGCACTTAAACCTCTGAATTATTAGGGGATTTAAATGCAAAAAAGCGGAAATTGGAAAATTTGATTAGGAGAACATGGAAAGATAGGGGAAATGGGTATTGAAGAATTGGTCTGGTGTAGAAGAGAGTACCAGGGAATCCCCACATTTTAATTATACAATCAACTTGCCCCTTGTCATTTTCTGTGTCTCTAGCTTCAGCTGGGCCTTATCATTTTGTACGTTTGACGTAGTATATAACAAAAGTTCCTATTATTTCAAATCATCCAGCTCTTTCAAGATAAAAACCGTACATTAATACAGTTTAGGCTAATTCTATTAGCATATATATTTTTAGGGTTGTTACAGTTGAACCGTTCAGCCATCAAAGCATACCAACCGTTTACACGGTTACCATTCACTACGGTAAAGGTGACGGTAACAGCTATCGATTTTGATAGATTTTAACCACACCAGCCGCATATGATCTTGTTGTATTATTACATTAAAAAATATATGTTTTTTATATAACTTAAGCTAGAGAAATAACATATGTATAAATTATTTGTGCTTTTATTTATGTACAACACGAACATGGTTGGTCTGTTTCATAGATAAACATACTAATTCTTAAGAAAAAGTTAGAATTTGAATTATTTGCGAATAACAATGTAAATTTACAGTAATGATTGTGGTAACGGTCAGATGGTTACGGTAACAGTTATAAAATTTGCTAACCCTTAACAACGGTTGCAGTTTCGGCTGGCGGAAAATTGATGGTTGCCGTAACCGTAACACCCCAACATATTTTTGCATTTCCCACTCCCATTCAAAACTAAAAAGAAAATTAAATAACTCGTTTACTTTTGTACATTATTCAACTTATCATGTTCATTCTATTATACAATTTTTGTATATTATTAATATAAAGGGTCCATCTAATTAATACCCGGTTATTTGCTATTCACCCTCTAACTTACTAGAATATAAAATGCATTCCCCATCTTTGCGATTAAATCAACGCATGATCCATGTACGCTGTTGGCTTACTCAGTCCCAAAATACATAATCATATTCATCGTTGACTTTAAGCTTTTTAAACTTTAAATCATTGTTTATAAATTTTAATTATCTTCTGTGATTTTTGTCATTAAATTTTTTAAAATCACGTGCACCGTTGATTCTTAATTTTTAATTATTGCCTGGAATTTAACCTTATATAAATATATATATATATATATATATATATATATATATATATATATATGTGTGTGTGTGTGTGTGTGTGTGTGTATGGCAGCGTTCCGCTACACCTCTTATATTGCAGGTGAACCCTCCCCATGAATTTCAGTCATTCATTCACCATTTATTCTTTCTCTTTCCACTAAGAGAGAGAATGAGTGAGGGAATGAATGGTTGAGATTCAGGGGAGAGTTCACGTGCAATATAAGAGGTGTAGCCACCATATATAAATATATATATATATATATATATATATATATGACTATTTTTTTATTGTCTCGCAACATTAGACAAATTATCTAATTAATTGTTAAACGGTATAATTTAAAATTTTAAACAAGAAGAGAAGCGTAAATATCATGGCGGCAATAGCCGGACTTGTATACTAATTGACCTTTCTAATTATTCCGTTGAATAATTACTTTTGGCGACAATGGTCTCTTCATTTTGAATTTTTGTTGTTCTACTCGTATAATCACTATGGGTACGTGCATATGTATATGCATGTGTGTGCATGCATGTGTACATGCATGTGTATATGTTTGTGTGTACATGCAAATAAGTTGCTTTATTTGTCAAATTTATTTGTAATCTGAACTTGTTTGACCACAATTTCGTTTCTAGGCATTTATATTTTGCTTTGTTTGTCAAATCTATTTGTAATCTGAATTTGCTTGACCACAATTTCTCTTCTAGGCATTTATATTTTACACCATCAGACACTATTGTATAATCATGACCGAAACATTTTAGTGTACATGTGTATAGGTACTCCTTATTTTCGCCTGTTATTAAATGTATATCATAAATGCCAATAAGTTGCCCTTGATAGCATACCAATTTCATGATAATGTAATTCCTTTAGGTAGATTTTGCCCATGAATAGTAAGGTGGATGATATAGAAAGTATTTGTCATCTTCCATTACAGAATCATGCCACATCATTTTTAGTCATTGACTAATTGAATCAATAGACTATACTAAAAAGCGAATGTGGTGTTATAATTTGGTGAAGTCGCTACACCTAGCTCAATGCTAGTATTATGTACCATATGGTGATTAGCGAGCAAATTGTGTACATCATATGCAATTTTTGTTGGTTGTCAGTTTTACAGTATGCACTATTATTGGGAATAAATTTTGGTAGGTTGTCCTCTGACTTGAAAAAGACATGAAATTTGTCCTTCACAATAAAATCTTCTTTATGCAATTATGTTATAAAATTGCATAATTATATACAATTTTTCTGGGAAAAACAACGGGTATTTCTGCAATTCTTTTTGTGAATAACTGTAGAAATTTCTGTAATTTTTTTCATGAAAATACGGAATTTTTGTTGGATAATCGCGAGAATTTCCGTAATTTTTTTTTATATAATTGCATAAATATTTGCAACTATTTACTGAATAATTTCATAAATTTATATAATAATTAGTTAACTTAATATTAGAGACCTAATACACGATAACTTTTTTTTATAAGAATGTTTTGCCTATTTTAAATTTTAAATTTTAAATGAGACTTTAATCAAATTGTCATCTTTAATAAGTGCCCTGCTCTTTGGGTGTCCCCGTGGTATTCAATGTTTGAATACTACCAGCTTAAGCTGATTGAGCTGCTGTAATATGAGCCGCATGAAATAATTTCCGAATACAAGAGAACTGTGAAAACAATCTCTCTGCTATAAAAGGAATCGTTATGAGCAAAGAACATAAAAAATCAAGCAAATGCTAATACACTTGGTCATTGCAGCTTCCTCATTGGCCCATGAGTCCGCTGAGTCCAGGTTTATAAAGACATGTCCGCCTTCGCAATGCGGGTCCATTCCGGTACGCTTTCCGCTCCGACTCCAATCGGATAACCCAAGCTGCAGTTTGGACGGTCGATATCTTATATGCTCCCCGGACAATGGAACGCTTCATCTTCCAGCCTTTCCTCAATACAAAATCACAAACATCAGCTACGTAGATCGATTGCTCACAGTCGATATTGGAGCCATATCTTTATCTAATTTCGAATTTTCCCCCTGCCCGCTCCAAAATCTCAGCTCCTTGGTTTACAGTGGCTTAGTTAATTTGACAACTGTCAGGAGCTACTCTAAACAGGCTAAAAGAGCAAAATTTGTGCGCTGCTCCAAAAAAATAAGTCCCGTATCCAATTCTGTTGCCGGGCCGATAACGTCATGCTACGAGAAGGACAAATATTTTGTCTACGTTGCTGACTACTACGGAACTATGGATGTACTGGGGCATGATTGTGAGATATTCGGGGATGAAGCAGTGATTCCTGGAGATTCAAATAGCTTTTCTTCTGATGATGTTTATGAATTTATGGCGCAAAAGGAACTCAAACTCTATTTGTATTGGTTCCATAGAAAATGGGATTATGAATGCTCTGAGTGTGAACGGAAAGGGAATTACTGTGGGTTTGATTGGCGAAGAATTCAAACCTTTTGTCTTGATGATCACGGTGAGCTCTATCTTCAACCTTATCAATTCACTTTATATTTAACAATCAGAAATTTAATTTTCATGTGTGTGTAGGAGAGAGAACCAAGAAATCCCCATGTCTTAATTATACAATCAATCCGCCCCTTGTCATTGAAGTCTATATGCTTCAGCTTGGCCACCTCATTTTTTTTCTCTTTAATTTGCACGCCGTTTATACTACATTTTCATTCTCACTACGTTTTATTTCTTTTCTTCTTTTTTCCATTTGCAGTTTTCTTCTGCTGCTCTCTTTTTCTTTTTAAAATCCTTATCAAACTACTTAACATTTATAGACAGTGTTGTTGATTGAAATAAATCAGCACATGACCCTAACATTGGTTATGATAATTAACACTCCATCCGATCATTGATTTATTTGATTTGATTCAACATCTTCTATATTGATAATTTATTTACTCGCTATTTAAGTCTTTGCAATTTCTGTATAAAGTTGGCTTACTCAGCCTCAAAATTCATAATCATATACACCCCTACGTGTACAGTTTTAAAAAATTTAGTCATTGTTTATAAATTTTAGTCATCTTCTGTGATTTTTGTCTTTAAATTTTTTAAAATCACATGCAACATTGATTCTTAATTTTTTAATTATTGTTTGTAATTTAGCCTCGAACATCTATATATGTATATGAATGGTTTTTTTATTGTCTCACAACATTAGACAAATTATCTAATCAATTATTAAATAGTATTATTAAATATAAAAAAAATCTAATTTTTTTATTGTCTCACAACTGTAGACAAATTATCATGTAGAAAATATTTGCCATCTTCCATTATTGAATCATGCCACATCATTTTTAGTCATCGACTGATTGAATCAATAAATTGCATTAAAGTGCGAATGTGGTGTTATAATTTGGTGAAGTCGCTACACAGGCAAGACCCAAAGGACAACCCACCCAGCCCTTGAACTAGGGCAGCCCATTAGGCTTGGGGCAACAATTTAATTTTTTTTAATTAACAGTGTGTATTTATGTATATATGTGTGTGTGTGTGTGTGTACACACACACGCACACACATATATATATATATTTATGCACACACACACATAATGAAAAATAAGCATTTGTGATCATATGTCATATGCTGTAGTGGTGAAACAAGTGAAGCTTGTGAATCCTTCTCATGCAGGCTCAACTAGTGCATGTGATTGTTTGACAAAGTTTTAAAACGGTAATTCACATCTGCTTTTCTTTACATTTGCAGGTTCCAATGTTCTGCTCATTACAGGTGTGTCCCGTAACATATCAGTCAATTTTACTTGAGATATTTTTAGTTCAATGTATGTTTATTGTAACTAATCAATACAGGAGCATCCATAAGTGGATTTCTCATTCTTCTAGCTGTGTCATTCATTTTGCTTTATATATCAAGACGGTCAGCAAAGGAAAAGGAAACATGGTTAAAGGTGGAAAAGTTTTTAGCTACGTACAAGGCCACAAAGCCTACTCGATACACTTTTGCACGACTCAAAAAAATAACTAAGCGATTTAGATATAAATTAGGTCAAGGTGGGTTCGGAAGTGTGTACAAAGGGGAACTTCCAAATGGTATCCCCATAGCTGTTAAAATGCTAGAAAATTCGAAAGGTGAGGGAGAAGAGTTTATCAACGAAGTCTCAACTATGGGGAGAATTCATCATTTCAATGTTGTACAACTTTTGGGATTTTGCTCCGAAGGAAGAAACCGTGCTCTCATATATGAATTCATGCCAAATCAATCACTAGACAAATACATATTCTCGAAAGAGGGTAGCAGATTCAAAGGACTATTGAACATGGAGAAAATGTTGGATATTGCAATTGGAGTTGCTCGAGGTATCGAATACTTACATCAAGGGTGCGATCAACGCATCATGCATTTTGATATCAAACCTCACAATATTTTGTTAGACCATAACTTCAATCCCAAAGTTTCAGACTTTGGGCTCGCAAAACTTTGTGCAAGAGATCAGAGTATTGTTACAATGACTGCTGCAAGGGGCACAATGGGCTACATTGCACCTGAGATTTTTTCGAGAAACTTTGGTGAAGTATCTTATAAGTCGGATATCTATAGTTTTGGAATGTTGCTTTTTGAAATTGTAAGTGGTAAAAGAACCGTTGAACCAATGGCCGAGAATCAGGATGAGGTTTATTTCCCAGAATGGATATATTACAAGATAGTCGATGGTGGAGATATTGGTTTGGATATAGAAAAAGAGGAAGAAGAAGATATCATGAGGAAACTAATTATTGTAGGATTATGGTGCATTCAGTTGAATCCAAACGATCGCCCTACCATGACGAAAGTACTTCAGTTTTTAACTGGAAGTTTGGAAAGTCTCCAAATTCCACCCAAGCCTTTTTTCTCAACCTGTCAAGCTATATAGGTAGTTAAACCTAAACTGCTAGTGCTTTTGTTTTTATTTACTCTTTATTTACCATTGAAGCCGAAAATTAAGCATATTTGTATAGTTTTGTCTTATCTGGTGTTATTGTAGGACTTTGTAACAACCATATATAAATTTTGCTGCCTTTCCTCAACTTCTCCTGGCATTCTAGCGAACATCTGTTTGTTTGAAATACTCTGTGACTTGCAATAATCGGCTGAACGCAAAATTGGAATAGCATATTAGCCTACATGACATGCATGTTTCTTGTGTAAATTAGTCTGTACGTTGTGGATTGGCTCATGAAAATGTCAAATCATAGTTAAGATGGCAACGGTGAAAGAAAATACATGCATTTTTATTATTCAACTTCAACATATAACTTATTGGCTCATTGCTGCTGGAAAATTAGTGGTGTTTGTTCTTTGTTCTTTCACTTTTGATTTGCTGCAACCATAATACTTTTATTCAAATGTCAGTTAATCTTTGATCAAGATGGTTCCTGCAATTTGGTAGTCTATGCTTTTTAGTTGTGGTGATCAGGAGTCAAGACGGCCAATTTGAACCGGAAATTTCGGTCAACTCACAGATAGCAAGTAATAGACAACTCTATAATGTTCATTAGTGAGACTACGATTTCTTTGTTTTGATCAAGAATCAGGACATGCATTTTGGTCTTGAAAGTCAGTCCACTTTGATCAGAAATACTAATACGCACAGGTATATCACAATTTTGGACGGTGAATGTTAGACTTCAATATTTGCTAAATGCCACTCCTACAAGTTCATCCCAGAAGGTTTGAATTTTCAAACTGAATGATAAGTGTTGCACCTAGCAGCAGGATGCTTGCTTAGTTAATGTCATGCTTTCAAAATTTTATTAAATAAGCACTCTTGTATACATTGCTTATTTAATCACCATCGTATATAATAAGGCTTAGTTCTAAGTATGGGTTATATGGTTCTAATGAACCCACATTGGATTTTGACAGATTAACTAATTAGTCATATCCTCTGACATTAGAAATAATATTTTATTTGAGCTTCCTTATTGCTTATGCTGTCAAATCACCAATTATACCCCTACATACATGGTTACCAGGTACCCATGGAGAAGCACATTACAGTACATGTATGCTTCTAGTGGGAATCTAATTTAAAATGGACAAAAAAGGGTTATTTAATAAACATCCGTGGTACTAGTAGGGGTGAGCAGTATTCGGTTAGAACCAAATTAACCGACCAAACCAATTTATTTTGGTCGGTTTGATTCGGTTTTAATTCGGTTGTAAAATATAATTTTTGTTATTGGTTTAACCGAATTAACCAAACATTTACCGTATTGTCTAATTTTATATTATTGTCGTGCTTTAAATAATTGGTTTAGTGATAAAATACGAAAACATTTGTTTAAGAAAAGTCAAATTTTATTATAAACATGAAATTTAATGAATAAAATTCCTCCAAACATAAATTTATATTTTTCTTTTGTTGAATTAATAATTTGAACAATTAAATACCCTTCAAGTTCGGTTAAATCAGTTACCAATCGAATTAGCCGAAATTATTATGGTTCGGTTCGGTTCGGTTTTGGAAATTATTTGTTGTAGTTTGGTTTGAACTTTTTTACCCCAAAACCAATAGATCCAACCGGACGCTCAACCCTACGAGGTAAGACACGTATATAGTACGTGTCTTATCCATTTTCCTCATTTCCCACACAATTTTCAACTTCTAAATATTTTCTTAACAGAAACGCGAGGAGATGCCATAAAGTGTAACCAATATCGTAAGACGTACTAATCGAGCGGAAGAATTAGCTTGTCCGATGCACGTTGTTCCGGCTTATGAGATGATGATAAATGACTTGCGGATTTTGTAGGAGTTACCTAAAGGTTATTCACGTCGTACGTTCACAGCGTTCATGTATAATTTTAAACTATCAAATAATTAGTAGTTAGTCATATATAAAATATGAGTACTTGTGTATTTGGCTATCTCTCTCAAGAAATTCTAATGGCTTCCTCTAGTTCTACAAATTCTCCTCCTTTCTCATTTAATCTCCCACCATCTTCTAGTTTCAAGGAGAAGCCTCTTTATATAGATCAAGACGGATTTCAAACTGTTCGAAAACGTAAAAGGTTTCAAACAACAAAAGTTCATAAATCTGCATAGATTTCTAGACCTCATGTATCTAAAGAGCATATTCCTAATCAAAAGAAGGAAAACCTTGGTTTTTCTATTCCAAAAGCAGTGAATGTCCAACCAAAAACCTTTTAAATCGGCTTGGCAGAATGCAATTCTAAAATTCAACACAAAGGTTCATCATCTACATGTGCTATTTTTTAAATAATGACAATATGCTTGCTACATCTTTTGATCTTGATTTTATAGCTATTATCAAGTTAGACGACAAGAAAATAATTGCAGTTCAAAAAGCTCTTGGAAAAAGAACTAAAGAAGAATGGAACAACTCTATTTTTGCCTACATCTTTGAACCAAGATCCTATTATCATCATGTTAGGGCGTCTATAATGAAAATATGGGATCGTACAAACAAATTTGGGATCTACACTGGTGATATTGGATTCTTTATTATAAGATTCTACAACCCTAATGACTGCAACAAGGTTATTGATTGTGGCCTCTATGTCAGTAATAGAAAGTTAATCGTTCTTAAAATGTGGACAATGAAAATGAATTTCAATAAAGATTTTCTCTCCACTTTTCCCATTTGGATCAAGTTTCCTGAATTGAACCCGAAGTTTTGGGACAACGAAGCTTTCAGTGCCATTGTTAATGTTATAGGAATTCCTATTAAGCTAGATGAGCCAACAACAATTGAGCCAAGACTCGGTTATGCGAGGATACTAGTTGGGTAGAGTCTAATCTACCAGATGAAGTTTATATTACTATGTATGATGGAGAGAATATTACTAAAGAAATAGAATACGGATGGATACCACCGAATGTGTGAAATTCATTTGTTTTGGGCACTTTCGTAATGCATGTTAATCTAAACAAGTTTATAGAGAAAAGTTTCTAAAAAATCAGTTTCACATTCAAGAATTTCTCTAGAAATTAATGTTTCGAAGGCTATTGAATCCCAAGTTGAAATTCATATCGCTAATATTCAAGAAATAGGAAAATCTTATGTTCAAATCAAAGCATTCTAGAAAGCATATTAGTCGATGATCAGAGAATTCCAACCAAAGTATCTGAAAGGCAGGACCACGATATTTTAGGAAAGATCTAGTTTTATGAAGCTTTTTAAAATGAAGTATCAAAAATGACAAATAAAGAAGACGCTGAACCAAATCAATTTGAAAATAGTGCAGAAAGCACCCAAAATCATGCAACTAAACTCAAAAAAAATGCTGATTTGGCCACTGACATAACTCAATAGAGAAATCAAGAAATCTCAATTGAATATATGGATGTTTAGGGCATGGAAAATCAAAATCAAGAATCAAGCGATATGCAAATTGTGCAGGGGATAATAATGAATGGATCATTGCTCAACCTCCCATGCAAGTAAAGCCAAATATTATTACCTAGTTGATTTTGGTGATCAAAAATGAAAATAAAAAAATCAGACGATATGTAAATTTTCCTCTTTCTTTCTTCTACCTCTTTCCTCCTGAACACCAAAAAGAAAAGGAAAAACTAAGAAGAAGAATATACAAGACATAATGGACATAAAAATTGAAGGCAAGCATAAAAATTTCGAGAACAGATACATTGTTAAGAATCCAAAATCGGAAGATCATCTTAAAATACATGACAAAACTACTACTGTAAGAAGAGGGGTTAAAATGTCAGAAAACATAGAGGTCGATTGTTTTAGCACCTCTATAGAACAAAATTGGGTATCCTTTAATCATATCCTTTATATTTTTATTAAATGACGATTATCTCTTGGAATGTAAGGGTATTGACTCCCCTAGAAGAAAATTGGATTTCTCCAATCTTCTAAATGTTTACAAGCCTAGTATTATTGGGTTGGTTAAGCATAAGCTTAACAATTCTGGCATTTCTAATTTTTCTACATAAATATTCTAAAAATTGGAATGTAGTTAGATAAATGTAGAATGGTAGAATTCTTGTTATGTGGAATATTAACATTTGGGATTTAACTCAAATACTTTCTTGACATGCAGTACATTCACCGTAAATAAATTCACCAACAAGGGTGGATTTTTGCATTGATGTCAGTTTTGTTTATGCTTCCGACATCCACAATAATTCCACCTGGAAACAACACCCTTTGCAGACCTAAGCTCCAAAAGCCATCAAAAGCAAGCAGCCGAACACAATGCATTTACAACAGAAGGTACCTTCCTCTGAAAACTCCCAAAAAAGCACAGTTTAGCAAAAGAAGACAGCAAAGAAGCCCTTCACTGCAACCTGGGTGAATATAGCAAACAATGTTATTTCTTGATAATCCATCCTTTTTTAACACAACTTTCCTGGTCTTTGATCTCGTTTGAACTGCAATTTTGAAACCGCAACAAACCCACATGTAAGCTACCTCCACACCAACACGATAGAGAAAAATAAGAGCGCCACCACTTCAACAAGCTTCATGCATGAAAGCTCCATAATTCAACAGCAAAAACACTCAAACTAAAATTATTTTTTATTAATACCACCTGAAACAACCCCTCTAGGTGATCCTTCATCCCCTTTCGATCTTCTTGTTTTAGACTTCTTTTGTACCTGAGACATCAATTTAACCCATTCAGGGTTATCTTCAATAGGGGGTTCACTGTTCTTCATATTTGAGCTGCCCTTAAGTTTACTTGATCTTCTTCTTCTTTTAATGTACTAATCTGAATCTTCAACCCAGTTATCAATATCGGCCTCCTTAAAATCTGTTGAAATCAAATTATCATTATTAGCCTCCTTAGAAGTACTTGCATTCAAACCATTAACATTAAATTCCTGCATATGAATATCCTGCTCTTAAACAAAAGTTTGATTTGTATGTTTATCAATAAAGTGCACTTCAACTTCCTGCTTATGAGAATCTGGAACATCAAGAACACGTTGAGACGAAGTTCCTTTTGAATATTCTTGTATAACTCGATTGTTAGTTCCATTTTCCAAATTAATAACCCTATAGTTCTTGTCCTTTGCATTATCCTTCTTGTAACACCCCGAATTTCGGTTAATGCTAAAATTCACAAATTAAAGTATAATTAATCTCAGATGTGAGAATCAGGAGAAATGGGCTGCGTCATTGCGTTCGTATCGGAAAAATATGCGAAATAGAGTCCGAGTTTGCGTAAAACGGGTACCGTATGAAAAAGATATGGACGAACGAAGTTAGGCAGAAAAACCAGAAACAGGCCAGAAATGCACTGGCGCACTTGTGAAGTGCGCCAGTACAAAAATGCACTGGCGCACTTATGAAGTGCGCCAGTACAAAAATACACTGGCGCACTTGGGAAGTGCGCCCGTGCCGAGCCAAGAAACCTGCACAGTTTCTAGAGAGTTCTGTGGTTGGGTGCACCAGTTTGGGGTTTGGGCTTGGTCTTAGGGCTGGTTTCTGGAAGGTGCCGAAATCTAAGGGTCCTAATCTAATTTAGGGTTAATCTAAGGGCCTAAAACACTCACCTAATCTATAAATACACCCTAATACTACCCTAATTCATACTAAAAATAGAAATGATGCCACCATGCCGCCAAAATCAAACTTGAGAGGAACCTCCACTAGTTTATGAAGAAAGTTGCAAGCTAATCAACCTCTAATCATCATCTTCTTCTTGTATAGCAACTAGTTCTACTACATAAGTTTGCTAATCTTGGTTTTGGTGAGTTCCTATAGCTTTAATAATCAATTGTTAAATTGATTATGGTAGGATGTGATAAGACATGGCTATGTTTGTGGATAAATGTGTTTATGCAAGTTTGTATGATATGTGATTTGCAAGTTTTATGCTATATGCAAGTTTAATGCCATGTTTTATGATGCAAAACACTATGTTGAACATTTATGCATATGTAACATATTATGCAAACTATATGTGAGAATATATGCAAGTTATATGTAACATGATATGCAAGTTATGCATGTGGTTTTATGCATGCTAAGTGTTTGGTTTTATGCATGCTAAGTATTTGATTTTATGCATGCTAAGTATTTGATGTTATGCAAGTTATGTATTTGGTGTTATGCATGCTAAGTATTTGATTTTATGCATGCTAAGTATTTGATTGTATGCATGCTAAGTATTTGGTTTTATGCATGCTAAGTGTTTGGTTTTATGCAAGTTTGTCTCTTTTTATGATATGCATAATATATGCAAGTTTGTCTCTAAGTATGGCATGTTATGCAAGTTCATATGCAAGTTATGATATAAGTTCATATGCAAGTTATGATGCAAGTTCATATGCAAGTTATGATATAAGTTCATATGCAAGTTATGATATAAGTTCATATGCAAGTTATGATGCAAGTTCATATGCAAGTTATGATGCAAGTTCATATGCAAGTTATGATGCAAGTTCATATGCAAGTTATGATGCAAGTTCATATGCAAGTTATGATGCAAGTTCATATGCAAGTTATGATATATGTTCATATGCAAGTTATGATGCAAGTTCATATGCAAGTTTATGTGCAAGTACATATGAAAGTTGTCTCTTTTATGATATGCATAATGCAAGTTTGGGTTAAATACTAGTTGGGTTTAATGTATGCTCATATATGCAAGTTGACACCTTTTGAACCCATGATAAAGTTATAAGCTATGTTGGTTAAACCCATGACATTTGTGATGAATCTTCCCTTTTATTATGTCACGTTACGAGAACGAATTACGTGGGGAACGATGGGGTTAATATGCATGTTAATAAAATGATGTGGAATGGGTATGCTTAAAAGTAACATAAATTAAATGGACATAATTGGGAATTTACCTATTGAGTTAGGTCTACCCATATTATGGAGTTGGGAATTTACCTATTGAGTTAGGTCTACCCATACTACGGAGTTGGCAATTTACCTATTGAGTTAGGTCTACCCATATTCCGGAAAACATGATTAATTAATTAGGGATAATTAATATAAATTAGGAGGGTGATTAATTAGGTGTAATTAATCGACTAAGACACGAGGTTGGACTCAGTTGTAGCGTAAAACTGCCCGGACCCAACCGGCTTAACCAGTTGCTACAAATGTGAGCCCAATGTGAGCGGTCTTAGGCACAAATTAAATACGTGATTAAAGTAAAGACACGAGGTTAGACCCTTTTTATGACGTAAGGCTACCCGGACCCAACCGGCATATCCAGCAGTCATAAAAGACGGTCTAATATGAGAGGTCTTTATGAGGTCATGATCTTAATTAATTAATTAAGAAACACTTAACCATATTAGCATGTAGAGGAACATGAGGGGTTAAGTGGGTGCCTTGGGTGGCATGAGGAATCTAGTGGGTTGCCTTGGGTGGCAATAGAAAATACGATTAGAATACTTAACCAAAGTGGAACATGTAATTAAACATGATTAAAGGGTTAAGTAAGTGCCTTGGGTGGCATGTGGGAATCAAGTAAGTGCCTTGGGTGGCATGCGGAAATCTAGTGGGTGCCTTAAGTGGCAATTGAAATACAATTAAATGACAAGCTTAAGTAGTAGCTTGTGGGGGCCTTAAGTGGCAATTAAAATAGGATTAGATGACTTAACCAAACCTTAACATGTAGGTGGGCATGATTATAGCAGGGGTTAAGTGGGATACACTAGATAAAATAACAAGCTTAGGTGGTAGCTTGTGGAGGCCCATTTCAACCAATATCCCAAACGTATCTTAGTGGGCTCGACTCTAGTCGAGTGACGGGACACGCATATTGGGCTTGACTATAAGAGGCCAAAATGGGTTAGCGGTGGCAACGCATGACCAACGGGTTTCATATGCGTGTGTGGACCCGGGCTGGTAAATAAGACGTTGTTGCATCGTGTAGATATAAGCCGTGCACCGTTAATTTTATCAGGTTGCCACGCTGGGGAATGGTACACCCCACAGTGGGGCCAGCACGGGTATCTACGTTAGGGAGCCGATCGAATGGGGAGTAGTGTGTACACCTAGTGGATTGTAGGGCCCCGTGGCGTCTACTTAGTCACCTAGGGGTACGCGAGAACTATTAAGTTAATTTTATAAGTCCAGGGGTGGGATCAACCTTTAAGTTTGGAATGACTGGTGTGGTGCAGTGTAGGAATTACCCTTGGGTGGGTAGATCTGGGGTGGTGTAATCCAGTAATTATCCTTGGGTGGATAAATGCGTCTTTTCGGTTATCTTAGTACATCCTGTGTTTAGTTGGCTACTTAGTGTAGTCATTATCCCCAGAGGTACCGTACCTTGTTTATATCATACCCTAATTACTTTAATGATTGTATTATTAGGGTTATAGGACTCACTCAGACTTATGTCTGACCCCGTTGTTTTTATCTTTTTTTCCCAACCCTCAGGTTATCAGAGTGGGCCCAGTACGAGTGGGCTTAGATCAGGCTGCTTTATTCTCTTTTGGAGCTTGGACCATAGATGTAGAGCTCAGCTTACCCTTTCTTTTATGGCTATCAGTTCATGTATTGGGATTATGTACTTTTATTTATCAGGATGGATATTTTGTACTTGACTCTTATTATGGTTTTGTGATGTAACCAAACATGTTTTACTTTCCGCTGCAATGAAATGATGTTTGAAAATTTTCAAGTATTACTTATATCTGTCTTGTTGTAATTTTTCTGTTCTATATTCACTTAAAATACTCCACCGATGTTATGGCATTCCCTTAGCGAGTGACCATAGCGGGTGTGGGGTGTTACACGTGGTATCAGAGCTTAAGGTTACCAGAACAGATAAAATTTTTAGAAAAACTATTTTCTAAGAATATTTTTGAAAGGAGTATTTTCAAAAACATGTCTTTTAAGAGAAAAGTTTTTGAAAGAAAAGCATAATTCCCAATAGCCATATCTATATCTTTCGAATTCTTCGTTTTGAATCTCTTCCTCTCTCGTTTTGAGTTTCCCCTCCGCGTATAGATGACCTTTCTAAGATAGATAAGAACGGAAAACCACTTCAAGGGACTTAGATATTAGTCGGATTAGAAGTTGGTTCAAGAAGGACGAGGACTGGTAGGTATCCATTGGATAGACGAAGAGAGGAAGGCTCAAATAGTTGTTTGGTTAATGAAGGATGAAACCTCATTGGTGGGAGGTTACGAGTGGAGAATGGGAAGAAGAAGGCGAGTAGTTATCCTTTTGAGAGGAATAGGACACCTTATTAGGATTGTCCAAAGAGGCAAGGGCAAGGAACGGAATCTCCTAGAGGGTAGTTGTATTCCCTCACGACTAGAGTACCAAATGGGGATAAACCGTCTAGGTTGGAATTAGGATTTCTTTATTATCCGGTTCGAACTTTATTTGATTCTGATGCATCGAGTTCGTTTATCTCATCATTGTTAGTTGAGTCACTGCACTAAGACACCAGTTAGTAGATGATCCCTTAGTTGTTTCAAACCCAATTGGGGCTCCATGAAGTGTTTGGGTTTGAAAGTTTCTATACTTAGCATTGAGTTTTGATGTGAAGCTTTTTGGGCTTCACGAGCTATGGGTTAGTTTGGGCATGGACTGGTTATCCAGTAGGGTGCCGTTCTTGATTTTGAAGGGAGAGTTGTTAGGCTTATGACCCGCTTGGGTAACACTCTCGAGATCTCTTGTAATCCCATGGAATCTGTTATGCTAAGTTATCTAGAATCGCTTGACACGTCGGTCGAGAGTTTGTGATCTGTTAGAAGGGTTCGGGAATACTCGGATGTGTTTGAGGAGGTGAAGGGCTTACCTCCGGAGCGGGAGATTGACTTCCGAATATATCTGGTAGACAATGCTAAACCTGTATCTTTACCCGTGCGCCACATGGCTCCTCGCGAGAGGAGGGAACTCCATAAGCAAGTAGGGGAGTTGCTTGAGAAGGGGTCCATAAGACAAAGTATATCGGAGTGGGGTGCTCCAGTAGTTTTTGCAATGAAGGCGGATGGGTCCCTCAGACTTTGTGTAGGCTAAAGAGAACTAAATAAACTCATAAAGAAGAATAGACACCCATTGCTGAGGATTGATGATCTCTTTGATCAGTGGGTTGGCGCCTCAGTATTTTCGCAGTTGGACTCAGCCACGGGGTTTCGTCAGTTGAGAGTGGCTGAGGATAGTATAGAGAAGATTGCCTTTAGGACTCCGGATGGTTTTATGAGTGGCTGGTGATGCCATTTGGTTAGACGAACGCCTCCACATACTTTATTGATTTGATGAGAAGGGTGTTCAGGGAGTACCTAAATAAGTTCGTGATGATCTTGGTGGATGACATCTTGGTATTTTCTAGGAGCGAAATAAGTTTTCGATGTGTGCTCAATAGGTTGAGCAAAGCCCGTTATGGGATAAACGGTGGTTTTGGAGCGAGACTGGCAAGGACATTCAGAGTTGGACAAGGACTTAATTATTTAGCTGTTTTTACTAGTATCAACTCACGTAGGTCGTCTGAATTCGAATGAGGTATCCCTTGGGTGTTTGTCTGATATTGGTTTAGGCCTTTGGGGCTTGCATTTGGGGGATGTCAAGTTCGACTAGGGTGGTCTGCGTGAGAGATGGATAGTTGTGATGATTTTGCATGGGAGAATATCCTGATTTTCTCTAGAAGTGGAGAAAAGCATGCCCTATATCTTAGGGAAGTGTTGGAGACTCTTTGAGCGCATTGTCTTAAGACAACAAAGGTGGATGGAATTCTTAGCATCCTATGAGTTTGAGATAGCGTATACCCCTGGCAAGGGTAACGTGGTGGCAGACGCCTTAAGCAGAAAAAGGCTGTCTTTGAGTCCATTGTTCGTGGAATGGCGAAGCTTGGAGTTTAATTCTATGTTAGACGTTAGACCTTCCGTTGACTTTGTACCCGGTTTGCTAGCCTCCTGGGAGGTTAGGCCTACTCTTTTGGAGCGGATTGGCGAGGCACAGCGAGACGACCCACAGTTGGTTGAGTTAGTAGAGAAGCTCATAAGGGGGGGAGTCGTCCAGCCATTTGAGTAGGTACACCCTAGATGGTAAGGGGTGGTTGCGTAGAGACGGTAGACTTTGTGTACCGCAAGACGAGGGTCTGAGGAAGGCTATACTTGATGATGCACAACGGTCAAAGATGACCATTCATCCTGGTAGGGACAAGATGTACCAAGACATGAAGAGAGTTTTCTTCTGGGCCGGTATGAAGAAAGACGTGGCCGAGTATGCGGCTAGATGCTTAGTGTGCCAACAAGTTAAAGCGGAGCAAAGGAAACCCGGTGGGTTGCTACACCCATTGGAAGTTCCGCAATGGAAGTGGGATAGTGTCTCGATAGATTTCATCGATGGGTTACCGAGATCGAGGAAGGACAATACGGGAATTTGGGTCGTGGTAGACAGACTTACCAAGAGTGCCCATTTTATACCCGTGAAGAGTAAGAGGACCGCTCCATGACTTGCTTCAGTCTATGTTAGAGAGATTGTTAGATTGCATGGCGTACCATCCAGCATTGTGAGTGATCGAGATCCTATCTTCACTAGTGAGTTTTGGAGAAGTTTGCAAAAGGCGGTAGGGAATCAGTTGTGTGTGAGCACCGCATATCATCCTCAGACGGACGGTCAGACCGAGAGGGTGAACCGTATCTTAGAAGATCTCTTGAGGCTTTGTATCTTGGATTTTGGAAGTACATGGGAAGAACATCTTCCTTTGGTGGAGTTCGCATACAATAACAGCTTTCAGTCTAGTATTGGCATGGCACCTTTCGAAGCTCTTTATGGAAGGCCTTGTCGATCTCCTACATGTTGGTGGGAATCTACGGATAAGATCTTGCTTGGGCCAGATATGGTTAGAGAGACTTCAGAGAAGATTGATTTGATTCGAAGAAGGATGAAGGCAGCGCAAGATAGACAGAAATCTTATGCGGATCGGAGAAGGACGGATCTTGAGTTTGAGGTTGGGGACATGGTTTTTGTCAAAGTATCTCCGTTGAGAAATGTTGTTCGCTTTGGGTCCGTTGGGAAGTTAGCACCAAGGTTTGTTGGGCCGTTTCCTATTAAGAAAAGGATTGGACGGATGGCATATAGGGTGGAGTTGCCCGACAGACTTAGTGGTGTTCATGATGTATTCCATGTATCACAATTGAGGAAGTGCTTACATGAGACCGCAGAGGTCGTAGAGCCGAGCTTGCTTAGAGATATAGAGGTAGAGCGTGATGCGACGATTCGACGAGCTCCTACTCGCATCCTTGGGTCAGAGACTAGGAAATTGAGGAATCGAGAGGTCCAACTAGTCAAAGTGCAATGGGGAGAAGACGAGGGCAATGCTACTTGGGAGACGGAAGCGAAGATGCGTTCTTTGTACCCATTTCTTTTTGAGAGTATGTCTTTTAACTTCTCCTTTATCGTTTGTCTAGTACTTATCTTATCTTTAGTATGTCCTCTCATTAGTACCTTTGACCTTTTGATAGGGTAAACCTAGGGTTGAAACATGTGTTTGAGACATGTTATGTTTGATGGATGCATGTGGATGCAAGTGGTTGCTAGTGGTTGCTCGTGGATGCATGTATACACACTCTAGGCACTAGATCGGCTCAACCACTTCATATTGCATATTGCATAAAATTGTGTGTAGGAAGCTATATTTATGGATGTATAATGATTGTGTTATCATATGGATGATGCATTTTGGTGAATGATTGGGCACTCATGTAGATATTGTATGTGTCGATAGGGTTCTCTCGCATACATAATGGATGCATGGCACTATCATGGTTTGCATATGTTCATACATTAGATAGGGAACATATACACACACTTTTTGCATATGCTCATACATCATTAGAAACTGTTTTAAGGACAATGGATGCCCGTGTTTGATGGATTGAGTAGATGGTTGTTTGGATGGTAGGATACGCATTCTCCTTAGCTTAGAGATTTCGGGGACGAAATCCTTTAAGGAGGGGAGAATGTAACACCCCGAATTTCGGTTAATGCTAAAATTCACAAATTAAAGTATAATTAATCTCAGATGTGAGAATCAGGAGAAACGGGCTGCGTCATTGCGTTCGTCTCGGAAAAATATGCGAAATAGAGTCTGAGTTTGCGTAAAACGGGTACCGTATGAAAAAGATATGGACGAACGAAGTTAGGCAGAAAAACCAGAAACAGGCCAGAAATGCACTGGCGCACTTGTGAAGTGCGCCAGTACAAAAATGCACTGGCGCACTTATGAAGTGCGCCAGTACAAAAATACACTGGCGCACTTGGGAAGTGCGCCCGTGCCGAGCCAAGAAACCTGCACAGTTTCTAGAGAGTTCTGTGGTTGGGTGCACCAGTTTGGGGTTTGGGCTTGGTCTTAGGGCTGGTTTCTGGAAGGTGCCGAAATCTAAGGGTCCTAATCTAATTTAGGGTTAATCTAAGGGCCTAAAACACTCACCTAATCTATAAATACACCCTAATACTACCCTAATTCATACTAAAAATAGAAATGATGCCACCATGCCGCCAAAATCAAACTTGAGAGGAACCTCCACTAGTTTATGAAGAAAGTTGCAAGCTAATCAACCTCTAATCGTCATCTTCTTCTTGTATAGCAACTAGTTCTACTACATAAGTTTGCTAATCTTGGTTTTGGTGAGTTCCTATAGCTTTAATAATCAATTGTTAAATTGATTATGGTAGGATGTGATAAGACATGGCTATGTTTGTGGATAAATGTGTTTATGCAAGTTTGTATGATATGTGATTTGCAAGTTTTATGCTATATGCAAGTTTAATGCCATGTTTTATGATGCAAAACACTATGTTGAACATTTATGCATATGTAACATGTTATGCAAACTATATGTGAGAATATATGCAAGTTATATGTAACATGATATGCAAGTTATGCATGTGGTTTTATGCATGCTAAGTGTTTGGTTTTATGCATGCTAAGTATTTGATTTTATGCATGCTAAGTATTTGATGTTATGCAAGTTATGTATTTGGTGTTATGCATGCTAAGTATTTGATTTTATGCATGCTAAGTATTTGATTGTATGCATGCTAAGTATTTGGTTTTATGCATGCTAAGTGTTTGGTTTTATGCAAGTTTGTCTCTTTTTATGATATGCATAATATATGCAAGTTTGTCTCTAAGTATGGCATGTTATGCAAGTTCATATGCAAGTTATGATATAAGTTCATATGCAAGTTTTGATATAAGTTCATATGCAAGTTATGATATAAGTTCATATGCAAGTTATGATGCAAGTTCATATGCAAGTTATGATGCAAGTTCATATGCAAGTTATGATATAAGTTCATATGCAAGTTATGATATAAGTTCATATGCAAGTTATGATGCAAGTTCATATGCAAGTTATGATATAAGTTCATATGCAAGTTATGATATAAGTTCATATGCAAGTTATGATATAAGTTCATATGCAAGTTATGATATATGTTCATATGCAAGTTATGATGCAAGTTCATATGCAAGTTATGATATATGTTCATATGCAAGTTATGATGCAAGTTCATATGGAAGTTTATGTGCAAGTACATATGCAAGTTGTCTCTTTTATGATATGCATAATGCAAGTTTGGGTTAAATACTTGTTTGGTTTAATGTATGCTCATATATGCAAGTTGACACCTTTTGAACCCATGATAAAGTTATAAGCTATGTTGGTTAAACCCATGACATTTGTGATGAATCTTCCCTTTTATTATGTCACGTTACGAGAACGAATTACGTGGGGAACGATGGGGTTAATATGCATGTTAATAAAATGATGTGGAATGGGTATGCTTAAAAGTAACATAAATTAAATGGACATAATTGGGAATTTACCTATTGAGTTAGGTCTACCCATATTATGGAGTTGGGAATTTACCTATTGAGTTAGGTCTACCCATACTACGGAGTTGGGAATTTACCTATTGAGTTAGGTCTACCCATATTCCGGAAAACATGATTAATTAATTAGGGATAATTAATATAAATTAGGAGGGTGATTAATTAGGTGTAATTAATCGACTAAGACATGAGGTTGGACTCAGTTGTAGCGTAAAACTGCCCGGACCCAACCGGCTTAACCAGTTGCTACAAATGTTAGCCCAATGTGAGAGGTCTTAGGCACAAATTAAATACGTGATTAAAGTAAAGACACGAGGTTAGACCCTTTTTATGACGTAAGGCTGCCCGGACCCAACCGGCATATCCAGCAGTCATAAAAGACGATCTAATGTGAGAGGTCTTTATGAGGTCATGATCTTAATTAATTAATTAAGAAACACTTAACCATATTAGCATGTAGAGGAACATGAGGGGTTAAGTGGGTGAATCTAGTGGGTTGCCTTGGGTGGCAATAGAAAATACGATTAGAATACTTAACCAAAGTGGAACATGTAATTAACCATGATTAAAGGGTTAAGTAAGTGCCTTGGGTGGCATGTGGGAATCAAGTAAGTGCCTTGGGTGGCATGCGGAAATCTAGTGGGTGCCTTAAGTGGCAATTGAAATACAATTAAATGACAAGCTTAAGTAGTAGCTTGTGGGGGCCTTAAGTGGAAATTAAAATAGGATTAGATGACTTAACCAAACCTTAACATGTAGGTGGGCATGATTATAGCAGGGGTTAAGTGGGATACACTAGATAAAATAACAAGCTTAGGTGGTAGCTTGTGGGGGCCCATTTCAACCAATATCCCAAACGTATCTTAGTGGGCTCGACTCTAGTCGAGTGACGGGACACGCATATTGGGCTTGACTATAAGAGGCCAAAATGGGTTAGCGGTGGCAACGCATGACCAACGGGTTTCATATGCGTGTGTGGACCCGGGCTGGTAAATAAGACGTTGTTGCATCGTGTAGATATAAGCCGTGCACCGTTAATTTTATCAGGTTGCCACGCTGGGGAATGGTACACCCCACGGTGGGGCCAGCACGGGTATCTACGTTAGGGAGCCGACCGAATGGGGAGTAGTGTGTACACCTAGTGGATTGTAGGGCCCCGTGGCGTCTACTTAGTCACCTAGGGGTACGCGAGAACTATTAAGTTAATTTTATAAGTCCAGGGGTGGGATCAACCTTTAAGTTAGGAATGACTGGTGTGGTGCAGTGTAGGAATTACCCTTGGGTGGGTAGATCTGGGGTGGTGTAATCCAGTAATTATCCTTGGGTGGATAAATGCGTCTTTTCGGTTATCTTAGTACATCCTGTGTTTAGTTGGCTACTTAGTGTAGTCATTATCCCCAGAGGTACCGTACCTTGTTTATATCATACCCTAATTACTTTAATGATTGTATTGTTAGGGTTATAGGACTCACTCAGACTTATGTCTGACCCCGTTGTTTTTATCTTTTTTTCCCAACCCTCAGGTTATCAGAGTGGGCCCAGTACGAGTGGGCTTAGATCAGGCTGCTTTATTCTGTTTTGGAGCTTGGACCATAGATGTAGAGCTCAGCTTACCCTTTCTTTTATGGCTATCAGTTCATGTATTGGGATTATGTACTTTTATTTATCAGGATGGATATTTTGTACTTGACTCTTATTATGGTTTTGTGATGTAACCAAACATGTTTTACTTTCCGCTGCAATGAAATGATGTTTGAAAATTTTCAAGTATTACTTATATCTGTCTTGTTGTAATTTTTCTGTTCTATATTCACTTAAAATACTCCACCGATGTTATGGCATTCCCTTAGCGAGTGACCATAGCGGGTGTGGGGTGTTACACTTCTCAACGGACATATCCACTTCTTCCTGCATATACTCGTCGGAACCATCTAAAATAGAGAAAGGATTTAGGTTATTAACATTATCATACCCCAAAATTCCACTTGATGTTCTTGTATTTCCTGAATACCTTTTACATCCATTTCCTGCATACCTATTCACATTTTGATATTTTTTCATCTCTTTATCATCAGAACAATTTTTATCTTGAGGTGCTAAAGTCTCATCAACTTCCATCTCCTTTTGCAAACTTAAATTAGTCTTAAGAACTCATGCTTTAATGGATTTACAAACATCGGTCGAATGGCCAAAAATTTTACAATGATCACAATTCATATGGACCCATTCATATTCAACTTTCTGCCTCACAACTTCTCCATTGAAACATTGTATAGGGATTTCTTTAGGAAATGCAAAATTAAAATCTACTTCAACCAGAATTCTTGCATATGAAATTCCAATGAAGCCTTCAATTACACTATCTAATTTAAGAGGATACCCTAAGACAGATGTTATTCTACTAATGGCTTCTATGGACCAAAAATCTAAATATAAGTTGGGCAACCTAATTCAAATAGGAAGAGAATGAAGATTTTCTCTAGTTAATTTCAACCGAGGATGCCATTTTTTCATGAATATCAATCTCTTATTATAATAGTAAATACATTTCTCAAGAATGCTTTCAACATCCTCTGCGTTATCACATTTCATAATAAAATACCCATTATCCCTTGAAAAAGGTTGGTAACTTCCTTTAATTTTTCAGTTTCTATCTATATATTCTTTAAGAAAATTGTAGTATGGTATGTTCCCAAATACATAAAAGACAATAGAATTATACCATTTTTCTCTAGCTTTGAGAGTCAGTTCCTCGTTTATTACTGTTAATCTGATATCATCCTTGAACTTGGGCTCAAAGTACTCCAGTTGAAATGACTTTTGATGATATTTGTTCTCTTTAATCACATCTATCCAAGTTCTCGTTTGGAAATCTCTAGCCTTACATGTAGAATCTTTATCCTTTAGTACTGAAACCGAAAAGTCCATTTTGATTTCAGATCTGAAGTCGTAAAAATATCTTTGTTATAAGAAAGACTATGCTTTGCATGTTGCTTAGATGAAGAAAGATCTAGAGGAATTGAAGAACGATCATCAAAATCAGAGAAGAAGGCGGTTTTTGAATGAGATTTTGGAGGAGAGAGATACATAGTCTCCATTTCTATCCAGAAAGCTCTCATTAGAGGAATTGTTATTTCTCCGTTTACCCCCTATTTTTTTGTTAATAAAATGTCAGCGACTCTTCCAAAGTGGAAGTAGTCCCCTCTCGGGACCGAACCACTATAAGTCTCTTATGTTATTACTACTTTCCGCACTTATATTTCCACGAGAAACTATAACTCTTAAGTAATTAAGAATCTTGGATGTTTGCAACATATTTTGCCATCAACATTCTGGTGCTATCATTAAGGCGCAAGGGGAAGCGCACTGTTAAAAAGAAAGGAGGATCGGTTCTTTCTTCTTCTTAGAGCCCCCACGACGATATAGAAGCTAAGGACAAAAGTCAACCTATCGATAGACCTCCTCCTTCTTCTTCCAACATTAATAAGCCATCCTTGAGGTCTAGCGACTCCAAGAGCGGGAAAAAGAAGAATTAGTGCCTATGGTTGTTTTACTTTGCTTTCTGTGGCTTCTTTTCATGTATCTAATTTAGACTGAGTGTTTATGTATGTACCGGCCCCTGCATACGACTCTAAGCGACTTTGTATTTGAGACTTGTGTTGAGGTTGTGACGTTGCTTTTGCATTTTCTGTAGTTTAGCTATTAGTTCTTACTGTAGCTTTATTGTACTTCCCTATGCATTAGCTTCTTTGTAAATTACAAGTCTTTTAGCTTGATGATATGTTGTGACGAACTTGTGGTATGTCTTGCGAGCATTGACCTATTTCAATGTGATGATGTTGCCCCCATACCATGATTCGTCGCAAGTCACTAGTCAAGTTTGCTAAGTTTCTTTGTATAGGATCGGTGTACTACAAGATTGTTTTTTACTGTTGGAGTTTTATGTTCCTGCCAGCACTTTAAGCTTCTAAACTCACCAATTCTTTAAGGAACTCAACTTCACCGACTAATCAAGAGCTTCTATTTGGAGAAGTCATCGATATTCGTGCCCCTACTTGGGAGGTTTTAGTCTTCAATACGGGGAGTACTTTTTTAGCCCCTATTGTAGAGAGGTTGCCTTCATGGGCGCCGCGAAGGAATTTGGTAACACTAACCGTTGGTCTTCTCCCGCTGATTAGTGTTGACGTCAGAGACTTCATTGAGTGAATCTATTGTGGAGAGGATGTTTATAACTCAACGGTCGTCTGCCCCTGTCGAACGAATCAAGCATCGGAGATTCCATTAGGCACGCCACTACTATGGAGAAGTGATCTACACGATCGATGCAAAGTTCGATGTGCAGGATTTATGCCTTTACTACGCAAACAACTTTCCAAGCCTCTATTGTGGGGAGGTGGACCTTCACGGGCGTTGTGAAATATTTTGATTGTTGCGTCATTTCGCAGGGCGAACATCAGTCGCCTTGGCTGGATGCGCTTAACTAGGGTAAACGATCGCAGCAGGACTGAGAGGTTCTTTTATCCTAACTGTGGTAAAGTGCCCCCTTGGCAGCACTTTGCTGGGTATGTTTCATTCCGCAGGGCGAACATCAGTCCCTTTGGTCGGATGCGCTTAATTATGGTAAGCAATCACAGCAGGACCGAGAGGTTGTGACCTTTGGGCGGAACTTGCAAGGTTTGCGCCATTCCTTAGAGCGAACGTTAGTCTCATGCCGGATGTACTTGATTAGGGCAAGTGATCGCAGCCGGGCATGAGCTTCCCCTTGAAACTTGGAAGGTTTGCTCCACTTCTCAGAGAAAACGTTAGTCTCCTTCCAGATGCGCTTCGCTAGGGCAAGCAATCGCAAACGGACATGAGCTGCCCCTTGGAACTTGTAATTCTTGGCTTTGGTTCCGTAGCTGCTTGCTGTGTCTTTTCGCTGCTTGACTCTTGGCAACTCTTTCCATTCCCTCTTCAAGGCGGTGCTTATCATCGTTTATTGATGTTTATAGCACACGACACTTGATTTGGTGTTATATAGGTAGTCATGTCGTACCGAATTTTGAAGAAATAAGCGCTCGTTAGATAACCTACAATGTAAAGCCATCTTTAAGCAAATTTTGAATTAAAAAAAAATTTGCAAGCAAGAGATTTACTCAGGCGGGCATTCTTTTTTCCATGAAGCTAGTGTTCAGTGCATTGCTTGAAAAATATTTACAAACTTTTTACAAGAAATTTAAACATAGCCTCAAGTAAATTATCGGTGGATATGGTTGCTATTCCCGGACCTTTGAATTGGAATGCCGTCAATAGTTGGCAGTTTTGAAAGTGCCATCGAACAACTTCTAACTGATGATGTATGGCCCTTCCCAGTTTGGCCCGAAGACTCCAGTTGTTGTCATAACTATTTTTAGCATAAGATCCCCAACTTCGAAGGTCCTTTTTCTAACTTTAGAGTAGAAGAAGTGCCTGGCAATTCGCCGTAGATGGGCTGCAACTCTGAGTTCTGCCCCATCTTTCATTTCCTCAAGCTGATCTAGAGCTTCAAGCAATAGCTTCTCATTTTTTGCTTGGTTGAAATGGATTCTGCGGTGTGTAGGGACCTCTAGCTCCACCGGAATTATAGCCTGAACCAAAAGCCAAGGAGAAAGGAGTGTGCCCAGTAGTAGATTTATGAGTCGTCCTGTATGCTCATAGTGCAAGTTGTTGTTCTTCGACCCAACCACCTTTGGCTTTCTCAAGTCGTTTCTTGATGGTTGATTTGATGATCTTATTAACAGCTTCCACTTGCCCGTTTGCCTACGGATGGGCCATTGCTGCAAAGCTTTTCTGGATCTTGTATTTGGCATTGAACTTTTTAAATTGGCCACATTCAAACTGAATCTCATTGTCTGTGATTATCTTCCATAGCACACCAAACCTACAGATGATGTTCTTCAAGACGAAATTGATGATTTTCTTTGAGGTTATTATAGCCAGTGGCTCTGCTTCAGCAACACTTGGTGAAGTAATCTACAGCTACAATGGCATATTTGAAACTGGACTTCGCAGTAGGTAATGCCCCAATTAGATCAATGCCCCAGACAACAAATATCCAAGGACTGACCATTTGAGTCAACTCAATGGATGGTGCTCTTGGGATCTTTGCGAATCTCTGGCATCTGTCACACTTCTTGGTATAAGTTGCAGCGTATAGGTTCACATTAGGCCAGAAGTAACCGTATAGCAGAATTTTCTTAGCTAATTTCTGACCACCTGCATGACCTCCACACTGTCCACCATGCAGTTCCGCCAAGATTGATTTGGATTCGCCTTTGGTGACACAGCAGAGCAAAGGCATGGAGAAGCCTTGCCTATACAATCGACCATCCTGAATGAGATACATTGGAGCTTTTAAAAGCAACTTCTTTCATTTCTTTGGATCATCTGGAAGCATGCCCTTTAGGAGATAATTTTTGATTATAGTCATCCATGAATCTGGCTCTGCGGCAGTTTCCATGATTCAGTCCGCATCATTATCATCAGTGCTCAGATATTAGAGGACTTCTACTGGTACTAATCCCAACAGTCGTGCATCTCCTCTACTGGTGAGCCTTGCGAGCGAATCTACTTTCAAATTTTCTTCTTGAGGAATGTACAAAATAGTGTTGTAGTCGAACCAGTTGAGTAGTTCCCAAGCTTTTGATTGGTAAGATGGCAAGTTTCCTCCCTTAGCCTGGAACTACCTCTTAACTTGACATCCCACTAACTGCAAGTCACTGAAAATGTGCATGGCCTTTAGCTATAATTCTCTCAGAATCTTCAATTTAGCAACTAGAGCTTCATATTCTGCTTCATTATTCGTTGAGGTAAATTCTTGTCTCAAGGTATAGCATAGCGAACGTCCCTCAGGAGTCTCTAGCACTACTCCTGCTCCTGAGCAATATCCATTCATAACCCCATCAACGAATAGTTTCCACCGAGTAATGACTTCGAAAACTTCTTTATTCTCGTCTCCCTATCCATGAATTCAGCAATGAAATATGTTAAAGCATGTCCGTTGATTGCCCTTCACGGATGTTAAGTGTTATCATATTGACTCAGCTAAATATTCCACTTTAGAAGCCTTCCTGAAGTCTCCTAACGAGAAATGACGTGCTTTAGAGGTTGATCTGTGAGTACTTTGATAGGGTGAGCTTGGAAATATGGCCTTAACTTTTTCGAGGCGATGAGAAAATAGTACGCAATCTTCTCCAACTTAGGATAGTTTAACTCTGCCCCAAAAAGTCTCTTGCTGATGTGATAAACCGGCATTTGAACCTTCGAATCTTGTAACGTCCCGCAAATTTTTTAGTTTGTATTTAAATATTTAAATCAGTTTAAATATTGAATTCATAATATAAGTGGATTTATATATTAATTAAAACGAAGTTGAACATATAAAAATATATATTAAATATAATCGAGCCCGTAATATCGCGGCAGTTCGTAATTTAACATTCTGAACTTCAACTGAGTATACAAGACTCGTTATTAGTCGGATTTCTTCGAAACAAGAAGCGTTGGAATCTGTTGAACTGTATCTTTCTAACAGAAGTGAAAAACCAAGACTTCGTATTACAGATTGTGAGTTAAGTCTAAATCAAATTTCCAAATAGTCGCTATAGAATCGTTTATCGACCATAACAGTTTATTTGATATAACTAGATACCGGTTGCAAATATGGACAAGGTTCTTTTGAGGCGTAGTGATAATTTAATTTTTAGAATTTTATTGAAATATTTAATTAATTAAATATGCAACTTTTTATTTGGAGTATTTTGCACCCTATATCAATATTTCGGGGTTTCATAATATGAGTTAACCTACCGATATGAGTATATTTTTGGGATCGTGACACAGTGTTGATCGCAATGACATCTTTATTTCAGTCTGTAGCATTTATATATGAATATGATTGTATGTATCGGGGTAGGCAGTTTTTATAACTTAAATATATACTGCGTTGTACGAAATGATTTGCACATACACGATCTAAACCAACCATCTTCGTACCTGCCAACTAAAGATTTACGCAGACCTTATATGTAAACAGTAGCGGATAACTTAATATCTAAGCATATGAATATAATAATGGCAACCTTTAGTGCTAAGAAATAGTGCATACTTTTCTCCATTAAAGATAGCAGACAACCTTACTCCATTAACTAAATAGCAACAGCAACCCGAAAATAGCTCTTACGTGCTACAAATATAGGTATGCTGACTGATTTTTCTTTTTACTTCATACTTAAGTAATAGCCAACTAGCTATTCTATACATGCTAGTGACTCTATCCCTTCATCACTAAGTCACGCCCATCCCTTCAAAACAGAGAAACCTATTCTACAATACACTGCACATGTTATTAGCTGAGAAAACCTACCCTACAAACTACACCATGCCCTATTGCTTAACATATAAGGGACGCTATATCTATATATAATAACATAGTGTTTCGCTTATCATTTCCAAAAAGAAGCCGAGAAATACCATGGCCTCTTAAAAACAAATAAATCAAAATTTAATACTGAAAGCATGGTGAGAGGTCGAGCTTTAGGTGGTAATAATGACGACCCTTGCAGTGATCGGCCCTTGCAGTGATCGGTGGAGGTAGAAACGTGGCTTGAGTGCATGACGGTTTTGAGTGTTCTTGGCGATTTAAGGTGGAGTGGAAAAGCCACGGATAGGGTGATGCGAGCTCGTGAAGGGGAGGGTACTGGTGTGTTCATTGGTGAGAAATGGTGTTAGAAGTGGAGATGATTCGGTGTACTGGAGCACGGGTTTTGTTTGTATGGTGGTGTCTCCTTGTCTGCTAAGACAATGCGTGGTAGGATGAAGTGTTGAAAAAGGTTACGTGGGAAGGAGTACATTTGTGCGACAGCAAGAGCATCCAAAGCTACAAGCAGTGGGATCAAATGGAAGGCTCGTGGCATGCAAAGGATTTCGTAGGGTACGGTGTAAACTAATATCACACAAAATTGTGTTGTGCGTCAGAAACAACAGGTGGCATAAGTGAGGATATCAGTGGTTCAAACCGTTCGGCGAGTTGAAATAAGAGAATGAATCGATGTCGCACCACTTCTTTACTTAAGATAATATATAGTATTGGGCTGTTTATGGGCTAAGCCTACTTAGCCTCTTTTGTAATTTCTTTCAATCCGTTACTTTGCACATAAGAATGCCTGTTTTACTCTGTACAATCAGTATCAATAATACAATTTTCTGGTTCATTCACAAATACACTTCCATCTGAAACTTGATCACAAGAAATTCGGAAAATCGAATTTGGTATCAGAGCCATTTTCAAATCTGCATTTCAAAACAACATAAGAAATTTTGTTGGCAGATTCATCAGTTAGAATTCATCATCTGAATCTGACTCATCAAAGATCTTTCCTCAATCTTATCATTTGAGATTTTCGGCTCCTGAATTGATCAAGCCACTGTGCCACGCTCAGATTTAACTGGCTGCATCAGCGATTCAATCATCAAGAGTGAGGGAAACAAATCTGAACCATTCCCTACTGATCAAACTACTTCTAGAAGCATTCAAAATCAAGAAAAAGAGCATCAAGAAAGCAATCAGAAACACTTTCAACTGAAAACTCAACGTGAAAAACAAGGCATCATCACTTAAAACCTTTCTGTGCCCAAGATCTTGATCACAAAGCAACTTCTGAGCAATTCAATTCGAGGCAAAGAATTCAGTTTGGTTACCTCTGTTCTGTGTCATTTATCCTCACTGTAATTCTCAAGATGACAAACAACAATGTTGAATCCAGCAATACTTCAGGGGCATCACAGCCTGCAAATCCACCTGCAAATCCTCCAAAGAATGTGATTAGTCTAAAAAAACAACTAATCACCATTCCTCTTGACCAAAACAACTATCTTCTTTGGAAATTACAGGTGGAAACCTCTCTTTAAGGATATGGTCTGAAAGGTTACATTCATGGCACCATACCAATCCCACCAAGGTTTGTCACTGATGCATCAAATACAATAATAAGCAATGATAATTATACATCATACTATAGGCAAGAAAGATTAATTAGTGCATGGTTATTATCATCCATCAGTGCTGCGCTACTGCCATAAGTTATAGGGTGTAAGACAGCTAATGAAATTTGGGTCACTTGTGAAAAAATCTTTAATTCACACTCTGCAGCCAAGTCCTTATTCTATAAAAGGCAACTTCAGAATTGCAAGAAAGATAATATGAGCATGAGTGAATATTTAGCAAAAGTTAAAAACATTTGTGATATGTTGAAAGCCTCAGGAACCAATGTTGAGGAATCAGATCAGGTTCTGTCCCTGGTTAATGGACTTGGAGATGAATATGAAGCTGTAGTGGCTATTATTACATCACAAAAGGTTACTCCCCCATTAGATGATGTGCACTCTATGTTACTTTCTCATGAGGCAAGAATCTCTCACAAGAAACTCAATGATTCAGACTACTCACTCAATTATGCTGCTAATAATAGAGGTAGGGGGCAAGGAAATTACAGAAACAACCCTAATCAGAGAGGAGGTTACCCTTCTCGAGGAAGAGGGAGAGGCAGATGGTCAAACAACAATAAACCTAAATGTCAAATATGTGATAGGGTTGGCTACACTGCACTCAAATGTTATTTCAGATTTAACTCAAACTACACTGGAAATCAAGGAAATAACAGTAATAGTGACAACAACCTCAATGCTAATATGGCACAGACACAACCTGAATCATCAAATCCAGCACAGTGCAATCAAGCTGATACAAACAAGTCAGACACTATATTGGATGATAACTGGTTTCCAGACTCAGGTGCTACAAATCATATAACCAACAATCTTGACAATCTCAATCTTGGAAATAAGGAGTACATAGGTAATCAGTTAATAACCATGGGTGATGGTAAGTGCATAAGTATTTCTCATATTGGTAATGCTCTATTAAAAGGTAAGAAACAATTATTCTTGCACAAACTATTAAGGGTTCCCAAAATTAGAAAAAACCTAATGAGTGTGTCACAATTTACAAAGGACAACAATGTTTATTTTGAATTCTATCCTAATCATTGTGTAGTTAAAGACATGATAACACATGAAATCTTATTGAAAGGGTGATGAAGCACATGGTCTGTACAAATTCAAGTTTGGAAACCAGCTGGCCACAGCAAAAGAAAAACAATGTCTTGCTTCTACTATTGAAAATCAAAACAGTAACAGCCATAATGTCTTTGATCTGTGGCATCATAAATTGGGTCACCCAAGTGTTAAAATTGTCAAGAATGTTATGAATAATAGTAAAATTCCTTACTGTGATATAAAATTACCATATGTCTGCACATATTGCCAAATGGGTAAAAATCACAAGTTACCTTTTGAAGACTCATCCACTCTCTATTCTCTCTATTCTAATCCTTTTGATCTAATAGCTACTGACTTATGGGGTCCAGCCTCTATATCATCTGACTTTGGATATAAATACTACATTTCTTTTATTGATGCTTATTCCAGATATACATGGATTTATTTCTTAAAGTCCAAATCTGATGCTTATGATGTAGTTATAAAATTCCTGAATATGATAGAAAATCAGTTTAAAACTAGAGTGAAAGTATTTTAGACTGATGGTGGTACTGAATATAAAACTCTTAGTAAATATTTTGATGAAAAAGGGATAATCCACAGACTCACATGCCCATACACATCTGAGCAAAATGGTTTAGCTGAAAGGAAGCACAGACATATTGTATAAAGTGGCTTAACTCTACTAGCACAAGCTTCACTACCTCTGAAATTCTGCTCTGAATCATTTAACACTGCAGTATATCTAATTAATAGAATGCCAACCAAAGTGTTAAATGATATCAGCCCACTTGAAGCATTGTGTAAAGTTAAACCAAATTATCATGATTTAAAAGCCTTTGGATGTCAGTGCTTTCCTTATCTCAGACCTTACAACACTAACAAACTCAATTTTAGATCAAAATCCTACACCTTTTTAGGCTATGCTGTTAGACAAAAGGGGTACAGATGCATTGATGAAAATGGCAGAATCTATATAAGCAGGCATGTCATATTCAATGAGAGTGTCTATCCTTATGCTCAATCCAATATCAAATCCACAAATAAGGTAATCAATAAAGAGGTAAATATACCTGATATTCCTGTATACCCTGAATTACCATCAGTAGCAAATGAAAGGATGGCTGCTGATCAAGTCATACATACCACTGAGAATAATCAACCCAGCAACAGTGAGCCTGTCAGCCTCGCCACTCCAGCACCTGTACACAACAACAATGAAGAATCAGAAACTCAAAATCAATCAGTCTCTACTGAAGAAAACAATGAAGACTCACCTTCCACTGATGACAATACAAGGCAGCCTGAACATCACACTGATCCTCCTCCCACTACCACTAGCCATTATATGCAGACCAGATCCAAAAGTGGTATATTCAAACCAAAGGCATACCTGATCACAGAAAGCAAGGATGAACCAACAAACTACACTCAAGCCATCAAGCACAATGAATGGAAAATAGTAATGGATGAAGAATTCAGTGCACTAATCAGAAATAAAACCTGGACCCTTGTCCCTCAACCACTCAACAAGAATATAATAGGCTGCAAGTGGACTTACAGGGTCAAGAGAAATCCTGATGGCACCATCAATAGATACAAAGCTGGACTGGTTGCTAAAGGCTTTACTCAAGAGTATGGATTTGACTACAAAGAGACATTCTCACCTGTAGTCAAGCCCACTACAATCAGATTAGTGTTTACTATAGCACTCAAAAATCATTGGAATATTCAACACCTAGATGTCAACAATGCCTTCCTTAATGGCAATTTGGAAGAGGAAATATATATGGAACAACCAGAAGGATATATTCAAGACTCAAGACTTGTGTGCAAACTTAGCAAAGCAATCTATGGATTGAAACAGGCACCCAGAGCATGGTTTGATAAACTCAAGTCAAATTTAAGCTCTCTGGGATACAGGCCCACTAAATCCGACTCATCTCTATTCACAAAAATCACACAATCACTTACTATATACATACTAATTTATGTTGACAATTTAATTGTTACAGGGAACAGTGACACTTAAATAACAAATCTTATCAAGTACCTGAACAAAGAGTTCTCCATCAAAAACTTGGGTGACATCAACTATTTCTTAGGCATTGAAGCCAAAAGGATTTCAAAATCAGAGATGCTACTAAATCAAAGAAAATATATCACTGAATTGTTAGTCAAAACAAACATGCTTGAAGCCAAATCTCAACCAACCCCTATGATTTCTAGTCAAAACTACTCTAAAAATAGGGGAGAAGCTATAAACAATATCAAGCAATACAGGAGTGTTGTGGGGGCACTACAATAAGCCACCATAACAAGGCCTGACATATCCTTCAATGTAAACAAAGTATCTCAATTCTTGCAGGAACCCAAGGATGAGCACTGGAAAGATGTGAAGAGGATCCTAAGATACTTAAAAGGCACTCTGGACTATGGACTTACACTAAAAGGCAACAAAGACCTAAACATCACTGGATTTACAGACTCAGACTGGGCTGCAGATCCAGATGATAGAAGATCTACCACTGGATACTGTATATACTTGGGAGACAATCTAATATCATGGAGTTCTAAAAAACAATCTACCATATCGAAATCAAGTGCAGAGGCAGAATATAGAAGTATTGCGTGTGCTACAGCTGAAATCATGTGGATACAATCTATACTAAAGGAACTGAAACAAAGCAACTCATCAAAAGCTACAATCTGGTGTAATAATCAGAGTTCAATTTACATGTCAGCTAATCCAATTCAGCATGCTCGAACAAAACACATAGAAATAGACATCTATTTTGTTCGAGAACAAATTAAAGAAGGAAAAATGCAGATTAACTACGTACCTTCGTTCCATCAAAAAGCCGACATACTTACCAAAACACTCTCAGCTAAGAACTTCACCAGACTTCGCGAAGATCTGAAAGTAAAGCAAAGCACCTCCCTGAACACGACAACAAAGCAAGGGACAAACTCTGAAAGCTCATCACCCTCGATTAAAGACACTAGATGTCAACAATGCCTTCCTTAATGGCAATTTGGAAGAGGAAATATATATGGAACAACCAGAAGGATATATTCAAGACTCAAGACTTGTGTGCAAACTTAGCAAAGCAATCTATGGATTGAAACAGGCACCCGGAGTATGGTTTGATAAACTCAAGTCAACTCTAAGCTCTCTGGGATACAGGCCCACTAAATCTGACTCATCTCTATTCACAAAAATCACACAATCACTTACTATATACATACTAATTTATGTTGATGATTTAATTGTTACAAGGAACAGTGACACTGAAATAACAAATCTTATCAAGTACCTGAACAAAGATTTCTCCATCAAAAACTTGGGTGACATCAACTATTTCTTAGGCATTGAAGCCAAAAGGATTTCAAAATCAGAGATGCTACTAAATCAAAGAAAATATATCACTTAATTGTTAGTCAAAACAAACATGCTTGAAGCCAAATCTCAACCAACCCCTATGATTTCTAGTCAAAACTACTCTAAAAACAGGGGAGAAGCTATAAACAATATCAAGCAATACAGGAGTGTTGTGGGGGCACTACAATATGCCACCTTAACAAGGCCTGACATATCCTTCAGTGTTAACAAAGTATCTCAATTCTTGCAGGAACCCAAGGATGAGCACTGGAAAGCTGTGAAGAGGATCCTAAGATACTTAAAAGGCACTCTGGACTATGGACTTACACTAAAAGGCAGCAAAGAGCTAAACATCACTGGATTTACAGACTCAGAGTGGGCTGTAGATCCAGATGATAGAAGATCTACCACTGGATACTGTATATACTTGGGAGACAATCTAGTATCATGGAGTTCTAAAAAACAATCTACCATATCGAAAACAAGTGCAGAGGCAGAATATAGAAGTATTGCGTGTGCTACAGCTGAAATCATGTGGATACAATCTATACTAAAGGAACTGAAACAAAGCAACTCATCAAAAGCTACAATCTGGTGTGATAATCAGAGTTCAATTTACATGTCAGCTAATCCAATTCAGCATGCTCGAACAAAACACATAGAAATAGACATCTATTTTATTCGAGAACAAATTAAAGAAGGAAAATTGCAGATTAACTACGTACCCTCGTTCCATCAAAAAGCCGACATACTTACCAAAGCACTCTCAGCTAAGAACTTCACCAGACTTCGCGAAGATCTGAAAGTAAAGCAAAGCGCCTCTCTGAACACGACAACAAAGCAAGGGACAAACTCTAAAAGCTCATCACCCTCGACTAAAGACAATTACAATAATAAAGCCTCAGATCTGAAGACCAATTACTCAACGAAGCTAAAGTCGGATCCAAAAGCCTTAAAGCTCAACTTAGCTCATGGAATCCTAGAACTGAAAGCAACAAACTGTAGACAGACATGGAAGACTCAAAAGAGATCTAGATGAGGGCATCGATTCACTCGAGAAATCAAATTTAGGGTTTCAGTAACCCTAGATTTGAAGGGGGCAAATGAGAGAATGAATCGATGCCGCACCACTTCTTTACTTAAGATAATATATAGTATTGGGCTGTATATGGGCTATGCCCACTTAGCCTCTTTTGTAATTTCTTTCAGTCTGTTACTTTGCATATAAGAATGCCTGTATTACTCTGTACAATCAGTATCAATAATACAATTTTTTGGTTCATTCAAAAATACACTTCCATCTGAAACTTGATTACAAGAAATTCTGAAAATCGAATTTTTGTGTTATAAACGATGTTTTTAGTCGAGGGAGAATGGTTTTATAACTTGGTTTGAAATAAGCTGGGCAGACGTGAACTGGAGGGAGATTTGTAACAAGGATTCACGGTGTGGCCATTTCATTGGAGGAGGAGTTTTGTTAACAAAGGGAAGAAAGGTCTGAACTGGGTCGGTAGGTTTAAGAAGAAGGAATTGGGTTGGGAAAAATTATAACGAGAGGCCCATTTATATTTATATGAAAACAAAAGAAGTATAGGAGTGGAATTAATTAAAAAAGAAAAGAAAATAGGGATATAATCACTGATTGTATGACGAAGAGGAGTTTGGAGCCGGGCATAAGTGGAGAAGAAAGAATTAAACGTAGTCTGTTGCGTTGAGTTCATACGGACGAAGGCTACGTTCTGGAACTATTCAGGCGCAATTTGGAGATCATTACGATTAATGGAAGAAGTGAATGCCTGATCTCGTCAACCAACGCAAATCGTTATTTAACGGTTAACGCGCAAAAGGTGATTAAATTCACTCACTCTGATCTATTTTAAAATATTTTAATTATATTGAATGTTGTGTGATGGTCGTTTAGGTAGATTACAATTAAATTGGTTGAAATAATATAAACCGTTATATATCTAATCTGACGATTGAACACGGATATTTCATAATGATATGAAATTGATGATATTTATTGTGGCTAATATCTGTGGATACAGGAAACCGGTTAGAGGAATCAAACCGGATTCCTCAATATTTGTATGTATTTTTTGTTTATGTTATTTGTATATACACGGTCTGAACCTAAATAACATTATTAGGAATTAGAACTAAAATTCGATGATGTCGAACGTAATAAAGTAAGTTATTTTAGGAATTATAATCTAATAGGATAGCTAATATTTAGATTTAAACCAACAAATTATAATAGGATATGAAATCAATATTTAGTTGTAAACTTGATATTGATTTAACAAGAACCTGACTTAGAAACAGAGTTTATCAAATGAAAGAGAATATAGCAGCGTATTGCAGTAGCTATAAAGGAGAATATAGCAGCGTATTGCATTAGTTAAAATATAACGGCTTAAAGTGAGTCGATAAGTTATAATGTTTTAAAAATATATACTGAGCATGACAAGGAAAGTGATATAGTTTTAAAGAAATTAGAACCCGTTGTACGTTGGTGGAGTTGAGTAACTTTCGAGGTGTCAGTCTGATGTTGGTTTCGGCCTTCGGGGTTGATACTTAGTAATTTATTCACTTACCGATTTATAATGAGGAACTAATAGGTAGAAGTGAAGGGAATTAAGGAAGAGTTCATAAAAATATGGGAAACTAGAAAGTTAGTATTAAAAAAAAGGGCCAGTGTTTGTGAATGGATGTTTTTTTACTTCGATAGTTAAATAACCGACTATCGAAGTGTTTTGACCATCGTTGTCAATACGGAGAGACCGGTTGGATATATTATCTGAAAACCACTCCGTATAGGCATAAGCGCTGCGAATTAGATTATACTGAAGACAATTGAAGATGGAGTGAAATGCAAGGGTCGTCCAGTTCCAGAATAGGTGCTATCTGTTTGTCCAGTCCCAGGACAACTTGTATGGACTAGTGTCTGACAGATTATACCTAGTAAATCATGTACGATTGATCTCTTAAAGGTATTACGTCTGGTGGCGGAGGAACTCATTCCTCTTAGCTTTTTATACCCGTGATATTTTTGGAAATCAATTAGTGAATTGACGGGTTTGACGATGTGGCATTCAAAGTGAATGGTGATCAGATGTTCTGAAGATAGACGTAGCCTCTAGCCTCACAACCGGGAATGATAGGAGTTGGGCTAGGCAGCATGGCTAGTTGGGTCATCCCCAAGCAGGGTGTATTGTCACCGATCTAGAGAAAATTCATATTTGTTCTTCTTCTTTGATTCTGTATTTTCTGATGACGGTTGGATGGCCTACAACCGTGGTGGCAATATATTCGATACACTCAAGCTAAATGAGTGGTCGGTCATGTGTGGCCAGGTTGCAAGACGTTCTTGTTGAACCTGCAGTGTATACCCTCTAGAGTACACTGATCAGTAGGTGCTCCCATACCTTGTCTGTTGGAATCCAATCTCCAATAAGCGCTCTGCGGTTTATGATTTTATACTATATATATGTGGATCATGAGATGCAAGCGTTCTGCTACTTGGATATTTATTTGTTTAGACATTAACATAATATCACTGGTTTTGATATCAAAATACTTTGGGTTATAGTAAGGTAAAAACCGTCCATGTTTAAGTGTGGGTTGGTCTTACTATTATCCTTTTGTTTCAAAAGGATTTTTCAAAGTTAAACAGTATGGTTGGAATTTACTCACACCAGTCTCATGACTGACCCAGAGTTTATTTGTTTGTGTTTTCCCTAAACTCTTGGGTGCCCCAAATTTGTACGGGCAGTCAAGTGTTTCAGGATTTTACAGATTCACTTGGAGGAGCTCAAAGCAGGAGACTTCACCATTAGTTATGTAGAGTTATTTTTGCTTTGATATGATGTATTGTACTCTGATATATGGTATGTATATACAATACAGTTTTGTAATTCAAAGTTATGTTATAATACATGTTATTTGTTCCGCTGTATGATTCGTATTTACTCTGGTTCTGTTGTTTTTCTTCTTCTATTCTATTAGTTCTATCTTTTCTATCCCATCCTCTAATTTCTTTCTATTAATGATCTGAATTTTCGTGCACTTTGAGTTGAATGTGTAGGATATTAGTCAGCACAAATTGGTACGGATTTTCGGGCCATTATAGTTGGTATCAGAGCAGAAGGTTAAGTGATTGCCTTGGCTCTATGGCGTAACTCAATAAAGATAGAGTTAGTAATACTCTAGATTGAGCTTGAGTGTATATATATGAGTGCGTGTTTGTAAATTGATATAAAAAACTGTTTTATATAGTGTTGATTGGTCTGATGAGTGGTTTATGAATTCTGGTCGAAACAGTAATGCAAACTGTGTCGATAGGTGTTTCTAAACTCTTGAACAGTGTAATTCGACACATTATGTTTTGAAAAGAGGGTAAATGAAATAATTTTACCCAAAATATATTTTGATACAAAAAGAAGTATATATCTTGATGTTATTATAATATATTGGATGTGTGATCAATATTATGATCGAACAAGATTATAATTGAGTTGGTTATATAAATAACCAAATCTAAATATTATAGGTATAATATGAAAAATTAGGTGAACTAAATCTGAATTTAAAACCAGAATTGAAATAAGACTTTGGAAACTTGGAAAAGAGCTGGAAATAATACTTGGATGAAATATATGGGAATTTTAAAATCTTGGGAGATTTGAAATTGTTTTCCAAGTGCTGTGAAAGGTATTTTGATGTAATTTCAAAATAAAAGTGTTTGAACAAATATAGTATTGAACTCACTTCGATAGCTGGAAAATAATTCTGATGATGACTGCAGCATTATCAGTGTTCATTTTCGAGTTACTAAGTGACAGATTATTACCAGAGATTTTGTTTTGAATTGTTTAAGGAAATAAGTTGTTCGGAAATTCAAACGTTTTGAATTGCTATTATTATTATTATATAGATTTCAAACTGATTTGAAATAAAGCCCAGGGACTTGGATTCTGAAACTCGATCTAACTTATGAAATTAAATAAAAGAGTTTTAACCTGGTTATAATATGGATTGTAGCATTTCTCCTACCTCAGTAGTTTCGGGGACGAAATTCATTCAAGGGGGAAGGAATGTAACGTCCCGCAATTTTTTTGGTTTGTGTTTAAATATTTAAATCAGTTTAAATATTGAATTCATAATATAAGTGGATTTATATATTAATTAAAACGAAGTTGAACATATAAAAATATATATTAAATATAATCGAGCCCGTAATATCGCGGTAGTTCGTAATTTAACGTTCTGAACTTCAACTGAGTATACAAGACTCATTGTTAGTCGGATTTCTTCGAAACAAGAAGCGTTGGAATCTGCTGAACTGTATCTTTCTAACAGAAGTGAAAAACCAAGACTTCGTGTTACAGATTGTGAGTAAAGTCTAAATCAAATTTCCAAATAGTCGCTATAGAATCCTTTATCGACCATAACAGTTTATTTGATATAACTAGATACCGGTTGCAAATATGGACAAGGTTCTTTTGAGGCGTAGTGATAATTTAATTTTTAGAATTTTACTAAAAATTTTAATTAATTAAATATGCAACTTTTTATTTGGAGTATTTTGCACCCAATATCAATATTTCGGGTTTTCACAATATGAGTTAACCTAACGATATTAGTATATTTTTGCGATCGTGACACAGTGTTGATCACAATGACATCTTTATTTCAGTCTGTAGCATTTATAAATGAATATAATTGTATGTATCGGGGTAGGTAGTTTTTATAACTTAAATATATACTGTGTTGTACGAAATGATTTGCACATACTCGATCTAAACCAACCATCTTCGTAACTGCCAACTAAAGATTTACGCAGATCTTATATGTAAACAATAGCGGATAACTTAATATCTAAGCATATGAATATAATAATGGCAACCTTTAGTGCTAAGAAATAGTACATACTTTTCTCCATTAAAGAAAGCAGACAACCATACTCCATTAACTAAATAGCAACAGCAACCCGAAAATAGCTCTTATATGCTACAAATATAGGTATGCTGACTGATTTTTCTTTTTACTTCATACTTATGTAATAGCCAACTAGCTATTTTATACATGCTAGTGACTCTATTCCTTCATCACTAAGTCACACCCATCCCTTCAAAACAGAGAAACCTATTCTATAATACACTGCACATGTTATTAGCTGAGCAAACCTACCCTACAAACTACACCATACCCTATTGCTTAACATATAAGGGACGATATATCTATATATAATAACATAGTGTTTCGCTTATCATTTCCAAAAAGAAGCCGAGAAATACCATGGCCTCTTAAAAACAAATAAATCAAAATTTAATACTGAAAGCATGGTGAGAGGTCGAGCTTTAGGTGGTAATGACGGCCCTTGCAGTGATCGGTGGAGGTAGAAATGTGGCTTGAATGCATGGCGGTTTTGAGTGTTCTTGGCGATTTAAGGTGGAGTGGAAAAGCCGTGGATAGGGTGATGCAAGCTCGTGAAGGGGAGGGTACTGGTGTGTTCATTGATGAGAAATGGTGCTAGAAGTGGAGATGATTCGGTGTACTAGAGCACGGGTTTTGTTTGTATGGTGGTGTCTCCTTGTCTGCTAAGACAATGCGTGGTAGGATGAAATGTTGAAAAAGGTTACATGGGAAGGAGTACATTTGTGCGATAGCAGGAGCATCCACTACACCAAAAATGCCAATTTGGCAGTGCTCAAGGCCGTATCAAAATCGATTTGATACGGTTTTAAGCCGTATCAAAAAATGGCGTCCTTGTTGCTTTGATACAGTTTTAAGCCTTACCAAAATAATAATTTGACACGGCTTAAAACCGTATCAAATTGTAATTTGATACGGTTTAAAACCGTATCAATTTATGATTTTGATACGGCTTAAAACCGTATCAAACTTCTAAATTGATACGGCTTAAAACCGTATTAAACTGCTATACTGATACGGCTTAAAACCGTGTTTAATGCATCATTCCTACAATGCTATCAACGAATTAAATACGGCTTTTAACCGTATCAAAATCGGTATATCATATATGCAATATACAAAAACACTGCACCTATTGATATATATATATATATATATATATATATATATATATATATATATACAACAAAGAAGATACGTTGCACCCATATAACAATATATAAATAAGATACTCTGATCATAATTCGATTAATACGTAAACCATAACTTCAGTTAATACAAACCACATAACACAATATATAAAAAGCATAATGTTCACAGTTCTTGCTCTAAAAAAAAAGAACACAACAAAACTGCAGTTGTCGAGCCCATTCAACTCATGCTTATTCCAAAGCCTGAAAAGAAATTAAAATAACAAGCATCAGTTTAGTTTTGTCTCCACAACAACAAGTCATGTATTGTACATAAAATGAGAAATTAGATAAGAAGCATAATCAAACATAAAAGGCTTCCGTAACGATACATCAAACGTAAGAAGCGAAACTAACCCATAGGGCTCAGGTGAAACTGAGCTTTACGGCTCAGTTTCGCTGAGCGTAAGGCTCAGTTTCGCCAAAACTTTCGACTCGGTGAAACTGAGCCTTACGCTCAGTTTCAACTGAGCCGTAAAGCTCAGTTTCACCTGAGCCGACGCTCAGTGAAACTGAGTCGTAAAGATCAGTTTCAACTAAGTCGTGACATCAGTAGAATCAGAATAGGAAGGTTGACCAGTTAACACCATTTGACTGAAAACTCGCCAATATCATTCATCCCATCGTTTCTCAGCTTGAGGCTTAAGCTCAAAAATTCAGTCCCCACCATTCACCACTTTGTTAATAAAAGAAACTCTCTAGCAGCTCCATATTCCTGTAAAATAATATGTAAAAATTGTTACATTCTTGATAACAGGTGCCCATACTTCATATTTATGGCGCTGCAAATGCGTACAGTTTTCAACTGTTAATGACTCACATGATCTAAGTTTGTGCATGCATTGGAATTCAAGACATTTAAGTACCCAATATTAATATAATATACATATAATATACAGTGATGTATCAAAAGTTGAGTGCAGCCATAGTTGTGAATCAACTTTTGTCTAGATAATATTGTGTGTCTAAGGCTTGAGGCACTAGAAATAGGTTTTTTTATATATATATATATATATATATATATATATATATTAGAAACTAGTTTTTCTATTATCAAATCGTTGATACATGCCTCCATCGTTAGCCATGAAGCAAGGAGAACAATATGCTACCTAATCACACAGCAGACTTAAACCTTCTTTTAGATGTTATTGTTACAAATCTTGTTACATTTTTCATCAAAAGCAGCAAAGTCATATTTTATGTTGTGATTCAAATTTTCTTTGAAACGGTTAATTACAACAATCTTGTTAATTAAGCACTTGATTTCATTTTATCAGAAATGGTACAAAGTAATTACAGTTTATTGCACATACACGCAGATACTAAGGTACCATATGTTTCTCAGTGAGACTTGCCAGAAAACTATTTTCCGCAATACCACATCTGATAAGAAAATAGTAATCTAGTACTTCCTCAGTATGCACTTGGGATGCATTTCTATTAGCTTTGCCGGTCCATATTATCAGATATAGGACATAACTTAAGCATTAAATATAAGTTCACTCATATATCAACAATTTAAAACCAAAGAAGAAAAACTTGTATATATAATGCACATATCTAGAGCACAAAGATACCTTGAAGGAAGAATGGTGTAGCCTCTGTGGGTAGATTTAAAATCCATAACTGATATAGCTGATTCAACAGTTACATTCTTTTGATTATCATTCAGCTTCGCAAGAATTCAGTGTCCACTCCGTGAACTAGAACCAATACCAGCCAAAGGATTAACAACAAAATTGTTCCGAGTTCTGACTCTTTGCTGATAAAGTTGCTCTCCTCTTTGTTCAGCAAGTTCTAATGTGCATCCAGATGTGTAATAATATTCCAAAGCTTTGTCTTCAAGCATTTTTACGCCAGAATCGGTAGAAATATGTATGAGGGCTACTTCCATAGAAGTGTCTCTTGGATTGACTTCTTTAAGTGCATTTAAACTGGGTAGTTTTCTCCCTTCTTCTATTTCATTACACATTGTCCATATTCACCATAAGGGTTCACGGAACACAGAGTTTCAGAGCCAGTTGAAACTATATGGGCAGTTCACATTTCTTGCAGCTCCGGCAATATTATCTCTACAGTCTGGTATAAATAAACCACGTAGATAAACATGATATATGTTATAATAATTTGTATTAGTAAAATTGTAAAAACTAAACTAAATGAGATTAATGCTTATGGAAAAAATATGCATAGGAAAAGACAGACATACTTTGCAATCAAAGACTTCTGAAAGGAGATTCAGAGCATCCTCGCATTTGGTGAAGATTCAGTATTAAGAACATCATTAAACCACTGGAAATGCAACATTTGGTGAAGATTCAGTTTATAAACTCAGTTCAAAACTGAGTTTGCGAACTCAGTTTCGATCTGAGTTTGCGAACTCAGTTCAGAACTGAGTTCGCAAACTCAGTTCAAAACTGAGTTTATAAACTCAGTTCAGAACTAAGTTTTAAAACTGAGTTTATAAACTCAGTTCAAAACTGAGTTCGCGAATACAGAATTTTAACACAAATACAGAATGCTCCCATGAAAGGGGGATGCACATATGTTTCATGTATGTAAACAGGTCTTTACAGACTGGGCATAAAATTCCCACAATTTGAATCTGAATATGCTGAAATCTGCATTCCGAATTGGCTCCATTACCTGAGTTACAAAGTTATAAACCTGCTTAGAATATGACTAAAAAAATGAGATGAAAAACCTGCTTAGAATATGGCCCAAAAAAATGAGATGTAAAATGGAAACATGAAAAAGCCATTCAACCAAAGCAAATCTGCTAATTGATCATCTCAATGCTCAAAAAAGCCATTTATATTTATATCAAAATGGAAAAATGAAAACGTGCTAAGCATTGTAACTGAAACTGCAACATAAATGTGCAAACCTTTTTAGTTTTTTGCTGCAACATTGATTGCATACCATTCCAGGCGAGTCTTTGCGTTGTCGTCCGCTTTTAGGACATATTGCAAAGTTCAAAAGAAAAAACAGACTATAAAGCGGTATGCATATTAACATAAGTAATGAAAACCTATTGGTCCATAATGTTATTCAAACAGTATGCATATCGAGTTTGCAACAGAGTTGCATATTGAGTCGAGTTTTGACAGCATGTATGTATTAAAGTCAACAAGAAATTAATATTTTCATATACAAATATATTCAAAATAGGTTGTTAACCAATATGATGATGGATGGAATAAACCTTTGATGCTACTGTAAAATTCAAGCTTTACCACTTTTTTTATTCACCAAATGACTGATCAGTCTCTGATTATTAAGAACCATATAATTTACTTATTTGATATGTTTATATCCCTAAAAAGATGTTAAACATTAATAAATGGCCATTCATTGGGAAAACATATATGGTTCCATAATTGTTCTTCAGCAAATGTGACAGCACACTAGCAGCTCTACAGCATGCCTATATTAATGTTAACAAGCGACGAGTATTGCATAAACCATGGATTCATAACAGTTTATTAACTAAAATGAAGATGGATCAGATAATCTGTTGATGCCAATTTAAAATGAATGCTTTTCCTACCACACTTGATCTCAATTTACCAAAGAACCGACTAGTCTCTGATTATTCAAAACCATACATTTTTATACGATGTCCTTAAAGGATGCTAAGCTGGAAAAATTATAATCCAAGTATATATGGTGCCATAACATCTATCAATGTTGGTCATTGACATACCTCAATCGAACAGCAGCATACCTCTAATAAGTTCATTATGTCTAACAGGACTGACCTCGTCCTGGAACTTTGCCATTAATACGTGCTTCACCACTCCTTCGGCTTCTTCCATTGATCTCATTTTAAGAAACAGATCGGTGAGAATAATTCTTCGACTACAACAAAGCCTTCATCATCTTCAAACCCTATCGATGATTAGAACAGCTTGAAAAAAGAGATTCAAACAATGGGATTAAGATATCAAGATTGAATTCAATCCTGGAAGTTAGGGAAATTGGGGAAAGGTAGAGCCACGGGTAAACAAAGTTCACCTGCTTTCTAAAACTCAAGAAAAACTCTATCAAGTGATGTATTTTTAGTTATGTCATATTATACAATAGGTTATTGATTTCGAATTTACTGCAAACTTAAATAAGGAATATCAAATTGACTTTACAATTCTTTTGAGATAAGAGATCATTATATAGTATTATATAGTATATAGATTTTAATTGAAGCACATATATGAAGAATGTAAAGAGCCAGGGCACATACTACCGCAAGTCATATATGTATATATATATGTGAATACATATATATATTCACATGAATATTGACATGGCAAGCCAGGGCAGGTTCAGGAAATTAGCAAATCAATCAAGCTATTTTCATTCCAGGAAACAACTAAGATTTCACCGCATTAATCATGGCAGCAAAGGGGGTAAATCATGTGTGTGTTCAAGGTAAAAAATCAAATATCACGCAAATCGTTTCATCCAATTCAAGGCAACAAAATCACGCATTCTTTATCACAGGCATTTATGGAAATGAACATTTCAAAGTCATATTTGTACACTTTTGTAACAAAATCACGAATTCTTTTCAAAGTCGTTTCATCTACTTCATCACAGGCATTTATCGAAATCGAACAACAAAGAAAACTTGAAAGCACGAAATAATCAATTTAAAGAACTCACAAGATTTCGATTGCCAGCATCCCACTTCAGTGGACAGGAAAGCAGCGAGAACCCGAAGCAAATCAAAAGAACTAATTCGAGAATCTAGGCGCCGCGATTTGTTTCAGCAGAAAAACCCTAATTTGTTTTGGGGTTGGTCACCATTGAAGAGGAAAAGAGGGAACGAGAAAAAGCTAACATCTGTGGCTGATGATGTGGATGAAAAGAGAATGAAGTGGTTTCGGAAGCGATTTTGATTTGGAGAAAGGGGAGGGACGCCATTTTTTTTGGTTTGGAAAGTTTTTTTTATTTCGTCCGAAACAAAACTGGGGAAGGAACTGAAAATTAAAATGAGCTTGGAAAAAATGATACGGCTCAAAGCCTTGTCATACGAAGCGATCCGAACCATCGGCGATTTACGGTTAGATTTTAAAGGTTGAGGGAGGTGTGGATCGGTAGAGGTGTAGCAAAGAAAATTTGATACGGTTAAAAGCCGTATCAAATTTGATATGGCTTAAAGCCGTATTAAATCTCTACATCCCGGTGTGCCAAATTTGTTGTTTTGGTGTAGTGATCCAAAGCTACAAGCAGTGGGATCAAATGGAAGGCTCGTGGCATGCAAAGGATTTCGTAGGGTACGGTGTAGACTAATATCACACAAAATTGTGTTGTGCGTCAGAAACAACAGGTGGCATAAGTGAGGATATGAGTGGTTAAAACCGTTCGGCGAGTAGTGTTATAAACGATGTAATACATATGAGAACATAAGGGGGAATGGTTTTATAACTTGGTTCGAAATAAGCTGGACAGACGTGAACTGGACGGAGATTTGTAACAAGGATTCACGGTGTAGCCATTTCATTGGAGGAGGAGTTTTGTTAACGAAGGGAAGAAAGGTCTGAACTGGGCTGGTAGGTTTAAGAAGAAGGAATTGGGCTGGGAAAATTTATAACAAGAGGCCCATTTATATTTATATGAAAACAAAAGAAGTATAGGAGTGGAATTAATTAAAAAAAAGAAAATGGGGATATAATCACTGATTGTACGACGAAGAGGAGTTTGGAGCCGAGCATAAATGGAGACGAAAGAATTAAACGTAGTCTGTTGCGTTGAGTTCATACGGACGAAGGCTACGTTCTGGAACTATTCAGGCGCAATTTGGAGATCATCACGATTTATGGAAGAAGTGAACGCCTGATCTCATCAACGAACGCAAATCGTTATTTAACGGTTAACGCGCAAAAGGTGAGTAAATTCACTCACTCTGATCTATTTTAAAATATTTTAATTATGCTGAATGTTGTGTGATGGTCGTTTAGGTAGATTACAATTAAATTGGTTGAAATAATAAAACCGTTATATATCTAATCTGACGATTGAACATTGATATTTCATAATGATATGAAATTGATGATGTTTATTGTGGCTAACGTCTATGGATACAGGAAACCGGTTAGAGGAATCAAACCGGATTCCTCAATATTTGTATGTATTTTTTGTTTATGTTATTTGTATATACACGGTCTGAACCTAAATAACATTATTAGGAATTAGAACTAAAATTCGATGATGTCGAACGTAATAAAGTAAGTTATTTTAGGAATTATAATCTAATAGGATAGCTTATATTTAGATTTAAACCAACAAATTATAATAGGAAATGAAATCAATATTTAGTTATAAACATGATATTGATTTAATAAGAACCTGACTTGGAAACAGAGTTTATCAAATGAAAGAGAATATAGCAGCGTATTGCAGTAGCTATAAAAGAGAATATAACAGCGTATTGCAGTAGTTATAAAAGAGAATATAGCAGCGTATTGCATAAGGTATAAAGGAAAATATAGCAGCGTATTGCATTAGTTAAAATATAACGTTTTAAAGTTAGTCGATAAGTTATAATGTTTTAAAAAGATATACTGAGCATGATAAGGAAAGCGATATAGTTTTAAAGAAATTAGAACCCGTTGTACGTTGGTTGAGTTGAGTAACTTTCGAGGTGTCAATCTGATGTTGGTTTCGGCCTTCGGGGTTGATACTTAGAAATTTATTCACTTACCGACTTATAATGAGGAACTAATAGAGTAGAAGTGAAGGGAATTAAGGAAGAGTTCATAAAAATATGGGAAACTAGAAGGTTAGTATTAAAAAAAGGGCCACTGTTTGTGAATGGATGTTGTTTTTACTTCGATAGTTAAATAACCGACTATCGAAGTGTTTTGACCATCGTTGTCAATACGGAGAGACAGATTGGATATATTATCTGAAAACAACTCCGTATAGGCATAAGCGCTGCGAATTAGATTATGCTGAAGACAATTGAAGACAGAGTGAAATGCAACGGTCGCCCAGTTCTAGAATAGGTGCTTTCTGTTTGTCCAGTCCCAGGACAACTTGTATGGACGAGTGTCTGACAGAGTATACCTAGTAAATCACGTACGATAGATCTCTTAAAGGTATTATGTCTGGTGGCGGAGGAATTCGTTCCTCTTAGCTTTTTATACCCGTGATATTTTTGGAAATCAATTAGTGAATTGACGGGTTTGACGATGTGGCATTCAAAGTGAATGGTGATCAGATGTTCTAGAGATAGACGTAGCCTCTAGCCTCACAACCGGGAATGACAGAAGTTAGGCTAGGTAGCATGGCTAGTTGGGTCATCCCCAAGCAGGGTGTATTGTCACCGATCTAGAGAAAATTCATATTTGTTCTTCTTCTTTGATTCTGTATTTTCGGATGACGGTTGGATGGCCTACAACTGTAGTGGCAATATATTCGATACCCTCAAGCTAAATGAGTGGTCGGTCATGTGTGGCCAGGTTGTAAGATGTTCTTGTTGAACCTGCAGTGTATACCCCCTAGAGTACACTGATCAGTAGGTGCTACCATACCTTGTCTGTTGGAATCCAATCTCCAATAAGCGCTCTGCGTTTTATGATTTTATACTATATATATGTGGAGCGTGAGATGCAAGCGTTCTGCTACTTGGATATTTATTTGTTTAGACATTGTCATAATATCACTGGTTTTGTTATCAAAATACTTTGGGTTATAGTAAGGTAAAAACCGTCCATGTTTAAGTGTGGGATGGTCTTACTATTACCCTTTTGTTTCAAAAGGATTTTTCAAAGTTAAACAGTATGGTTGGAATTTACTCACACCAGTCCCATGACCGACCCAGAGTTTATTTGTTTGTGTTTTCCCTAAACTCTTGGGTGCCCCAAATTTGTACGCGCAGTCAACTGTTTCAGGATTTTACAGATTCACTTGGAGGAGCTCAAAGCAGGAGACTTCACCATTAGTTATATAGAGTTATTTCCACTGTGATATGATGTATTGTACTCTGATATATGGTATGTATATACAATACAGTTTTGTAATTCAAAGTTATGTTATAATACATGTTATTCATTCCGCTGTAAGATTCGTATTTACTCTGATTCTGTTGTTCTTCTTCTTCTATTGTATTAGTTCTATCTTTTCTATCTCATAATCTAATTTCTTTCTATTAATGATCTGAATTTTCGTGCACTTTGAGTTGAATGTGTATGATATTAGTCAGCTCAAATTGGTACGGATTTTCGGGCCATTACAAATCCTCTCTGACCAGTGCAGCGCTCAAGGTATGGGATGAAACTACTAGATACATAAATAGATCATCTCCATCGTTCGGCTTTGACAACATGGATGGTGATTCCATATGCTTGACAAACCCCTCGAAAGATGTTTGACATTATGAAGTCCATTGGAAGTCTTTCCTTCCTTTCCTCAAAGCATCGAAGAGTGGAATGCACCGATCTACTGCCTTAGAGATGAAGCGACTTAAGGCAGCAACTTTCCCATTTAAACTTTGCAACTCTTTCTTCGTTCTGGGAGCTCGCAGCTTTCTCGAAGCAGAAATCTGTGAAGTGTTTGCTTCGATGCCCTTGGCATTAACCATAAACCCAAGAAATTTTACCTGATGCGAATCCAAATGATCATTTGAGAGTATTGAGCTTCATGCTGTATTTTCTCAGAAACTGAACATCTCGGCCAAATTTTCTGAGTGACCATTAGCTCTTTTGAACTTCATCAGCATGTCGTCTTCAAAAATCTCCATAGTCTTCCCAGTCTAAGAATGGAACATCGAGTTGACAAGTCGTTGGAAAGTCGCACCGGAATTCTTCAACCCAAATGGCGTTACCTTATAACAATACAAGCCAACATCTGTAGTAAAGCTCGTGTTTTCCTGATTTGGCTCATGCATCAAGATCTGATTGTAGCTCGAGTATGCATCCAAGAAAGATAGGTGTTCATGCCCCGCTATTGCATCAACAAGCTGATCAACTCTGGGCAACGGGAAAATGTCTTTGGGACATGCTTTGTTAAGTTCAAAATAATCAATGCACATTCGTCATTTGTCATTGGGCTTCTTTACTAGAACATGATTTGACATCCATTTAGGATACGTGGACTCTCAAATAAAGTGACTCTTCATGAGCCTATCAACTTCTTCTTTTAGAGCCATTGACCTTTCAAGGCCCTGTGTCATTCTTTTCTGCTTTACCGGTGTGATGCTTAGCTCGATATTTTGTGCATGAATCACAATTTCAGGGGATATGCCATACATGTCAGAATGACTCTAAGCAAACACGTCAAGATTGGTTTTAAGAAACATAATCAGTTCTTTTTGCAATTTCTGTCAGAATTGAGATCCTATCTTTAGCACACGATCAGGATCTTTGGGGTAAACAGATATAGGAATGGTGATCTCAGCTGATGCCGCTCGCTCATCCACTACACTGGCTTTGTACGGATCCATATCTTTGTAATCCCCACTGTGCTCTCCAATGCAGGGGCGGCGGCCAAATTGCTATAAGGCAGGCTCTCCACACCCTTTCCGTTGTATTTATTTTTAGCCTCTCGTAGCTCTGCCAGATAGTATTCTCGAGCAGTTTCTTGGTCCACCTGACCACTCCTGCACCCTTCTATGTGGGAGATTTCATAATTAAGCACCAGGGTGCCAAAGCGATCCTGAACTCTGCAAAAGCGGGCCTACACAAAAATGTATTGTAGGCTGACAATTCATCAACAATTACAAAAGTTTGTTTTGAGATAGCCACTATATCTCCCTCTTTTAGCTCAACCAGTATATCAACTGTTCCAATTGGTTGCTTAGGCTTCCCCGTGAAACCTTGGATTTTGGCATGACAGGCTTGGACATCTGTCATCAATATCTTCATTTGGTTGAACGTATTACGGAATAGAACATTGCAAGAGGCGCCGCAGTCCACAAGCACTCTCTTTACCATTGTCAGGTCTATTCCGATGGTTACAACCATGGGATCTAGAGTGGACGTAACCATGCCATCCACATCTTTCTCTTTGAAGGTGATATCCTCAAAAGCGACCTTCCACTTTTTAGCTGGAACTGTATTACTTAAGATCAAGTATCTCTCCTCTTTTGGAATGTACTTTAGTGCACTTGCATATCGCTTAATATCCCCCCGCTTCTTCCAGCAGGATGAGGACCTATTGATATAGTGTTAATCACATATCGTGGATGGCTCTGCATTGGAGCTTTGCTGCTTGGACCTGACTGACCAGCTGGTACACTCTGTCCCATAGGAGTTGCAGAAGGATTTGCAGAATGAGGGTTCTTCAAATGTTGTTGATGTCTGTTCTTCCTGATCAGTTCCTCGATCAATGTCTTCATGTGCTTACACTAGTTAGTATTATGACTGGGCTGATTATGAAATCTACATAACTTTCCCAATCTAGCCGCTTGATTGCCTATCCTCATTTGCATCGGTTATACATACTCTTAAGAATCGTTTGAGTAGATGTTTACACGGGTTTCATTCGAAGGTGTTAGCTCTAATGGGTTGAAAAGGCAAACTTTCTTATTATTCTTTCTTCCTTTTCCATCATTCGATGCCCTGGTTATTTTTCTGAGTATCATCGTTCTATAGAGCTTCAGCAGCATTGCTCCCACCAACATTCTTACCAGAAGCGGGATCATCATCCACCCTCATATACTCCTCTACATTCTTATAGAATTTCTCGAGCATGTTTGGTTCTTTCATTTTTATCCAACTACCGAACTCTCTCTTCTTATCTATAGCACCAATCAAAGACATCAGGATCATACGGGGATCCGGGTTCCCCACCTTGGACAAAGCAACATTGAAGCGATTGAGGAAAGCTTTAACAAGCTCCTCGAGATTTTTCTCCATCGATGTTAGAGATATAAAATCTTTGGCCTTTGTAGCTTGCAACCTAAACTGTTCTTTAAACTTCCTTGTCAAGTCAGCCAGCTGGTCCATAGACTTTGACGGCAGCTTCGTAAACCACAACGATGCCACACCTTCCAGATAAAGAAGTAAATATAAGCATTTGATCTAGTCTGTGGCCTTAGATGCATTCATATGCCATTCATACTTATACAGGAAGAAATTAGGATGAACAGTCCCGTTATAGGGAGGCAAAGTAGGATGAGTGAACTTTTTCGGGAACTCCGCTTTCTGAACACTTTCAATAAACGAATTCTTGCTGGGAGAAAAGTCTCACTCCCTTTCATTATAATTTCGAGTCATGCTATCCTTCATGATATGCTTTTTCATGTTCACGATAAACTCCTCGGAGTTGTGTTGTTCCGCAGGGCATACTTCAATCTCTTTTCCGGATGCTCGTTTTGGCGAGCGATTGCGGTTAGAGGATTGATGTCTTTTACCTCCATTATGTGGAGGTTCCCCATTGGCGGGACTAGTAACTTTTTGGTGATTTCTGTCGGAATGATTTTTAGACTTTGGCTTTGAATCTTGGGCATTAGCATCTCACTTATCACTCTCCCAACCATCGAGAGCTTCCATATTATCATTATGATTGTGATCAGAAGTCGACGAATTCACATTCTCCTCATGAACTCTTTGAGGAGATGCTGGATTGGCTTGAGCACTAAGGAGAGTGTTCTTTTTATCCATCAGAGCCTGATTAGCATCAATCAAGGATTTATTAGAAGTCTCCATTTGCTGGTTCAAGATGGCGACAATGACATCCAACTCATCTCTGGTCACACCGGCTCCACCTACCTAGCTTTGGCCGACTTCAAAGCGATTAGTGAGTGGCGTAGCTTTATTAGCAACATTGTTATCGGATCCCCCAATGGATTTACTTCCAGTTTTATTTGATTTTTCCATTATCTCGGATAAGGTTTTGAACTTTAAAGAAAATTCGTCAATTGGCCTGGATTTTTGATTTCGAGAATCTATCGTAAAAAATAGGCTTCAAACTTCGACTTTCCCAACAAGGTACTTGACCTTTGAATGTGGATGTGGCCCCACGACGGACGTCAAAAATGTTGATGTCTAAAATGGAACACTAACACCCCGTGAGATGTGTAAACACCTCAAAACTATTTAGATCTATAATGCTGGAAACAACAAACACAAAAGCAATAAAAAGACAAGGATTTATAGTGGTTCGGCCTAGGTCTGGCCTACGTCCACTTTCAAGAGAGTTTTCATTATCATTCTCAACATTACAAGGTACATGATTTCTCTAACTTTTCCCATTTTCTATCTTTACAACAATTATCTATACTTCTTCTCCTTAATCTCTTGATTCACTCGATTTCACCACGGAAATGATGAGGTTTCTTTGATTGCGATGATTGTTGTAGTAAATCTTCAGTAATTTGAGCACTTAGATGACCTTCGATGATTTCATGGTTATTGAGATGTTGAATCGAAGCTTGGAAGAAGTTTAATGGAGTTTTGGATGATTTGGAGTTGTTGAGAAATGAGTTTGGTAGCACTTCGTGGTTGGAGGAATCGATCCCTTTAATGGTGGAAAGGTGAGGGTATTTATAAGAGTAGTTGTGAGGTGGAGAGGCTTAAAAATAGCATGTACAGGATTTTAGGTCGTTCATACGACCTGGCTTCTAGGTCGGTTACGACCTGCTTTCGGAGCCTTGCCACGACCTGACTGTACTCGCATGGTCTAAACATATGTACACGACCTGACTTACACATGAACAACCTTGTGGATTTAATATATGAAAACGACCTGCCTATTGTATATGTCACGATCCATATTGTAAGACATATTGTTGACCCATGTTAGCGTGTCATCACGTACGCTGCTTTGTATTCTTGAATTGAGAAGCATGTATATGGATAATGGTGTGTGTATATGCGAGCGATCCAAGCAGTGTACGTGTACATAACGGTCCATAATTTGCCATGTCATCATTATATAAGTTGAACGACCTAGAGGAGAACGATCTATGGAGCTTCTGATGAGTGTTCTAGGACTTGGATGATCCAGAGCTTGGCCTTGCTGCGACCTAGCGTTTGAGCAACCCAGTAAGACTTTTCAGGAACCAACAATCTAAGGTCTGGAGCGACCCCAAATAAGCCTCATTTCTGAACCATATTTTTATGGATTAACACATTATCGACAACTCAATTTGCCTTATTAAGCTTAAGTGTTTTTATTTCAACGTTAACGTGTTTTTGTTCTACGTTACGTCTTTTGCTTGTATGACCAAATGGCAATTCCGTTTTACACGAAAATTTATGCTCTAAAATAAAATGTAATTCCGGATCCAACGGAATATGTCTCGTCAAATTCAAAGTTCGTTTGATCCTCTGTTTTATTTTCTATTCGCAATTCTGCTTAATTTCAACGGGTTGTATCGGTATGCGTTTAATTCTCGCACGCTCACATACTAGCTCCAAAAATTATGAAATGTGGAACCCTATCATTTTTCGACGTTACAGATCCGATAAAATTTGTTTCGTCAAAATTCGAGATCATTAAAAAAAAAATGTTCCTTTGTAAAGCCATCAAAATAGCATCAAACCATCAAATTTTCAAAATCAATCATTATTTCTCATAAAAACAAATTTTAAGTTGGTTTCAAAATTCTGAGTGGTTACAAGCAAAAAAGTAGGGGTCTAGGCCTTTATTTATACATGTTCAAATGATCCATAACCATTAGATTGAATTTAATGAAAATATGTCCGTTAATATAACATTTATATAACCAAAAACTCTTGCCACCATAGCCATCTCGACTGGCAGGTCGAAGGACCGGTCGACCGACCCTATCCAGACGATTCGACCGCCCAGTCGACCTTGCTGTTGCTGGATCGGATAATTAAGGGGAATTATTCATTTCTATTTATTTTATAAATTATTTTTCGTCCACTATATATCATTTTTCGTTTGTAGTTTTTTCATATGGACTCCATTCCTAAAGTACCAAATGTGAATATTGACCTCAATTCCATCATGGATGCAACGGTGCAAGTTTCATGGTTAAATTCCATCATTTGCTGATATTACATTTCTAAAACTTAACTAAATAACTAATTTAATTAACGTCAAATTTTGGGGTGTTGCTGACCCTATTGAAAATGAGAGAGTTTGTGCTTGCTGCCTTAGAAAAAATACACAATCTTTGACAATAGTGATGTGAGCTTTTTGGTGGACCCTTGGGATGGTTATATTGTTAACAGGCAACTCGCGCATTTGGAACTGCAACAATCTAGAATTGATAGTCATGTTAAAGTCAAAATCAAAACATTCGTAATACCAGTTTGGGGTGCTTCGAGCGTTAAAATTAAAATCGAGACTTATACAATTATCTTTCCAACTTTGAAAGCGTCTGTGATTGTAATGGCATGCGGTTACCTGGAGGAAAAAAGCCGTGCCAGTGATAACTGTTACTGTAGAAAGTGATTAATAGTGCCGTATTTTCCAAGGTAATGCTATCAAGTTATGGTATTGATGTTTACGTTCATTGTCTTTATTATGAAGACATCCCTAAAATCGTGTGTCATTTATTCTTTGATTGTCAAGTTATTGGTGAGTTGTGGAGTTTGCTCAAAAATCATATAGGTTTTTATGAGGTTGCAGTCAACAATTAAAGTTAATGGGATATGACTGGCAGAATTTTGAAAAGGAAAGAAAGCAGCTCTATTACCTTACGTTTATCTTGAACAGGTCTACTATGATTCTGTGGATGGAGAGAAATATAAGAGTCTTCAGTATCGGTAGGGACAATAGCAAAAGTATGTTACATTTGTAGGATTATATGCTGCGTGATATTAAGGAGAAGCTGAAGTATGTCAAGTTCGCTTTTGTCCCTAGAATTGTGCGGCCTCTGTCCTGGTCATGTTGTATGCTCTTGCATGGTGTTATTTCCTTGTGTTTATCTCTTTGTTTCTTCTTTTAATTTTGTGTGGTGCTAAGGGCACCGTGCAACTTTCGAACGACTATTGTACGTCCAGCTGTTGACCACCGAACATGATAAAAAAAAACCGTTCAGCGGCCGGTGTGGTACCGCGAAGCTGAAATCGGGTCCTTCGCATCGTGCTTATTTTTTGTTTTTCCCATAATTCCTTCGCATCGTGCTTATTTTTTGTGTTTCCCACAATTGATTCATATCTCTCTTCCTTCTTTCGTTGTAGTCTTTGTTTTTTCTAATTTCTTTCCCGAGGTTGATCAATAAAATGGTAGGGACTATTCAATCTCCTTGGCCTTACAAAAAAGATTTCAGGTTGTTATATTTATAATTTTGGCAACTTCCTTGTATTGGTTTAAAATAGTTTTATGTATTATATATGTATTATGTTTAATTTTGCAAATTAAATATTTCAAGGATTATTCTGAAAGTTAATTATGATTAAAATATGTATTAGCTATGTTTAAATGATTTTTCAAAGTTATAAATTATTTCATAAAGAAATATATTTTTAGAATGACTTAAATGAATTAAATTACAAAATATAAAAGGATATGTTGCGTACCCTATAGAAGTATGTAGACATGCTAGTCACTTTTTGAAAAATAAATTTTCAACAGAAGTGTTTATTCATTACAACCTTTCACGAATAGATATGTATGTTAATTCACTATATATACCAAAGATGCCAAACGAAAATTTTATCTCTTTTTCATTCTTAAGTTCCCTCTTTCTTCTCATTTATTTTCAAAGAAAATCTTAACAACACTTGTTGAATTTCAATTAGAATCAAATCAGTTTATCTATGATTTGATTGTGTACTACTTTCTCATCAATCTCTCAAAATAAAAGTGCAATTTAGAGTTGTAGCTGTAATTGTAAGCGGTAATCAAAAGATTTAAGTCTATAAACTCTTTCAAACCAAAATCTACTTATTAAAAGGGTATGGTAGTGGTCCCGAAATCCACTAGGTGTGATTTTGGCTCGAAAATCAATTGGATTTGCTTAGTATCCCGTGAAACTAAGTGACTCTACCTAGAAGACGAAATCCACTAAGCATCTTTCCTCTTTTGGAAAGTACTTTAGTGCACCTGCATGTCGCTCGATATCCCCCCAGCTTGTTCAGACTGGATGAGGACATATAGTGTTGATCACAGGTCGTCGATGGCTCTGCATTGGAGCTTTGCTGCTTGGACCTGACTGACCAGCTGGTACACTCTTTCATTGAGGAGCTGAAGAAGGATTTCCAGACTGAGGGTTCGTCACATATTGATGAAGTCTGTTCTTCCTGATTAGTTCCTTGATCAATGTCTTCAAGTGCTTACACTCGTTGGTATTATGACCGAGCCGATTATGAAATCTGCAGAACTTTCTCGATTTAGCCGCCTGATTGGCTATCCTCATTTGCTTCAGATCTGCATATTCTTCAGAATCCTTTGTTGCAAAGTAGATGTTTTCAGGGGTTTCATTCAATAAGTCAAAAATACCATATTACAACTTCAATTTTACAACTATGCGAAAAGCACAGTTGTAATAAATGCTATTTTACAACTGTGCAAAACGCACTGTTGTAAAAAATGTTTTTTACAACTGTGAAAAAATCACTGTTGTAATAAACATATATATCACAACTTTTCTTTTTTGTCTGTTGTAATAACTAATATATACAAATTAATTTCTGAAAATTAATAGTTAAATTAGAAAGTTGTTTAAACTTATTTTTAGTTACTCTTTTTTCTATTTCTTGTATTAGAGAGCTATTAAATATTAATAACAACTTATATTTAATAATTAGTAATATTAACATTTAAGAATAATTCATATTCAATAATAAATTTACATATTAATATCAATTACTAGTAATTACTACTAGATTAGATAAAAACTAATTAATTGATGATTAATACATAATAGTTACTTTTTAAAAATTACTATTAAATATTTAATAGTATATAATCAATAACATTTACATAATAATTAACTTTTAATAGTTGGAATTCAATTATCACTTTGAAGAAATAGGTAATAATTAATAATAACTATTATTAATCAGTAATATTTAATATTTTAGTAAAAATCAACTCTCAAGAAATTCATATTATATTTAACATAAAATTTTACTTATTAATTCTAAATTATAATTGTGAAATTCTTAATATGCCATATGCAAATCTGGGTTCATCATATTACAAAAGGATGAAATTCTGGCACGGGAAAAATGATGTTTTGGCTCCAAAACAAAAATTAAGATGTTTTTCGTCACTTGTAATTAATGCTTTTTTTTTCAATTCGTTCTAACAGATGTTTTGGCTCCAAAACAATTTTTTTGCCTCCAAGTCCAAATTTTAACATATATTTTTACCGCTCTGTCCCCTTGAAAATCTAAATTTGGTTTCCCCAAGTTAACACACTTCTTCTCTGTTCCTTCGTCTTCCTCATCAAATATTCTCATATCAGCCCCAAAGTCTGAAAACTCGGCCTCCACCTGTAGATCCTGCCTCCACCGTGCTTCTCCCTCCGCCATCGGACGCCCTCTCCTCAGCACTATGTTGCATATCCGCCTTCGCCTTACACCTTCTCACAACAAATCTGCACCAGAGAGCGAGCCACACCCTCGCATCCAAGCTCCCACTCCCCTGAATCCACGCATGGTTTATTCTCCATAGCTTCGGTGAGAAGGAAGAACTGGTTTGAGGTATATTGGTTTTATTTGTTGCTATTTATTAGGTTTACTGAGAAGTATCAAAGCCAAGGAAAACCTACATATGCCTTTATATTGTCTTTTTTGTGTGTGAAGTAATTGCTTTTAGTATGGAAACCTAGACCTTTTTATTTGTTGTGAGATATCTTCTTTTATTGTTGTTAAACCTTTGATGATTGCAGTGTTGTTTTGTTTTGAGAAAATTTTGTTGGTTTTGGTAATATAGTCATTGAAGTGGTATGCGTTGCTTACACGTAGGTTTGAGGTTTCTTTTGAAAATTGCAAATTGTTTTCTCTGAACAATGTTGATCCAGTGACCAATGCTAAATTTATTACTCAGACATTTGTTATGTGGCATGAACGTGTGTACAATGATACGATATGTTACCTTGAAGTGGTATATTTTTCCTTCTAAACTTTAAGAAGATATACAGGAGTTTCTATAAAGTTAAAAGTGATAAAGCTGATAGCCGATGTAATGTGGTGTCATTTCACAGATGATTTTACAGGGGAGAACACTGATAATTTATTAGTTAATCCAAAATTTATTAGTTAATCCACAATGGATCAACTTACGAATAGACCAGTGGATTAACTTACTAAAGTCAATTATGCGGATGAACTAACAAAATTAGTGGATGCAAATAAAATTTTCCATTGTTTAAATGAACCTTGCATGAGGCCTCCTATCTAGGTTTCACACTTGTGTATATTTGAAAATAGATGAATTGCTTTGCACAACAATATGCTAAGTCTACAGTCAAACATTCATTTGAATTTGTTTTTTCTCATGTTGCTTTCTGTTGAGAAAAGTTTTGGTCTAACTTTATCATATAAATATTTGATTTAGGGTTCATTTTTCTCATTATTGAATCTCTAGCTCAAAATATTATTTATCCCATATCATGTGTTATGCAGAAGTTTTAACACTTAGTTCAGTTATACTATTATTGATTATTTATAATTTAACAAAAAACAATGTACTAATTATTTGTTTTTATTTATAGCTCAAACGCACTACCCAAAGCATATGTGAACTTAATGACAAGCGACGAATCTCTTTTGGCGGAATTCTACCCCAAAGGTAAAGATAACAGTTCATGTTTCTTTTTTTAATGAAAATTTTCAAGTATGGCACATGAGCTTATTATAGTGCTTGTAACTTTGTAGTGTTGTTGCGTTATCTCATATGCTTGGTGTGTCGGCTTGTTTGAGGCCAGGTGTTTCTCTGGTTGATGTGTATTGGTCTGTAGTGTTGCTATGTTGAAGCTGTGGTTCTTATGCTATTGGGGTGACTTGAGATAAAGTAATTATCTTTAGGATTTCTTGATGCATCGGCTTCGATTGGCAGCTTGCCTCCTCTTAGTTGCAAGTCAAGGAACTCAACTTAATGGTATTGCAAGTGAGTCTCTCATGTCATGTTTCCAGGCCTGTTTGTTCGGAAGTGTTTTTTTTGTGTCATTGTTGTTTGATGTCAAGCACGCAAGTTGGTGTATGATCATGTAATAATACGCCAAATATTTTCTAAACATTATTGTCTGTAATATTGGAAATTTGAGTATTTAAATAAATTAGTTTGCAAATAACTGTAATATTTGTTTTGCTTATGGAGTATCGCTATATTTAGTGTATTGTTCATTTCAGCTGCAAAAGATGTTTAATTTTTTTTAAAATGCAACTGTCAATCACAACGGTGCATAACAGTTGTAGTAGATATTATTACAATGGTGCATAACTGTTGTAATAAAGTTTATTGCAATGGTGGAAAAATGTTGTAAAATATACATATTACAACGGTGTTGCAACCATGTAAAAGATTTTAGTCTATTACAACTTCTTAATACACGACGGTTAGCCCACCGTTGTAAAATGTATATTACAACGGTGTTCCACCGTTGTAATAGGGTCATTTTGTTGTAGTGTTTCAGAGGTGTCAGCTCTAATAGGTTGAAAAGGCTAACTTTCTTATTATTCTTTCTGCCTTTTCCATCATTCGATCGCTTCTGCCCTTGGTTATTCCTCTGAGTATCAACGTTCTTTGGAGCTTCAGCAGTGTTGCTCCTACCAACATTCTTACCAGAAGCGGGATCATCATCCACCCTCATATAATCCTCTGTTTTCTTATAGAATTTCTCGAGTGTGTTTGGTTCTTTCATTTTTATCCGTCTACCGAACTCGCTCTTCTTATCAATAGCACCAATCAAAGACATCAGGACATATGGGGCTCCGGGTTCCCAACCTCAGACAAAGCAGCATTGAACCGATTGAGGAAAGCTTTAAAAGACTCCCCGGGATTATGCTCCATCGATGTTATAGATATAACATCTTTGGCCTTTGTAGCTTGCAACCTAAACTGCTCTTTAAACTTCCTTGCCAAGTCAGCAAATTGGTCCACAGACTTTGGCGGCAACTTCGTAAACCACAACGATGCCACTCCTTCTAGATAAAGAGGAAAATATAAGCATTTGATCTCGTCTGTGGCCTTAGCCGCATTCATATGCCGTTCATACTTATACAGGAAGAATTTAGGATTTGCAGTCCCGTTATAGGGAGGCAAAGTAGGACAGGTGAACTTTTTTGGGAACTCCGCTTTTGCGAACACTTTTAGTGAATGAATTCTTACTAGGAGAAAAGTACCACTCCCTTTCATTATCATTTCGAGTTATGCTATCCTTCATGATCTATTTTGTCATGTCCGCGATATACTCCTCGGAGTTGTGTCATTCTGCAGGGCGGACTTCGATCTCTTTGCCGGATGCTCGTCCTGGCAAGCAATCGCAGTTAGAGGATCGATGTCTTTTACCTCCACTATGGGGAGGTGCCCCCTTGGCGGGACTAGTAACTTTTCGGGTTTTTTCGTCTGAATGACTTTTTGCCTTTGACTTTGATTCATGGGTATCAGCATCGGCCTTATCACTCTCCCAACCATTAAGACTTTCCATATTATCGTTATGATTGTGATCAGAAGCCGATGAATTCGCATTCTTCTCTAGGTTAATGTGAACTCTTTGAGGAGGTGAGGGATTGGCTTGAGCACTAAGGAGAGCGTTCATTTTATCCATCAGAGCCTAATTAGCATCCATCAAGGCTTTATTAGAAGTCTCTATTCGTTGGTTCAAGATGGCGACAACAACATATCCAACTCGATTCTGGTCGCAATGGCTCCTCCTGTCTAGCTTTGGCCAACTTCAAAGTGATTAGTAAGTGGTGTAGCTTCATTAGCAACATTGTTATCGGATCCCCCAATGGATTTACTTCCATTTTTATTTGATTTTTCCATTATCTCGGATAAGGTTTTGAACTTCAAAGAAAATTCGTCAATCGGCCTGGATTTTAGATTTCGAGAATCTATCGTAAAAAACATGCTTCAAACTCCGACTCTCCCAACAACGCAATTGACCTTTGGATGTGGATATGGCCCCTTGGTGGGAGCCAAAAACGTTAATGTCTAAAATGGAACACTAACACCCCGTGAGATGTATAAACACTCAAAACTATTTAGATATATAATGCGGGAAACCACAAACACAAAAGAAATAAAAAGACAAGGATTTATAGTGGTTCGTCCTAGGTCTGGCCTACGTCCACTTTCAAGAGAGTTCTCATTATCATTCTCAACATTATAAGGTACATGATTTCTCTAACTTTTCTCATTTTCTATCTTTACAACAATTCTCTCTACTTCTTCTCTTTAATCTCTTGGTTCACTCAGTTTTACCATGGAAATGATGAGATTTCTTTGATTGCGATGATTGTTGGAGTAAATCTTTAACAATTTGAGCACTTAGACGACCTTCGATGATTTCATGGTGAATGAGATGTTGAATCGAAGCTTGGAAGAGGTTTAATGGAGGTTTGGATGATTTGGAGTTATTGAGAAATGAGTTTGGTAGCACTTCGTGGTTGGAGGAATCGATCCCTTTAATGATAGAAAGGTGGGGTATTTATAGGAGTAGTTGTGAGGTGGGGAGGCTTAAAAATAGTGTGTACAGGATTTTAGGTCGTTCATACGACCTGGCTTCTAGGTCGGTTGCGACCTGCTTTCGGAGTCTTGCCACGACCTGACTGTACTCACACGGTTTGAACATATGTACACGACCCGACTTACACGTGAACGACCTTGTGGATTTAATACATGCAAACGACCAGCATGTTGTATATGTCACTATCCATATTGTAAGCCATATTGTTGACCCATGCTGGCGTGGCATCATGTATGCTGCTTTGTATTCTTAAACTGAGAAGCATGTATATGGATGATGGTGTGTATACATGTGAGCGATCCAACCAGTGTACGTGTACTTAACGGTCCACAATTTGTCATGTCATCATTATATATGTTGAACGACCTAGAGGAGAAAGATCTTGGGAGCTTCTGATGAGCGTTCTGGGACTTGGACTATCTAGAGCTTGGCCTTGCAGCGACCTAATGTTTGAGCGACTAGTAAGACTTTTCAGGAACCAACGATCTAAGGTCTGGAACGACCCCAAAAAAGACTCATTTCTGAACCATAATTTTATGGATTAACACATTGATTCATTGACAACTCAATTTTCCTTATTAAGCTTAAGTTTTTTTATTTCAACGTTAACGTGTTTTTATTCAACGTTACGTCTTCTGCTCGTGTGACCAAACGGCAATTCCATTTTACACAAAAATTTATGCTCTAAAATAAAACTTAATTCCGAATCCAGCGGAATAGGTCTCGTCAAATTCAGAGTTCGTTTGATCCTCCGTTTTAATTTTTATTCGCGTTTCCGCTTACTTTCTACCAGTTGTCTCGGTGTGCGTTTAATTCTCGCACGCTTACATACTAGCTCCAAAAATTATGAAATTTGAAACTCTATCATTTTTCGACTTTACGGATCCGATTAAATTTGTTTTGTCGAAACCCGAGATCGTTAGAAAAATGTTCCTTTGTAAAGCCATCAAAATAGCATCAAATCAACGAATTTTCAAAATCGATGATAATTTCTCATAAAAACAAATTTTAAATTGATTTCAAAATTCTGAGTCGTTACAAGCAAAAAAGTAAGGGTCTTGGTCTTTATTTATATATGCTCAAGTGATCCATAGCCGTTAGATTGAATTTATTAAAAATATATCCGTTAATATAACATTCATATAACCAAAACCTCTTGCCACCATAACCATCTCGACTGGCAGGTCGAAGGACCGGTCGACCGACCCTATTCAGACCATTCGACCGCCTGGTCGACCTGGCTGTTGCTTGATTGAGTTATTAGGGGAATTATTAATTACTATTTATTATATAAATTATTTTTCGTTCGCTATCATTTTTGGTCCATAGCTCCATTCCTAAAGTACCAAATGTGAATGTTGACCGAAATTCCATCATGGACGCAACATTGTAAGTTTTATGGTAAAATTCCATTTTTAAAAGTTAATTAAATAACTAATTTAACTAACATCAACACCTTATTGAAAATGAGAGAGTTTGTGCTTGCTGCCTTAGATAAAATACACAATCTTTGACAATAGTGTATATGTGAGCTTTTCCGTGGACCCTTGGGAAGGTTATATTTTTAGCTAGCAGGCAACTAACGCATCTGGAACTGCAACAATCTAGAATTGATAGTCATGTTAAAGTTAAGAATTAGCTGCATGATATTTTTCATTCCCTTCCTGACACGTCGAATCATAATATCTGGGTTCACATTCGTAATACCATTTTGAGCTTGAGTCAAAAGGATGAAATCATTTGGGGTGCTTTCGGGCGTTAAAATCAAAATCGATGACTTATACAATTATCTTTCCAACTTTGAAAGCGTCAGTGATTGTAATGGCATGCGGTTACCTGGAGGAAAAAAGCCGTGCCAGTGATAACTGTTATTGTAGAAAGTGATTAATAGTGCCGTATTTTCCAAGGTAAAGCTATCAAGTTATGGTATTGATGTTTACGTTCATTGTCTTTATTATGAAGACATCCCTAAAATCGTGTGTCATTTATTCTTTGATTGTCAAGTTATTGGTGAGTTGTGGAGTTTGCTCAAAAATCATATAGGTTTTTATGAGGTTGCAGTCAACAATTAAAGTTAATGGGATATGACTGGCAGAATTTTGAAAAGGAAAGAAAGCAGCTCTATTACCTTACGTTTATCTTGAACAGGTCTACTATGATTCTGTGGATGGAGAGAAATATAAGAGTCTTCAGTATCAGTAGGGACAATAGCAAAGTATGTTACATTTGTAGGATTATATGCTGCGTGATATTAAGGAGAAGCTGATGTCAAGTTCGCTTTTGTCCCTAGGATTGTCCGGTCTCTGTCCTGGTCATGTTGTATGCTCTTGCATGGTGTTATTTCCATGTGTTTATCTGTTTTTTTCTCCTTTTACTTTTTGTGTTTCCTATGATTGATGCACCTCTCCTTTTCTTTTGTTGTTGTAGTCTCTGTTTTTTTGTAATTTCTTTCCCTGGATGGATCAATAAAATGGTAGGGATCATTCAATCTCGTCGGCCTTACCCCAAAAATTTCAAGTTGTTACATTTATAATTTTGTCAATTTCCTTATATTTTCTTTAAATAGTTTTATATATTATATATGTATTATATGCGATTTTGCAAATTAAATATTTCAAGAATTATTCTGAAAGTTTATTATGATTGAAATATGTATAAACTATGTTTAAATGATTTAACAAAGTTATAAATTATTTTATAAAAAAACATATTTTTAGAATGACTTAAATAAATTAAATTACAAAATATAAAAGGATATGTTGACATACCCTACAGAAATATGTGGACATGCTAGTCACTCTTTGAAAAGTAATTCTTTTTAAAAATTGTTTATTCATCAAAACCTTTCACTAATAGATATGTCTATTAATTCACTATATATACCAAAGATGCCAAACGAAATTTTTATCTCTTTTTCATTTTTAAGCTCCCTCTTTCTTCTCTCTTATTTTCAAAGAAAATCTTAATGACACTCGCTGAATTTCTGCCATAAGCAAATCGGTTTATCTATGATTTGATTGTGGACAATTTTTTCATCAATCTATCAAGATCAAAGTGCAATTTAGAGTTATAGCTGTAATTGTAGTCAATTGTCGAAAGATTTAAGTTTATAAAAACTTTGAATCTTAAGTCATTCCGGTTCGAGTCATGACACGGTTACGAAAACAATGCATTAAAGTTTCATTCTATCCAAACAAGTTTTCAAATTACAAATGAAGATGTTGTGCAATTCACAAAAGTATAAAAAAAAAAAAAGGAAAAAGAAAAAAACTTGAGTTGCAAATTTAAGACATCCAGACTATAATTGGCTTTATTTAAAATGCTACTATAAAATGCTAATATAAAATACATAATACGGTGAAACTTTTTAATGCATTCTCGCGGCAACAAGTTCGTTTCGTCTATTGTCTCGACAACTGCCAAGGTGGATGTTGTTCTGGTTCTCTGAACGGGTATTTGATCTCTGTTTCCGCGATTTGATGTACTGTAATACTTTTCGGGATATTCTTTTGGCACTAAACCAAGGTCGTCATCATACGACATAAAATCTGGATTGCCACCATTGTATTTTCTGATGTAATTGTGAATAACCATTGTAACAGTAACAATTTGTACTTGAACATGGAATGGATACGTCTGCATGTTACGTAAGATGACAAATTTTTTTTTTTTCAAATACCAAATGTTCTTCCAATTGCCATATGCAAACTAGAGTGATAGTAGTTGAAAATTTTTCATTTTCTGACTTCGGTTCATTCTGTGGGTCATTAAAGTCTGGTATATGATATCTCACGGATCGGTAAGAAGTTATACATCCTTCCAATAGTGGATATCCTGAATTCACTAAATAATACTGTCCGGCAGGAGGATGAGGGAAATTAAGATCTGGATTATTTATAGCTTCCCGAAATACTTTACTGTCGTGTGTAGTTTCTTCCAATCCCACTCTTACAAATGTAAAAGTTAAATCAAACGCACAAACAGCCATAGTATTTTGCGTAGCAGATCATTTCTGTCCTACAAAACGTTGCATGTCTTGCTGACCTACATGAGTCATCATATGTGTCCCATCAATAGCTCCTATACGATTTTTGAAGAAATGATAATATCGAGGTGAAGAATGAATTTGTTCTAGAATTCGGTTAAATTGGGTATCGGCCGGTCTAATAATATCGATTGCCAATAGAAGACCTGAATTCAAAACTTTATGAAAAATGACACAAATCGTACCATTTGATCGTTGAAACCGCTTAGCAACATGTCTTGTAGGAAGGACCAATGCAATAGTATAAAAGAATACAGCCAGCATTTCTTTGACTGTTATATGCTTCGAGGCTTCCAATCCGTAATTTGCTAACCAGTCACACAAGGATCTGAAATATAATCGCTTCATTCGAAAATTGCGTTGACAACGGTGTGCGTGTCCTGATAGTATTTCATGAACCCAAGCAAGACCGGAACTTACAGAATCATGTATTATGCTCTTATCCCGTGTTTGATTAGCGATAATTTCTTCAATATAGAGCATATCTTGCAAATCTTTCACATCTGAATCATCACTGTCCGCCATTATATTTGATCTAGAATACTACAGAAATGAAGAAGTCGAGCAAAATGAGGAAGGAGGATGGTGATGTAATGTTGAAATGGGTTGGAGATATATAGGGAGAGGAAATATAAAGGGAGGAGGGGGGGAATCTGTCGCGTCCGACGCGTCTGACGCCAAAACTAACTTTACAACCTTTGATCCCAACAGGGCATTCTGGTGGGCTCCACATAAGATGCGTCAGACGCGTCCGACGCGCCAACGCAAACGAAACGTGGCCCTTTCAGAATTCAAACGCTACCTTATTGATATCATCCAATATTGTTCATTATGTGCTTTTACAAAGTACCACAACTTCATTTTAGGGTAAAAGAAAGTGTTTTTAACAATGAATAATAATGTAATGAATCAAGGACGAAAATAAGGTGGTAAATTAAATATAGGTCCACAAATATGAACATAAATTAGTAAAAACAAAAGTAAGATAAACTAACATTATTGTTGTAGGAGATAAAAGAATGAACTAAACACACAACTTAGTAAGGTTGCATGCATCTGTTTTCCTGTCGATTCTTTGGATTCATGCTTAAGAATACAAGGTGTAAATAGATTGTTAAATGGTCGAGTAAAGGACATAAATGTTAGGTGCAATTTTGAGGTATCAATAGATAAACATAACGCAGTTTTGTGACTTTAAACCAAGGTTTAAAATTCCGCTTTCCGTTTCAGTTTCCGTTTCGTTCATACGAAAATTTCAATATTTCTGTTTCGTTTCGGAATTTTCAGAAATTCCGTTTAAATTCCGATTTGCAGATTCCGTTCCTTACTCTCTTAAGTAATATAAAGATGTCCATAATATGTACATTTCTGTATGAACCACAAAGATGTACATAATATTGCAGGTTTAGTAATATAACTCTTTTAAGCTTCATGAAGATTTAATCGTTGTTGTTTTTATCTGTGAGCACCAAAAATTGCATAATAAGGTGCTAAAGTATTGAAAATAATTAATCTACACCAAGTTAAAAAAATCAGAACAAAACAGTAAACATAAACTGGCTAATTTGCTAATATGGACTCTAAGTTACGCATGAAAGCCCAATTAACAAGGCCCAACAACAAAGATGCTAATCCAAATATCCTGTAACAAAATGAAAACCTAATCAGTGAAAAAAGGATGCCGCTTCCTTCCTCATCAGCTGCTTCTTGCTCTTCCACCCTCAGATTCACATCCATTTCCGCCTTCCTACGCCTTCATACAGTTCGATTTTTCCCCTCATCCAACGTGTTGACCCCTTTTTTGTCAAAGCTGTCACACGTCAAGTGTTCGGTGAGCGACACGCTCAAGCGTCAAAAAACACAAAGCAGCTGGGTCGAAGTCGCGTCGCAAACACAAGGAGACCCGAAACCTCTATCAGATGACCTTGTTCGGGCCCAATGAACTCCTAGGCAAACCGTCATCCGAGTCGAAGGCGAGCTGTGCTCCGAGCCGAAGGCGAGACGTCAAGCGGGTCCGGGGAGCAGCACCCGTGGGGGTCCAACGCATCACAGTCCCGGCAGCGTTCGACCTAGTCGGTTAGGTCGAACCAATGGGTACCGCCCGATTCATGCGCTTTTCTCCATGTCGGAAGCCCAGATTTCTTTAGTTCAGACTCGTCAAAACTCGGATTCCCCCACTTCGCGTTGAGGAGCTTCGACTAGGGCTGACAATTAGAACCGAGAACAGAAAACTCGACCCGACCCGATCCGAAAAGACCCGAACCCGAACCGAACTCGATGGGTCTCTAGTCGGGTCTAGGTGATGAAACATGACATGAAGACCTGATCAAACCCGACCCGAAAGAGCCGAACAAAAAGTATTGAAATATATGTATTTTTAGAGTTATTATTCAACCGGACCCGACCCGAGCTTCGACCCGACCCGAAGCTCGGGTCGGGTCGGGTCCAGATATTTGAAATGTGTAGTTTAGACCCGACAAAATCCGACCTGCCTAGAACCGAGACCCGATGGGTCGGGTCTGAGTCCATCGAGTCGGGTGTAATTGCCACTCCTAACTTCGTCACCCTAAAAAGGGCAAGGTTTCAGCAGCAAGAAGTCCGACTTCCTCCTCATCAATTTCGTACCCCAGGAGGGGTTCGAAATTTCGTACCCCTTGAAGGGGTTCGAGATTTCGGACCCCCTTGGGGGTACGAAATTTCGAACCTCCGGGGGAGGTTTGAAATTTCGAACCCCCCGGGGGTGCGAAATTTCGAACCTCGGGTACAGGTTCGAAATTTCGTACCCCTGGCCAGGGGTACGAGTTTTATGTTATGGGCTATTTCTGAGGCGCGAAAATTAGCTTTTGTGGGTCCCACTGCTCACCTACTCTCACCTATAAATACCCCAAATCTTGGCCTTTATTAGGATCATTCTCCCTTGGAATTTTTGGACCTTGAGGGCTTCAAACACTCATTAATGGCTTCCATCACCTTCACCATGACAATTGGAGATGGCATGGACAATTAAAACATGGCGTGCATGTTTTCCATCAACACTTGAATATTAACATGACTGGTATGCTACTTTTGAACTTCATGGACATGAGCTCTAAACTTGAATATTGTTGAACAAGTCAACGCTTCTCAACGAAGAAGAAAAAGAAGGGCAATTTGGTCAAAATATAGAACAAACGTATATTTTGTTATTCTATTGTAACACTTTGCACTTAGCTATCGTTCGAATTTGCACAACCTTGTAAACGACAAAAGATACAATGAATGATGATTATAAAGTGGACGTAGGCGTTAGTGCCGAACCATTATAAAAAACGTGTCTCCCCGCACTTCTTTACTTTACTGCTTATTTGGATAATTGTTCACACATACATATTGGATCACTACTAATTACTTCAATATTATAGACATAAATTATGGCCTCAAATAAAACAAATGGGGATGAAATATCGTGCTAAATAGCCTCTAAAAGAATGAGAGGCATTTTACAAACCACCCCAATAAATCGCGTCCTTAAAAACAAATAGGGGCAGAATGAATCTTATAATGGCCCCTGTTGGAAACCAAGCCAAATCAGCATGATCATATAACAAAGGCAACTGATTTGGCCCCTAATAATTTGAAAACACTAAGGGCCAATGCCCACGTCACTTTTCGTCCATCCAAATAAATGAGATATCAAAATCTAGCATGCACACATATTCCCCTACTGAAACGTATTTTTCCATTTTGCATATATAGAATTGTCCAGTGCATAATACACCAAACAGTAACAGTAAAATAATTCTGGTTCAAAATAATCAAACTTCATATTTTCAATATAGTATTAAACAAGAATGGTTGCAATAAGAATTATATACAGGATATAGACAAACTTGCCTCAATTATAAATATACATATTTTCATGTAAGCATATCAAAATGACAAAATCCAGTAAAAAACAGTACATGAAAGATTGTTGCCTCAATTCATGCTTCACAGCATCCTATGTAGATATTCTCCAAGCTGAACCACATCACAACATTTTCTGCAAATGTTTACACCAAATTCATCAATCCTTAAACATATTTCATTTTAAAATATAATGAAGACAGAACTTATTGCATGGTTAAAATGCATGCTTAGTAATACACCAGAACAAGTATTTCAAAATTATAAAGTCACCATATAGCTGCCACTTTCACATAACTATAATACATCCATCTTTCAAGCTTCACATAACCATAATACATTCATCTTTCAAGCTGATCAGTTATGATGACAGTAGGTTTCAATTTTAACATTCGCCAAATTAGATGCTTTGCTAGCAATGCAGGTCTAAGAGGCATTGCTTGGCAGCCAATTTGGCTTTAATATTAGTGTGTTAATCGACAAGTAGGTTAAGAAAGTTGCCAGTATACAGTACTTATTCCACATTAACTGTGTGGTTGTAATTATCTGCAGATTTCAAATGGATTTGATGTCTCGAATGGAAAAGGAAAGTATTGTAGTGTGCTATATTTATCATATAGATTATAAAATCACCATACAGTTATATGTTTATCGCCTAAGGCTTGAATATGAATTTGGTTTAAAACTACATGCTTCACAAATCTTAATGTACTTATAAAATAACTTAAAAACACAAGCTTAGTAATATACCAGAAGAAGTATATGCCCTTTTAATAAATCAATATAAATTTGGAATTGAAATTCTATTATATGAAGCCTTATGCAGTTTAAAAATTAATATATTCTCAAAATTTGTTGTAAGTTCTAAAACCATTGGATAAATACCAAAAATATTGAGGTATAAAGTGTGAGATTTCAAAAAATGTATTTACTACTTCGTAGAAAGTATACGTATATCTTAAAAACAAAAACAGACTTAATATGCCGAGGGGCGGACCGTGCGTATATTTTATTTTACGCCTACTCAGCAGTTTCAGAATATATGGTGATTTAAGATTCGATATACTACATGGTCCTAGAAGGGATTTGTGTATAACTTCATACTAGCAACATATAAATTACAACGAGCAATAAGCAAAACTTCATTAGTAAATAATTTGACATCATATAATCTTGTTCCATCAATTCTTTTTTCCTATCTGCACATTTCAAACCATGTTTAATGAAAAATCACCGCTTTCAATAAATTAAAGCAAGCTGCAGCTAGGAAGACTGGCATAGTTTTTTGGAACAATGCAATCAACGTCAGAATCATTGAAGAATCATTTTAGAGATATAATTTAACATTGCCACAATCATCAATGTTAATTCAGTCAACATATAAGGTTTTGTAACCTGGGTTTACTTTCTTTCAAATTGGAATAAAATCATGTCATTAATAAGACAGTGATATGCCAACTATACCCCTGATTAAGAACATCAACATATACACAATAGATAGTAGAGCCAAAGTCGTATCAAAATAAGTTCGATTCATGTGCAACAAGCATGGAACATAACTAAGGTTGATATTTTAAGTAACCTAGTTATTGACCCAAACAGAGCCAGTGAACCCAATTTTGCACTCACTAATGACAGCCAAGGTCGATTTAGTGACTTTGGCAGTAATCAAACATCAAATTTAATCTATGATGCATATGAATATTATATATATATAGTATAATATAAATTTCAAAATGTAAATAAAATACCGCCACGTGCTCTGATCCAATGTCCACCCAAGTTCGATGTTTGTCCTTTCTTCTATGAAGCAACTCGTATGCTTCAATAGGATCAGGTTCAGGCCATATTTTTCCTTCTGTTAAGACAAAAAAATAACAATAAATAGACATTGCATATCTAAATCCAACACAAAATACAGGTACATGAGATTCAAGAATCAGTTGATCATGTATAAGTCACATTGTTAATTGTATACATGCTTCCTTTGGACATTATTAGTGTTTGCATGTTTCTTTCTTGTTTATGTTTGCAAATGTAGTTAAATCTTGCAAGAATAAGTATCTATATGTAGTGCTTGCTTGCTTTGGGCATTTCACTGACAAAACATATTGACCATTTGCATGAAAATTGGTGTAAAGATTAATTTTATATTTATTTTTGTTGTTCAGTTGTCTTTTGTTACTTGGAAGTTGTCTGTAAACTATGGTTCAACATACTGGTCTTTATTACTTGCAAGTTGTCTTTATCACTTGTTAACCGACCTCTCGAGTTTCAAGAGCATCGCTATCACATCAGAACTAGGAGTTTTGGGGTGAGGGGCAAACCATGGTTTTCCGAATGCATTCAATTTTTGTTTCGACTTCAAGTCTACATAAGTCCCTCATTTTGGAATATGTAAAATGTTAATCAAGTATATAGACTGCATATATGAATTTTAAAGGATACTAATCCAGCAATTAAGTGCTGCTGAAAATGACTGGTTTTTATTGCATGAGATGATATTTTGGTGGTAAATAATTTGAAATAAAAAAATAGTTGTATCTTATACGAATCGCTATCAAATTGTGAAACTGTATTCATGGGTCAGGATCTTATCATAAAGGGTAGATATATTAATTAGTGTACATAAGTAATATTATATATGATTTGTATTATAACTCAGTGCAGAGCTGCATTGAATACCTAGTGCAAGTCTACAAAAATCCATGGATTATAGATGGAACCATCATTGGGATTCGTTTAGTGCTTAGAAAAAAAAATGGCACAAGTGATCAAAGACGGTTTAGAATTTCCTCTGTGTGTGGTATCAACTTCAATTTCATGTTCCTATTCTTTGCAAGGTTAATAATATTTAGCTGGAACAATTTATTAACAAATAATTAATCAATGGTATCTTCTTATGTATTCCAAATGCTGATGCGTTAGACATGTGAATAAATACTTTGTTATGTCCAAAGTTTAGATCCAAAAAAAGTAGTTCTACTACTCAATATGATGTGAATAATATGGAAGTGAATGTATTTCAAATTAAAGTGGATATATGATCGGTTGAGACACTATTGGCTAACTTAATTTAGCAGAAGCTAATCCTTCAACTTGGAATACCGGGTTTAAAATAATATTGAACATCCAAGTTCTTATGTACAACAATTAGATTCAAACCATGGCCATATGTAATAATTTACACGTCACCAAATACAAGTTCATTTATTTAATTGCAACTAAGCAAAATTTAGTGTAGCGGTAAAGGTATAAATTGTACAATATGAAATCGTCGTATGAAGTGCTCTGCACAATATACATTCAACTGTACATGTATTTATTATGAAGCGGTTTAACAAGTGCATAATATAAAATCAGTAGATTTGACTCTAAGAGTAAGAAAAAATATTTATTAAAACTGAAGTATTGATACTTACATAATCAGCTATGTGTCTCACAAAGCTCTTTGATCAACCCATGTGACTAGTCTTCAACTTCTTACGGTTTGCAATGTTTCTTTCAACTTTAACCTACAGTGAATAAGACACTTCCATGTCAATTAATAATAAAAATTAAAAAGAAATAATGAAAAAATAATAAGATTATGAACAAAGAACGACCTACTTTATTTCTTTCAACTTCTTAGCTTGTTTCTGAGTCCCAAAGATTGATTTATGGCATGGATCGACATTTGAAGTAAGCTCTTAGCATCAAAGATAAAATTCCACGTTATCTTATTACGACGAGACCTGAGGTGTGCAGAAATTTATGGAGGAATACGCGAAAACTTGCAATAACCGTGCCACTGATGCTGGTGAAAGAATTAAGAATTTAAGATATATGGGTAAGTCGAGGAAAACAGAAAACTTTTGAGGCAATAGTACATCTCATATGAAAAACATAACTTACCATGGCCTTGGTTTTTCGATAAAACAAGTCAGCTAATTTGTAGTATCTTAGAAAATCCAGCATCAAACCCTCCTGAAAATACCCATAGTTATGCACTATTGGTCATGCAAGTTATCTGATTCATAACATGTTTCATAATATTTAAGCAAATAAGTTTGTTGAATAAAGTACAAGCTATAACTAAAACATGCATAATGAGAAACTAGAAATGAAATTTCAGAGGCCAGCAACCAATACCAAATTATGGAATTATATATTATTAATATCGTTTTCAACTATATAAGAAACAAATTTCAAGAAACGAAAATTATTTATTGTCAATTTTTCATTTCTTGTCAACAGCCACACATTCAGATTTAAAAAAAAATTAAGATTGTTATCATTCCTGCAAATGGTTCTTTGAATTTACTTAACTTTCACATAGTGAACATTCAATTTGTCATGGAGTTCTTTGAATTACTACAACCATTGCAATGCAAAGGCAAAAAAATCGAAATTCCATTTATGCATCATAGATTTGATTCTTTGTTTATGACTGCATTCATTTCAACTCTATTTCTAGATCCCTCTTGTGTTGTCACAGTAAAAGTTTGTGACATCAAAAATAGTATCCAAGTCACCTGAAAAGGCAGATTCCAAATCCTAGTTCAAAAGCATTGGTGGAAATAACTGAACTACACAATTCAATATGGTGGTTACTTCAACTTTAGTTTTAGAATTTTAAATAGGAATGTACATCAGGCAGAATGTTGCTTAAGATTACATTGACTTACCACTAATTAAACTTCTAATAAAGATTGTTTCAATTTAAATGCTAGCTAGCTTGAGTAGAGATGTTATGTAAGTCACCGATGAACTTAAAATGATGTGCCAAAATAAATTTATGTGTATCTTTTATCATGTGCTCGTTATAGTATTTAGTATTTACCATTCTACATCTTCTTGAATATCTTCATAGGATGTTTATCCAGCAATGCAGACAGTTCTCCTCCAGGACAAAACTATGTTATTAAACAAACATTTTTGCAGTCTGATAAAATAGAAACAAAATAAATATTTAAACTAGTTAGTCTGCTAAAAGAAACCATAACAGGTGGAAGGATAACTAAACCTCAAAAGAAATGTAAAATGTTAGAAGAATAGGGTGGTACAGTAAACAATATGTTTCTCACTAGATGCATGCTCTGCACCTATATAATTGAAGCATGGATATCTAATTCCTTTTTCAGTGTAGAGTACTTTGATATTTATTAGTGATGTACAAAAGCTTGTAGGCAAGTGTGATAAATAAAATTTATATAAAACCAAGTGAATTTATATTCTTTTCCAAGATGTATTGTTTTTTGATCAATCTAGTTTGAGACACTATGATATATGATGCAGACCAAGTGACAATATATCAATAAATGCAAGAAGTCTTATGTATAAATAGTTTTTTAATTTCCAATGCGTTCTTAACAAACTCTCTAATATTTTTGTTTAGTAAATTGCATATGTAGTAAAAAAAAATAAAAAATCATCTTACTAATAAATCTTTAAATCTTAAGCGTTTAATGTGCGTCTGAAAAGAGTGCAGACCTTACTAGGGTTCATTACTACTGTTTTATCCATCACCTTCATTGTATATAGTTCTCCAGTGCCTTCAACCTACACCAAGTGGACACTAAAGACAAAAGATGATGATAAAATAGAGTTACATAATAAGCTGAGGTACGGTATCATACAAAAAATAAAGTACACAGACAATCATATCAACCCATATTCATGTGTGCGCTCACATATATTAGAAGATATAGCATATCCAAATTTACCTTCCAATATCACCACACCCTAATGGTCTTATCGGCCCAAAATGCTTCAACCGTATTTCCTCACCCTTGTATGATCTAGAATGGATATAGAGAAAAGAAATATCACCACATGTACACTCCAACACTACACTAAAGAGTATTTATAGAACCTAAAATTATTAATATACAAATTAATTGAAAATTATTGGATTTTCCATATCGATGTCAAAATAAGACGATAACTTCAAATGATCATAAATATTCATATCCTACAATTAATATACAAACTGACCGAACAGTATTGAATTGTCTGTATTGATGTCAAAATAATATTGTAATTTCAATCGATTGGCAATATTTTGTGTCCTATTATTAATGTACAAATCGACCTAACATTATTATACTTTCCGTATCGACATCAAAATAATATTGTAACTTCAAATGATTGGCAATATTTCATGTCCTCATTTTATGTTTTTCCATTGCCATTGAAGTGAGGGAGGAAAAAGTTAAAGCTTGTACCTTGGCTTTTTTTTTTTCCTTTTCTATGCACCTTAGATTCTTTTTTTTTCATGTTTCCCTGCTATCAAAATTTCAATCGAAACTAATTCTATATATGCAATCTTAGATAATAAGAAATTCCATATACATGCAATTCTAATAATAAAACTTCGTAGATTCACGTCACAAACCAAAATGATACAAAATTTCATTATAATTTTTGAAAGATTAATTTCCTTCATATTGTACGAAAAACACACTTTTTATTGCTACGCACCTTCTGTGATTCAATCCTTTTTTGGCTTTAGAGTTTTTTGTTTTTTGTTGTTTTAGCTCTTCACTAACACTTGCGCCTTGAACTCCAAAACAAAAACCACTAAGTGCACCTTAAGCTTTTTTGCAATTAAGGCATGCGCCTTGACTGCATCTTCTGTACCAATACATACTTCTACACTTCAGTAAGGTGTTTTAATGCATTTAATACAATATCCTTCTTGATATTTCTTTATCTTTCCAGTATTTCATATATTAATATCAGATATTATGGCCGTAAAAAGCTTTAAAAATACTAAAGAAAAGACCACTTCACACAAATTTATTAGCAGAAATGAATGCTACACATGTAAAATTCAATCATTTGTTGTACCCCTTGAGATAAATTTGTTGCTAATGTTGTGTACTATTTGTATCCAAACTACTTGTTTCTTGCTCTTGTGTTAATAAAGTGCATTCTTCTATAAAAACAAATAAAACCACTAAATAGTGTTTCAATAATACCTTTGTTTATGTCATTGTTTTCTTCCCTACAATATCAACATTAGCCTTCAAATGCATTTCAACCATTGTAACTACTCTCGCTCATTTACATGAACGGAGGACCTAGGTTAATCACATAGCTAGTTATACAAACTTTTTACTCAAAAATATTAGAATTTCGATCGGGAACTACTTGTTTTTTCCTACCTCCATCATTACTTATGCCAAGAATTGCAACAATGTGAAAACAAGTTGAACAAGTACAATGCACAGTACAGTATTTTTTTCTTTGAACATCAATGAATATTAAAATAATATGCGGAAAAGGTAACGGTTGTATAAGAAGAAGATGCTAGTGCCCATGTACCAATTTTATAGGTTATCTTAAAAGTCCAACCAATGAATGCCAAGCAAATTGATTGAATCAAAATATAACATATCATTAATACAAATATTTTCAACCTATATGCATCTTTCAGAAGAAAAAACAGTACAACTAGTTATAGTGTCTAAATAATAAACATACATTTACTACAAGTTTCAATAAATAAGTCATTCAACATGCCCATGAAAAATTACATGAAAAAAATCCATCATGACGATATTTCCAACTGTTTCTGAAGCTCAAATAAATTGACAAAAGTGAAACTAAAGTCACATGCTGGTTTGAACATTTAAACATACAACTTATGTGCAACTATTTAGAAACAGAAATTCTTATGCAAATATAGGTCAAAAGGAATACTACAGACTAACAGACAATTTGAGTTAAAAGTGGAGTGAAATACAACTATGACTATCAAATTTTAGGAAGTTGGACCACTATTGTTTAATCGAAAATGTTTTCTTCTTCAAATTCAACAAGGAAGAAGCATGAAAAGAATATGGAAACAACATAGACAACAAATTAAGTATAAAATATAAATAAAATTGAAGATACGCATCTAAATGGCTGGATGGAAATTGCTTGCTCAGAAATAACAAATGATAGGTTTTGGTATTATTCAAATCATGATATCCTATACTTACCATCGGTGGTTGATCAAATTGGAGAATTCCATCGAATCGCAGCAAGAATCTTGATTAACCTAAAGCGATTAATATCTGTTTTAAGCGAAGAATTAATATTGCAGAAGATGGAATTGGAGATAAATCGAAAAATAAAGTTAAGTTTAGCGACTATTTGAAAACTTACCGCCAGCTGTCCCAAAAAGGGGTAAACAATAGAGGCGTTCATTTTATCCCTGACAGGTGCCAATAGAGGCCAGAGTGAATTCTTCCTTTTATTAATTACAGGTGCGCTTCTAATTGCCCCTAATAATTAATTAGCAGAGGCTAGTGTTAATTATGCCTCTAACGAGGTATCATTGGAGGCCACATTTTATTTAAGCCTCTAATTTAGTGTCCCTAATTCCATTAAAATTGGTAGTGGATGTTGACGTGTGACAATTTTGCCCGTCAACACTACGCCTTTATATGGTTCTTTGTTCCTCTGATATTTTGACCTCTCAACTTTGCGACGGAACTGGATTATTGTTCAAACTTCGGCGGCCGGAATTTCGACATGCCGGCCGGAATTCGAACCTTGCTTTAAACCTAACAGAATCCCAAGTTTCAACTTACCTAAGTCATAATAATACTAAGTTCATCTTTGTAAAATAAAATCAGTGTTTAAGATGTAATATTGGTTAACACATCGTAATGAAATAGATACAGTGCTCAGTCAAGTATATCAACTGTGTGTTTAATACACGTATCCTAGGTCAAGTGCTGTCCAGTAAAACAAATGATTAATAATCCACTAAATCCATATCAAACAAAATAATCGTTGATTGGATTCTTAAGAGTTCACAGCATATTTATTTCTCATGTATCTTGCCGAATAAATTATGGCTAGCTAACGTAAATATGCTACAAACAGTTAAAAGTAACGTTTTGAAGAAAAACTAAGCATAAAAAAGACACAGTAAAAACGAGACTACGTACATTAGTTATGTACCATGCAAGTATTCGTACAAAGCATGGGTTACATAGAGCTGCAGATCACCAAGACCCAATTTTCTCTGATTCGGTGGTCTGCACCAATTAAATGACTCTATTTGTAATGATTTACATTTTGCTTTCGAAATTCGGGTGTACTTCAAAAGAAAAGTGTAGATCACCCAAAATAGGGTGATTTATTTGGCTGAGAACACCGGATTTGAGTCAAGGTGATCCCACCCCGTGTCACCCCGTTACAGAAAAGCTTCCCAATTTTTACATGGTCCCAGTAAGTACACGAACAATAGCTAGAACCACCTAAATTGCGTTTATCCCCTTGAGCTAGCCATGCTTCTTCCTTATTCCTCCATGTCAACATGCATAAACGAAAAGCCAACCAACATATTAAATAGGTAGCATGTTTATGCAATCAACTGTCATGGATTCGTGTATATACGTCAAATTAGCATTCACAATAATCACTACCAAGCCTCATATAGGCCAATGCTCGCTAACCAAATTACGAAGTCCAACAATTGAGAATATAGTCATCATGTTTCCTTGTGGTCCCTTGAGAAACTTACGTGAAAGAAATCAAGCATGAACTATAAAAAAGTAAGCTAAGAATAATCAGTGTTTTAAAGACCCAACCCAATCTCGGTTTGACCGCGGTTAACCTTCGACCTTGAAGCTCCACGATTTTTAAAATGAAATAACCTTGCGCGTTCACAGACCCGCGATTCCCTATAAAAACCTCTGATTCGACCTCTATGAACCTCACGGCTCTTCAAATTTGCGAAAATATAATTACTTCACTCTTTATTTTTTACTATAATAAATTTAACAAATAATTTTATAGTAATTGTTATTAAATTTTGGATTATATAATTCTTTATTATGTACATTTTACGAACTATTATTGAATCAATCCTCTTTTACTATAGAAAATAAGTAGATTTACAGCTATAATTGTTTCAATTAGGTAGTTTGGACACGGATGTTTGTCATAATTACTTAAATTTTATCTATATTTAAATTAATTTTTTACATTTAAGTCAAAAAATAAAAATAAACTATCAACACAGTTCTCACGGTCTAACCGGTTGAACCACGAAAACCTTGGACCTTTCAGTATCACGGTTTGACGTACGGTTTGGTCTTCACAGCTATGGCTAAGATAGCTAAGGAATATGTAAACCAAAACTTGAATTCACCCATTATCATGGATTATGGACCACTTTTATTGGACAATATTTGTATCAGTCAATTCATCGTGTTTTTGTCTACATGATCATCACGAGAACACCATATTTTCCACATTAATAATAGGTCATTGTACGTTTGAAAATCTTGAACTGTTATAAAAAGAAGCAAAAACCAAGAGTACCAGAGCAAACACATTAGTTCTCAGTTCAAAGGTTGTCATACACATTACAGTCACGCTTGATCCTACCGGAAGCGCTTTAGTCGTCATATGTCCGTACTAAACTCATGCTCCAGCCACATTGCTCTAAAGCAGACCATATGTCAACGCCATGAGCCAAAGGCCAATAACATATGCTGAAATATTGTGGTATTCGTCCATCGTTCAAAAAATACATAAAAACTAGTATCTCATCATGGTGAATAATTTTCACATAAAAAACAATGACCACAAAAGTCAAAGAAGCCACCAAGGAGTCGAAAAGAATGCCAAAAAGCATTGTACGTAGGATAAGCAACTGCCAGAATTCCCATACTGGGTTTTCCACCGATGGACCGATATGCACCCACAGGTGCATGAGTATGAAGCCCAATTACAGATTTGGATCTTTTTTTTTATTTTTCGGTTCCAGTTCCAGTTTCTTTCGATATTTAATTGTTTCAATAGGCTATACGTCATATATAAAATAACAACTAAGTGGCCTGTGCTACACACGGGAATTGTGTACTAGAGATCATGGGTATTGTATTGTGGGCTAACTTTGTTAATTTGTTGTATAGTCCAGTTTTGTTTTCTGATGTTCTTTCAGTAATATAATCTTAAAGTCCAATGCCGAGGAGTTACAATAGTTGAAAGTAGAAGAGGCGTACACTTGGTTTGAGTCATCAGTTTGTGCAAATGCAGGCTGAATAAAAGATCTGAGCATTATTACAATAGTTGTTAAACATTAGTGACATTCACAGGAGTGAATAGTGGTGCTCCCTCTCACTCTGGGAATTATTGTCATGCCATCACATAAAGTAACACAAATCAATCGTAGATTGTAATGATGTGGCGCATTATTAATGAGAGGATATCAGCAGTACAGCTAACGAATATATTAATGTATACGTTTTTTAAAAATTGGTCATACTAACCATGTTGAATTATAAACTGAGCTTATGTCGCATACAAATTAATATATGCATAGGAACGCTCATTGAGCCATTGAAGATTTAATGTAGCACCTTCACACACTATTGATGTTTGAATTCTCGCTTTTAGGATTCATTCTCAATAAAAGTTGAAGAAAAACCAAATAAAATAATGCTAAAGAGTAATGAAAAACAATAAGATAAAACATAGCCTTTTAACGTGGGTTGTTCTAGCTAAGTGAAACTGTGAAACTGTGAAACATACAAATACAACAGAAAACTCATTCAAGCATTGTGCCGAACGTTATAAGTGTAGACATCCAGGATGAATATATATATAAAAATAATTACTTTACCCAAGTCGTCGAGCACCTCATAAGACTGATGGGTCGAGCAGGAGCATCACCTGTCCATCAGTTCTGGTTGTGCGTCAAAGTTTGGTTGGTTGTGCATTAAAAGATTGGATGGTCATGGGTCGGTGGTGCATTAAAAGTTTGGACGGTTCGTGCATCCAAGTTTGGTCGGTCGTGCATTAAAAGTATGGACAGTGTTTGGTCGGTCGTGCATTAATTTTTAGGTCGATCGTGCAAACGTTGTCTGGTCGGTCTTACAGCTGGCTACAGCTGACACAGTGTCATTTTCATTAATATGTTTATGACCTACCCCTTATCTTGCACACCATAATTACAACTCTGTCACTGCCTCTAAACTACACCTATAAATGCCTCACTTCTCCACCATTCCCGGAGGAGGGGGTTGGACCCCGAAGGACTACTATTTTCATTTCTCTACCACTCTCAACTACTTCAAGCTCCATTAATGGCTTCTCAAATTCAATCCATCTTCCTCCAACAGTAAATCAACCAAATCTTCTCCAAACTTCATTAAAAATCTCTTAAATTAAATTCAAAGTGATCTCCAACTGCCATTAATTCTCTCTCAAATCTATATCTAACACAAAATCATCGTGGAACCAAGGAAGATCATCCAAGTGTTCAAGCGGTTGAAGATCTACACAACTATTATCACAAACCAAAAGATCTCACGCATTCCATCGTGAATTCAAGTGAAATCTAGAGCAAAAAAAGAGAAAATAGATGATCATTATGAAAGGGAGAAATGAGTGATACGAGTGAATTCAAGTGCTTCGTAAATTCAAAAGTGATAATGAAAAGTGTTTTCATAGTCGATGTAGGCCGTTTCTAGGCCGAACCACTTTAAATTCTCGTGATTTTACTTGTTTTTATATTTCGTGGCTCCATAATCTTAAATCCTACCTTTTGGTTAAGTGTTATGTAAACACCTTTGGTGTTGTGATCATTTTTTTGATTTCAACATTTGGCGCGCACTGTGGGGCAGCGTTCACTTTCTCAATGGTAATTGCTTTGTGATTGCATTGAAGTGCGAAGCCCACTTTTACGATAGATCCTTCAAATCTAAGATCTGGACCAATAGGCGGATTCTCTCCGAAATTCAAAGATTTGTCCGAAATAATGGCAATGCCTATGAAAACCGCAAGTAAAACCGTTGGAGAAACCGACAACATTGCTAACGAAGCTACACCACTTACCAACCGTTTGAAGTTGGATAAAACTTAGTAGTTGGAGCCGGAGCAACCAGAGCTGAATTAAATGCCGTTGTCGCTAACTTGAGTCAACAGATGGAACTCCAACAAAACTTTAATGGATGCTAACGAAGCTTTGATGGACGCTAATCAGACCCTTATCGATAAGATGAATGTTCTTTTGAAGGCGCAAATGAATCCCACTCCTCCTCAAAGAGTTCACGTCAACCTTGATGAGAACGCGAATTCATCGGCCTTAGAACATCATCGTAATGATAACATGGAAGGGATTGATGGTCGGGAAAGTGACAAAGGCGATGATGATGTCCAAGACTCAAAGCTGAAGACTAAAAGTCATTCCAATCGAAATACTCGATGAGTTGCAAGTCCTGCCAAGGGGGCACCTTCCCATAGTGGAAGTAGAAGACCTAGATCCTCCAATCACGATCGCTCGCCAAAACGAGAATCCGGAAAAGAGATCGAAGTCCGCTCCGCGGAAAAACACAACTCGGAAGAGTACATCGCGAATATGGTTGAACGAATCATGAAAGATAACATGGCTCATAAGGATAGTGAGAGAGAATGAGACGTCTTCCCTAGCAAAAATCCGTTCACTAAAAGAATTTGCAAAGCAGAATTGCCTAAAAAGTTCACTCATCTCACTCTGCATCCATACAATGGGACGTCTGATCCAAATCACTTACTGTATAGATATGAATGGCATATGAATGTAGCCAAAGCGACGAACGAGAACAAATGCCTAGACTTCCCTCTCTATCTAGAAGGCGTAGCATCATTATAGTTCACGAAACTGCCGCCCAAATCCATTGATCGATTCACTGATTTGAATCTAAAGTTCAAAGAGCAGTTTAGGCTGCAAGCTACAAAGGCTAAAGATGTTATTTCTCTGACATCATTGAAGCAGAATCCAGGGGAGACAGTTAAAACTTTCCTCAAGGGGTTCAACACTGCTTTGTCCGAAGTGGGAAATTCCGAGCTCCGCATGATTTTAATGTCTCTGATTGGCGTCGTAGATGAGAAGAGCAAATTTGGTACATGGATCGAAATGAAAGAACCAAACATGCTTGAGAAGTTCTATAAAAAAGTGGAGGAGTATATGAGGGTGGACAATAATCCTGTGCCTCTTCAGATTATTGATGGTAACCAACTTCTCGAAGCTCCCAGAAGTACTGTTATTCAGTATAATCAGAAGAATACTCAGATGGCAAAAACGCGTCAATGATGGAAAGGGCAACAAAAATTATAAGAAGACTCGCCTTTTCAACCTATCAGAGCCGACGCCTCTGAATGACATCCCTGAAAATATCTATCTTGCAACGAAGAATTCTAAAGAATATGCGGAACCAAAACCGATAAGGGTAGGCGATAAGGCAGCGAACTCGGGAAAGTTCTGTAGGTTTCACAACCAGCCCGGCCATAATGCAAATAAATGTAGGCACCTCAAAATCTTGATTGAGGAGTTGATTTAAAAGAACAAATTACAGCAATATATCAAAAATCCACAAGCTACAAATCCTTTTGCAACTCCCCAAGGGCAAGGGACATCAAATGGTCAATCCGATCCAAGCAACGCAACTCCCGCTCAAACCAATGCAAGACCGGTGATCAACTGATAACCGATGGCAGTGCTCCAATTTTGATGGCTCATAATAAGCAATAATCATCGCCACTGCTCTACTTCCTACTTTATTTCCTACTTTACTTCATGCTTTACTTCATATTTTACTATCTGTTGTGTTCAGAACTCCTTGTAAACAGTCTGTAATAATTTGCAAGTGATGTACAGAACATTAGCTCTGTGACTAAAAACATGTTTACCTGAGTAAATCTCTTACTTGCAATACTTTCGATAATTCAAAATTTGCTAAAAGGCGATTCCTTATTATAGCTATCCGGCAAACGCTTGCTTCCTCGAAACCCGATGCAATGTGGCAACCCCAGTAACACCAACTCAAGCTTCGAGTGCAAGAAACATCAACACGCATAAATGCAACAATGAAAAGTACCACCTTGAAGAGTGAGCAAGAGGAGTTGCCAAGATTCCAACGATGGAGAGTTCAGCAAGCAGATGTGAAGTCAATGCCAGAGGTTGCAAGTTCCAAGTAGCAACCCGCGCCCGGCTGCGATCACTTGCCATAATTAAGTACATCCAGCAGGAGGCTGATGTTCGCTCCATAGATTGATGCAAACCCTTGCAAGTTCTAAGGGGTCACAACCTCTCAAATTAGATGCAATCACTTGCTATAACTAGGTGTATCCAACACACAAGGACTGATGTTCACCTTGCAGAATGACGGAAACCCTGCAAAGCTCTGTCAAGAGAGCCTCATAGCCTAGATGCGATCGTTAACCATAGTTAAGCGTATCCGATAAGACGACTGATGTTCATCTTGTGGAATGACGAAATTCAAAGTCCCTCCATAGCAAGGGAAAATCAAAAGTTTTGTCCTCCCATAGCGGAGGCAAGATTAAAAGTCCCTCCATAGCAAGAGCAAATTAAAAGTCTTGTCCTCCCATAGCAGAGGCAAGATTAAAAGTCCCTTCATAGCAAGGGCAATCCCTCCACAACAAGGGCAAATTAAAATTTTCGTCCTTCCATAGCAGAGGCCAAATTAAAAGTCCCTTCATAGCAAAGGAAAATTTTTGTCCTTCCACAACGGAAGTGAAATTTAAAGTCCCTCCATAATAAGGGCAAATTAAAATTTTCGTCCTCCCACAGAAGAGGTGAAATTAAAAGACCCTACATAGTAAGGGCAAATAAAAATTTTCGTCCACCATTTGCGTAGCATCTTATTATCTCAGATGTGAAAAATGATGAAATCCATTTGCATAGCATCTAACTGTCTCAGATGTGAAGAATGATGAAATCCATTTTCTTAACATCTGATTATCTCAGATGTGAAGAATGATGAAATCCATTTGCGTAGCATTAAATTATCTCAGATGTGAAGAATGTCGAGCCTCCAATTAACTCACATAGTATCTGAATACCTCAGACGCTAGAAGTGTTGAGCCAAAGTCAAAAGTCCGCCCATAGCAGAGGCGAAATTGAAATTCTAGTCCTCCGCAAGTGGGAACATCAAATCCAAAGACTTCCCCGAGTAGGAGCACAAAAATTCAAATTTAAATCTCTGAATTCGACTAAGCTGTTGCAGCAGGCCTAAATATGAACTGTCAGCAAATTCTTCTTCCCGCAACAATTTTGCATCAAATTTGGAAATGCCAAAATAAGTGCAAGCTTGATTAAAAATATAGTGAGTTAGCATAGAATGACATCTTCCCGGCAAATTTTCAAGAGGACAAGGAATAACCAAAGACTGATTCGTTTACAATCCAAAAGCTACGTTGCAGTCGCTCTGGCCTCAGGAACTCGAATCGAAGTTCCAATATGAACAGGTACACGTTTCATAAAATATGAACCATTATACAATATTATGTAAGTCAATAAAAGACGATGCTTGAAATCTACAGTCGGTATGTACCGGTTAGTCGGTTTCAAGTGTTGATTCGAATTCTGACTAGAATGTTGTATCTACACAGGTAATAGTCGACAAGTTGATCAGACGAAACGATTATGTGTAGATATGTCATTCATTTCAAATCATAAAATTCGCCGTGGTTAAATTTCTAATGATTAAGTAACCTATTATCGATATGGCATTTGATAGCAAGATATTAGCCTAGAAACGTGCAATGTTTTTGTTGTTGCAAAACAGGTTGTAGCAATGAAAAAAGGCACAACCGTCGCTCGCTTTAGAAAGTGTGCTTTGCTTTAGTAAAATCCAATGGCTAAGAGAGTTTGTAAATCAAGTAAATTAGCGTGAATTGGCAATGACCGATTCAATAAAGATCGGGCAAGACCAATCCATCGCAAATTTCACTTGTTCCACGCACTCGAGCCCGAGTTACAACTGGGGCATTCACACATCAGCATGACATTATCAACGACAAATGCTTGAATTCAAAACTGAAGTGTCTGTTAGCACAATAAGATTCATGCAATAGAGCGATTCAAAAGTGGATTTGAGTTCGAACCATCACCAACAAGCTCTTAAGTGCTCGACATTCAAACTCGGCAAATTAGAGGTCAAAGAACCCGACAAGCCAGGATTAAAAGTATGCAAAATTCTTCCAAAAAAGTGTCACTCCAAAGATACAATAAATTGAAGCATCAAAGATTATGTGCAAATTAATGGGCATAACTAATTGTTTCCAAAAGAATAGAACTCCACAAAATTTAAAACCAGATACTGATGCAGCTGGACCTGACATTTGGGGTATAATGACCCATTAAGAGAAAAGTCCCACGGGTCATCAGTGCTGTTTTGTATTGATCCAGTGATTAGAATTCATTCTGATCCAGCAACAATGAATGTTAGCAGTCCATCAATATGCTTGACGCAAATTATAGTAATCACATTTATTTTGAAGCTTGCATTTTTCACGAATAAAAATACAAGTTCCGAGGGGCAAATGTTAACCCCATTATTAACGTGGGTTGTTCTAGCTAAATGAAACATACAAGTATAATAGAAAACTCATTCAAGCATTATGCCGAACAATATAAGTACATACATCCAGAATGAATATATATATATATATATATATATATATATATATATATACACACACACACACAAATAATGACTTTACCCAAGTCGTCGAGCACCTCATAAGGCTGATGGGTCGAGCACATTAGTGCCATCACCTGTCCATCAGTTCTGGTCATGCATCAAAGTTTGGTCACTCGTGCATTAAAAGTTTGGACGGTCGTGCATCAAAAGTTTGGTCGGGCATGCATTAATTTTTGGGTCGGTCGTGCAAGAATGGTCTGCTAGGTCTTACAGTTGGCTACAACTGGCAGAGTGGCAATTTCATAAATATGTTTATGACCTACCCGTATCTTGCACACCATAATTACGACTATGCCACTACCTCCAAACTACACCTATAAATACCCCACTTCTCCACCATTCAAGGGGGTTTTTTGGACCCCGAAGACTGCTACTTTCATTTCTCTACCACTCTCTAGCACTTAAAGCTCCGTTAATGGCTTCTCAAACTCAATCCACATTCCTCCAACAATAGATCGACTAAATCTTCTTCAAACTCCATTAAAAATTTCTCAAACTCAATTCAAATGATCTCCAACTACCATTAATTCTCTCTTAAGTCTAGATCTAACACAAAATCATCATGGGACCAAGGAAGACCATCTAAGTGTTCAAGCGGTTGAAGATCTACACAACTATCATCACAAATTAAAAGATCTCACACATTCCATCGTGAATTCAAGTGAACTCTAGAGAAAAAAGAGAAAAAAAATAGACGATCGTTATGAAAGAGAGAAATGAGTGATATGAGTGAATTCATGTGCTCTATAAATCTAGAAGTGATAATGAAAAGTGCTTTCATATGGACGTAGGCCGTTTCTAGGCCGAACCACTTTAGTTTCTCATGTTTTTACTTATTTTTATATTTCTTGGCTCCATAATCTTAAAAATCATACCTTTTGGTGAAGTTTTATATAAATACCTTTGTAGTTATGATCATTTTTTTATTTCAATACTAATAAATCTAAGAAGCTTTATCTAGTTCTCTTTAAGCTATAGGAGTCATCAGACTTCCTTCATCCAGTGCTTTCCCCTACTTCCAGCAAGATAAGTGATAAATTTGAATGTTAATCATGCTTCTGTAGTGATTATTGCCAATTTTTGTAAAAAGCTATGAAATTTTTCGTCCTTATTCTTCTTCGGTGAACAAGGAGGTTCTGGATCACTGCTGGATGGACGTCAGCCACTAATCTCTGCATCACGTAAACAAGGCAGGTTATTACTCAATTTAGTATCCAAAAAAAATTATTTTTTAACTTTTTCTTGTTTACTTCCCTTTAATAGGTTGATGTCGAGGCTAGGGCTGCAACCTCCCGGAAGGAAGCCAGGATTCCATGCAATTTTCCTGTTTTCTTGAGAAATTCTGATGTGCTGATGATTTCCACATTTAACTGCTCCACTGGTTAGATGACAATTTTGTCTCTGCAACGGGTGAGTAATGTAGATTACTATTCTTTTTATTATTAAAATAAGAGTTGTTGTTAAAAAAAATCCTATTTACTTCGCTTGCAGGATAAACTGGTGTCAGGAGTAATATTGCAACCACCAGAGGAGAAAGCAAAGTGTCCATCCTGATCTGTGTTACCATAGTTATTGTTGTTGATGTTGGCACAAATAAATTGGTCTTTGGATCTGCTCAAGCTAGACTTTCCCGTTGAGTAATAAATTCTCAACTTGATTTTCATCATTACATGCTATTACCTTATTGAAGTTATTATCATAAGTATGTCTAGTAGCCTTTTTGATGATGATTTGGCTTTCTACATATATGCTATTCCAAAGTTTATTGCAATTGATTTCTTTGGATGTATGAAGTCTTTTATTCCTCTCAGTCCAAATATGGTAGATCACAGTAGTTAGCAAAACACAAGCCCTGTTATTTTTTTTGTTTTAGGCTTGTAGTGACTCATAATATATTCCACACTATCTTTGATATTCAGAGTAGGAAGATTCATATTGAACTTCAAGTTACATTTAGCATTGTACCAAATGAACTGGGAGTAAGTGCATTCAAAAAATAAATAGTTCGCATTTTCCAAATCATTCTTGCATAGTAAACAAGTAGCATCAGAATCCATTCCATTTGCAACATTTATTTCTAGTAGGAAGCTTATTAAGAAGGGAAAAGTAGGTACAATGAGTCATCTTAGGACAGTTAGTTTTGCACCAAATAGCTTTATACCAACTAACTTCAACCTCGTCCCCAATAAAAAATTCCCAAGTTTTCTTAAAAGAGAATTTATCTTTAGAATTATGCTTCCAAATCCAAGAATCCTTAAAACAGTTATTATCAATAGGAACTTTTTGAATGACATGTTTATAAATAGAGGAAGCTTGACTATTATAAAGGGACCAGCAGTCATTTTGAATAATATTCTGGACTGTATCATTGATACCACCAAGAATGTGCAAGTTATTCCATCCCAAAAGATTAATTAAAGAATTACAAAAAATCCATGGATCAAACCATAGACTGGTTTGACTTCCATCCTTTAGTTTTCTAATAATTAACTTTCTGCATATATCTCTACAGTCCAGAATATTCTTCCAAACATATGAGTGATGGTTCTCTTTTCTAGCAGTCCAATAAATTTTTTTTTGACTTAAGATATTTAGCCTTCATCCATCTAGCCTAGAGTGATTTGCCATCTCAAAATATCCAGAAAAGTTTTAATTTACTGACTTCATTCAGGTCCCTTATGTTTCTAAGACCAAGACCCCCAAACTTTTTTGGTTTACAGACTTTATCCCAAGCAATTTTGTGCTGCTTGCCCTTTCATATTAAGTTAACACACAATTTTTCAATTTTATGAATAACATTAATAGGGATGTTATGTGATTGATCCAGTAGATTATGACAGCTATGATAATAATATGAGCAAGCTCCATTCTACCTGCCACAAATAGGAGTTTGCTTGACCATACTTCTAATTTACTATGGATGATATAAAATAGTCTTGTACGGTCCCTCTCCTTAATTTGATTAATACTAAGAGGTAAACCAAGATATCTGACTGGCAATTTACCCTCTTTAAACTTCAGGAGATTAATAATATCACTTTTAGTTAAAAAATCTATACTGATATAAATTTTACTTTTATTTTCATTTACTTTGAGCCCAACAAATTATACATGTTGTCAAGAATATTTTTAATAGAAGAAGCACTTATCCTATCATCTTTAGGAAACACAAGCATATCATTTGCGTATAGCAGATGAGTGATATGTGGCTTGTTTCTGCTGATAGGCTTAATGTTGCCTTTCAGTAATTTAGTTTCCATTTGAACAGAGAAGTATTCCATAACAATGGAGAATAGATAAGGAGATAAAGGATCTCCTTGCCTTATGCCTCTATCACTATGTATAAATCCTTTGGGAGAACCATTTATCATTGCTGAGAAAGTAACATTATTAATACATTCTTTTATTAAATCACAAAATTTGAAAATTAAACCCCATCTGTTCATGACAAAAATAATAAAGTCCCTATTAATTTTGTCAAAAGCTTTTTGTAAATTTATTTTGATACACATAAGATTTTTGTTTTTCTAATTAAAATCCCTTATTAACTCATGAGTTAATAAATAATTTTCAGAAATAAGTCTACTAGGAATAAAGGCACTCTGATTTTCAAAGATAAGAAATTTAAAAAAAACCTTTGGTTCTGTTACATAAAATAAAGGAGATAATTTTGTAAACAAAATTACAACAGGCAATAGGCCTGTATTCCTTTAAACTCAAAGGGGCTTCAACTTTTGGAGCCAAAGTGATAAAAGTACGATTAGAATTTTTTAAAATCTGTCCAGAACTGAAAATTTCTTTCATAGAATCACCAAGAGGGGTTTTAATCTGAAACCAGTGAGTTTTATAAAATTTAGCACCAAATCCATCAGGTCCAAGGCTTTTATCATTCTTAGCATTAAAAATAATATTTTTAACCTCCTCTTCTCTGATAGGAGCTAATAAAATTATCTCACTGTTATTATTAACAGTATATTTAAAAAGAATATTAGGGAAATTACTTGTTAAATTTGCAGAGTTGTACAGAGTGCTAAAATATTTAATTGCCTCTTTATCTAAGAGTGAGGCATCATTAATTATTCTGCCATCTATATTAAGTAATTTACCATCATCATTTCTATTTTTCCTAATAGACATTCTAGTATAAAAGAATTTACTAGCTTCATCACCTGAAGTTAACCAGTCAATCTTGGCTTTCTGCTTAATATTAATTTAATGTATATGCAAAGATTTAACAAGTTAGGCTTGAGCTTTAAACAATAAAGAAGCCTTCAAACTGTCTGAGTTATTATTATCCAAATCATTTTGGGGTCTTTCACATTCATCCCGATTAAATTTTATGTCAGATTTATTTCGGGAACCATTCCAATTTTTAAGGTTACCCTTAATAATCTGCAACGATTTGTTAAATTTGTATTAGGCAGTTCCAAATAGGTTATTTTTAAGACTGTTAGAGGCAGTCTCTTTATAACCATCTTCATGAACCCAACCATTTACAAATCTGAAAGGAGAATTTTTAACCCTTAAAGCATTATTATAAAAAGTAACCTGAATAGGAGTGTGATCACTAGAGTTTTGGGGAAGTGTACAGAAACAAACTTAAGAGAAAGTATTAATGAAAGCCAGGTTTAATAGAGCCCTATCCGGTTTACAATGGATGTTTCTAAATTCACATGATTTCCAGGTGAATCTATTTCCACAGATTGGGGGTTCTATTAGCCCTGACTTTATAATGAAATTAGCAATACCCTCAAGTTTGTTGAAAGGAATTGGGATACCACCCTTTTTCTCATAACCATGAAACACGGTATTGAAATCCTCAATAATAATCCATAGACAATTAATATTTTTACTAAACTGTATAATACAACTCCACAGTTTTAGTCTTTCTGCCTCCAAATTAGAGGCATTGATAAAGGTGATTTTTAAAATAAAACCCCCTTTATTTTTGAAGCTACAGTGAATGTATTGAAGATCTATAAAATAACTATCCATAGACCATACATTAGGATTATGCAGAATCATAATTCTAAAATTACCCCCCATTTGATTATTATTAACAATGTGCTAATTTGATAAACCCTATCATGAAAATCAGATAAATTATTATCATTAAGCTTATGTTCAAGCAGGCCAATGATACTAGGCTGATACTTGCTTAAAAAATTAAGCAAATCAAGTTTCCTACTAGGAGAGTTAAGACCCCTAATATTCCATGCAATGATATCCATATATATAATAATAAAATTATAAAATAAGGATAAAGTCCAGGGATACGTAGCAAGCTACAATGGAGCACTGTGCTTTCTATTGTCTACCTTTACCTCCGGATTTTTACCACTTTTTTTTGAAACTTGTTTTATCTGTGGCTTTAAGATGTTTCCCCCAATTAGCATTTCTTTCAATGTATTTTTTTCTAAAGTCATGATCTTTATCATCCTCAGTTTCTTCCATTGATACAATGTCAGTTAGGCTTTTAGTCTTGGCTTTCTTCTTCTTTTGAATTACAGGTTTTGATGAAGTATTCGATGAAGTCATGGCTTTGTTTACTGCATTTTGGATGTCTTCTTCAGTAAATGTATGATTAGAGGGTGCCAGACCTTTAGACAACAAGCCAGAATCAGTAAAAATTGGATCCACAGCAAGAAGAGTGGAGCATTTTCCAATTCCCTCAGTTTTTGAATTAATAGTACCCGAATTTGTTAAAAACTTGGGTACTTCATGTGGGAGGGGGACTCGATGACCTGTTCTTTTATGCCTCCATCTATGTTTGATTTTATGTTGCTTTTTGAATTAATGTGCTCTTTCATTGTTGTGGGTGCTAACTTATTAGCTTCCACAGTTCTGTCATGAGCTAAATCTGTTTGCAAATTTTCCATTGAATTTGCAGAATTTTGAGAAATCACTGTAGGGATATGCATAACAGAATTACCCAGATCTGTGTTTACTGCTGCAGATGGTTAAATATTCATATTTTCTCCATCAATATATGGAGAAGTATACGTAGAATAGGGAATATTTGACGGAATCATATATGAATTTTTACCAACATTATGAATAACATCGTTATTACCACAATTTGTAATGTCATTCGGCTTCTCTTTAGATTCATTATTCCTTTCGCAGTTTTTAATGGAGTGGCCAAAGCATTTATAGATCTTGCATCTATTTGGTACTAATTCGTATATGATCGGTTGTGAGACTATTTCCCCATCGTGCATATAAATTGCAGCTTCTTTGGGTAATTCTGCATCTGCACTAATTTCAACTAATATTCTAGCATAGCTTAAGTGGGTTTCCTTAGCAGTTTGCTTGTCCAATTTTAGAGGAATACCCACTTTGCTAGCAATAACACTGAATGCTTCTTTGTCCCAAAGCCTTTAGTTTAATTCTAGAATCCTGATACAAACAGGCATTGTGCTTAATAGATCACGATCAAGAACTAATTTCTTGCTCCATTTTTTAAGAATTATGAGCTTTCCATTAATAAAATAAGGCTCACCTCTTAAAAGCTTCTTGCAATCTACATGATTTGTGAATCTAATAATAAAAAAATCCATTTTTACGGGTAAATATCTCAAATGATTCATTTGGGTTCCATGTACGAGCAAAAAATGCCCTGAAATAATGATAGGGTGGCTTCATGCCAAAAACGTAAGCAACAATAGAAAATTCCCATTTAAATTCTGTTCTATTGCTAATCTCTTCACTAACCACGATTATCTTCCCTTCGCCAATGGTGGAAGTCGGAGGAATAAAAGTCAAATCAAAATCAGAGTTTTGGCTACGTTTTTTCACCAAATCTGCCCATATAGATTTTATCTTGGCATTTGGCAAGTTGATCCTTATCGATTGCCATGTTCTTGGGCATTATCGTTGGTTTTCTTGGACTAAAAATTACTCTCGTTGGATGTGGGAAACGGTTTCTTGCTAGCTCTAAAAGGGTCACTACAACAAAAACACCCTATTTCAACGGCCCTGTTACGGCGGGTAGTAAACGCTTGTTGTAATAGAGTGTTATTACAACAGTCCATTCAAGCCCGTTGTAATAGATGCCTTATACAACACTCTTTTTATAACGGGCAATGGTTGTCAGTTGTACCTGATTGCTCTTACAACAGTCATTTTTGGCCCATTGTAATAGATGTCAATTTAACAACGTTTACAAAATGCCTGTGGTAATAGGTGTCAATTTTACAATGGTCATAAAATGCTCGTTGTAAGAGGTGCTAATTTTACAACGGTCATATTGCACATTGTAAGAGATGTTAATAAATAAATAATAATAAGTACTAAGTTATTTATGGTAATAATTGATATTTATTATTTAGTAATTAACATTTGATAATTTTTATTAAACACTAAAGAATTAATAATTAATATTTACTATGTATTTGATACTTTATTTTTAATAATTTTTTATTAATGTGTAATTTTTAACAATTAGGAAGTGATATTTATTATTATCTTCTTGGTATTTAATAATGTAAATACTTGTTATATTTTATATTGAATGTTACAAAAAATTTAAGATTTAAAAATTTCTAAGATAAATTTTCTAACAACTAAAAATTAGAATTAAGATTTGAAATTTTGAAAAAAAATTAAAAACAAATATTATAAACATTATTCCAAATTTTAAAAATGTTAAAATAATTATAAAATTATAAAATATAATTTAATATTATAGATATGCCATAGATAATTGTTTTCCAATAACCATTAATTATATTTTATATTCAATAATTTATTATGATTAGTCGTTCATAATTAGTAAATTATAGTTAATGTTTATTTATGATTAGGAAATAACAATTAATAACAAGCATATAATGATTAGTACTTAATAATTTATATTCAGTTGTAATTAATAATTAATAAGTAACAATTGATAATAAATGACTAATAAATAAAAAGCAGTATTTTCTAATAATTAATACTATTAAATAGTCTGTATCAAATAATCATTAAGTAAGACTAATAATTAGTAATTACTTAGTAATTAAAATAATTAACAAGTAATTTTAATTATCTTGTATTTGATATTTAATAATTAAATTAATATTTCCGTTTCATAGTTTAAAAACTTTAAAATTTTCTGAAGTAGATCTATTGTTTTTAAAATTAGTTTTACTCGTTTTCTCTTGGTTTGGTACAAGTATGAATTTTAAAAGTAATAATGAAACACAAACATTTCGTAATCATTTTGTTTTGATTTTATGTTTTCAACTATTGATATGTTTCAATTATTTCATCTTCATCCCCTTTCAGTAACCAGGGAAATATCGATTATTTCATTTTACCATTGGTAAGGAAAATATCAAACATTCAGATGGTGGATCTGAATGTAAAATAGTCTTAATAATATTTGGAAACGAATATAAATATGGCGTCATCGGGATAAATATCTGTCCGACTTGAAATAAATTACATATTTTATTATAATTTAATATTTAATAAATGTTCAATTTCATTAATTTGTCATGCGCAAATAATACAAATAAAAGCATCAAAGCCCATCCCGATACAATTATCCATAAATAAATCACCGTTAGTCCAAATCACTATTTCTCATTGTCGGCCGTAAGATTAAAAAGAAAACCCTAGATCACTCAATCTACTGCAGCCTCCTCTCAGAACAACTGCTGCTTCCACTCAGATCAACCGCCACGCTCTTTCAGTCTACTGCTGCCTCCCCTCAGAATAATTGTTGCTTCCCCTCAGATCAACCGCTGCCTCTCCTCCAATCGATGGCCGCCTCCTTCAGTCTGCTTCAAATCCGATTAGACCATTTGTTTCTCTCATCATATGCCATCTGAATCCATTATGCTCAAAACGCAAGAGGCGACGACTGGCAAGGTAATTGAGATGTGTCGTCTTTTACACATTATTCTGGTATGCATGACTTTACTTTTCGCATTAGGCAAATTGTTGATGAAACGTGTTGTGTTGTTTTTGCTAAAATTTGTTGTGGAACTGTTGCTGCAATTATTGTATTCGATGTCAATGGCAGCTATAGAAAGTGTTCCAGAATCTTGCTTACATGCTAAATCATTTATTATGTTCTTAGTATCCAGTATCGGATGCAAAATTTGATAAGGAAAGTTTTTGTTGCTTGCCAACCTCCAGGAACTATCCTCTTACTCATATATATCAATATTCCAAATTGTGCTTACCACTTTTTTCATACGGATTACAGAGCAGACTTAATGTGATAAGCAATATATCAATAAAGTAAAGGAAAATCCAACATAGACCACCAACAAAGCAAGCAAAAGGCTCATGTAATTCATGTAATTAAAAAACTGAGCAAGATTGGACTTTCATGTGCATAACTGTCAGTTGCACAACCATGTAGATTAGGTACAGGAATGTGATTTTGAATAGTATAATTGAAATTTAAACTTCAGAACCTTAAATTATGGTAAATTGATCAAATAAACAACAATTTTTCTATAAAATAGAAAAAATTAGCAATAAATTTGTGACCTACTTCATTTTTTTTCCTTAGATTTCCAGAATAAGTTTTCAACTTTCGTTCTAAATGGTGCGACCATTATAAGGTAGCAAGATCATTTTATCACACGATTGATATCTGTAGAAATAATATAAAAATAATTATTCACTTGTATCCCCATTCTAGAATCTAAAGAAAATAGTAACATTTATTTTATTTGGATGTTCTTCCTTTATACTGATAAGGATATTTCTATTTATCATATTATTTTGTTTTGGTGGAAGATAAGTTGAGTACATGTTTATCAATGAATATATACCGAGATAAATAATTATATTATGCTGATGCAAGTGTACATGTAATGAATGACACTAAAACCATTTTATAATTACAATAAATATAATATCATTATTACTATTTTTCACAGTTGATATTTTTTTTTTTTTTTTTGCAAAAAACTACTATACTGCCACAATTTATCAACCACTTTTACTGTATGCATGCCGAATTGTCTACATATATGTTCTATGCAGTGGCTATTATTTTAAGAACAATATGTATCAAAGCCTACTTACATGAAAAATAATGTGCATTCATGCATGAATGCACAAGTGTGTAATTTTGTTTTCCCTTTTTTCTTCCATTATTTGATTGATAAAATAAACTTAGTTTTCTTTTATGTATACACCAGATATGAAAAGAAGTGCAAATCTTGTTTCTACATACATGACAAATACTATTACAAATTGATACGACATTTGCATATTGGAGTAATTATTAAGCATGCTTAATCAAGAAATATGGCCTAGCTATCAATGTATAAAAGTACATGGACTATATAATTAGCACGCACCAAAAATGTTAATATTCATTGCACCTCAAAAACTATATGATAATATGGAAAACCTGTTTTTTTTTTTTTTTTTGCATAAATTTTATTTACATTATTATCTGTGATTGAAGAATGATATATTTATTAAATCATGATTAAACATTATGGTGTAGCATGAATTTTTTTCCTTACATGGTATTACCAAATTCATGTGATTTTTGGTTACCTATGTGCATTCTTAGGATTTAAGAACCATATACCAGAATTTCAAATCCAAATTTATACTGGAATTTTATGATCATAAGTCCAGATTGAGTATTAAATTAACTTTGACACTAAAACTATGATGGCAACAGATTGTTCAAAAGCGACTTTTGTGGAAATATCTACATGAGTTTTCAAAACTTTAGTTTACATTTCTTTTTACTATTTAAAATATGGAAAATCAATGTTTCGGAAAATGTCATGTACATAAAATATAATATAATTCATTTTGCTTCAAACTGGTATGAACAATTGTTTTTTTATTGTTGTTCCTAATACATAGGGTTAGACACATGCATATTGAATATGCAGTCCGCACAAATAATGCATATTGAACATTCAATCCGCACAAATAATGTATAATCTCGTAACGTTAGTTATACATATGTGGAGGTTTAAATGAGCAGTTTGGTCATCGAACATTAGGCGATATTTAACTATCATAGTGATGATATCAGGGGGTTCCCCACTTCAAATTCCTTATTCCCATTGAATTCGTTCTCATATTATATTCTTAACGCTTTATCATTCATATGATTGCTTTTAGGCTGAACTAATTGAACCTGCAGTGAAGGGTACACTCAATGTTTTGGGAACATGCAAGAAAACACCTACTGTTAAAAGGGTAGTTGCGACATCATCCATGGCAGCTGTCTCATATAATGGAATGCCCAGAACTTCCGATGTCGTAGTTGTTGAGACATGGTTTTCTAGTCCTGATTTATGTTGGAAGACCAAGGTTTATGCTAGCCCTATTAAATCTAACTATTATTAATTATCTTTTGCATAAAACTTCAAGTTGTGGTGTTTAAGCAAACTATATATTATTGGAAGGAAAAGGGTACTAAAAAATTTGTCTGTCCTTCCTTAATATCAATTGCTCAGTATAGGTAATTGCAGGAATAATAAATTTTGGAGCATTAATTGTAAATATTTGTACATTACAATAATGTTTACGCTATTAGGTATCAAGTGTTGGCTGGTGTAATCAAATAGCCAATGTTGGAACCACTTCTCCATAATCACTAACTTGTTCTCAGTGCGTTGTGTTCTGCCATTCGTACAGGAAACACTTTCTTAGGATCTTTATTGTAAGCGAATATATTTCAAACCGTGACATGTGCTTATTTATCTATGTTCATTCTCCCTAAAAGAACACGTATTCTTATTACCAAGATTATTGAAAACCATTTAAAGTTACAGGTAAAAACATAAAACTTGAAACCACAAATTCATCATAATCTTGACTTCTCTGTTTAATGCAACTAAAAGAACAAAAATGCTGTCCGAATATTGGTCTTCTATCCATATAAATATACCATTCCTAGCAATAGGAAACTTAACTTGGGATAGAGCTGCAGAGCAAGCCATTCCCTAAGCGTCATTACTCACGGTGAATGTCATTTTTCCTGATTACTTTTAATTCTAATATGGATACCCAAAGTTGGATACAAATACCAACCTAAAAAATGGAACTGACTTCTAGCAGCTTGTTATGTAGAGAATATACAGTTCATAAGTTTCAGTTCATCAAGTATGGTACGGTTTTTATTCAGCATGATTAGAACATAGATAAAAATGGGTTAATCATAAGAAGATGATGGATGAACATGGACAACAGTCACAGAAAAATTATTCTTTGTAAAACTTTTATAATCAGTTGCTTGATTTCATAACAGTTAGTTACCAAATATTTGATTCGCCGTGAGTAAAACAACCCAAAAAAGAAAGTCAATCTTTGTATTTCCTTTAATTACAACAATATTAACAGATAGGTTATTTTGAACACTTCAATTGTAATTTGAACTTACAAAACCTCAAAAAGAAAAAAAAGAGAAATTAGAATTAAAACCTAATGAACTGAGTCATTTTTCCAATGTTAATACCAGTTCCATGATTCGATATTAAACACAAAGTAATCAAAAAGATTGGAAGAGAAGAATAACCGAAAACAATATCATTTCCTATGATTAGACTTGTTTGATAATCAGACTTGGGTTAGAACATATGAATGTGAGAGGACAACTCTGGACTGAAGAAATGTGGTAGATCTGCTAATTTTAGAAATTTATATGGAACTGAAGAAACCAGGCATGAGCAATGCTTTGGAAGATGAAAGAGAAGACTGAAAGAGCGTGCATATGAAAGAACGTGGTTGGTTAAATATATGTGTTATCTTAAGAGGTTGCTTCATGAATGTAGTGGGCACAATTTTGTTTGGCCAGGTGGATTAACTACAGCCTTTCATATTATCTTGAAGAATGAATCCCGACCACTCTTTGTCTTTTGTTTATATACCAAGGGATTTTACTATATAGATACATGCATGCTTTACTTTATTGTCTCATTTTATATATGCATGTTAACTTGTTGTTTCACATTTTTCTCGGTTCACCTAATTCTGAGTATGTATTTTTTTTGGAGTTCAGGTGGAAATTGTCTTTTCCCACAGTTGTCGTGATCAACCATAAAGAGCTCCAATGAAAGTAAGGCCAATCGCCGAAGTCATGTTGCGGTAGTTTATGTTTACAACACTTCTGTCTTGTGTAATTATGTTCATTTCAAACTACTTCTACCATGTCACTAGAAAAGTAAATGATAATAATCCGTAGCATAATGTGCATTGATGTGTGAGCTGTGCTGCTTAGCCAAAACTATATGCAGTAATAAGGACTTGGTTGGATACTTGTGAAAAGCAACCTTTGGAACTTAATTACTGTAGTTTGCACTTGTATCCTCTGCTGTAAGATTAAATTTTCATACACATTCCGAATTTAGTGCAATGCTGTAAGGTTACATCAATGAAAGACTTAAATGTTGTTTAATAAGTTCTGAATGGTGTATAATAATATATTCTTTTGGCATTTGGTTAACATTTTTTCTGTGCAGTCATATCGTGCTAGCAAAGTATGCAGGCTCAAGATCGACGGGATCGGGTTACTTTGGACAGTTTGGTGGACAAAAAGTGCAATCTATTGGGTTGGGAGAAAAACATAGTTGCAGAGGGGATGATAGCAAGTACCGATCCCAATGCTTTGGTACTTTTTAAAAAGCTTGGAGCTGATGCTTGGAAGATATGTGTGAATGTAGTGGTGGAACCGGAAGCTTTTTTGTTTAGGCCAAATTTGGAGATGTCCACTATCAGATTGGCCGTTGGATCTACCGTCGCGTGGCACAAAGATTACGTTTCCTTGGTCTAGTGTTGGTGCTTATGAAACTAGTTATGTAATTTATGTTAGAACTTTGTCGACGCAACTTATCTAAATCTTTTGGAATGTAAACTTATCTAAATCTTTTGGATGTAAACTTATCTAACTTTTTGAAGTGTGTTGGAATTTTAAGAAATTTACTTTAGTCTTTTATTATGTGTTATTATGTCATTTTGATTGTTGCATCACAATATTTATTGCATGTTAAAATATATATTATTATTATTATTAATAATCTATATGGCAACAATTATATATAAATCTTCATCTATTTCGCAACGGGCAAAACCTATTGTAATATAATGTATTACAACGGGCAAAAGCCACTTGTAATTAGCAAGCTATTACAACGGGTTTATAGCCATTGTCATAGAGTCACCGCACGTGACAGAGAACGTTATTACAATGGTCTTTTACAACAGTCACTGACCGTTGTAAATGAGAAAGGGCCTATTACGACGATGCATATTAGGACGGGCTTTTGCCCATTGTGAATATTGGAATTTAATGATACAATATTTCCATATCTAATTAATTATGGAGATATGCATGGTAATTTCATTACCTGTTTTGTGCAAGGAGTGAATGGAAAGAAATGAAAGGAATATTAATGAATAGGGGATATTGGAAATGTTTGTCATTTAATTAGTTGCCATGTTTCATGAAGAAAAGGAACGGAAAGAGACTAAAATTGCAAAAGGGATTGATTGATGGAGAAAAGGGAAATTATCAATCAATCATATGCCAATTAATTAATAGGATATTTGTTTTCCATAAATTGATTTATTTTACATAAATCAATTGTCTCATCCCCAAGTAATCTTTTCTCTATTTAAAGAGAGACATAGAGAATGCTATGTGATGACAGATCATTGTATTCTTCATTTCTTTTGCTCTACATTAAAAAACTCTGTAATCTCTTGAATATATTAATAAAATCTCTTCTCCATTGAAGTGGACGTACACTATCTCGCGATAGTGGAATGACTATAAATTTGTGTGTTCTCTGTGGATTTTTTTTTCTGTGATCCGAGATTTATATTCATTTCAAGTTGTTTGTTCTACCACATCATTGCAAGATCCTATTGAGGTTTTTCCACTGAAAGGGATTGATCACCCTTTACAACTGGTATCAGAGCGAGATTCACAAAGAAGGTGTTTGGTAGAATGGCAGGAGGAGATGAAAACAATAAAAATAATACGTCAGTGCCAATAGTTGCTCCATGCGTCAGAGGCTCCTATGTGGCGTCAGGATAACAGTTGATGATAGGGAAGTGGAATGGTGAAGGATATTTTGAAAAGTGGAAGTGGATGGTGAAAGCAGTTTTGAGAAGAAATCGCATTTACCGAGTAGTATTTGATACAGAGACATTGCCTGTTGATATATCATCAGTAGAATTAGAAGAGATGGAAGAATGTGCCTTTACTACTCTTCAGCTTGCTATGGGAAAGAATGTAATTTCTGAAATCAATCAGGAGACAACGGCTAGAGGCATTTGGAAGAAGTTGGAGGACCTCTACATGAAGAAATCCCTAACCAACTGCCTGATCCTATTGAAGACTTTCTTCACTTATAAGATGAAGGAAGGTTCTTCAATTAAGACACACCTAAGTGTGTTTGATGACCTGTTGATGAAGATGAAGTTTATTGAGTTGAGGAATGATGAAGAACAAAAAGCAATGGTTCTGTTGTGTTCACTTCCAGAGCGATACATTGGTATTGCTAACAGCCTTATCTATGGTAGAGACACATTGAAATTAGATGATGTGGAGACAGGTTTGCTCAGTGAGGAGTTGAGAGATCAGATGAAAGAGTTTGGTGTTGATGATAGCAGTGGAGGAAGTAGTAGCTCAGGCTTATTTGCAGAGAGAGGAAGAGCAGAGAAGAAAGTGAAGAACAATAGGGGGCGTTCCAATTCTAGGAAGCCTAATTCGTGGAGTAAGTCTAAAGATGGAAAGTGCTATAATTGTAAGAAACCAGGCCACTGGAGAAGAGACTGTCCATATTTGGAGAAGAATACTGATGATTCTTCATCTATTGCGATGGAGAAAGGCGGTAGCGACTTATTGACAGTGGTTGTATCAGATGTTGTAGACCACTGGATTCTAGATTCTGGAGCATCATTTCACATGACTCCTAATAAGGATTTTCTTCCTTCGATGCCAAAGAAGGATGTTCTATCCTTATGGGGAACGATGCTACATGTAAGTCTATGGGAATTGGTTCAGTTCGCATTCGCATGTATGATGGGAATGTTTGCACACTTTCAAATGTTTGCTATGTCCCAGGTCTTCGGAAGTCATTGATATCATTAGGCCAATTGGCATCACTGGGATGCAAAATAACCGTTGTCAAAGATAGTTTGAGAGTTTCTAGAGAGGCACTTGTATTGATGAAGGGTGTTATGGTACAAAATCTGTATTTGCTAATGGGTGCCACTGTCCATGGAGAATCATGTGTTGGAGTCGATAGTTCTAAAAGTTTGGATGCTACCAAGCTTTGGCATATGAGATTAGGTCATACTTCGGAGAAGAACTTAGAGTTGCTTCGTAAGAAGGAAAAGATCAAAGGAGAAATCTTCAACAAGTTGGACTTTTGCAAGGAGTGTGTATTGGCAAAGCAAACCAGAGTTTCTTTTGGCGATGGCATGCAAACTTCTAAGACGGTACTTGATTATGTGCATTCAGATGTTTGGGGGCCATACTCTACAGCTTCTATTGGTGGAGCATATTATTTTGTTTCCTTCATTGATGATTACTCGCGCAAGGTTGGGTGTATGTAATGAAAGCTAAGTCGGAAGTATTTGAGAAGTTTAAGGTTTGGTTAGCTCTTGTTGAAAACCAAACAGGAAGGAAATTGAAGATTCTTAGATCCGACAATGGTGGCGAATATGTCTCTAAAGAGTTCCTCGACTATTAGAAGACATTTTACTACACCTGATGATCCGCAATCCAATGGGGTTGCTGAGAGAATGAATAGGACTCTACTTGAAAAGGCCCGTTGCTTGATATTGACTGCGGGTATGTCTAAGGGTTTTTGGGCTGAAGCTATTTCGACTGCAGCACATATTATTAATCGGATTCCGTGCTCAGCCATTGATGGGAAGATTCCAGAGGAGGTATGGAGAGGTAAAAACACTTTATTAAGTTATTTCCGTATATTTGGATGTCTAGATTACGTTCACAATACAAGACATGACAAGTTGGAGCCTAGGGCCCCCAAATGTGTTTTTCTTGTTGTACAGATGGCATAAAAGGATATAGAATTTGGAATCCAATTACGAAGAAAGTTGTACATTCCAGACATGTGACTTTTGATGAGTCAGCAATGTTCAAACCTTTGGAAGGTTTATCAGAGGGTTCAGACTCAGTTGATGAGAAGCCTAAAAAGACCGAGATTCCCAGTTTTCAAACCCAAAGTAGAGCTATCACTATTGATAATAGTGACGGAGCAGTTGAAGATACATCACATGATAGTCCACATATTTCCTCTAGTAGTGATGGTGATGGTCATGAAGCTAGAGATGATTCAGCTCATGGTGGAGCTCAAGATGGAGTTCAAGGTGGAGCTGAAGGAGAGTCGGGCGATATAGTCATTCGCGCTAGTCAGAGACCAAAGAGAGCTCCAATTAGATATGGAGATTTTCAATATGCAAATTTGAGCCTTGATGATCAGTTTGAGTATGCTTTACATGTGATTCATGATGAACCATTGAACCATGAAGAAGCCATGAAGTCAAGTGACAACTCGAAGTGGAATTGCGCCATGGAAGAGGAGATACAGTCTTTGCAAAAGAACAAGACTTAGGATTTGGTACCAATAGCCATAGGTTGCAAGTGGGTGTTCAAGGTAAAAGATGATGGTAGATACAAGGCAAGATTAGTAGCCAAAGGGTTTTCACAAAGAAAGGGGCTAGAGTATGATGAAATATTTGCTCAAGTTGTTAGACAAACTTCAATTCGAATCCTACATGCAATAGTTGCCGCTTACGATTTGGAGTTAGAACAACTTGATGTGAAGACCGCTTTCTTGCATGGTGACTTGGAGGAAACCATTTACATGAAGCAGCCAGAAGGATTTATTGTAGATGGAATGTCAGATTGGGTATGCAAGTTGAAGAAATCTCTTTATGGTCTAAAACAGTCACCTAGACAATGGTAGAAAAGGTTTGATTCTTTTATGCTTTCACATGGTTTTAATCGTAGTACTAAAGATGCATGTGTTTATTTTAAGCATTTAAAGAACAATAATTGGGTGTATTTACTTTTGTATGTGGATGATATGTTGATTGCTTCCAAGGATAAAGCTGAAATTGATGCATTGAAATTGAAATTAAAAGCGGAATTCGATATGAAAGACCTTGGAGAAGCAAAGAAAATTTTGGGGATGGAAATCCAAAGAGATAGAAAGCTTGGACTTTTGAGACTTGCTGAAAAGGAATATATTCAAAAGGTGCTTGCTCGGTTTAGCATGGATGGTGCAAAGGCTATCAGTACACCCATGCCTTTGCATATACAGCTTTCCAATCAGGGCTCTCCGATCTCAGAAAAGGACAAGGCCTATATGAAGAAGGTGCCTTATGCCAGTGCAGTAGGTAGCTTGATGTATGCTATGGTGTGCACTAGACCTGAAATTGCTTAAGCTGTTGGATTAGTTAGTAGATACACGACAAAGCCAGGAAAATCGCATTGGAAGGCAGTGAAGTACATTTTTAGATATCATAGAGGAGCATCAGATTATGGGCTTGTTTTTTGCTGCAGAAATAAGGTTTTCAACTTGGTTGGATTCTGTGATTCAGACTAGCCAGAGATAGAGATAGAAGGAAGTCAACCTCAGGCTATGTGTTCACACTTGGAGGAACAACTATTAGTTAGAGAGCGAGGTTGCAGACTATAGTTGCTTTGTCCACTACAGAGGCAGAGTTGATAGCTGCAGTTGAGGCAGCTAAGGAGGCACTTTATTTGAAGAAGTTATTGCGTGATTTGGGTTTCATGCAAGATGCTTGTTTGGTGAATTGTGATAGTCAAAGTGCAATTCATTTAGCCGAAAATCTGGTTTTCAGTTCTAGAACAAAGCATATAGAGGTAAGAGAGTCTGTCCTTATCTCTATGAATGAGAAGAAGTTAGTTCGTCTTCAGAAGATTCACACAAATGAAAATGCAGCAGACATGTTTACGAAGACATTACCTGCTACTAAGTTCGAGCATTGCTAACTTGATTTACTTGATGAAGTGCTAGGTGCCACATGGTGGCACAATGGGGAAGAGAGTGACTTGGTTGAAGTCAATAGTAGATGTGGTATTCTTCTAGTATAAAGAGATAGGAGTTGGTTGCACAATGTCTACCTTGTTTTTTTTGAATGCTTCCAACACTTTGTTGGTGGGCGGTGGCCTTGCCGGAGTTCACTAACAAAGTGCAATGAGGGGTGGCTTTAGAAGGAACTCATTGGGAAACATTCATATTGGAGTCTCTAGGTTGCATGAGATATTGTATCAAGGTGGAGATTATTGGAATTTAATGATACAATATTTCCATATCTAATTAATTATGGAGATATGCATGGTAATTTCGTTACCTGTTTTGTGCAAGGATTGAATGGAAAGGAATGAAAGGAATATTAATGAATAGGGGATATTGGAAATGTTTGTCACTTAATTAGTTTCCATGTTTCATGAAGAAAAGAAACGGAAAGAGACTAAAATTGCAAAAGGGATTGATTGATGGAGAAAAGGGAAATTATGAGTCAATCATATGCCAATTAATTAATGGGATATTTTTTTTCCATAAATTGATTTATTTTACATAAATCAATTGTCTCATCCCCAAGTAATCTTTTCTCTATTTAAAGAGAGACATAGAGAATGCTATGCGATGACAGATCATTGTATTCTTCATTTCTTTTGCTCTACATTAAAAAACTCTGTAATCTCTTGAATATATTAATAAAATCTCTTCCCCATCGAAGTGGACGTACACTCTCTCGCGATAGTGGAACCACTATAAATTTGTGTGTTCTTTGTTGCATTTGTTTTTTCTGTGATCTGAGATTTTTATTCATTTCAAGTTGTTTGTTCTATCACATCATTGCAAGATACTATTGAGGTTTTTCCGCTGAAAGGGATTGATCACCCCTTACAATGAAAAGCATATAACAATGGTTTTTGCCCATTATAAAAGGGTTGTTTTGTTGTAGAGATTTTCCAATCCCCTTTCTAAATTGATCAGATCTATTCAATTTCGGATTTGATCTTGTAGAATTCTTGCGATTTTTCACAACAGTAAGTCCATCCTCATCAGCGACGAAAACAAAGGATGAATTAGGAGTTCTAGGGTTGAGATTAGGAATAGGAGGGAAGAGAGAAGAGGGAGAAGAAGAAATGCCCCCATTCTGATCAGGATTATCATCAAAGATTGTATTAGGAGAGATCTTGAAGGCAGCCATGGCTGTAGAGCTTTTTTCTTTCCCAAAACATTAAATTTTATATGGATCTTCAACACTGGGTTTGTTAAACATCATAAGTAAGAAAAAAACAAAGACGAATAAACTTATGAATGGTTGTTGAAAAGAGAAAACATGAGCTATAACAAATTTTTATATGTTGATTCTGAAGGAAGTAGAAAAAGAAGGAAGCTAAATGGTACCTTACCCTTTGTTTAAACTTCAATCGCCATTTGTTAATATCTTATATGCTGTATATAGATTTCCAGCTCTACGTTTTATATGTTTGTACATTTTCTTGGTGGTTGCACTCAAAATATACCTTCTAGTATAATTAGGTCCTATGCTTTATTGGATCATTACAGCAAGCAATTGAAGAAGTAAGCATATGCTTATGAAGTTATCAAGAGCATGATGGTTCACAGTCCTCTACGTACGCATATGTTGACCTGTTCATCCCTTTATTAAGAGCACTCTCAGTAGTGCCAAGATGGAGTGAAATGAGGGAGATTGGCATTTTGAATTACAAATTCACGCTGTAGCAGAGTGAGGTTTGGTGTGGGGAAAGAAAGAAAATGGGGGCTGTCGCTGTTTGCAATTAAGTGTGACGATCCATAAACGGTTTCTAAAAACCGTTTAGACCTTAAACGGTTTTCAGAAAACCATTTAAAGTATTTTCAATTAAAATAAATAAATACATTTATCCTTAAATGGTTTTATGAAAACCTTTTAGGCCTTAAACGGTTTTCAGAATACCATTTAAGGATTTTAAATTTTAAAATAAAATAAAATTCTCCAGCGTCCTCCCGCCAACTGCTGGAATGGTGGGAGGAGTTGCCGCTTTAAATTTCGTTTTCCCACTCGATTTGTCGCTGACTGCTAGAAATGCTGCTAACAATAACCAATGTAATACAAAAATGTTGAACAACATACACCATTTAGCTTAAAAGCAGGGATTAAAGAAAGTAGGTTGCAGAAGCGAACACACATATCTTGCATATACCTATATTTACATGTATAGAATCCTATGATTAAATTAAAAAATATTCATAAATTTAGTTTTGCTGAATTAAATCTAAAAATATATTTAAACGCTAATAGGTAAAGCTTAAAAAATTATTAAATTGTGCTCATCCACAAAAACTGGAAAGATACATATTAAATAATATAACTTGAAAATTTTAAAATTCCCGAATAGGCCAGTTCTAACTAATCAGCAAGATAAAAGACACACCAATGCATGCACTGTAATGCAAATATACTCGGCTCTAGGTTGGACATAAACAGTTGTTTGTATATAAATCAAAGACTGAATGCACACATAATGATGAGCAGAGCCATTAAATATTGAATTAAAGCAGCTCAAACTCAATCAAGTTATATATACTTGTTAACACTATTAAAACACAGTTCAAAGTGCCGAGTCGGTCCATTCAGAATGGATCGGGTCGGTCCCAAATATCGGGTCGGTCAATTTCATTTAAAGCGTATCGAATTGGTCAGTATTAACAGACCGGGTCAGTCCTGTAAGTGGTACACTGGGTCGGTCTATTCATAAATATGGATCGACACATTTATATTTGCATGGACTGCGCATTTCATCATTCGGATCGGCTTGTATTATAACAGCAAGCACAAATGTTGAAATTGGTTCATGATTAAATATAGTGTACAGTACATGAACGGGGAAGGCAATGCATACACAAACTCTCAAAGACTTGAATTGTACATGTAGATGCAATGTGGTGGCACTTTATATTTAATACACATAATAAAGGGATGCTACTTTATATTCAAATGAACGAGTAGTGTTAGTTCAGCACTTTAAATATGTACAAAAGCTTGAATGGATGGAGCTACTCATCTATTTGAAATGTACGTGCCACGATTTGCACATGCATGCACAGGAAAAGGCTTGAAGCTTCCATTTGGATCGGTACCACAAAAATGTATCTGGGTCGGTTCATGAAAGCTATCACATGGAACAATAGCAAACTAAATGGAGAAAGCATCACTATGGGACACATGGACCGGTCCTATATTATACAAAGAAATGAGTCGGTCCCATGTAAATATCTCAACTGGATCAGTGTGTTAAAAGCAACTTGGATCGGTACAGGAGAAAAATGCGGTGGCATATAAGTAATTAAATAAAAATGGTTCGGTGCCTGAACATGTATTGAATCAATCATATAATAAATGGAACGGTACTACCCCGATCCAAACTATGCTCGAGCCAAACTACTCCGATCCAAGGTATAACCCGATCCAAACTAACACCCGATCCAAGTTACTACCCAATCCAAACTTTGCACCCCTTAATTACGAAACTGCCACTACCTTCGAACCTCTTCTATAAATAGCCCCTTGCTCCGCAATTCAGGGGACGGATTTCCTCCGCTCCGAAAGGCCGCCAAATCATTTCTTCAACCTCCAAGCTCCATCTCAAGCTTCATTAATGGCTTTCATGGATCTAACAACATTTCTCCAACTTCATGAGAATCAAATCCATTCATATGATCATTAAAGCTACCTCTAATCGGATCAAAGCTGATCGGAACTTGCACAAACTACATGATAAATCTTTCTAACACCACTCAAAAGATCTCTATTCTTCTCTAATCTTCTCCGAAGTCTAAATCAAACACAAATTCACAAAGAATTCTACGAAGATTATGAAAAAGGATCAAAGCACCTAAGTGATTGAAGATTCATTCTCTCACCATCACAAAGCTAAAGATCTCCTCATTTTCCTCGCCAAATTCAAGTGAAGTTAGTCCGTAAAAAGAGCGGAAAGAGAGGAAAGAGAAAAACGAATGTAGTGAGAAAATTCATATGTTGTAAGCTCAAAGATCATAATGAGAATTGACTAGAAGTGGACGTAGATTCTCATTGAATCGAACCACTATAAAAATCCGTGTCTTTTACTTGCTTTTCTCCATTTATTTTGTGATTGCAGCTCCTTTAATTTCCAACCATAATTGTTGAAGTGTGATCTCATACCCTTGGTGTTGATCCCAATTTTGAGATCAACATTTGGCGCCCATCGTGGGGCCGCGTTCGCATCTCCTTCCTTCACCTTGAAGTTCCAAGTCTACCTCTATCATAGATTACGTAAATCTAAGATCTAGGCCAATCGATGAATTCTCATCGAAATTCAAAGCCTTATCCGAGATCATGGCCGAATTAAAGAAGACCACTAGCAATGTCGTTGAGGAAAACGACAATATTGCTAATCACGAAACTACTCCACTCACCAACCGATTTGAAGGTGGAGAAAATTCAATATCCGGGGCCGGATTGACTAAAGACGAATTAGACGCCGTCGTCGCTAACTTGAGTCAACGAATAGAAGCCTCCAATAAAGCTTTAATCGATGCTAATAAAATTCTCGTGGATGCTAAGAAAATCCCGCTCCTCCTCCGGAAAACCATGCCAACCTTGAAGAGAATGCTAACTTGTCATCCTCCGATCCTCATAATGACAACTTAGAAGGATTTGATGCCAAAGACAACACTAATGTCGAAGACTCAAAAATGAAAGCTAAAAATCACTCCGATCGAAATAACCATCGAGTTGCAAGTCCCATTAAGGGGGCACCTTCCCATAGTGGAAGTAAAAAATCTAGATCATCTAAACGCGATCGCTCGCCACGACGAGCATCCGAAAAAGAGATCGAGGTCCGCTCTCTGGAACAACACAACTCAAAGGAATATATTACGGATGTGGTAAAGCAAATCATGAAAGACAACATGCCGCGCAATGATAGTGAAAGGGAATGAGATTTCTCTCTCGGCAAAAATCCAATCACAAAGAGGATCCGCAAGGCTGAATTTCCCAAGAAGTTCACTCATCCTACCCTGCCTCCGTACAATGGGATTTCTGATCCGAATCACTTCCTATACAAATACGAATGGTATATGAATGGAGCTAAAACAACAGACGAGATCAAATGCCTATGCTTCCCTCTCTATCTAGAAGGAGTCACATTGTTATGGTTCACAAGGCTCCCATCCAAATCCATCAACCAATTTGATGATTTGATTTTGAAATTAAAGGAGCAGTTCATGCTGCAAGCTACAAAGGCGAAGGATGTCATTTCTCTTACGCCAATGAAACAAAAGCCAAGAGAATCTATCAAATCTTTCCTCAAAAGATTTGATGTTGCTGTGTAACACCCCATGTCTATTAATGTCACTCACAAAGGGAATGCACCAATGTCCATGGAGCGTTATTGTTGTATAGAACAGATAAATTACAAGAATAAATAAATAAAACAACACAGCGGAATATAAAACTTATTTCATAGCATCGTAACTCAAAACAAGCTTACATAAGTAGTTTCCAAAACCATTACAACAGGATCAATAGTCTTTTCCAAAAACTTCAAAGTACATAAAGAAGCATACTTAAATAACGTAAATGCATAAATCCCCACTGAGCATAAGCAAAGCCATAAAGATGAGAGAGTCCAAAGCGATACATCTACTCTTTTCAAGTAACTGAAAGAAATTGGCACTAAGCTGTAGTATTCCCTCCTTGCAAACCTGAGGGGGGGAATGGAAAGAAAAGAGGTGGAAACAAACGGGTCAGACATAAAGTCTGGCAAGTCCAACAATTTTAACAAATAATAGGTAAGGTAAATGATCAAGACATAAATATGCATCATGATATGGTTGTAACTTAGATAAGGTAGATAAAAAGGATGGACAAGATGATTTCGTTCCTAAGTACTAAGACAATCCTACACCTTGGCTAAGCGAACAACCCTCCAAGTACTTACCCTGAAGACCGAAGTCAACATCAGACTAGCACCCAAAGGACTATCCAACTCAACCAACATGTATTTCGTTGCACCGTAATTTTGCTAAGTTACACCACATTACTTAATTACACCGCACATCTACTAGTCTCTTTTTACTAGAGGTTGATCCCTTCCCACTAACTGTACTCACATGACAACTTTGGTAGTTACTTGTACCTAGCTGCTATCGTAGGTGCCAGCTTGCTCCTACCATCGCTAAGGCACCCTTAATCTACCCATTCGATCGGCTCCCTAAACCCCGTTGGCACCCGTGCTGGCCCCATAGTGGTGTGTATCACTCCCCAAAGTGGCTACCCTGATACCAACATGAAATGCACGACCATACCTACACGATGCAACAACGTCTTGCCTACCAGCCTGGATCCATGCAAGCACATGAACCCGTTGGACTTGCATTGCCACCGCTATTCACGTTTTGACCTCTTATATTCAAGCCCGGCAAGCGTGCCCCAACCCCGGCCTAGTACCGGGCCCAATTAGATACTCAAACAGGTTACTGGTTGAAACGGGTCCCCATCCGGCACAAGCCTCCCACCTATGATTGGTCCCCACTAGGTTTTTCTCCCACTTAACCATTTTAATTTAAATGTCCATGTCTTACACATGCTACGGTTAAGTCCATACTTACATGTCATAATTTACATGTCCTATCTTGTTCCGGTTAAGTCCATATTTACATGTCATAATTTACATGTCACCCCACTTAACCCTCTAACCATACCCATGTCTTATTATGGTTAGTATTCTTTAATTCATTCCTTATGACGAATGGTGCATGGCCTTTCACATTAGACCGAACACTTTGTGGCCGCTGGATTTGCCGGGCGGTTCTGGGCAGTCTTACGCCACAAACCGGGTCTAACCTCGTGTCATTAACCGTTACGCCTACAATTCATGCCTTTGACCTCTCATATTAGACGTCCAATTATGACTGCTGGATTTGCCGGGCGGTTGCGGGCGTTCTTACATCACAATTGCACCGAACCTCATGTCAAACGTTCATTAACATCGTATTTCACCCATACACAATTTTCATGTCATATATATCCAATTAAACATATATTCATGTCTGTAATATTGCCTATTCCAAATTGTCACTAATTACACATTAATTAGCCTCAATTACAAATTTACAATTTTAGGCAATTTCGTCAATTCCATGCATTTCATACCCAAATATGCCAATTTCACATGTTATCCAATTATCCAAATCCAATTTTTCAAATTTCCCATATTCCCAATATTCCACATCGTTCCCACGTATTCGCATTCGCGCGTATTTTTAATATAGGCTCGAAGGTAGCCAAGATCCACAAATAAAAGGAATAGGGGTAAGAAGAGAGTATCAATTCATAGAAAATTGGAATAAAACATCATCATGAAACAAAGAGGCATATAGACTGGCATAGAGGCATAATAAAAGATTCAACATGAATGAACTGATAAAAGCTATGAACTTTACGTGGAAACATAGGCATATGATGACATGAATCAAAAAGTTGAAGACTTGGTGAGATTTTCGTTACAAATATATATATATATATATATATATATATGAATCCTTTTTACAACTTTTTTCATGTTACTTTAATCCCATTAGATTTGTGAAAATAATTGTACTCACCTTTCGTGGCTTAAGAAAAGGATTAATGAATTGAAATTGGTGTAGAAACGTTGAATTGACGTTGATTAATCTTCTTTAATTGTTGTTGAAGCTCTAAACTTTGATTTGAATTGTGTATGAACACTTGATATTTAATTTAGAGGTGGCGGCTAGGGTTTAAGAGAGAGCTTGACAGCATAATGGTGTCATAGATAATATTTTATGAATTAGGGTTAGGTCTTAAGGTGTATATATAGATGTCTAGGATCGATTATAGCTCTTAGATTAACCCAGAAATCATCAGGACCATTCAGATGCAACATCAGCCCTCAGCGCGAATCGGGCCACTGGTTGACAGTCTAACACCCTGGATCGACCCCTAGTTGACCCAGCGGGGCTCGTGTCGACTCCAAAAATGGTGCGGTTCGGCTATTCCCCCTCCCGATTTGCTGTTTTGAACTTTTTTGAATATTTATTTATTTAATTTTTATATATATCTATATATATTTCTCTCATATGCATACAAACTTCAAGGCTTAATAACATCTTCATAAGGTATCCATTTCGTGCAAACCAAATGTCTATCTTGACCCAAAACTTTGAGATGAACATAATAGCGCAACCCATTTCACTTAATTCTTCTTCTGAAAATTATGTATACTTTAATTTGTGAATTTTAATGTTATAAAATTACGGGGTGTTACATGTTGTATTCGAAGTAGGAAATCCCGAGCCTCATATGATCTTAATGTCTCTAATCGGCGCTATAAATGAGAATAGCAAATTTGGCAAATGGATCAAAATGAAAGAGCCAAGCACGCTTGACAAATTCTATAAAAAGGCCGAGGAATACATGAGATTGGATAATAAGGCTGCACCTCTTCAGAGTACTAATCCAAACCAACTTCCTGAAGCTTCTAAAAATGCTACTGCTCAGTATAATCAGAATAACACTCAAGGGCAGAAGCGCACCAATGATGGGAATGACAACAAAGCTAATAAGAAGTCTCGCCTTTTCAACTCATTTGAATTAACGCCTTAAAATGACACTCCAGAAAATATCTATCTTGCAACAAAGAATTCTGAAGAGTATGCGTAGCCAAATCCAATAAGGATAAGTGACAAAGCAGCAAATTCTGGAAAGTTATGCAGATTTCACAATCAGCCTGGTCATAATACTAATGAGTGTCGATACCTAAAGAACCTCATTGAAGAGTTGATCAGGAAAAACAGACTACAACAGTATGTAAATAATCTGCAAGCCATGAATCCTTCTACAGCTCCCCAAGGTCAAGGGGCATCAAATGATCAGTCTGGCCCAAGCAACGTAGCTTCTGCTCAAATCATGCCAAGTCTGATTATCAATTGATAACCACTAATGGAGCTCCAATTCCAATGGCTCAAAATAAGCGATCAACATCACTACCACTTTACTTCATGCTCTATTTCCTGGTTTAGTTCATGTTTTACTTCGCATTTTACTTTCTGTTATATTTAAAACTTCTTGTAAACAGTCTGTAATAATCTGCAAGTGATGCACTAAACATTAGCTGTGTGAATAAGAGCATATCTATATGACTGAATTTCTTGCTTGCAAAATTAAATGTCAAATCAAAACTTTTTTAAAAAGTTGATTTCATATTGCAGGTCATTTGTCGAGCGCTTGTTCTTGTGAAATCTGACGAAGCATAGCGACCCCAGCAATGCTCGTTCAAGTGTCAAATGCTTTAAATATTAACATGTACAAATTCAAAGATAGAAAGAGCAAAGCCTTAAAAAGTGAATGGGAACGTCGCAAAGATCCAAACAACGAACAAGCACCGCGGAAAACAAACACGAGGGATGTAGCTTTTATCAAAGGGACACTTCCCTAAGTGGGAAGTTCACAGTACTAGTTTTTAAATAGAAATATCCTGCCAAGTCAAAAAATCCGACAAAGAAACTGATAGCTATCCCTCGAAACGATATAACAGCTGCTCAAACCATTTACGTAACATCTGGAGTACCCAAATGTAAAAAAATGAAAACTGCTTGCGTAGCATCCGGAATACCCAGATGTGAAGAACAAAAAATCCATTTGCGTAGCATCTGGAATCCCCATATGTAATGAATGAAAAATCCATTTGCGTAGCATCTGGAATCCCCAGATGTGAAGAATGAAAAATCCATTTGCGTAGCATCTAGAATCGCCCAGATGTGAAGAATGAGAACCGCTTGTATAGCATCTAAAAAATCAGATGTGAAGGGTGACAAATCCATTTGCGTAGCATATGGAATACCAAGATGTGAATAATTAAAACCGCTTGCGTAGTATCTGGAATCCCCAGATGTGAAGAATGAAAAATCCATTTGCATAGTGTCTGGAATCCTCAGATGTGAAGAATAAAAAATCCATTTGCGTAGCATCTGGAATCCCCAGATGTGAAGAATGAGAACCGCTTGCGTAGCATCTGAAAAATTAAATGTGAAGAGTGACAAATCCATTTGCGTATCATTTTGAATCCCCGGATGTGAAGAATGAGAACCGCTTGCGTAGCATCTGAAAAATCAGATGTGAAGAGCGACAAATCCATTTGCGTAGCATCTGGAATCCCCAGATGTGAAGAATGAGGATCACTTGTGTAGTATCTGAAAAATCAGATGTGAAGAGTGACAAATCCATTTGCGTAGCATCTAGAATACCTCTAGATATGAAGAATGAAAACCACTTGCGTAGCATCTGGAATCCCCAGATGTGAAGAATGAAAAATCCATTTGCGTAGCATCTGGAGTCACCGAATGTGAAGAATGAAAAATCAATTTATGTAGCATCTGAAATACCCGGATGTGAAGAATGAGAACCACTTGTGTAGCATCTAAAAAATCAGATGTGAAGAGTGACAAATTCATTTGTGTAGCATCTGGAATTCCCAGATGTGAAGAATGTGAACCACTTGCGTAGCATTTGAAAAATCAGATGTGAAGAGTGACAAATCCATTTGCGTAGCATCTGGATTCCCAGATGTGAAGAATGAGAACCGCTTGCGTAGCATCTGAAAAATCAAATGCGAAGAGTGACAAATCCATTTTCGTAGCATCTGAAATCCGCAAATATGAAGAATGAAAACAACTTGCGTAGCATCTAAAAAATCAGATGTGAAGAGTGACAAATCCATTTGCATAGCATCTGGAATATCCAGATGTGAATAATGAAAACCGCTTGCGTAGCATCTGGAATCCCCAGATGTGAAGAATGAAAAATCGTTTTGCATAGCATCTGAGTCCCCGGATGTGAAGAATGTAAAATTCATTTGCATAGCATCTGGAATCCCCATATTTGAAGAATGAGAAATGCTTGCATAGCATCTGAAAAATCAGATGTGAAGAGTGACAAATCCATTTGCATAGCATCTGGAATCCCCATATGTGAAGAATGAGAACCGCTTGCGTAGCATCTGAAAAATCAGATGTAAAGAGTGACAAATCCATTTGCATAGCATCTGGAATCACCAGATGTGAAGAATGAGAACCGCTTCCGTAGCATCTGAAAAATCAGATGTGAAGAGTGACAAATCAATTTGCGTAGCATCTGGAATCCACAATGTGAAGAATGAGAACCGCTTGCGTAGCATCTGGAATACCCAGATGTTAAGAATGAAAAATACATTTGCGTAGCATCTGGAATCCCCAGATGTGAAGAATGAAAAATCCATTTGCGTAGCATCTGGAATCCCCGGATGTGAAGAATGAAAAATCCATTTGCATAGCATCTGGAATCCCCGGATGTGAAGAATGAAAAATCCATTTGCGTAGCATCTGGAATCCCCAGATGTGAAGAATGAGAATCGCTTGCGCAACATCTGAAAAATCAGATGTGAACAGTGAAAAATCCATTTGCGTATCATTTGGAATCCCTAGATGTGAAGAATGAGAACCGCTTGCGTAGCGTCTGAAAAATCAGATGTGAAGAGTGACGAATCCATTCTCGTAGCATCTAAAATCTCAGATGTGAAGAATGTCAGGCACCCAACTGATCGTCAGAATCAGGAAGCACCTGATGCGATAACTACAAACGTTGAGGTTCTAACCAAAGTACGTTATGGGGACACTCCTTTTAAAGCCTATAGATGCTTGGATTAATCAGTATAATTGAGTGATGAAAGTCTCCAATGCCGGAATTAACTAAAAAGGATTGTAAATGAAGTTCTTATTTAGCCAATTGGCTAGTTTAGTGTCTGAAAATCTCAGGCACGAAAAGTTAATATTTTAGCCCAAACACGGGTATGAAATCCAAAATACTTCTCTAGAGGAAGATTGATAATGATCTCCTTGACTAGGCGAAATTTTTTCTAGCCTTCTCCAAAGAGAAACAGAAAATAATCGCAGATGCATATTTCTCAAATGAGAAATATCTTATACCATCGCATAATTCATTAAAATGATAGCAGTCAAAATCCACAGTCGGCTCAGTCGATTATTTGATTTTGAGCATCAATGCGAATTCGAATTCAAATATTGTATTTGTACAAACAATATTCAGTGAGTTATAAACCGCTGAGTAGAACAATTTTGTGCAGATACTTTATTCAGTTCAAAAATAAAATTCGCCATAAATCATTTTTAATTGTCAACTAATCCTCTATCGATATGGACAGTCGATAGTGAGTATAAGTCCAAAATCGTGCAATCGCTTGTTTTAATTATAGAACAGGTGGTACAAGCATATAAATTAAAAAAAAATGGTTCGCCATAGCAAGGCCAAAAGCTATATCTGGATATCATTGCAGAATATACCAGCAACGATGTTTATTTGGAAGCCCGCATTTCTTGCAAGCAAAAAATACATGCTTCAATGGGCAAATGTTAATACTGTTAAAACACAGTTCAAAGTGCCGGGTCGGTCCATTCAGAACGGATCGGGTCGGTCGCAAACATCGGATCGGTCCATTTCATCTAGAGTAGATCGAATCAGTCAGTATTAACAGACCGGGTCAGTCCTGCAACTGGCCCACCGGATCAGTCTATTCATAAATATGGATCGACACATTTATATTTGCATGGACTGTGCATTTCATCATTTGGATCGGCTAGTATTATAACAGAAAGTACAAATGTTGAAATTGGTTCATGAATAAATATAGTGTATTGTACATCAATGGGGAAGGCAATGCATGCACAAACTCTCAAAGACTTGAATTGTGCATGTAGAAGCAATGTGGTGGCACTTTATATTTAATACATATAATAAAGGGACACTACTTTGTATTCAAATGAATGAGTAGTGTTAGCTCAGCACTTTAAATATATACAAAAGCTTGAATGGATGGAGCTACTCATCCATTTAAAATGTATGTGCCATGATTTGCACATGCATGCACAGGAAAAGACTTGAATCTTCCCATTTGGATTGGTACCATAGAAATGTATCTAGGTCGGTTCATGAAAGCTTTCACATGGAACAGTAGAAAACTAAATGGCGACAACATCACTATAGGACACGTGGACCGGTCCTATATTATACAAAGAAATGAGTCGGTCCCATGTAAACATCTCAACTGGATAGGTGTATTAAAAGCAACCTGGATCGGTACAGAAGAAAAATGCAGTGGCATATAAGTAATTAAATAAAAATGGTTTGATGCCTGAACATGTATTGAATCGGTCATATAATAAATGGAACGGTACTACCCCGATCCAAACTATGCTCGAGCCAAACTACCCCGATCCAAAGTATACCCCGATCCGAACTAACACCTGATCCTAGTTACTACCCGATCCAAACTTTACACCCATTAATTACAAAACGGCCACTACCTTCGAACCTCTTCTATAAATAGCCCCTTGCTTCACAATTCAAGGGACGGATTTCCTCCACTCCGAAAGGCCGCCAAATCATTTCTTCAACCTCCAAGCTCCATCTCAAGCTTCATTAATGGCTTACATGGATCTAACAACATTTCTCCAACTTCATGAGAATCAAATCCATTCATATGATCATTAAAGCTACCTCTAATCGGATCAAAGCTCATCGGATCTTGCACAAACTACATGATAAATCATTCTAACACCATTCAAACGATCCCTAATCTTCTCTATTCCTCTCGAAAGTCTAAATCGAACACAAATTCACAATGAATTCTACGAAGATCATGAAAAAGGATCAAAGCACCTAAGTGATTGAAGATTCATTCTCTTACCATCACAAAGCTAAAGATCTCCTCATTTTCCTCGCCAAATTCAAGTGAAGTTAGTCAGTAAAAAGAGCGGAAAGAGAGGAAAGAGAAAAACGAATGTTATGAGAAAATTCATATGTTGTAAGCTCAAAGAACATAATGAGAATTGATTAGAAGTAGACGTAGATTCTCATTGAATCGAACCACTATAAATATCCTGTGTCTTTTACTTGACTTTCTCCATTTATTTTGTGATTGCGGCTCCTTCAATTTCCAACCATAGTTGGTGAAGTGTGATCTAACATCCTTGGTGTTGATCCCAATTTCGAGATCAAAAATACTATAAGTTCAGCTGTACAAGATCATGATCTTATGTATTCAACTGATGATAAAAATTGCCCAAGCTACAAAAAAATGAACTCCTTTTTTTCAAATAAATGGTTAAAGGAACCAAGTCGTCAAGTATAGCGGTTTCAGGATTAGAGGTATTGTACAAGGCAGAAGGGAAATAACAAGCAGTGATGAAAAATAGCAGATACCTTGGGCTGAATACACGTCCTATGCTATCAGTTCATTTACTCCTTTTGACATATCTCCCATGCCCATTCCTAAGCATTTCTTATAGTATGCTCTTCCACATAATCTGAGGTTTAATATCTAATTAGATATAAATAACAATATTACCTTTTTTTCAATTTAAACAACATAATTAGAGCATAATATCTAGTTAGATATAGTTAAGAAAAAACACTATGCAATAGCTACAAATTAAAAATTATATGTTTTAGACATCCTGACCCATATATGATTAATGCTGACCAATTCAAAATCAGACATTTATCCCATAATCATTCTATACAAATATGCATCACCATAGAAAGTAATCAATATTTAGTTTCAGATATTTTCCAAGTCTCTTATCCAAGCCAGCTCCAATCACTTTGTCTTTTCGAGTGCAGCTAAAGTATAGTTAAAGCCGCCAATGCAAAATTTGCATTGGTACAATGGTTATCTGGTAGCCAATTACCTAATTTTATTAAAACTGCCAGGTACAAAAGGTTAGAATAGCCATGACTTGATTGTGAATACTACTATTTTAAATGCAAGATGAAGATTCTTTTGAAAACATAAAATCATCACATGTAAGACTTTTGGTAATATTTTATAAGAACAACCATGGGAGCTTTGCATCTAAATTTTTCAAAAAAACGAAACTTTCATTACTTATAGTGTCATCATGAAGATCACTCAAATATCATTGCTTCCCAACATATTCCTTACCAATGTATCATAAATTGTACAATTTTCATTTGTTTTTTTACTAAGTGAATCAGTTGGAATCTCTTAAGAAAAAACACAACCACAAATTAAACCCAAAATATGATGACTCGCCAAATTTTAGCTTTTATGCACAGAAAGAGAGAACAACCGGTTAAAATATGTTAATTTATGATTTCATCCAACATATTCAGCTAGTAGTACTACATGTTAGAATAAAAAAGGTAGATACAAATGATTCATACCTCACCAAAGTTTCGCATTATACAATGGAAGAACATGACAAATCGGTAATAAAAGAGGGGGAGAGTACAAAAACATAAGCTGCACAATCTTCAGCAACAGGTAGAATCATCTACAACAACTGAGTGCCCTCAAGTTTCCTAGTCTTTATTATCAGTAGACCATGCAATGAAAAAACAAGATTAAAAATTCTCAGCAATGAAAAAAACTTAGAGTCAAAAGTAGCATATCTAACTCATTCTTTGAAAGGAAAGCAGTGAAACCTTCATAAGTCACAACATATCAAGTTTTTGAACAAAAACCTGCTTAAGTGCCTCTTTGATATGGTATACTTTGTAATGATCGCTTCTCTTTTCCTTCAGATTGCCACACCATTTATGCGGTTACATAGTCATATTTGAGAAAGGAACTGATTGTTCATGTTATTTTTATTCCTTCTCAAATATTAATAAAGCTCGGGTTTTTTTTATTCAATTCGTGCTCAAATTATGATTAGGTTTTGCATCCCATTTATTTGTACACAAGTTTTTGTCCATGCTCAATTAACACTCAGTGTAGAGTCAATTTCAATGCATATATCAATTGCATGGAAAATAAAACGTGATGAAAACCGAAATGCAAGCATGAAAAACCAAAGTAATATGAAATTTATCAGTACGTAGAGGACAGTGAGTCATACTACATTGATGATTGGAGCAACTGCGGACGCCATGCTCTTTATTGGAATGCATTTTAATATGTAAACATTGTTTTGAGAAAGTTTGTAATGTTTCAGTTTGTTGGGTACTGATAATGTTACGTCATGGCACTGTAGGTGCATGTGCACCCTATATAAACACTTGCAAATACCCTATGAAAGTTGGATTGGATGTATCAATTTCTGTTGTGAAATAAATCATAATTTGAATCATGGTATCAGAGCCACTTCACCAAACGATTTTCAAACAAATCCAGATCTGAAATTCCAGATCTACTCAAATCAAATTCATCTTTCTCTTCTCTTCTCAATTCGAATTATGGCAAATGATAGCAAGTCACATTCGAGATCTGGTTAAATGAGCAATAGAAACCCTTCTCTCACTCAAGCTTCAAAATCTCTCGAAGAAGCACTAAAGTTAATCACCAATCCCCAAAACTCATCTAATCACCGTAACCCTAGATGAAGATAATTTTCTGTTATGGAAGTTTCAAATCGAGATAGCGATCCGCGGTTATGGATTGCAGAAGTTTATTGATGATGCTACTTCAATACCACCTCAGTTCATCACAGGAGAAGATGGGCAACTGAAGGCCAATGTTGAATCTCAGGTATATCATCGGTAAGACAATTTATTATGCTCATGGCTTTTGTCATCAATTAGCACCAATCTATTTTCACAAGTCATTGGCTGCAAGATATCCCTTGAGGTTTGGAACTCTACACACTAGAATTTTAGTTCACAGGCTACAACAAGAATTATGAGCTATAAGAGGCAGTTACAGAATGTCAAGAAAGACAACATGAATGTAAGAGAATATCTGTGTAAGATTAAAAACTTGTGTGACTTGCTGGAATCCTCAGGCCATAAAGTAAGTGAGACAGAACATGTGCTTAGTATCTTGAATGGACTAGGAGATGAATTTGAAGCTGTTGTGGCAGTGATAACGTCAAAGGAAACAACGACACCAGTATAGTATGTCAGCTCAGTGTTGCTGAGCCATGAAGGAAGATTGGAGCAAAGGAATAGCACAACTCAGGAGTTCTCCATCAACTATGCCATGAATTCAAAAATTCAGCAACATAATACTAGATCTGAATTAGCAAACAACAACCATGAAAATCAGATGGCAAGAGGAAATTCTATGTATGGAAGAAGAGAAGCTTATGGCAGAGGAAGAGGAAGATTTAATGGTAGTCGACCAAAGTGTCAGTTCTGTGAGAAGCTAGGTCACACAGCAGTAAGATGCTACTTCAGGTTCGACTCTAGCTACACTAGCAATTAACAGATCTCTCCAAGTTAGAATGTGCCAATATCTTACCCCTACAATGTCAATCTGAGTCAAGTACAAGGAAATGAAGTTCACAACTCAAGAAGCCAGAGACCACAGACTGGACAACAAGAACCTCTAACCAAGGATACATACACTATGGATGAAGCCTGGTTCCCTGATTCTGGCGCGACTCACCACGTGACCAGTAATCTTCGAAATCTGAATCTAGGGGGAGCTACTTACAAAGGTAAAAACTCAATTCATATGGGTAATGGTACACCACTTGATGTTACGCATGTAGGACATGCACAGTTTGCTTCAGGTAGCAGGAATAAAATGTTATTACTGAGAAATTGGCTGCGAGTACCTCAAATAAAAAAGAATCTGATAAGTGTCTCTCAATTTGCGAATGATAATAACGTTTTCTTTGAGTTTCATCATAACGTATGTTTGTTCAAGGATGAATTGAATGGAGAAACTGTATTACAGGGGAGGCTGCATGATGGAATATACAGGTTTGATCTCAAAGCTGATGAGAATGTTGATAAAAAAAGGGTATGTTACAATATAGTAAATAATGATGTAAAAGATGAATATGATGTGTGGCACAAGAAACTTGGCCATGCGAATGTAACTGTGATGAAAATGATATTGAGTAATGAGAATTTGATGCATTTAAATCACACAACCCCCTACCTGTGTAGCCAATGTCAATTAGGCAAGAATCACAAATTACCATTCACTTTGTCCAAGACCGTATATCATAATCCAATTGAATTAGTTAAATGTGATTTGTAGGGTTTAGTACCTTTAAGCTTAGATTACGGGCTTAAATATTATGTTGCCTTTGTAGATGCACACACACGATATACGTGGATCTATTTTCTAAAACAGAAATTTGAAACGACCGAAGCAGTAAAGCAATTCATCATACAAGTTGGGAGACAACTTGACAGGAAACTGAAAGTATTTCAGACAGATGCAGGCTCTGAGTTCAAGCAGTTGAAGGATTTTTTTTTTTTTTAATGAAAAAGGGATAATGCATAGGTACACATGTCCGTACACATCTCAGCAGAACGACATGGTTGAGAGGAAGCACCGACACATAGTAGAGACAGGATTATCTCTATTAGCACAAGGTTCGCTGCCGTTAAAATTCTGGCCTGGAGCATTCTCCACTGCTGTGTACTTGATCAACTATCTTCCCACAAAAGTTCTGGAAGATATGAGCCCTCATAAACACTTGTATGGCATAAAACCTGATTACAGCAAATTGAAGGTATTTGGTTGTCTATGTTTTCTTTATTGAGACCTTACAATGCTCATAAACTAGATTTCAGGTCTTCTCCCTACACCCTTCTCCGCTATGGGACAAGACAAAAAGGATATAAATGTTTGACAAATGAAGGTAAGATTATAATTTCAAGACATGTTACGTTCACTGAAAGGGTGTTTCCCTTTGCTAATGGTGAAATAAAAAGCACAAGTAAGGTCACAAATCCTCAGAGATCTGTGTCATCCATTCCACTATATATAAGCAGTGAAGAACAACTGAGTAGCAGTACAAGCAGGGAAGTAGAAGCACAAGATACTCCGCAGTCACACACAAATAGTACGAGCATTGGTGAAAGCAGTAACTCAGCTCAAATTCAGAATGAAGTGAGCAATGAAGATTCAAATGGTACATGTAGCAGGTTATTATCTGATAGAGTATCAAATCATGTAGAGGAACACATGCAGAATAAACTTTTGACTGGAAGAAATGAAGAAGTAGCTGAACAACATCAAGGACATCCTATGATGACAAGAGAGAAGAGAGGTATCTTTAAACCTAAGGTTTATACAATGCAATGTATAACTGAAGAACCAACAATGTTCGAAAATGCTACGAAAAATAGTAAATGGAGGAAGGCAATGGAAGAAGAGTATAAGGCGCTAATGAATAATGGCACATGGACATTAACATCGTTACCGAAGAATAAAACGATAATAGATTACAAGTGGACACATAAATTGAAGCATAATGCAGATGGAACCTTAGCTATGCACAAGGCTCGTCTTGTAGCAAAAGGATTTACACAACAGCCGAGATTTGACTTTAAAGAAACTTTCTCCCTGGTCATAAAACCCACAACAATTAGAGTAATGCTCACTATTGCTCTACACAATCACTGGCCGATGAAACAGTTGGATGTGCATAATGCGCTCTTAAATGGAGAATTAGAAGAGGAGGTGTACATGGATCAACCCAAAGGGTTTGAGGACAAGAATAATCATCAGTGGGTATGAAAGTTAAACAAAGTGATATACGGATTGAAGCAAGCGCCTAAAAAGAACTTTAGTGAATCTAGGATTTGGTTCAATTAAATCTGACAATTCACTGTTTACCAGAAAATGCAATGATCATACTACATATGTTCTTGTTTACGTGGATGATTTCATCATAACTGGAAATGATAAAAGTGAAATAGATAGCTTGATCAAGTATCTAAATGAGCAGTTTTAACCAAAAGACCTTGGGCCACAAAATTTCTTCTTAGGAATTGATGTTAAGAAAACAGATGATGGAGCAGATTATCTTTGTCAGACTAATTATATTAAAAATGTGTTGAAAAGAGCAGGCATGAACAAAGCCAAATTTTCCCCTACACCAATGACCTCAAACCTGCAACTCTCGAAAAACTCAGGAGACCCTATAGAAAACCCTCATCATTACAGAAGTGTGGTAGGAGCCCTGCAGTACGTTACCATCACCAGACCCGAGATTTCATTGAGCATAAATAAAGTTTGCCAATTCATGCAAGAGCCATCAAGTGAACATTGGAAAGCCATAAAGAAAATCTTACGATATCTAAGAGGGACTTTACTCTACGGTCTGAAGCTATATGCAAGTGAAACACTGAAGAATAGCGCGTTCGCTGATGCAGATTGGGCTAGCGATAGAGATGATAGAAGATCGGTGAGCGGCTATTGTGTGTATCTAGGAAGGAACATGGTTTCTTGATGTTCAAAAAAACAGTTTACGGTATATAGATCAAGTGCCGATGCTGAATATAGGAGTGTAGCAGGGGCTGTTTCAGAAATTGTGTAGCTTAAATCATTGCTTTCAGAAGTGCTTGACAGTGAAACAAGGCCAGCGACAGTATAGTGTGACAATGCAAGTACTGTGATGCTTGCAGCCAATCCGGTGTTGCACTCAAGAACCAAGCATATCGAGTTGGATATCTACTTTGTTAGAGAACAAGTGGCGAGAGGAGATATCTGTATTAATCATATACCAACTCAGTATCAAAAAGCAGACATATTGACCAAGTCTCTTTCATGTGCACGTTTTATGAAGCCGAGGGAAGAGATAAATGTTGGGATGATACAAGGTGGACAAAACTAAGCATTGCCGAAGAAGAAGAGAAGACAATTGAAGGATGTTAAAAGTTATATTGGTGCTTCAAAGTTGTGGACTGATGGAAAAATAATAAGTCCCACATCGGGAAATACTCAACTAAGATACTGGATAAATATTAGGAAGCTATAGTTCACATTAACCAATTGGTTTTGTGAACAAACTATGTAGCTATCCAAACTATGAATTTCCAACAAGTGGTATCAGAGCTCTAGATCCTTGCAATTAAAAAAAAAAGTGCAAAGTAATGGCTTCTCCAAGCAATACTTCAGCAAGTATCAACTCCACCTATAGCAATGTCCAAGTTCCTTTATTTGAAGGAGAAAATTATGATTTTTGGGCAGTAAAAATGGAGACTTTGTTCATCTCCTTGGATGTCTTGGAGTTCATCAAACAAGGATCTGAAGACTCAACAGCTGCGGCAGAACGTACAGCAGCTCAAACTGAAGTATTAAAAAAGAAAAGAATCACAGACGCTGGAGTTCTTGGAATGATTCAAAGAGGAGTGTCAAACACCATATTCCCAAGAATTATTAGAGCAAAAACAACCAAGGAAGCATGGGAAATCTTGCAACAAGAGTTTGAAGGGGATTCAAAGGTGAGAACTGTCAAACTTCAATCTCTAAAGAGAGATTTTGAAAATGAAAAAATGAAAGAAAATGAAAGTTTGAATGAGTATTTTAATAGGTTGTCCGAATTAGTGAATCAAATGAAGTCTCATGGAGATATAATTGACGATCGTAGAATCGTTGATAAAATTTTGATAAGCTTAACTGAAAAATTTGATCCTATGGTGGCTGTTATAGAAGAAACCAAAGATTTGTCAAACATGACTGTTCAAGGCTTGATGGGTTCACTTAGTTCCTACGAGCAAAGATTGTTACGCCGTATGGAAAAGACGGTTGAAAACGCATTTCAGTCCAAACTAACCACTCAATGAAACAATGACAAAACAATAAAACAAAATAATGGCGAGTCTTCTAGAGGTGGCAGATTTGGCAAAGGAAGAGGAAGAAATTCACGCGGAAGAGGTCGAGGCACCTATGGCGGAAGTGGAAGAGATGAAGGAACAAATAAATGGTGTGGAATTTGCCAAAAAAGCTCTCATGAAGAAAAGGACTGCTGGAACAAAGAAAAGCCACAATGTCATAATTGCAAAAGGTTTGGGCACATTCAAAAGGACTGTCGCCTTGGTAAGCCACATAACACAGCATTTGCCGGAGCGGAAGATATGGAAGGGAGCTTGTTCTTTGCTTGTCAAAAGGCAACTGAAGAATATAAGGTACCTGGACAGCGGATGTAGCAATCATATGACAGGAGACAAAAGTGCATTCATTGACATAGATCCTTCATTTGGTTCGAAAGTTAAACTTGGCAATGGAGAGTATGTTGAAGTTGAAGGCAAAGGCAGCATTGGAGTTGCAACAAAGCAAGGAGATAAAGTTATTCATGATACCTTTTATATTCCTAAATTAGATGAGAATTTGTTGAGCATTGAACAACTTTTAGAGCATGATTATTCTCTTCAATTTGAGAATCGAGAATGTAAAATTTTTGATTCAAAAGGAAAAGTTGTTTCTGTAATAAAAATGACACAAAACAGAAGTTTTCCCCTTCATCTCAATTATGAGAAAAATCATAGCTTCATGGCAAAAAAGGAAGACGACACTAGTTTATGGCATAAGAGACTTGGACACTTAAACTACAATAGTCTCACATTGCTTTCACAAAAGAAGATGGTGTACGGGTTGCCAACAATAAAAAAAGAAGAACATGGAGTATGTGAAGGCTGCGTACTTGGCAAACATCATCGGCAACCGTTTCCAAAAGAAGGATCAAGGAGAACCAAAGAAGTGTTGGAATTAGTACACACGGATGTATGCGGTCCTATAAGCACATTATCTCATGCTCAAAACAGGTACTTTATTTTATTCATTGATGATTTGACCCGCATGACATGGGTTTATTTTATGAGACAAAAATCTGAAGTGTTTGCTATATTTAAGAAGTTTAAAGCTTTTGTTGAGAAACAAAGTGGCATGTCCATAAAAGTTTTGAGAAGTGACAGGGGAAAGGAGTATAACTCTAATGATTTTGATAAATTTTGTGAAGAAGAAGGTGTGGAAAGGCAACTAACCATTAGGTATACACCTCAGCAAAACGGTGTATCCGAAAGGAAGAATCAAACAGTGATGGAGATGGCTAAATCAATGTGGTTTGAGAAAGGCATGCCTAAAGAATTTTGGCCCGAGGCTGTAAATACAGCTGTGTATTTGCTGAATAGATGTCCAACAAAAGCTGTATGGAATATGACGCCGTTTGAAGCATGGAGTGGAAGAAAGCCTTCGGTGAATCATCTTAGAGTCTTTGGGAGTATTTGCTATGCTCAAATTCCTAAAGAAAAAAGGACAAAGCTTCAAGAAGCAAGTGAAAGATGCATTTTTATTGGCTATAGTTCTGTGTCAAAGGGCTATAGACTTTACAACTTGAAGACAAAGAAAGTAATCATCACTAGAGATGTTGCATTTGATGAGAAGACATCTTGGAATTGGCAAAAGGAGAAAGTGGAGGATAAAACTGTTCCAGCAGTAATTTTAGAACAAAATCCAACTACACTTGCAAATAACCAATGTGATTCATCTACACCAAGTTCTCCATCTAGCACTTCATCCTCAACAAGCCATTATTCATCATCTCCAAGCTCAACCCCAATAAAAATGAGGAGTTTGGATGATATTTTTGCTAGGTGCAACTATTGCACAATGGAACCAGAAAACTTTGAAGAAGCGATTAAAGAAGATGCTTGGAGGAAGACAATGCAAGAAGAGATGGATGCACTTGAAAGGAACAAAACATGAATGTTGGTTGATAAGCCAAAAGACAAAGAAACCATTGGAGTAAAATGGATCTACAAAGTGAAGCATAATCCAGATGGTTCAGTTCAAAAGAACAAAGCGAGACTTGTTGCAAAGGGCTATTCTCAACAGCCCGGTATTGACGACGAAGAGACATTCGCTCCAGTGGCACGTCTTGACACCATTAGAGCTTTAATATCACTTGCAGCCCAAAAAGGATGGAAGCTATATCAGCTAGATGTAAAATCGGCATTCTTGAATGGAGAATTGAAAGAAGATGTGTACGTGGAGCAGCCTCAAGGATTTGAGATTAAAGGACAAGAAGGAAAAGTTTACAAACTAAAGAAAGCGCTTTATGGGCTAAAACAAGCACCACGAGCATGGTATAGCAATATTGACAACTACTTCATGGAGAAAGGCTTTGAGAAAAGCAAAAATAAGGCTACTTTGTATGTCAAACGGTAAGGTATGGACGGTATTCTAATTATTGCACTTTATGTAGATGATTTAATTTATACCGGAAACAATTTAAAGTTGATTGAAGATTTTAGAAAAGAAATAATGAAAAAAATATGAAATGAATAATTTGGGCTTGCTGCATTTTTTCCTTAGAATAGAAATCTCTCAAGGTGATGATGGAGTTTTTATTTGTCAAAAGAAATATGCTGAGAAAATATTGAGAAAGTTGGGAATGCTTGGGTGTAATCCGGTTGATACACCGCTAGTTGTGAATGAAAAGCTAAAAAAGGAAGATGGGGGAAGGAAGGTTGATGCTAGTTACCACAGAAGCCTAGTTGGTAATTTATTTTACCTTACTAATACAAGACCCGACATCATATTTGCAGCCAGCCTACTTTCTCGTTTCATGAATGATCCTAGTCATATCCATCTAGGTGCAACAAAAAGGGTGCTGAGATATATTCAAGACACTTTGGACTATGGGATCAAATATGAAAATAACGTTGAAACTAATTTAATTGGGTTTTGCGATAATGACTGGGCAGGAAGTATAGATGACATGAAAAGCACTTCTGGATATGTGTTTTCTCTTGGATCAGGAGCATTTTCTTGTTGTTCGAAGAAGCAACAAACAGTTGTTCAGTCTTCTGCAGAAGCTGAATATATTTCAGCTGGCCTAGCTACCCAACAAGCAATATGGTTGAAGAAAATACTAAATGATTTTGGTGAGAAACAAGAAGCTGTGACTATCCATTGTGACAACAAATCAGCCATTGCTATAGCTAAGAATCCAGTCCATCATGGAAGAACAAAGCATATAGCCATTAAACATCATTTCATTCGAGAAGCAATTGAAAATGAAGAGGTACAGCTGAATTTTTGCAAAACAAATAATCAAGTTGCTGATATTTTCACAAAAGCATTAAAGCCTGATAATTTTAAAAGATTGCGAGATCTTCTTGGAGTTCAAAAACCAAGCTTACGGGGGAATGTTGGAAATAATCTTGGCTTTTTAGGAAAACAAATAATTGTATTGTTAAATTAGCAATTGTATTAATGAATTGAATAAAAGGCAAAATCTAGAATTCCTATTTTAGATATTCTAGATAAGGCATTCCTAGAATACTCTAGAGAATGCAGTGCATTATAAAAGCAAGACAATCAAGTTGATGTATGTAGGAAATCAAAATTTGTAATCAAAAGGAAAGCAATGAAAATTTCCTCCCCATTAAAATAATCCTCTCAAAAATTCCTCCTTCTTCTCTTAAAAAATATTCCAACAAGTGGTATCGGAGCCCAGGATTTCAATATTCAAAACAATTGAAAGTAATGAGAATTGCATCACGAATAAAAAAAGAAGGAAGGTGATTAGAAGTGCATCACAAATAAAAAGAAAAAGAAAAAGGAAGGTGATGAGAAGTGCATCACAAATCGAAGAGAATTGCTTCGGTTATTATCTCAACAAATTTGAATCAAGGGGGTGTGTTAAAAGTTATATTGGTGCTTCAAAGTTGTGGACTGATGGAAAAATAATAAGTCCCACATCGGGAAATACTCAACTAAGATATTGGATAAATATTAGAAAGCTATAGTTCACATTAACTAATTGGTTTTGTGAACAAACTATGTAGCTATCCAAACTATATATTTTCAACAAAGGAAGAGAGATCTGTTTGAGGGAGAGTATTGGAATGCAGTTTAACATGCAAGCATTGTTTTGAGAAAGTTTGTAATGCTTCAGTTTGTTGGGTACTGATATTGTTACGTCATGGCACTGTAGGTGCACGTGCATCCTATATAAACACTTGCAAATACCCTCTGAAAGTTGGATTGGCTGTATTACTTTCTGTTGTAAAATAAATCATAATTTGAATCACTCGTACACTTGAGAACACAAACAAAGGAAAAGAACGTCATGTTGCATGACATACACAGCGAAAAGAACATAACTGTACAAAAAAGGAAAGGAAGGGAACTTTAATTTTTGTGTTGCAACCTTAGATAACAAACAAACTAATATCCACATATGTGCACTGTCATTATAAGGATAAAATGTACATTACAACATGTAAAGCTGGAACGTAGGCAAGCCACTGGACCACAGATCCCAATAGGTATGTATCATTTTTTATATAAAAAATACTCAGGTAATAGATATAAAAAGTTATATGCACTTGAATACAACTGGCTGGTAGGAACAAACACAAATATTTAATATGTGAGTATATACGCTACACATCCAAATCAATTATGATTTCATCAATAATTGGTCATAAAGATTTTCAAAGCAAACAATACATTTTACAAATGGAAATGGATAATCAATCAGAAAATTGACTTTGAACTCATGTGGATGTTCAATCCAAATAAATTTCGCATGTAAAAATCTTTCAAAAATATAAATGATGTTTGTCCAGATATATATATGTTTCAATAGTATCAACTTTGAGGTAAGTTGAATTAAAGTCAAGAAAGGTTAAATTAGTCGAAGGATGTTATTTTCCAAATAGTCAGTCAATCATTTACATTACACAATATAAATATTAGTTGTACATAAAAAAGTAGTATTACATTTAGAATGAAAATCGGTTTCCAATTATAGTGTTAGCCACGTAAATCCAAAATCTAAGTACGAAGGGCTCAACATGAGAAGTGAAGTTAAATAAGTGAGGTTTGATATAAGGCAATCTTAATACCCAACAGATTTTCAGTTTGTACAGTAACATAAATTGTAGACAGTATAAGTAACCAAGAGGCAGTAAATTTTTATTGGTACTTCAGAGTTCACATTACCTGAAACAGCTTTCGTACAAAACTGTAAACAAATTGAAATGAAAATTAAGTCAAGGATGGATGTCATTAATACAGTAATTATTCCGCAGCTATCCTAGCATTGGTTAGATTATCATGGCTAAGGGACGAGAAACCTAATGTTTCCTCGTAAAATTCAAGCAATAGTATTTTAATATAGATAAAAATTAAAGTATTACTTACCTGAAGTGAAATCAGAAATTAGGAGGCCTTCAATCAATTGATGCTTCGGTCAATGGTTCAGGAAGACGAATGATAGAAATTTCTTGTAGTTATGGGTATGTCATGGAGTAGCCTTGGACGATGTTTAGAAGGTAGAAGCCTTTGGGGGCAACTACGCTGTCATTGGTTCGATCTGAGGAAGAAAGGCAACGGTCAAGGTGGTGGCAGAGGAAGGGAGACAGTCAAGGTGGTGATGGAAGAGAAAGGATTTTTTGAAGCAATAGGAGAATGAACGCATGATAACCGCTACAGGAAAATGTGTGGGTTTTTTTTCTAAAAAACATAAAAATAGCGTTAAGGCCCACGGCCCAAAAGACTATTAGGTACAACAACCAAATAGAACCCGAATAAAACATTACAAACCAAAGAAAACCCTAATCAGCTATACATTTGATCTCTACAAGAACATTAAAAATGGCGAGCTCTCGAGAGATTAAATCTCTGTTATACTTTATATAGCTTCAAGGCTGCTTCCAAATGAAACAAGCTTTGTTCTCCTTTCATCTCAGAGGAGAATCGAGTTTGCTTTTGACTATATTATCCGTCAAATAGATTCTTTGACAATCGATCTTAGCAGTGATGCTTAGAATCGAACCCAACGAGGTTTCATTGCTTTTTCTGGGTCTTTTGAAGTCTCTGTAATCATCTGACTTCCCTCCACTGCTACTTTCACCTTCACTCCAGCTAGTTAAGTGATAGATCTGATTATTGATCATGCTTTTATAGTGATGCTCCCCGATGTTTTGTAAAAAGCTAAACTTTTCTTCAAATTTTCTTTTCTTCACGTATTTATTGAACTCTGGATCACTTTTAGAAGCATTTCTTTCTGTATCAGTTAAAAACCGTTGATTACTATTTGTTTTATACTCAAAATAAGGATGACTTGAATCAGTAATTTGTTTACTTCCCGTACAGAAAAGATTTCTGTTTTCAGAATTGAAACATGCTCCATGTAGGAAGTCAACGTTGCAATGAATATCATGATAGTACTCTGGATCACTGCTGGGTGGAAGGTGATCTCTACCCCCTGTAACTGGCAAGTACCCCTCATTATTGCTCTTATAAATAAAATTAGGAATTTTCTTACCGAATTTAACATGTTTGCTTCCTTTGTAGTGAAATAAGCTGTTGTCAAGGCTAAGATTCCCTCCTCCAGGAAGGAAGTCAGAATGTCTGAACTGATCACTATTGCCAAATGATTTGGCAGCTGAATTGGGTTGAAAGTTTGAAGGCTTATTTGAGATCAACTTCCAAAATTAATTAATAAATCTTCAACTTTCTTCTCATAATCTGCATCTTTACTAAAAATGACTTGATTATAGATGCTTTCATCTCTATGTCTGCTAGCTTTTTTCGTGATAATTTGACAGTCATTTAAGATGCTTCTCCAAAGTTGGGAACAAATATTTTCCTTGTTTGAATGTATTCTTTGATTCCTTTCTTTCCATATATATTAAACAACAGCAGTTAGCATAACACAGGCTTTATTAAAAATGAGGGACTTGGGCTTGAAATACTTCAGGATGTTGTCAATACCGTCCCGTATATTTAAAGCAGAATATAATGATTGAATCCCAAAGTACATTTGGCATTATACCAAATGTACTGGGAATATGTGCAATCAAAAAATAAATGATTGGAGCTTTCAATCTCTTTTTTGCATAATAAGCAAGTATTTTCATTGTCTTTACTCCATTTGCAACATTTTTCCTTGGTTGACAGTTTATTAAGAAGAGCAAAAAAAGCACAATGAGCCATTTTAGCGCTGTTAGCTTTACATCATATTACCTTATGCCAGACTACCTCTACCACAACCCCCTTAAGAAATTCCCATATTTTTTTTAAAAGAAAATTTCACCTTTGAACAAAGCTTCCAACACCAAATGTCTTTAAAACTTTTTTGTTCAATATGTATACTATTGATTGTTGTTTTAAAAATACAAACAGTAGAACAATTTTAAAAGCTCCAACAATTATTATAAATAATATTTTGCACATTATCATTGACACCTCCTTATAGATATAAATTATTCCACCCAAGGAGATTAATCAATGAATTTCCACAAATACATGGATCAGACTACAAACTTGTTTGACTGCCATCCTTTGTATTTCTATCAATAAGATTTCTCCCCTTATCTCTACAGTCTAATATATTTTTCTAAACATATGAATGTTGACTTTCCTTTCTAGCAATCCAAAAGTTTTTTCCCTTTAGATATTTGGCTTTCATTCATTTGGCCCAAAGTGATTTACCATCCAAAAATTTTCAAAAAGGTTTAAACTTACAAACCTCAAAAAGATCTCTAATGTTTCTAAGCCCAAGACCCCCAAATTTCTTTAGTTTACATACTTTATCCCATGCAATTTTGTGTTGCTTATCTTTCCAGATAAAATTTCCACACATTTTTTCAATTTTTTGAATAGCATTCACTGGTATGTTATCTGATTGAATCCAGTATATTATAACTATTGTTATGACTGTATGTGTGAGCTCCAGTCTACCAGCTAGTGACAATAATTCGCTAAGCCAACCTCTTACTTGCTATGAATTATATCAAATTTCCTAAAACAATCTCTTTCCTTAATCTAATTTATACTTAACGGAAGGCCAAGATATTTGACGGGTAATTTTCCTTGTCTAAAATTAAGGGGTTAAGAATTACTTCCTTGTGTATAGCCTCCTTACTGAAATATATCTTGCTCTTATTTGAAATAACAGAAAGGCCATCATATTTTTTCACATTTCCAAAATACTTTTAATAGCAACAACACTATTCCTGTCTACTTTCAAAAATAAAAGCATATCATCAGAATATAATAAATGAGTAATATGTGGCTTATTTCTGTTAATAGGCTTAATGTTTCCCTTTATTAATTCAATTTCCATTAGAATTGAGAAGTATTCTGTAACAATAGAGAATAGGTAAGGAGACAAGTGGTCACCTTGCTTAATTCCTCTATTGCTATGAATAAAACCTTTTGGGGAACCATTAATCATTACAGAACAAGTTACACTGCTGATGCATTCTTTAATTAAAGCACATAAATTCTCATTAAAACCCATTTTTTTCATAATTTATATGATAGAATTTCTCTTAATTTTATCAAATGCTTTATGCAAATCAATTTTTATACACATGAGGTTTTTATTTTTCATATTGAAATCTCTAATTAACTCATGTGCTTATAAGGTATTTTCAGAAATTAACCTCCTAGAAATAAAAACACTCTGATTTTCAGATATGATAAATTTAAGAAAATATTTTAATTTATTGTAAAGTAGAGAAGAAACAATTTTATAAATAAAATTGCAACATGCAATTGGCTTATAATCTTCTAACCCTAAAGGTGTTTTATCATTAGGAACCAAAGTTAAAATTGTGTGATTAGTGTTTTTTAACAGTTCCCTAGAATTGAAAAATTCTGAAATACAATCACATGAAGAATATTGCATCTCAGCCCAATGCGTTTTGTAAAATTTAGCACCAAACCCGGCAAGGCTAGGACTCTTATCAATTTTAGCTTTAAAATGATATTTTTAACATCTTCAATTCTGATAGGGGAGAAAAGAATATCAAAACAATTATTGTTGACAGTATATTTAAATTCAATATTGGGAAAAAAAATTAAGACTGATTAGAAGTGTTATATAACGTGCAAAAATAATTAATAGCCTCTTTCTCAATAAGAGAGGCCTCATTAATTATTTTACCATTATAGTTAATAATTTTCCCAATATCATTTCTAATTCTTTTATTAGACATTCTAGTGTAAAAAAAACTTGCTAGCTTCATCTCCTGTAGTCAAGCAGTCAATCTTAGCCTTCTGTCCAAGATTAATTGAATTAACATGAAGAGCATTAACTAGGTTAGCTTATGCATTAAAAAAAGAGTCAGCCTTGCTCTTGTCAGAGAAGTTTTCAACCAAATCATATTGGAGTATTTCACACTCTTATCTGATTGCTTTGATATCATTTTTTCTCCTAGAGTTATTCCTGTTTTTAAGATTATTTTTAACAATCTGCGAAGTTTTATTGAATTTATATTGAGTAGTGCCATATAGGTTATTTTTAAAATTGTTTATAACAACCTCGTTATGTTGTCCTCATACACCAATCCATTAACAAACCTAAAAAGGGAGTGAGGTACACCACTTTTATTAATGTAGAAAGACATTTGGATGGGTGTATGATCACTAGTATTTTTGGGTAATGTACTACACTTCACATTAGAAAAGAGTTCAACAAAATCTTGGTAAAGTAGACCCTATCAATCTTACAGTGGATGTTTCTAAATTCACCTGATTTCCAGATGAATTTATTGCTAAGTATAGGTGGTTCAATTAACCCAGATTTATAAAAATTTGGCTGTCCTTTCCATTTTTTGAAATGGAACAGTGAAACCACCTTTCTTTTCATGACTGTGAAAAATAGTACTAAAGTCCCCAGTTTAAACCCAAGGATTGTTCATAGAGTGACTAAACTGCTCAATACAATTCCAAAGCCTTATTCTATCATTTTCAAAATTGGAGGCATAAATAAAGATAATCTTTAATATCAAACCACCTTTATTTTTAAAAATGCAGTGAATGCACTGCAAATCAATAAAAAATTAACAAGAGGCCATATGTTAGGATTACGTAAAACCATAATTCTACCATTGCCTCCTATTATATTATTGTTGACGATATTCGAATTTGAAAGCCTTTTAGTTTGCAGATTAGATAATTTTTGATCATTTAACTTGTGTTCAAGCAAACCAATAATACTTGGTTTGTATTGGTTCAAAAAATTTGAAAGGTCATGCTACCTTTCAGGGGAATTTAGCCCCCTTATATTTCAAGCTATAATATCATATAAAAAATAATAAAAATTATAAAAATATAGGATACAATCGAAGGATACAGTGCAACTACAGTGGATCACTATGTTTGCTGCTGTCTGCTTTAGTTCCAACTGCTTGCCACTTTTTTTGAAAATTGTGTTGTCAGTGGTTTTAAGCTATTTTTTCCATTTGGTATTTTTTCTATATACTTTTTCCTGAAATCATGATCCTTGACATCTTCAGTTTCTTCTGTAGAACATATATTTGTTAAACTTTTGGTCCTCTTCTTTTTTCTTTTAATCTGAATTGCAGATTGTAATGTTGAAACAAATTTTTTTACTACACTATGAATATTTTCATCACTGACAGCAAAATGCTTAGAAGGAGCAAAACCATTAGCTAAAAGAGATGTATTAGTGAAAATGGGATTTGTAGAAAGAAGTGCAGCACAATTATCAAGCCCAATATCAAATTTAAAATTATTATTAATATCTGAATTTGTAATATAACTTGAGTTCTTCGATGGGGGGGAGGACTCAGTGACCTGCATATTTGGGACCCCATCTGTTTTTTCCTAAATATTACTGCTAGGTACAATATTCTCTTTCAACACCGAGGGAATTTCCTTTTGGGTTTCCTTAGTTTTTCTCTGGGAATACTGGATATCGAGTTATCAAGAACAATTTCTGGTTCTTGATAATTCTGCACATTACCATTCATATGACACCATATATCCGTTGACGTCACTCTTTAACAGAATGCATTAAGTTTCATAAAGCATTATAGGTAAACATAAATAGAAACATCACAAGACATATATAAAATAGTAGTGGAATTTAAAACTTTATTTTTCAAATAGAAAACATCGTGGTCCAAAATCCAGTTACAATATAAGTCTGAAAAACAAAAACCCATTACATCAAATTAAAATATCTGCCTTGTACTAAAATCATCAGAGTACAGTATTATAAAATCATAGTCCCCAAAAAGAGCCATATCAGAGTGGACAGCTAATCAAAGCGGTACATCTATGCAGCTCTAAGAAGAAACAGAAGGGAGAATCCTAATCAAGCCTGAGTATTCCCGTCCAGAGAACTTGGGGGAGGGAGAGGAAGAGAGAGAAAAAGGAAACAAAACGGGTCAGATCTAAAGTCTGGCGAGTCCGGTTACTTTCAGAATATAAATAAGTAAAAACATCATGACAGGCATATAAACTGGATGAGAGAGATAATGGTATAATAAGGCAAGTATAACAGAAAGTGCAGGATAAGAAGAATAAACAGAGTAAAATAGATTACGCTTCCCACATACTTTTCTCTGTATCAATACTTATATAACAGAATTAGAATGATCCCAACAAAAACATATTTATAGACTTAGGTGTACTTCTAGTGACGGTTTTTACCCCCAACGATAATAACGGGTAGGCCAACAGAAATGACAGGTGTTACACCCAAACGATATTAATGGGCTCCTAAACAAGCAGGACTAGATGTAACCTAATTACTACCCTAATCAATCGGATCCCTATCTTATAGATACCATGTGTTGGCTCCACAGTAGGATGTACCTACCACTTCCTAAAGTGGCAACTCCTTTTTCGGTAGGCATAGCCATACTGGTGCTATAACATCTTATTTTCCTGAGAAAGCAGATCCATGCACGGACATGACTCCATTGAAGCGCGCCATCAGACACCACCACCCAGATGAACCTCTTATAATCATCTCAGTAAGCGTGCCCTGACCCCTACCTAGTTTGGGGTCTCCTTTTGGATACCAATATGGGTTAACGACTGATACGGGTCCCCTACAATAGATGATACAAGCCACACCTTAGGCTTGCATCCCCACTACTAGGATTTTGATAGGTTATGCCTAATAGATTAACAAGCCTGCATAACCCTACCATATAAAACAGGTTAAGTTTATCTAGTTTGCATAACCCCCCATAGATTTAAACAGATTTACTTAACCCCCCATTGATTCAAGCAAGTTTACTTAACCCTTAAAAAATTTGATAGGTTCATATAATCCCCCATAGATTTAAATAGATTAAGTATTACAGGTCAATAGATTATTACCGTTTCCCATTCATGTATCTTAATGCACCAGACCTCTCATATTAAGTCGACCACTTGTGGATGCTGGATATGCCGAGCAGTTCCGGGAAGGCTTCTACCACAAGCTGGACTTAACCTGATGTCTTAGCACCATTACGTGTACATCTACACACTGGACCCCTCACGTTAAATTAACCACTTGTGGAGGCTGGATTTGCCGGGAGGTTCTGGGCAGACTTATAACATAAGTGTAATCTAACCTCGTGTCAAAGTGCGGTTACAATTTCTATTTACTATAAATTTAGGCATATTCATTCTTAAAAAAAAAAATCAAGTTCATCATAGGTTATGCCCCGAATCTCAGTCTGATTCACAGTACAAGTTATGCCACAAATTAAAGTTTTAGATCGAGGTATACGTTATGCGTAAATCCCAATCATGTTTTACAATACAAGATATGCCCCAATTTATCATTCCCAATCATTTCCAATTTCGTTCATTTGCATATTTCAACGATAGGCCTAGGCTCGAAGGTAGCCTAGCTATAAAAATAAAAAGGGAAGGAGGGAAAGAAGAGAACACAAATAGGCATAATAACAAAACATGCATATGATGACCGAAATAGGCATACTAACAGAATAGGCAAATGGAGACAGAATTAGGCATAATAACAGAATAGGTATATGATAAGAGAAATGGAATAATAGAGATAGGCATGTTAGCAGTAAACAGTGGATCAGGTGTATAATGTTAGAGATCGTGGAATGGATCATATAGGCAAAGCAAACACTAGAGGGGGGGGGGGGTGAATGGTGTTTGTAGGAATTTAAACAAAACTAAAAACTAGAGAGAACTATGGGATGAATCAAACACCATAACATAATCATAGGCACAAACTCAAACACAAATGAAAAAAGAAGAAGATAAAAGTGCAGAAAAGGAAAGAACACACCGGATTTTATAATGGTTCGGATCACTCCTACGTCCTGTTCCGCACAACGCTGGATTATGCAGAGTTTTATTACTATTTTCAAATAGCCAAATACAACCTCCTTGATTTCACGGCTCTACAAGGTGACAACGATTCCTATCCCCTGATTTCACGGCTCAACAAGGGCACACCGAATTCTATTCCCTGATTTCACAGTTACAAGGATAAACCATTTACTCTTTGACTTACAAACAGGGTCTTTCAACCCAAGCAATTACAAAACAGCCCTATAAATCTTCAATAGCACTTGATTCAGAGAGTAGAGAGTAGAGAGAAGAAGTTTGATCAAATCAGAAGTGAATTCGACAGAGTATACGTATAAAAACCATAAAAATGATTAAGAATAATGGTAGGATGAAAGGAGATGAAGATAGAGAAGAAGAGATGTTAGAAAATTCTGTTTTAACCTCCTTTTATAGAGAATGAAGGGTTGCTACGGTTTTGAAGCGTTTCAAATAGTGAAAAGACACTTCCCTTCAAAATTAGAAAACTAGTTGTTATATGTCGACATACATATTTAACTATGTCCACATACTTATGTATAAATTTCATTTTCAAAGCATTTTTTCAAGAGTTTTGATATAAAATTAATTCTGGAAATTCTTAAGTAAAATTATAATGTTGTAAATCATTATTATATAATTGAAAAATGTATGAAAACATATGTTTAAACTGTATAAATATATATTTATAAAATTATAAGATTTTAAACTATATATAAAATATTAATAAAGTATATATATATGTAAAACCTTAAGTTTGAAAAACAAAAAAGAATAAAAATAGAAACAAGTATAAAAACAAAATAGAATAGAAGGGATTCAGAAAAGAGTTGAAAGAACAGAATTTGAATTTGAACCTGAAGTGCTAATTAGAGTCTTACAAAATCTAGACTCTATAGTTATATTATACTTGAACTCTTGAAATCTTGATTACTCATGAGTCTTGAATCAACTCTGAATTCTGAATGTCTAAAAGCTCTTAAACTGTGCATTCTTCAGTATTAATTCTTATATACAAATCCTGCATATGTGTGTGTGTGTGTGTGTATGTATTCTATATAAAGATGTTAATATATATTTTATAATTAATGATAGTTGAGATAAGGTTATTGTCATCAAAACTCCATTCTCTAACAATCTCCCCCTTTTTGATGATGACAACCTTAGTTTATAAAATATCATACCTGTATATACCTGTTTGACGATGATCCTCTTGTACTCCCCTTGTCTACAAGAATTCTCTAAAACCATGCTTACATTTTATAATTTCTCCCCGTTTGGCATTATCAAAAAGAAAGATTAAAGATACTCCCCCTTTGTTAAACAACTATAGAATCTAAGTATATTCCTAAAAATACTCCCCCATAAATTGAATAATACCTTGAATAGAACATAAAAAACTATCCTTAAAAATACTCACCCTTAATTTATTAACTAATTCTAAGTAGAACATTCCTAATCTATTTAAACTAAAGAGAATAATACTTAATATGATAATTGAACACAAACCAAATCAAGTATCATTATTACATATGTTTGTCTAATATATGTATACAAACCAATCCAAACTAAACCACACCGCATGTCTTAATATTTACAAGTTCCAATCAATATAGTCTAAATCAAACCATACCATATGTTTTTAGAGTAATTAACCAAATCAATCAAATCGTACCAAACAACTAAACGTCTCTTGGAACTTCAACCCAACCATCTTCTCCAAAGATAGGATCCTTCTAAATTACTTCCCAATCTTCTTCTTCTTTGGTTGGTGGAGCCTTTGCGAGATTATTTTCTTCATCTCTGAAATGAGAAGTGTTCGAACATCTTTATTTGACTCAATTCAAGATGACACTGATTTCGAAGAATGATAGAGAGAATGTTTTTGAATGAACTGAGAGTTTCTTCTTGATTTTCACTTATATTATGGATAGGATTTGCCATGGATTTGATGAGAAATAATTAAAGAAGAAGGAGTAATGAAATAATGAAGTTTTCTGGGAGAAAAGGACTTAAATAGGGTCTGGAATTCATTGGATTTTGAGTGGACATGAGTAGTTATTTATTTTTTTTAAAATTATAAAAGGTTTTAAAATTTTTCTGTTATATGTCGACATACATGTTTTGTTATGTCGACATACTATAACATGTTTTTTACAATTTTGAATTTTTGAATTCTTTTGAACTCTTGTAATATTATAATATATTTTATGATTTTTCAGAAACATAAATATGATTTAAACAAGAATAAAACTCCATTCATTACTTAATAGAAAGCAAATACATCCAACTAAACAAGACACACATAAATACGAGATTCAAAAGCAAATACAAGGAAATATATAAAAATAGATTAAACTAGATGGCCTAGTTTTCGGATTATGATGAGGAAGATGAAATTCCATGCTTTCTTCCTATCTTGACCATGAATTTGGTCATTTTGGAAAGCTTCTTATTAACCTTCTTTTGATTTTTAACGATTTTCGCTAGATTTTGAATAATCGTGTCTTTGAGGTTACGATTTGAGGTTGGATACTCGATGCTTTCCATAGAAGTCTCTTCTTCTTCAACTTCCATTGGGTCTTTCACTTGTTGCTATCGAGCTTGTTTGGCCTTATATGTCTCATAAGGTTTGCAAGTGATAGGAATTTGCACGAGATGAAAGTTTGATGCGTCAAACACTTTCCTATGGACAAATTCTTCTCCATGAAGATCAACTCCAAAGTATTTGAAAATGCCAGTGAGATAAACACCATAGTAAAGAGTGTTTTCTCTTGTAGATACATCTATGGGCATAAATTCATTTAGAATCATATCGGCCCAATTGATAAGGTAATTACCCATAATGGCAAATAGAGCCTTTCTGGAATTTAAGAGTTGGATTGTTGTAATTTCCGGAACGAGGATTGATGGTGAGCTGAAGGAGGAGGTTGATGATTCTTGTTTCTGGACGAAAGAAACGATTTTTGAAATCCATTGGAGCACCATCTTCGAAGATATCGTGATAGGTTTCCAAATCAGTTTCATCGATAGTGAAAGTTGAGAAATCCATGCCCTCGCTTCTACAACTTAGAATTTCTCCTAAAAGATCGGCGTCGAGAACAATTTGAGTTCCCTTGACACTACTCCAAATTTGATTTTCATTGCCTTGATAAAATCCGCGGTTGAGATTTGCGTAGAACATCTTCACTAGTTTGGGATAACATACTTCGTCGTTGTCACAAGAGTTAATTAGACTCAAGATTTCATTGTGTTGGAAGAGAGAAACGAGATCATAAGATGGAAAGTCGTTAAAGACGGCGAAAGCACCCGTGTTAACTTTAGCATTTGTTAAATAGTCACCATAGGTTTTAATTGCCTCTTTGTCATTGTAAAGATAACCTTTTATGGTTTTGGTTATCCTCAATTTCTGAGATGAACTTGAGGAAGCCATTGATATGATAGTTTTGAGGAGGATAGGTACGAAGAAAGTTGTTTTGAGTTGTGAATGAGAGGTAGAAAGGAAGGATGCATATATAAAATGAATAGATATGAATTAAATGAATATGAATTGAATAGGCACAACTTTTTAGATTGAAAGGACACCATTTCACACCTTGAGAGTTGGTGAAAAGATTGGAAGGAAGTTTGATAGTATAAACTTTTGAAATTAAAAATTTTAAATTTCAAAACTGCTGTATATGTCGACATGTATATTTCTGTATGTCGACATACAAAGCTTATTTCAAAAAGAAGTTGGATTTTCAAGCTTTAAATTATCGATTTATATTTCAGGTTTAATGATTTCCTGAAATACTTCTAATCGTAATGAACATTCAAATAGTTTAATTTTATTAATTTATTTGTTATTTAATATTATATTATTTTGAATTCCAAAATTCAAATTTCAAATTTGAATTTCAAATTTGAAATTTCAAATAGTTTATTAAATTTAAAATTTAAACCAAAGCAAACAAACAAAGCAACCATTCAATGAAATAAAATTAAAATGTAATTAATGCGTACCCGGGTTTTTGATCCTTTTCTTTACGATTTTCTGAACTCTGAATTGCTGTAAAGCATATATTTGTATTTCCGGTTTCTGTTTCTTCATCACTTGGTGACGAATCTGATCCATCTAATGTTGCTGCATATGCTATCTTTCTTTTTCTTGATGAATTTGAGTTGTCTGGTTGTTGATTAGATTTGTCTGGATATGGACACATCTTCAACACATGCCCTGGTTTGTTGCAGTTAAAGCATCGTCCATCATTTAAATTTGAATTTTCTTTATTATGACTCATCGTTCTATATTTTTGGAATCTTCTAAACTGATTTGTCATGAGTGTTGTTTCTTCATCATCTTCACTACTCGAGTCAAAATCATTTGTTGTGGCCTTTAGTGCAATAGGCTTCTATTCAAGTTATCTATTTTCTTTTCAATTTTGTGATTGAACTTCATATGACATTAGATTCCCAATTAACTCTTCAATCTTCATTTCATTGACATCATTGGCTTCTTATATAGCCAAAGTCTTCTGATCCCATTCCTGAGTTAATGAATTTAATATTTTTTTGACTTGATCTGCTTCAGAATAAGTTTTTCCAAGTGCTGTTAGTGAATGCACTATCTCTTGAAATTTGCAATACATATCTGAAATAGACTCATTCTCATTCATTTTAAATAATTCAAATTAATTGACTAGCATGTCTATCTTAGTCTGTTTAACTTTACTAGTTCCTTCATGAGTAACTTGTAAAGTTCCTCAGATTTCATAAGCAGTTTTACGTACTAATACTCTATTAAACTCAATTCTATCTAATGAACAAAATAGCATATTCATGGCTTTAGAATTGCTTTGTGCAGCAACCTTTTGTTCATTTGTCCATTGTGCAAATGCAGTTGTGGGTTCAACATAATTATTTTGCGTACTATTCCATGTGTCTAATCCTATAGACTGTAAATAAATTTTTATCCTACCTGCCCAATATGAGTAATTACTACCACTAAACAGTGGTGGACTAACAGTGGACTGACCCTCTACAAAAGAACTATTATTGCTACCAATGTTGGTTGCCATTTTACCAAATTTTCAAAAATCAGATTATGAACTTTTTGAAAGACCTTGTTATGATACCAATTGTTAGGGACTGCGGAATGGATTGTTTAGGCAAAGAAAACACTAGAGAGGGGGAGGGTTAAATATTGTTTGTAGGAATTTAAACAAAACTAAAAACTAGAGAGCACTATGGGATGAATCAAACACCACAAATACAATCACAGGCACAAATTCAAATGCAAATGCAAAATAAACAGAGATAGAAGTGCAGAAAAGGAAAGAACACGCCGGATTTTATACTGGTTCAGATCACTCCTACGTCCAGTCCTGCACAATGTTGGATTGTGCAGATTTTTATTACTACATTCAAATAGCCAAATACAATCTCCTTGATTTCATGGCTTAATATGGAGACACTGACACCTATCCCTTGATTTCACGGCTCAACAAGGGCATATTGACTCCTATTCCTTGATTTCACGGCTACAAGGATAAACCGTTTACTCTTTGACTTACAAATAGGGTCTTTCAACCCAAGAAATTACAAAACAGCCCTATAACTCTTCAATAGCACTTGATTCAGAGAGTATAGATTGTAGAGAGATGAAGTTTGATCAAATCAAAAGTAAAATATGTAGAGTATAAGTATAAAAACCATAAAAATGATTAAGAATAATGGTAAGATGAAAGGAAATGAAGATGGAGAAGAAGAGATGTTAGAAAATTCGGTTTTGACCTCTTTTTATAGAGAATGAAGGGCTGCAACGGTTCTGAAGCATTTCAAATAGTGAAAAGACAATTCCCTTCAAAATTAGAAAACTAGCTGTTATATGTCGACATACATATTTTACTATGTCGACATACTTATGTATAAATTTATTTTTCAAAGCATTTTTTAAGATTTTTGATATAAAATTAATTCTGGAAATTCTTGAGTAAAATTCTAATGTTGTAAATCAGTATTATATGATAGAAAAACATATAAAAACATATTTTTAAACTATATAAATATATTTATAAAATTATAAGATTTTAAACAATATATAAAATATAAATAAAGTATATAGATAAAAACTTAAGTTTGAAAAACAAAGAAGAATAAAAATAGAAACAAGTATAAAAACAAAATAGAAAGGATTGAGAATAATATAGAAAAACAAAATTGAAGGGATTGAGAAAAGAGTTGAAAATCAGAATTTGAATTTGAATTTGAACCTGGAGTTCTATTCAGAGTCTTACAAAATCTAGACTCTATAATTATATTATACTTGAGTTCTTGAAATCTTGATTACTCATGAGTCTTGAATCTGCTCTGAATTCTGAATGTCTAAAAGCTCTTAAACTGTATAGACTTCAGTATTAATTCCTATTTACAAATCCTGCATGTGTGTGTGTGTATATATTCTAGATAAAGATGTTAGTATATATTTTATAATTAATGATAGTTGAAATAAGATTGTTGTCATCAAAACTCCATTCCCCAACATATAAGCATTGACTGCTTTGTTTGGTTATGATTTAGGTTATTAACAGGCATAGGTATAGATCCAAACATATAAACATGTCAGGATTACTTATTGAATGTTTATAACTAAAAGAAAAATAAAATCACAGTGACTGGATCTAAAGAACAGAGAAAAGAGTGTTGATCTTGTAGAAGGGATTCTTGTATACGTATAAGTCATTATTGCAGAAGAATAAGCTAATCCAATCTGAGCTAGGATAGCATCTCATTGTCTCCATTGTTTTGGGTGAATAAAATAATAGAATGAGGTACTATTTATAGCCTCATGCCAACGAATCAGGTTAAGTAATGCGCCCAGGTTCAGAGAATGGATCTGCCCCAGATCTGGGCAGTGTCAACCCCGAGGTCGACCCTAGGGTCGACACCCCCTTGTGTCGGTCGACCCTAGGGTTAACGCCCATGGGGCATGGGGTTGACCCCTAACGGGTCGATTTCTCGCATCTTCCCGCTCTTCGATTTTTGATTTTCTAGACTGGTTTTGTGTGTGTGTATATATATATTGCTTATATGTATACAAACTTCAAACCTTAATATCTTCTTCATACAATGTCCATTTTACGCAAACTCAGAGTCTATTTTAAACAGAATTCCAAGACGAACGCAATGGCACAATCCGTTTCCCTTAATTCCAAATATTTATTTAAGTATTCTTTAGTTTATCATTTTAATGTTATTAAAAATTACATAGGGTTACATTCTCCCCTACTTAAAGGATTCCGTCCCCAAAATCACCAAGTTAAGAAGAATATATATCCTCACATCCATCATCCATCTACTCATCCACCAATCACAGACATCCATTGTCCTTAAAAGATTTCTAATGCTTATATGAATATATGCAAAGGTGTGTGTATGTGTCCCTACGATAATGCGAAAAATCAGGCGGTCTACTGATTCAGTTGATGTCATTAATGCAATGTATGTCCGTGCTATGAAATCAACATGTATGCAAATTGTCCTAGTATATCATCCATATGATGGTACACCCATTTTCATCCATAAATTTTAAAATGCACACACATCCATATGCAGTATGAGAGTGATTGAGCCGAACTAGTGCCTAGTGTGTGCGTATATGCATCCGCGAGCAACCACTTGCAAACACTTGCATCCACTTGCATCCATAAAACATAACATGTCTCAAACACATGTTTACACCCATTGGTTCCCTGCCTAAAGGTCGAATATTCGATCGCTAAGATATACTTAAATGACAAAAGCAAGTATGAATAAATGCTTTGGAAAAAGAAGTTAAGAACATACCCTTGAAAAGAAAAGGGTATGAAGCGTGAATCTTGTCTTCAGTCTCCCAAGTTGCATCCTCGGGGTCTTCGCCCCATTGAACTTTCATCAACTTGACCTCTCGGTTGCGTAACTTCTTAACCTCTGATCCAAGAATACAGGTAGCAACTCATCTAACTGTCACCTCTCGTTCCACCTCCAGTTCCTTAAGCATAGTCGACTCAACTAACTTTGCTGTATTGTGCAGACATTTCCACAAATGAGAAACGCGGAGAGCATCATGAACACTGTAACACCCCGAATTTCGGTTAATGCTAAAATTCACTAATTGCAGAATAAATAATCTCAGATGTGAGAATCGAGGAAAACGGGCTGCGTCATTGCGTTCGTCTCGGAAAAATACGCGAAATAGAGTCCGAAATTTTGTAAGTCGGAGTCCGTATGGCCCAGTTATGGCCCAATGAAGTTTACAGAAAATTCAAAGTTCAAAACAAATTTAAAATTCAGGTTCAAATTTCGAAATTGGGGCCATTTGGGCGCGGGGGGAAATTCCCGCCTAGCTACCCAAGTCGACAGCCCTGTCGACTGGGCAGTCGACTTGGCTAGAACCAAGTCGACAGCCCTGTCGACTTGGGTGTCGACAGGGGGTGCTGGGCCAGTTTGGCTTGGTGCACCATTTTAATGTTTCGCTGTGTTTTGGGGCTGTTTTCTGGAAGCTTCCGAGATCTGATGGTCCTAATCTAATTTAGGTTAATCTAATGGCCTAAAACACTTGCCTAATCTATAAATAAGACCCTAAGCTAGCCCTAAATGATCATAATCCTATCCTCTAACTAAACTATGCCAAAATTTTCTATGATCATGGCCTCCACTCAAAACCCTAGCCTACATCCTCTTTCTAAACTATTTCTATGAAGGCTTTCATGTTCATACAAGTATTTTTAAGTTGTATGGGTGGTCATTAGCTTGCATTCATCATCAAGTTGCAAGCTTTATTTTCAAGGCTAGAGTTTTTGGGTGATTTTTGGCAAGGGTTTGCTTATTGGAGTTTAGTGGTGAGTTTCTATAGCCTTAATAATCAATTGTTAAATTGATTATGATAGGATATGATAAGATATGGCTATGTTTGTGGATCAATGTGTTTATGCAAGTTTAGTATAGTGTATGTTGTGTGTTTTGCGAGTTTTATGCTATATGTTATGCAAGTATAATGCAATGTTTTATGATGCTCATTATGAAAAACACTATGTTGGACATTGATTCATATGTAACATGTTATGCAAGCTATATGTGAAATTATATGCAAGTTCATATGTAACATGTTATGCAAGCCATATGTGAGATTATATGCAAGTTCATATGTAACATGTAATGCAAGTTATGTGCATGATTATATGCAAGTTCATATGTAACATGTTATGCAAGTTATGTGTTTGGTTATATGCAAGTTATGTGCATGATTATATGCAAGTTCATATGTAACATGTTATGCAAGTTATGTGTTTGGTTATATGCAAGTTAACATGTGACATGCTATGCAAGTTCACACCTTTGTATGACATAAGAATCATATGCAAGTTACCCCCTTTGTGACATATGTGCTTCATGCAAGTTTGGGTTAAATGCTAGTTGGGTTTAATGTATGCTCATATATGCAAGTTGACACCTTTTAAACCCATGATAAAGTTATAGGCTATGATTGGTTAAACCCATGGCATTTGTGATGAATCTTCCCTTTATTATGTCATGTTATGAGAACGAATTACGTGGGGAACGATGGGGTTAATATGCATGTTAATAAAATGGTGTGAAATGGGTATGCTTAAGCATAACATAAAGTGAATGGACATAATTGGGAATTTACCTATTAAGTTAGGTCTACCCATATTATGGAATTGGGAATTTACCTATTAAGTTAGGTCTACCCATGTTATGGAATTGGGAATTTACCTATCGAGTTAGGTCTACCCATATTCTTGAAATTGGTAATTAATTAGGGACAATTAATACAAATTATGGGGGTGATTAATTAGGTGTAATTAATCAACTAAGACACGAGGTTGGACCCTTTTGTAGCATAAGACTGGCCGGAACCGACCGGCATATCCAGCGGCTACAAATGATTGGCCCAATGTGAGAGGTCTTAGTCATAAACTAAATACGTGACAAGTGTAAAGACACGAGGTTAGACTCTGTTATGGTGTAAGGCTGCCCGGAACCAACCGGCATATCCAGCTGCCATAAAAGACAGTCTAATATGAGAGGTCTTTACAAAGGTTACGATCTTAATTAATTAAGAAACACTTAACCAAATTAGCTTGTAGTGAGGCATGAGGGGTTAAGTGGGTGCCTTGGGTGGCATGTAGTAACTAGTGGGGGTGCCTTGGGTGGCATAAGGAAACTAGTGGGTTGCCTTGGGTGGCAATAGAAAATACGATTATAATACTTAACCAAAGTGGAACATGTAGTTAAACATGATTAAAGGGTTAAGTAAATGCCTTGGGTGGCATGTGGGAATCAAGTAAGTGCCTTGGGTGGCATGTGGAAATCTAGTGGGTGCCTTAAGTGGCAATTAAAATATGATTAAATGACAAGCTTAAGTAGTAGCTTGTGGGGGCCTTAAGTGGCAATTGAAACATGATTAAATGACAAGCTTAAGTAGTAGCTTGTGGGGGCCTTGAGTGGCAATTGAAATATGATTAGATGACTTAACCAAACCTTAACATGTAAGTGGGCATGATTATAAAAAAGGGTTAAGTGGGATGCACTAGATAAAATGACAAGCTTAAGTAGTAGCTTGTGGGGGCCCATTTCAACCAGTAACCCATATGTATCTTATTGGGCTCGACCCATGTCGAGGACGGGACACGCGTACTGAGCTTGACTATAAGAGGCCAAAACGGGGTAGCGGTGGCAACGCGAGTCCAACGGGTTTCATATGCGTGTGTGGACCCGGGCTGGTAGGTAAGACGTTGTTGCATCGTGTAGGTATAAGCCGTGCACCATTGATTATCGGGTTGCCACTTTGGGGAGTGATACACCCCACTGTGGGGCCAGCACGGGTATCTACGTTAGGGAGCCGATCACTTGGGGAGTAGTGGGTACACCTAGTGGAGATAGGGGCAGACGACACCTATGTAGTCAGCTAGGGGTACACGAAACTACTATTAAAAATTACTAAGTACACTTAGTGGGATCAACCTTTAAGTATGAATTACCCTTGGGTGGGTAGAACTGGTGTGGTGCAGTGTAGGAATTATCCTTGGGTGGGTAAATGCGTCTTTTCGGTTATCTTAGTACATCCTGTGTTTGGTTGGCTACTTAGTGTAGTCATTATCCCCAGAGGTACCGTACCTTGTTTATATCATACCCTAATTACTTTAATTATTGTATTGTTAAGGTTATAGGACTCGCTCAGACTTATGTCTGACCCCGTTGTTTTTTTTTATCTTTTTCCCAACCCTCAGGTTTTCAGAGTGGGCCTAGCACTAGTGGGCCTTGGTCAGACTGCTTTATCTATCTTTTGGAGCTTGGACCGTGGATGTAAAGCTCAGTTTATCTTTTCTATTATGGCTATTAAGTTATGTAGTGGGATTATGTACTTTTGTTTTATCAGGATGGATATTATGTACTTGACTCTTGTTTATGGTTTTTGGTATAACCAAACATGTTTTACTTTCCGCTGCAATGAAATGATGTTTTAGATTCTCAAGTATTACTTATATCTGTCTTGTTGTAATTTTTCTGTTCTATATTCACTTAAAATACTCCACCGATGTTATGGCATTCCCTTAGTGAGTGACCGTAGCGGGTGTGGGGTGTTACAAACACCCACCAATCTTTCCGGTAACATCACCCTGTAAGCCATTTGGCCAATCCTTTCTATTATGGGAAATGGGCCTACAAACCTTGGCACCAATTTTCCTAAAGATCCAAAGCGGACCACATATTCCTCAAAGATGGTACCTTAATGAAAACCATGTCTCCCACCCCAAACTCAATATCAGTCCTTCTCTTATCTGCGTAGAACTTTTGCTTGTCTTGAGCTGTCTTCGTGCGTCTGTGGATAAGATCAATATTCTCTGAAGTTTCTGTAATCATCTTAGGTCCAAGTAGAAGCCTATCTGTAGACTCCCACCAACAAATTGGTGATTTACAAGGTCAACCGTACAATGCCTCGAAGGTTGCCATGCTAATACTAGATTGATAACTATTGTTGTAGGCGAACTCTACCAAAGGAAAATGCTCCTCCCAAGTACCTTCCGAAGTCTAGGATACAAAGTCTTAAAAGATCCTCAAGAACTCTATTCACCCTTTCCGTGTGCCCATCGGTCTGAGGGTGATAAGTGGTGCTCAAACATAACTGTGTACCTAATGCTTCCTTCAAGCTCCTCCAAAACTCACCGGTGAATATGGGGTCATGATCACTCACTGTACTGGAAGGTACTCCAAGTAGACGATCTATCTCACGAAGATAAACTGCTGCCAACCATGCTGCCATTCTCTTACTCTTAACAGGAATGAAATGAACGCTCTTAGTAAGCATGTCAACTGTAACCCAAATAATACTGTTTCCTTTCCTCTATCTAGGCAAACCATCAATGAAATCCATAGATACGCTCTCCCACTTCAACTGTGGGAACTCCAAAGGATGAAGTAAACCACCAGGCATCCTTTGCTCAGCTTTTACTGGTTGGCAAATCAGACATTGAGAAACAAACTCCACTACATCTTTCTTCATCCCAGCCCAAAAGAAAACCCTCTTCATATCTCTGTACATCTTATCACCACCTGGATGGATAGACATCCTAGAATGATGGGCGTCCACAAGGACTGTCTTCAACAGGCTCCCAACTCGGGAAAAACGAAGCCTTCCATCTTGTTGCAACCACCCTCTATCATCCGTGGAATATCTACCGAGATGACTTGAAGTTTCCCCTCTATTGAGCCTATCTAAGATATCTTTTATCTGTGGGTCTCCTCATTGCGAAGTTCCTATCTGATCCATAAAAGTAGGTCGCACCTCTAAGGATGCCTATAAACCAGGTATAAGATCCTTAGATGGCCTAAAATGAAAGGTCAATAAATACTCCAAGCTCAGCCTCTCTACGAATGGTGGACTCAAAGTCATCCTCTACCTATTCAGTGCATCCGGTACCACATTACCCTTGCAAGGGGAATAAGCAATCTCAAAATCATAGTACGCTAGGAAATCCATTCATCTCCGCTGTCTCAAATTGAGATCCTTCTGCAAGAACAAATATTTGAGAGATTTATGATCGGTATACAACTAAAACTTCTCTTCAAGTAGATAATGACGCCAAGTCTTAAGCGCGAATACTATGGCAGCCAACTCTAAGTCATGGGTATGGTAGTTCTTCTCATGAACTCTCAACTGTCTACCACTTTAACATATTACGCTTCCCGCTTGCATCAAAACAACGCCAAGCCCTGTACCACATGCGTCAATGTATACTGTGAACACTTTGTTCCCATCAGACAAATTCAAGATTGAGGCTATTATCAGAGCCCACTTCAATCGCTGAAAAGAATCTTCACAGTCAATATCTCAAGAAAATGTCAAATTCTTCTTTGTCAGTCTAGTGAGTGGGGCTGATATCTTCGCGAAGTCCTTAATGAACTTCCTATAGTATCCCGCTAAACCAAGGAAACTCCTCACCTCCGTTGCATTGTTTGGAATCTTCCAATCTTGAACTGTAATATTTTTGCGAGATCCACTGCTATCCCATCCTTAGAGACCATATGTGTAACGGCCCGTATTCTACGCATCGTAGGATCGTAGAATATTTCATTTTCATATGAAGTCGTATGGTCATGTAACTTTGGGGAATGACTATTGGGGGCATTTCTCATGTTCACGGTTTTTGCCGAATTTTAAATGACTTTTTTGCCCCTGGAGAATATTGTTTTGATTATAACTTTTTATTGGTAAGGAGTTTTGACCTGAAACCACTTCCACTGGATTCAAATGATGGTTTACCTTTTTGTAGAGTGGTCACATTAATCAAACGGACTTACCTTTTGGGAGATATGGACGATATAAGGTTTGGAAGGTGAAAAACTTAATTGGGCCTAATTGAGTGATTAATAGCTAGGCCCATAACCAATTTTGGGATTAGGGTTATAAGAGGGCTGAAAGATGTTGGAGAATCAACTCCTTTCATTTTTCTAGCCTCCACAAACATTTATTTTACCCTAGTAATGGCTTCCATCTTCCAAATTTCTCTTTAATCACTTTTCTAACCACTAATTACTCAAATCTACATCAAATCAAGTTAGATTAACATCAAAATCGAGGCAGACCTGCAACACTACATTGGGATCTAAGACAAATCACTTAGAGTTTTAGATCCATAGTTTATTTATGGCTAAGGTGAGTGATTTGCATGTTTATTCACTAATTACGGCTAATTAGGGGTGATTACTAATAATTAGCGATATTATACCTCAGAAAAATATGGAAAAATATGCATAAATTCTAGAATCATATTTTATGTCATTGATATAAATATAGGTTAATTTGGATTAAGTTTGCTAATCCCGGAATTTAGGGGATTAAGGGAAAAATCATGGATTTGGGTATATTTAATCCTAGATAACACATGTGATTGATGTTTTAATGTTTTTGGTTGATCGCATATGTTCCTACCGTTGTTTGGCATGAATTATGATTGCATAGGAAAGTTTGAATGGTCAAAAATGCCGTCGAGAGGCAAAAAATGGTTTGCTAGAATTTGGAGCAGGCTATGGGTCGAGCGACTGACCCTACAACGATGTTCGACCAACCCATGGTGTCCAACCGACCCTATATATATAACATGTTCGACCCGACCCTTCAGATGATGTTCGACTGATCAGGGAAGCATGTTCGACCCGACCCTTCAGATGATGTTCGACCGACCAGGGGAGCATGTTCGAACCGACCCTTCATATGATATTCGACTCGACCGTTCATATGATGTTCGATCCGACCCTTCATATGATATTCGACCCGACCGTTCATATGATGTTCGACCCGACCCTTCATATGATGTTCGATCCGACCCTTCATATGAAACTCGACCGACCTTGATGATGCTACTCGACCGACCGACCCATGGAGGATGAATGACCGATGATTGTGAACTCTTCTGAGGATCAATTCCTATCCGACTAAACCCGAGATGCAAAGGAAGTCCAGATGAGAACTAATGGCTCAGGATCCAAATAGGGATCGACGGGTTTACTTCAAGAGTTGGGCTTTGCTGCGGGACGTGTGTAAAAGGGTTATTGAAATCTATAACCTTGGTTCACTATTGAGAAAGGGGGCATTGACTATGGCCCAATGTAGTGGGGTCATAGATTGTATGGAATAGGACTTCGTCAGGGCCCCAAAGGGTAAAGTGGTCAAAGTGATAGTTGTACGGAGTAGACTCCGTCATGGCCCCAATAGTTCTGGTGATAAAAGTGGTGGATATCATATGCTTTACGCACTGAGTGAGATAAGTGAGGAAGATTGTTATGCTTGATGTTTACTATCACCATGGCATGCACACTCCCATTTTTACACTTTATGTTAGTGTTACCTTAGAGTATCATACATCTTGTTGTGCTAACTCTTTGGTTGCAGGTCCAGGTCTGGTATGATTATTTATACCCGTTATTGCTTTGTTTTATAACTATTGCTCATACCATACTTACGTATGACCCGTAGTTTTATGTCTCTTCTTATTACTTTGGTTGCTCCTAAACGAGCAAACTAGAGACAGGTCAGGTGGTTATGCACGAGTAGATGTCCAGAGACGAGTAGGAGGCTTCCACGTACTATATACATATATTCTCCCTATGTTGTTACTGGTCACTACTTTAGACATTAGTAGTGCACCTTTCCTTCTTTTATTTAGAGACAATATTTTGAAGTTGTAATAATGGTTTGGATCATAAGCTGTATTTTGGATTCCGCTGCTATGATGGTTTAGTTTTCAGCTTATGCACTGTCTTGCCTGTTTTATATTGAGTTATGTTATTATTATATTTTATTCCATGCACTGTGAGATATACTGCAGGTTCTTGATGACTTATTGTTTCAAATCCCTTTCATTTGATGTTCGTCCCGTGCCGGTTGGACATCGGCACAACACATTTCGAGGAAAATGTCGGCCAGTACGGGGCAGATTGACACACATGGTATCAGAACCTAGGTTGTGTAGTCTAACCTAAGGGAAACATTAGGGAGAGATAGTATATGTATATGAGAGCGCGTATTTGTGATATTTTGGTTTTAAAAAGCTATATATATTATTAGTATATCTAAGGATGAAGTCGCACTGCGCTGGCACCACTAAGGAGAAGGTTAATAGTTTTATCTTTACAGATTAAACGATGAGCCAAAATACGAGGAACACAGTGAGGAACTCCGCATAGGGGCCAACAGTGGAGATGTCCCTGATATAAGGGAGATGTTCACTGCCTTCATGCGATAATACTTAGGGATGCTCTGGGGGCAGTTCCTAATACTTCTAACGCTGATGGTGCAGTAGTGCAGGCGCGTAGAGCCGATTTCACCAAGCTTAACAATGAGTCCCAGAATAAGAGAAAGCAGAACCAAACCAAGGCTAGCAAGAAAAATAGGAATAAGAAAGATATCGAGTGTTTTAGCTATAACAAGAATGGCCACTATGCCAGAGACTATCAAGTGAAGCCAGGGGAAAGGAAGTGCTTCAATTGTGGCCAAGTGGGACATCTCAGGAAAGAATGTCCACAACCTCCTAAGGAGAATCAGATCATGAAAGCATTTGCTATCAACGCAGTTCCTTCTTCGTCGAATGCCCCAAATACCGCGGAGGAAGGAAAGGATGTCGTTATTCAAGGTATGCTTTCTATTTTTGATGTTCCTGTTCAGGTATTGTCTGACGCCAGGGCTTCCCATCCCTTCATATCTAGTGATCTGGTAAATAGGATGGAATTGGAACCCGATCGGCGGTTCGACTAGCCTTAGCAATATTTGTCGTAATTTGGTCTTATCGAGTCATGATGTATGTTTGCTTGTGATTGCTTTGTTTTAGGCTTTACCGGGTTTGGCATTATTTTGGGAGTCGATTGGCTCCTAGGGTATGAGGTGGTGGTAGACTATGAGGAGTCTGCGGTGACCATTAGAGCGGATGATGGGCGGAGGGTAGTGTTGGGTTGCCTACCTAGTGATGGGGTGATGGACAGTTTTCTAAATTCCCTCGACATCCCGCATGATGAGTTATTAGAGGTGCCTATTGTTGGCATGTCCGGACATCTTCGGGGAAGTGACCGGACTTCCACCACACCAAGAGATTGAGTTTAAGATTGATTTAATGAAAGCTGCCAGACCTATAGTGATGCCACTTCGTCGTATAGCACCAAGGGAGCAACGAGAGCTCAGGGTTCAAGTAAGCGATCTTATGAGGAAGGGATTATCCGAAGAAGTGTTTTCGAGTGGGGAGCATCAGTTGTGTTTGCTACCAAGGCTGATAGGTCCATTCGCTTATGTGTGGACTCGATTTGAATATGGAGTTGTGGATAGCTCTGCTGATGAGAGTGCCAAGGAATCATCGATAGCTGTAGTGTTCTAAGCGGACTCGAAGCAGGGGTATCCGGGGGCGCCCCATTTACCTTGGATCCATGGGACGTGATCTAGTTATCCTAGGAGGATAAGTGTACGTTGGACATGCAGTAGTTCGTTTGGAGCCGGGGCTTCCATTAGCCCTTGATATTGGTGGGACCAGTCATATGGGTATCAACGTATTCATGGCTTTAGCAAGGGATAGATAGGACGTGTTCGATGGATGCTATGGTTGCTCCTATTTTTCTTCTCTTGAGTGGATATTATGAATATGTTATTGATAGACAGGACGTGTTTGATGGATGCTATGGTTACTCCTATTTTTCTTCTCTTGAGTGGATATCATGAATATGATATTCAGGGATCAATTAAACAAGTTTATTCTTGTGTTCGTGGATGATATCTTGGTTTGCTCGAGGATAGCGGAAGAACAAAAGGAACATTTAAGGATAGTGATGGAGGTGTTGAGGAAACAACAATTGAAAGAAAAATTTTCTAAGTGTCACTTCTGGAGGAGGGAAGTGAGATTCTTGGGCCATGTTGTTTCAGAGAATGGTATTGCCGTGGACCCTACGAAGGTGGCTACGGTGCAAGATTGGTCTACGCCTAATAATGCAATGAACGTAAGAAGTTTCATAGGGTTAGCTGGATATTATATGATATTCAGGGATCAATTAAATAAGTTTGTTCTTGTGTTCGTGGATGATATATTGATTTACTCGAGGATAGAGGAAGAACACAAGGAACATTTAAGGATAGTGATGGAGGTGTTGAGGAAACAACAATTGAAAGCCAAATTTTCTAAGTCTCACTTCTGGAGGAGGGAAGTGAGATTCTTGGGCCATGTTGTTTCACAGAATGATATTGCCGTGGACCCTGCGAAGGTGGCTATGGTGCAAGATTGGTCTACACCTAAGAATGCAACGGACGTAAGAAGTTTCTTAAGGTTAGCTGGATATTATCGTAAGTTTATCCAAGACCTCCAAGATAGCGGCACCATTAACTCAGTTGATCAAGAAGAATCAAGCTTTCATCTGGGACGAAAGTTGTGAGCATGCATTTAAGAGTCTAAAGGAAAAGTTGATGTGTGCACCAATGTTAGTCATTCCTAAAGGTAATGAAGAGATGACGATATACATAGATGCTTGTGGTACCGGACTAGGTGTTGTACTAATGCAAGGAGGTAGGGTTGTGGCTTATGCTAGTCAGCAACTGAAACTGCATGAGAAAAGATATGCTACCCAAGATTTAGAATTAGCAGCGATCATGTTTGCGTTGCAGATGTGGAGACACTATCTCTTGGGAGAAAGATTTGAGTTGTTTACTGATCATAAATCATTAAAGTATCTTTTCTCTCAGAAGTTTTTAAATCTTCGTCAGCAGAGATGGTTATAGTTCTTGGCTTCATATGATTTCAATATCGCATACACACCCGCGAAGGGCAATGCTAATGCATTGAGTAGGAGGCATTCCAGTTTGGGGGCTATGTTTCTAGAATGGAAGCAACTGGAGTATATCGCAAGATATGATTTAAGACCTAAGTATGAACTGGATCTAGAGATGTTAGCAAGTTTGGCGATCAGACCAACTTTGATTGAGCGGATCGGTTCCAGTTAGAGGGACGATCCTAACTTATTGGAAATCATCTCCAAATTAGAGATGGGTATCGATGGCGAGGAGATGGACAAGTATGGGCTTGATCGAGAAGGATGGCTTCGAAAGAATGGTAGATTGGTTGTACCCAATGTTAATGAATTGGGAGATGAAGTGCTTGGGGAGTGTCAATACTCAAAACTGACTATACATCCCGGTGGTAACAAGATGTACCGAGACATGAAGCAGACCTACTATGGGAAGGGATGAAGAGGGATGTTGGGAAATTTATATCCAAATGCATAATTTGCCAGTTAATTAAAGCAAAGCAAAAAAAGTCTAGTGGTTTGTTGCAACCATTGGAAATTCCCGAATGGAAATGGGAACAAGTCTCAATGGATTTCACTGATGGTTTACCTAGGACTAGATCGGGTCATGATAGCATTTAGGTGATTGTGGATCGATTGACCAAAAGTGCAAGGTATATACCGGTCAAGTTGAATAGAACGACAGCCAAGTTAGAAGAACTGTATACGAAGTGGGTAGTGTGATTTCATGGAGTGCCTGAAGGTATTGTGAGCGACAGAGATCCATTATTTACTAGTTGGTTTTGGAAAAGCTTACAAGAGGCTTTAGGGTCAAAATTACATCTCAGTACCGCATACCATCCTCAAACAGATGGTCAAACAGAGACGGTGAATCGTGTATTAGAGGATCTTTTGAGAGCTTGTATACTGGATTTTGGAGGGCCATGGGGTGACCATTTGCATCTGGTTGAGTTCGTATATAATAATAATTGTCAGTCCAGTATTGGTATGGCTCCATTTGAAGATTTGTATGGAAGACCGTGCAACTCACCATCATATTGGTTGGAAACTGGTGAGAAATTTGTGCTTGGGCCAGATGTAATAAGAGAAACTACGGATAAGATCAAGGTTATCCAATAGCGAATAATACCCAAGATAGGCAGAAGAGTTGTGCTGATAAAAGATGAAGAGATTTGAAATTCTTCTTTGGCAACTTGGTGTTCGTCAAGATTTCTCCGTTAGCAAATGTGATTCGATTTGGTAGGAGAGGTAAATTTGCACCAAGATTTGTTAGTCCATTTCCAGTTCTCGGACAAGTTAGAAATTTAGCATATAAAGTCGGATTACCTGACAAGATGGCAGGAGTTCACAACGTATTTCATGTTTCCAAGTTAAGAAAGTTCGTGCACGACCCCGATATGACTATTTCACCAGATCGATTTGATGGAATCGAGGTAGAACCCGAGGCGGTTGGGAACCACATGCCAATTCGTATTGTCGGGTAAGGTACGAGGCAACTTAGGAGGAAGACGGTGAAACTAGTAAAAGTCCAGTAGGCTGATAAAGAGCATGACTGTACTTGGGAAACAGAGGAGAACATAAGGAAGTCGTATATAGAACTCTTTGCTTGGTAAGATTTTAATCGTGATATAGTTACTCACTTGTCAATAATAAGCATGCTAGGATAGGATTGTTGTGTTATGTATGTTTAATTGATTGTAAATGGTTGATAGGCATGCGAGATACCATTGTATGTTTTCTTGGTTAATGAAATTTGGAGGTGAAATTTCTTAAGGGGGGAGGGTGTAACGACCCGTATTCTACGCATCGGAGGATCGTATAATATTTATTTCATTTTTATATGAAGTCGTATGGTCGTGTAACATTGGGGAACGACTATTGGGGTCATTTCCTATGTTCACGATTTTTGCCGAATTTTAAATGACCATTTTGCCCCTGGCGAATCTTGTTTCACCTATAAATTTTGATTGGTAAGGATTTTAGACTTGAAACCACTTCTATTGGATTCAGATGATGGTTTACCTTTCCGTAGAATTGTCACATTAATCAAACGGACTTACCGTTAGGGAAATATGGCTGAACTAAGGTTTGGAAGGAGAAAAACTGCATAATTGGGCCTAGTTGAGTTATTAGTAGCTAGATCCATAACCCATTTTGGGATTAGGATTATAGGAGGGCTAAAAAGGGTGGGAGAATCATCTCCTTTCATTTTTCTAGCCTCCACAAACATTTCTCTAACCTTAATAATGGCCTCCATCTTCCAAATCTCTCATTAATCACTTTTTTAACCACTAATTACTCAAATCTACATCACATCAGGTTAGATTAGCATCAAAATCGAGGTAGAGGTGTTGTACTATATTAGAATCCGAGCCAAATCAGTTAGAGTTTCAGATTTATAGTTTATTTGTGGCTAAGGTGAGTGATTTGCATGTTTATTTACTAATTATGGCTAATTAGGGGTGATTAGTGATAATTAGCGAAACTATTCCTCAAAAAAATATGCATAAATTCTAAGATCATATTTTATGTCATTGATACGAATTTGGGTTAATTTGGTTTAAGTTTGCTAATCCCAAAATATAGGGGATTAAGGGGAAAATCATGGATTTGGGTATGTTTAATCCTAGATAACACATGTGATTGATGTTTTAATGTTTTTGGTTGATCTAGTATGTTCCTACTGCTATTTGGGATGTTTTATGATTGCATAGGAAAGTTAGAATGGTCGAAAACGCCATCGAAAGGCGAGAAACGGTTTGCTGGAAATTGGTGCTGGCTATGGGTTGAGCGACCGAACTTACAACGATGTTCGACCGATCCATGGTGTCCGACCGACCCTATATATATATATATATATATATATATATATATAAGCATATTCGACTCGACACTTTAGATGATGTTTGGCCAATCAGGGAAGCATGTTCGACTCAACCCTTTAAATGATGTTCGACCGACCCGGGAAGCATGTTCGACCCGATCCTTCATATGATGTTCGACCCGACCCTTCATATGATGTTCGACCCGACCCTTTATATGATGTTCGATCGACCCTGATGATGGTACTCGACCGACCGACCCATGAAGGATGAACGACTGACGATTGTGAACTCTTCTGAAGATCAATTCCAATCCGACTAAACCAGAGATGCAAAGGAAGTCCAGATGAGAAGTAATGGCTTAGGATCCAAATGGGGATCGACGGGTTAACTTCTAGAGTTGGGCTTTGCTGCAGGATGTGTGCAAATGGGTTCTCGACATCTATAACCTTGGTTCATTGTTGAGAGAGAGGGCATTGACTACGGACCAGTGCAGTGGGGTCATAGGTTGTATGGAGTACGACTCCATCAGGGCCCCAAAGGGTAAAGTGGTAAAAATGATTGTTATACGGAGTAGGACTCCGTCATGGCCCCAATAGTTCAAGTGATAAAGGTGGTGTATATCGTATGCTTTACGCACCGAGCGAGATAAGTGAGGACGATTGCTATGTTTGATGTTTGCTATCACCATGACATGCACACTCCCACTTTTACACTTTATGTTAGTGTTACCTTAAAATATCATACATCTTGTTGTGGTAACGCTTTGGTTGCAGGTCTAGGTTCAGGAATGATTATTTATACTTGTTATTGCTTTATTTTATTGCTATCGCTCATATCAGACTTTCGTCTGACCCAGAGTTTTATGTCTCTTCTTATTACTCTGCATGCTCATAAACGAGCAGACTAGAGACAAGTCAGGTGGTTATATACGAGTAGATGTCCTGAGACGAGAAGGAGGCTTCCACGTACTATATACATATATTCTCCATGCGTTGTTGCTGGTCACTGCTTTGGGCATTAGCAGTGCACCTTTTTTGTTTTGCTCTAGAGATAGTGTTTCGAAGTTGTAATAATGGTTTGGATCATAAGCTGTATTTTGGATTCCGCTGCTATGATGCTTTAGTTTTCATCCTATGCACTGTCTCGCCTATTTTATATTGAGTTACATTATTATTATATTTTATTCCATGCGATGTGATATATAATACAGGTTCTTGATGACTTATAGTTTCAAATCCCTTTCTTTTGATGACCGTCCCGTGCTGGTTGTACATTGGCGCAACACTTCGAGGAAAATGTCGGCCGGTGCCGTGCGTGCCGTCACAATATGCCATGAAAATATCACTTCCATTCTCCAAAAGTGACATATGGAGAATTTTTCCTTAAGATAGTGTGTTCGAAGAGTTTTCAAAACCTCCCTTAAATGTAGAGCATGCTCTTTTTCATTCTTTGAGAAAATCAAGATGTCATCAACATAGACTACAACGAACTTATTTAGAAACTCCTGCAACACCCTACTCATCAGATCCATAAAATAGTCGGGTGCATTCATCAACCCAAAAGGCATGACGAGCCACTCGAAGAAACCATCCTGAGTTCTAAAAGCGGTCTTGTCAATACTATCCTCGGCCAGCCTCAACTGATGAAACCCTGCGGCCAAGTACAACTGGGAAAAAACAGATGCACCACCAAGCTTGTCAAATAGATACTCTATCCTCGGAAGTGGGTGCCTATTTTTCTTAGTCAGCTTGTTCAACTCCCTATAATCCACACATAAGCGAAGTGAGCCAACTAACTTAGTCGTGAAAACAATTGGAGCACCTCATTCCGATATCCTTCGCCTAATAAACTCTTTCTCAAGTAGCTCCCCTACTTGCTTGCTAAGTTCCCTCCTTTCTCTTAGAGCAATGTGGCAAACAAGCAATACAACTGGCTTTGAATTATCCAATAAGTATATCCGGAAATCAATCTCGCGCCTCGAAGTTAATCCCCGAACCTCCTAGAAAACATCAGGATACTTACAGACTATTGGTACAGATCGTAAATCATCGATAGATGCGTCCAGCGATTCTAGGAAACTTAGCATGACAAACCACTTAGGGTCACAAGAAATATCAAGAGTCCTCCCACGACAAGTCAAGAGCCTATCGACCCTCCTCTTACATTTTATAATGGCACCATACATGGTTAGCCAACATCCCTAGAATCAATCCATAGCCCATGAAACCAAGCACATATGTGTCGCACTCAAACTCGACACCAAATACAGATATCTTCAAACCCCGACAAATCATAGACAGATGAGACGTGCCCCCAATGGAGTTTGAGACAACAACGGGATCCGAAACCATACTAGTACTAAGATGCAGAGACTCAACCCCAGAATTAGATATAAAAGAATATGAAGCACCAAAATCAAAAGGAGTTCTAACAGGATTGTTAACGATATTTTTTGTCAACAACAGAGATAGGCCAGTAGGAATGGATCTAAGAGGAGAGAAATGGGTTGGTTAACCTTTATGATTCTTGATCAGATTTTTATTCCTAGGTGCCAAGATCTTGAGGAGAGGGATCACCAAATGCCGCTTTTGACAAAGGGCTCAATGGATGTTAGAAAGGAATTCTACACCAAGTTCGTGGAAAGATCTAATCTTATAAGGAAAACCTAGATTGGCAGGATGGATTTAAACCTATGGAAAGGGGTGTTTCATCCAATCAGCGTAAAAGTCTTGGGCAAGAATCCACAGGTATATTGGAAACAAACAGTAAATCATAGCAATAATAATTAGGAAATAACATGATAAACTCACAGGAAAACACTTTGAGCATAGACGCGTTCCCTATTAATTCGTTATTTAGAATACATGAACAAGGCGGAAGAAATCCTTCAACGGATCCCCTCTTTTGGTTTTTTAGAGGAGTACAAGAATCAGAATGAGAGAGCTCCCCTTGAAATTTGACTCATGGGGTCTTATTTATAGAGAACTTGGGGCCCCTTTCGCTATTGGGCTATTTGGGCCTGCGGGTGCCTTTGTCGGCTGCTTTTCTCCTTGATCTCGGATGTTTGGCTTTCAACCGCTTTTGTGGTGCTGGTTATTGCTCTGAGGTGAGGGTCCCGGTCGATCAGGACTTCTTTGAGATTGAGGTGAGCTTGTTGTTGAGATGACTTTTGGACAACATTCAAACCTTCGATAGTGGCTTCTGGGTGTGGGCTTTTGGACATAATTTTCTAGATGTAGGCTTTTGGCTTTCTCGTGTATACTTAGAGGAGCCTATCCTCCTGATGTATGCGGATAGATGCCAGTTCGAAACTGCTATCGGTGTTCGTACTAAGTAGATTAGTATGGATACCCTGAATCCGTGCTGGTGTTTTGGTCAATCTCCCGGTGGAGCTTTTCGGTTTTTATGGTCTTCCGAAAGGCGGCTCCCGATGATGTGTTGTTGTCTACCGATGTGACCTTTTGGGTTTTTATGCGATAGATGTTTCGAAAGCTGGTTCCGGATGATCTCTATATTCTTTTGGTGTCTTTGTCTCCCGATTGTACTGGTATTAAGTGAGTTAATATTGATAACCCTTCCGGGTTTCGATGAACGGAGTTTCTATCTTGCTCTTTCTTAACTTCTAAGCTCGATGAACTTTTTTTACAGAACTCATAACAGAATAATCCCTGTCAGATGGACCCCTGCTGAATGAGCTTTGTTGGCATTCTTTAGACTCTGAGCTTCTTCCTTCCGAGAAGGTGCCGGTTTATGCCGCTTTCGAATGATTATCTACTGTTTTTGGCTCTTCCTATTTGTTGGCTTTTTATTTTCGTAAGGTTCTTCTGTGTTTGTGTTACTTCGATACCCTTTCACCGTCAGTTGGTTTCAGAGTTTATTTTGGTTGTAACATTTGCCCTCCTCCTTTAGTGAAGGGGCGTTTTTGACTTTTCAAGTCAATCTTTTTGTCTTTTCCAAAGGGTTATTTCCATGTCTTTTGATCTTCCTTGATTGAAAACGCTGATTGGTCTCTGTTTGTACAGTGTGGATTTGAAGTAATTTTTTCATAATTACTATCGCTTCTTCTTCATCTTTAACTTTTACCTGAAACATTAATTTCTCGAACTAGGTTATTTGTTCACTGAGGACTGAAAATTTGTTTCAGTAATTTCTCGGTTGATCTTCTGGTACATACTTCCGCTTTACACTTTAATTAGGTATTGAATCACTCTGTCTAGATCAATTAAGAGTGTGTGTGTGTTGGAGGTAAATTGTTTGAATGCCCATGATTTTGGTGAGCTACATGCATACAATTTCCCCAAAATTACCAATTTCAATGGTTTGACATTTGCAAATTGTGCAAAAAGAAACTGTTTTTATGATTAAGTAATGGTCATGCGACCTTCGTCATTACCAATTTATGGCTTCGAGAACTAACCACGTCCCATGGCACTGACTCATGGTGGCTCGGTTCTGGTTCAACCATTACCTTTTCCTCTGAACCTTCTAAGTGTTATTCTTAGGAAAATAGAATAATTCCGTCATCATTAAGGGCTTGACTGTTCTTTAACAAATGTGATATTTGTTGCGGTTCCTTATCTGAACCAGTATTCAGACTGCCTTAATACTCACTATCTCTACTATTTATCACTAATAGGTTTATGTGCTATTACTCCATCGTATTCTAATGAGTATGACATCAATTTATGTACTTATGGAATTGTATCACCTGGCAGCATTATGTTTGACAACGGGAGTCTTGGCTCATCACCAGCTGATGCTTGTGGTACTTCTCAGAAGAGGAAACCTTTCGCATTGAAGAAGTCTTTGTTTACTTCTCAACACGAAGTGAATTCCATTCTTGTTAGCTTTGGGATGGATGATGTGGAGGCTGTTCCTGCTACTAATTGTGATAATATTATGGATCATCCTGAAGAATATTTTGCTTACTCTGCTATACATATCTACATGGAGGTTTCTTCCCTTTTCCATCCTTCATGTTTTGACTTCTTCGGGACTTGGAGATTGCGCCCATTCAATTCTTACTGAGAACCTATACGCTGGTTTTATGTATTGAAGTGCTTGCTCTTAAATCGGGTAAGGCTTCTCTTACTCTCGACCTCATTCAACACCTGATACGTTGTTCAAGAGGTGTTAACTTCCCTATATTCCATGCTACCCCATTGCGGGTGATTGTTACCGACGGTACGAGCAAGGCTGTATCATTGGAAGATCAGTTCTTCTTCATCAGATGCCCTATTGGTATTCCGGGCAAATTTGCTAATCATAGTGAATCCCTATACCCATGTGACTGACTATTTTTCTCATTTGTGACTTATCTTTAATTGTTTTATTTCAGATCTTGTTTCTAAGAGAGCACCTTTAACCGAAAGCTATGCATTTGAGCTCATTTTGGAGCTACTTGAGAAGCCGCTAGGTCGGTTTTCTCTATTGATCATGGATAAGTTGTGTCACTATGACCTCCTTCCTAATGGACTGAAGGTTTTGGGGTGTCCACCTCTTCATTTTCCAGACTTTAAGCGTTTACTATAGGGCTCAGATGTGTTTGCTCCCTCTACTCCTTTATTTCTTGAATTGGTTTGTTAATCCGATATTTTGTTTATCGAGGTCTCTTTGGTACCCAAGTTCTACATTCTTGAATTTTTCTTTGGTTTTTCGCTTGACTAGGAGATTTAACTTCGGAAATCTCTTCCCTCACCGATGTGTTGAATCGTTCTACTGCGGTTACTATTAAGAGGTTGGCTGAGTCGTCTGTTGACCGTCCAGCGTAGAAGTTAAATTTGATTTTCCTACTTCCGTAATTTCCGAGGGTGCTTTTGGTAGAGAAATAAGAGGCAGCGTTTTTTTGTCATCCCTTCCATGTACATCGGGAGAAGGTGTAGATGTTTCACTGAGCATTCCAACTTCTCAGTCCGCTGAGCTTTCGAAGCCACTTGATCCTTCAACGAATTTTGCTAATTTTGTGAAGCTTGTTCCTTTTGGTCCATAATTTTCTGACGTCTTATTATCCTTCTCATCTTCAAACACGGTAGATTTCCACTAGAATTTGATCACCCGACAGCTTAAGGTATTGTTGATGGCAAAAAATGTCGCGAACACCAAAGATTCCCAATTACTAGGAATTACAGATATGGTCGCACAGACAAGAACATATTTCAAACATAAGCAGTAAATAACACAAGATATTTATAGTGGTTCGGCCTCAGTAAGGGCATACACCCTCTTTGAAGAGTCGTTGGAATATTATTAATCACTTGGAAGAAATTACAAGGTTGAGACTATCTCACGATATCTCATTACGTTCATGCTTCGTGATATATGATGTCATAATTATCATATATTGAAAAATAAGGAAAAAGACAATCTTGTCCTCCTTCTTTATCAAAGAGGAGATGCTATTAATGAAGCTTTATGGAGGTCTCTAAGCTCTAGAATTCTCTCTTTTTTAAGTGTGAGGGCATTGGGCATTTATAGGAAGTGGTTAGGTGGGTGTTAGATAGAAGTAGGTAGAAATGGGGACCATCTTCCAGAAATTCGCGCCTCCTGCAATTGACCTTCGGAAATTCGCACCTGGGCGAGGGGCGAAATTTCGCACCTGGCAGGTGCGAAATTTCGCGCCCGGCTGGGTGCGAAGAGAATTTTGGTGAGAGGATTTGTTAAGGCTAGTTTACTCCGTCGGCGCGGCGTTGTGGCAATGAAGGTGCGAGGTTCTTGCCGGCGGGATCTTTCTTCGGTCTTTGCCTCTGCACTTCCTGAGTTTTGCCCTTGGCCCCGACTTCACGTGGTGGGTTGAGTAGAGCATGTCTTGAGTACTTTTGGTGATCGACCCAAAAGGCCGGTTAACATTTGCCCCCCAAAATACGTCTTGTCTTGACGCCTTGTCTTGACATGAAGTGCTTTGGAATGAAAGTCGAGATGGTAGGTGGATTGCGGGTTTATCCTGCAAGTTATTGGAGAAAATGTTTCAGCTGGCGGGCTCATTCATTATGGAATTGTGAGCGAGCCGTTGTAGGATTGGTATCGTGCTTGCGTAGCTGAGTGTCCGCATAGTGCCATCAGCACGTGTTTTGGGCGACGGGGACCTTGGCGGAAGATGAGCGTACGTGGAAGAGAGAATTTTTCTTTTTGGGAGGATATAAAATTTCGAACCGGAGGGGTTCGAAATTTCGAACCCTACAGGCTCGAATCATTGAACCGTAGTGGCTCGAGAATTCAAGCCATAGGTTTGAAACTTCGAACCCAGGAGGATTGAAATTTTTATCCCTCGGGTTCAAATTTCGAGCCTAGACTTGGAATATGAAAGGTTTTCTTCTTTTCATTATATATAGGCCCCTCCCCTGCTTTTCCTTCCTTCTTCTATTTTCGCGTCGACTGCCATTGTTCTGAAAACCTTGATTCTCGACCACTTTGACTTGAAAATTTCTGAGTTAAAAGACTTGATCGAGCCGAGGGAAGGGTAAGGGAGGTTGAGGTGCGACGGAGGAGGCTCGAGGTCTCGTGCTTGAAGGGAGGTTCGGTAATTCGAACCTGTGGGGGCTCGAATCTTCGAACCCCGTAGGGTTCGAGATTCCGAGCCCTGACGGGTTCGAGGCTTCGACCCCCTTGGGGTTCGAATCTTCGAACCACCAGGGTTCAAATTTTCGAACCTGAGGGGTTCAAAATTTCGAGCCACTACAGTTCGAATTTTTGACCCCAAGGGGTTCGAACCGTCGAGGTGCCCGAGCCCGGGTGTTTTCAGAAACTTCATGCCCCGGGGCCTGATTGAGCGCTGTGCTTTGGCATATGCCGGCTTTCGCCACTTCGAACTTTGATTTCCTGACTGCCTATCCTCAGATTTATACACTGTTTGCTTGATTGTATGAATGTATCATTGTTGTCATTGATAACTGTGCGGATGGGAACTTAGAACCTTCACATAGGATATAGCATATATCTGGACTGTGGCTTAACTGTAAATTTTTTTAATGTTTCTATGCGCACTCTCATTCTTTGCATGACACTGCACACACACTTGTTAATCTTTATCAACACTAGGGGTACTGGTTATTTTACTACGATGCCTAACACTGGTACATTAAAGTATAATGAGCTATGCAAACAAAATCACAGACTGGGAAACTTCGGGAAGCCGAGGCTTCCCCGCCATCGTCTAATTCTTCTGCTTCTACTTCCGACTCTACGGACAACACTAGCTCTGGAGGCAGCGATCCTAAGACTAACGAAGGGTCTACTCCTTCTTAGACAGGGAGTTCGTCTGAGGTGTCGGAGCATGGGGGCCATACTGAGAGGTTACATTATCCAATAGTATACTCCGTGATGGAAGACGTAGATATTATGGAGGGTGGTGAGCCGCCTGCCCCAGTGGCTCCTGACATGCTCCCTGATGCAATCATTTTGGACAATCCTCCGGATTCAGTGCCATCGCGCTTGGATGCCGCGACTGTTAGAAAGTTTTCTTTGCGATTTAATATCCCTAAGGAGGAGGCTCATGCCCCTGGATTGGGAGAAAGGGCTCACGCACCGCCAGAACGCTTTACTGCTTGGAATCGACATGCTTGCATTGTGGGGTGTGTGCCCCCGGCCAATGATTTTATACGGGAAATGCTATTCTATTTCCGCCTTGCACCCTCACAGCTGCATCCGAACTCTTATTCTTCGCTCTTGGGCACTTGTGTTCTCTTTTGAGAGTTTCTGCATCGGGATCTTACTGGAGATGATACTAGGTACCTTTTCCATTTCAGACAGTCGACTATCGCATCATCTTCGCAATGGTTCTTGGAGGCATCCCCAACTACAAAGTTTTTTGTTGGAAAATGGCCCAGACCGTCGGTGATTAAGCAAGATTGGTTCTTTGTTCGCTGCCCTCTCGGATTTGCGAGGAGATGGATAGAAGGAAGTGAGCATCTTTAATCTTCGCCTCCTTTTTCCAGAAGTTTCCGAGCTTGGTGAATCATAGTTTTTGATTGTGGTAGGGACTCCTGAGGCACCTACTGGCGACGAGTATCGGCAACATCTCGATACTTTGCGAGCTATTCCTGAGGGGTCCCATATAACAGATTCTATGGTAGATCAGGATCACCTCCGGCGTGCTGGATTGCTTTCGGCCGACTGGGCCATAATTAGGCCTGCAATGGCGAGTAGTGTACCTGAGGGGAAAGCAGCGGAAGGCCCTACTACCCCCGCTTTGAAGAGAAAGATGGCTCTGGGCGAGCTCAGGCCTAAGAAAGTCATTAAGTTTCAGGAGGGCGTTAGCGGTGATAAGGATGGTAGCGCAGAGGCGGTTGCTCGGGACGAGGGACTTATTGACGCTTCTACCCCGCTCCCGATGGGAGGGGCGGGGGTAGAAGCGTTGGCCAGTCCTCAATCTCCTGCAACCTCTCTAGAAGCTACCGCCTCCCTTGAGAGAGTAAATCAGTTCGCTGGTCTGGATGCGGTTCCCATGGACTTGTCTTTGTGGCCGAACGCAGCTAGTATGGAGGATATAGTTCATGCCGCGGAAGGACTAACTCCTTTAACTGAGGGACAATCTAGTCTGTTGAGAGAGCACTTAGGACACACACTTGTACATAATAAACTGCATGAAAGAGCGCTTGCACGTGCTGCTCGACTGACTTTGCGTTGTTCCTTTGACAGGTGATATGGCTAGAGGAAGCGGGGGGCGAGGTCGTGTAGACCGCAACCATCCGGAGAGTGCTTTTATTGGCTCCTTTAGGAGGGGAGCTAGCCTGTATGGCGATGTCACATCACCACGAGGTCATGGTAGCGGGAGTCATCACCAAGATAGGTCCTCATCTTTTATGACACTTCCTCCGCCTCCTCCTTCGACCCGAGTGTCTAGTGGGGGTTCAAGGCTTCATCTAGGAGGGTTGAGTCTTACGCCAATAGCGACTCCGTCCGTCACTACCCCGCCGGCTCCTGTTCAGACAACTAAGGGAAGAGGGGCACCGTTCGACCCGCCGAGGCGGAGCAGGGTAGAAATGGAAGATTTGACCGAATTCCAAGTTCAAGAGCTTTCCCCGGAGGAGAAGAAAGCGTTTTTGACGAATCATTTCCCTCAAGTCTATTTTGATGAGCTGCCATCTCTCCTCGATATTCGTCCGCCTCCCAATAGGGCCTCTGGAGAGATATGGAATCATGTGAAAGCCGTGTATCACCAGATCAACGAGCTCACCCAATACTCCCATCATTTATCAGACCTGGTCAAGGTGAAGAACTTGCTTCTTTTGGATCAAAAAATAGTCATTGATGCCGATAAGACTTCCGTCGCCAATCTGAATGCCGAAATTGGTGGGTTTCCTCTTTCCTTTTTTATGTTTATTGGGGGTCGTTTGCTCCCGTACCTTTGAATATTGACTCATGGAGCTCGTGGATTTTCAGCCGATTCGAAGAAGGGGTACGAAACACTCAACCAGGAGGCGGATAATTCTCGCTCCATGTTTATAGAGACCATAGCTGACTTGAGCACCCAGAACATGACTTTGAAGGAGAAGGCTGATGTGGATCAATTCTGCGTCGAGTTGGAGAGGGATAACGCTAGAATCTTCCAGCTTCAGGAAGATTATAAGGCTTTGCAAGATGAGAACGATCGCTTAAGGAGGGAGCTTGAGGTGGCGAGGAAAGCGAAAGAGGATGCGGAAGCCAGCAATCGAGATGTATTGGGCACCGTTGGGGGGCCGGAAGCTGAGCGCCTGAGAGGAGAGGTGCAACTGAAGAGCAAGCTAGCGTGTAACACCCCACCTCCGTTAAGGTCACTTGCAAACGGAATGCCTTAACTTTGTTGGAGCGTTTTTAGTAGGCAGAACAGAAATTTACAAGACAGATAAAGTAGTACTTGAAAATTTTATAACTTTATTGCAATAGTAACAGGAATAAGTTTGGTTACATCTTTGAAAATTAGAATATCAGAATTCAAGTACATAAATATCGGTCTTGTACAAAAGCCTTCAGAATGCATAGTTTTTAAAGCAATAATCCCCAATATAAACAGCCATGGAAAGATAGAGCCAAAGCCAAGCAATACTTCAAACACTTCAAGAAGAGAGAATCTGAATCAAGCTCCTATGTTTGCACCCTGAAAACTGGGGGGGGGGGACGAAAAGAAAAGAGGCGAAACAAACTAGGTCAGACATAAGTCTGGTGAGTCTAGTGACTTTCAGCGTATACACATATAATAATATCATGACATGTAAATAAAAATGGATGAGAGATAACCGTAACAGGAATAGCAGGTTAACAGAAGAAATAGAATGATATAGGCTAAGCTAAGCTTTTCACTTCTCTACACTAATACTAGTATAGTAAGATTAGGTGTTACCCTAATGTCTAAACTGAAACAGAAATGGAAACAGAATAATCTCTACAGAAACATAATGCTAGAAATGGGCCTTTACCACCCGAACAGATAGAAGGTACAGAATCAGAATACTAATAATGGGCCTTTACCACCCCAACAGACAGAAGGTATGGAAACAAAATACTAAAAATGGGCCTTTACCACCGACTAATGGGCCTTTACCACCCCAACAGATAGAAGCTACGGAAACAAATCGGAAATGGAATCAGAGACGGAAACAAAATAATCCCTATGGAAATAGAATGTTAGAATTAGGTGTACACTAGTAATGGGCCTTTACCACCCCAACAGACGATACCACACAGAAACAAACATGTGTTACCACCCGACTGAAACAGACAGAACTAGGTATACCCTAAGTCCTACCCCAAGCGATTAGCTCCCTAATACATAAATACCCTGTGTCGGCCCCACAGTAGGGTGTATCACTACCTAAAGTGGCAACCTATTGGCAATTTGGCACAGACCTATTTACAGATGTCACTGTGTCATACATCCTCAGAGCAGACCGGATCCATGCACGCACATGACCCGATTGGAACGCACCATCAACACCCCTCGCCATTATCAGAATGAACCGCTTATAATTAGTTCAGTAAGCGTGCCCGAACCCCTACATAGCCTGGGGTCAAAGTTTCAACACCAGAAAGGGTTACTGACTAATATGGGTTCCACACAACAGATGACACAAGTAATTCTCCTCCTAACCTTGTATCCCTAGACTAACAGATTTCAGAATAACTTGTTTACAAATTTCAGACAGAGTTCAGATTTCTAGTTCACAGATCAGACAATCGAGTTAACAAATTTTTAGATTAACAGATCAGATGTGCAGATTTAACAGACTAACAGATTGTCTAACTTTGTATTGGGCCTACAGATTCACGAAACGGGTTTATTAGATTCATCAGTCCAGCTGGTTTAACCCTATCCACTCAACCCGTTTTTTAGACACCACATTTTCTTAAATTTGCATTAATTAAATATTAATGCATAGACCTCTCACATTACGTCGGTAGCTTGTGGCCATTGGATGTGCCGGGCGTTTCCGGGCAGACTTCTACCACAAGCCAGACCTAACCTCGTGTCTAAGCATATTTTAGTTATGCCTATGACCTCTCACATTAGACTGATAGTTTGCGGTTGCTGGTTAAGCCGGTTGGTTCCGGGCAGGCTTCTACCACAAACAGAGTCTAACCTCGTGTCATAGCCAATTTACGCCAATACAGATTATACAGATATCAGACTAATTCTGTACATTTAGCAGATTAAATTTCTTTACAGGTTACAGTAAATTAATCAAATTTCCATGTTTTACTCAATCTTAGATCGAGCCTACGGATTTTCATACCCAAATTATAATTATTTAGCTTTCAACAGATTAGGCAATTCAACAGATAACAGATCTAGAAGATTAGGCGATTCAACAGATTTAGCAGATTAGGCAATTCAACAGATTAGGCAATTCAACAGATTATATATTTCTAAAACTCTATTTACATATCTTGCCTAATCATAATTTTAGCCTAAACTTACATGCCTAAATCATGGTCATAATTCATAATACAACATATGCCCAAATTTTTAGTTAAACTTTGCACAGTACAGAATATTCTCTAAAAGCCCAAATCATGATATACCATATGAATTATGCCAAATTATAGCCTTTAATGCTAAATATCCAAAAATCCACTTTTAGGCGTATTCACATTAATAGTTATCCTATTATAATATAGGTCTCTACGCCTAGGTCACATATTCCTTTTTCAAGTCATGAATCGTTACATAAAATTTACCCCAAAAGTATAGTTCTAAAATTATAACAACTCAAAATCAGATCTTAATTTTTGTATGCATTATGTCCCCAAGTTTCAAGTCACATGTTATCATACAACGATTCCTCTTCTTCCAAAATTTAGAGTATACACAGATCAAGATCTAATTTACAACATACGTCCATTTCTCAAATCAGTAAAAGGAAAGTCATGCCCAATTATGCATTATCCATTATTTGTCCCAAAATTTAGCGTTTGTGCGTTAATCTCTTATGAGAATTGGCGCAGGCTCATGGTAGACTGGCTATAAACAAAAAGAAAGAAAAGAGGGTACAGATACAGAACAATCACAATAATATTAGCAAGATAGAACCACAGAAAAGTATGCATAACCTCACATCCAGATTCACAAAAATGTCAAGATAATTATTAAATTTCATATATGTAAATAACTGTACTCACAATTAAAAAGGTAAATCTTGATTTCTGCGATTTGTATTCTGACACTGAATAGCACTCCTTTGGCGTAGACTATCGATTAGATTTGATTCTCTTTTAATTCTATTTAGATTGGAAGAAGATGCATTAATCCTAGTTTTGAATCCAGCAGAGTAGCGATGCCATTTTTATTTTTAATTAGAATAGAGGGAGAGTATAGGCAGAATGAAATTGTGTGGAGAGAAAGCTAGGTTTGGGGGTGTTTAAATAGCATAGGGGTCACGAATCTGGTCAGAACGGGCGTCTAAATACAGAAAAATGCATCTGTCCACGGATCTGAAAATAGGGGGAGGTCGACCCAAAGTCGACCCTAGTGTCGACCTGTTTACCCAGGTCAACCCCCAGGTCGACCCTAGTGTCTATCTGGGTCCTGGGCGGGAATTTTCCGACCCAGCCCTGGTGTCTGTTTTGAATTTCGAATCTGAATTTTTGAATTTCGGGCTGGTTTTTATTGAAACTTCTGAAGGCCATATCTTCTTCATACGGAGTTCGATTTACGCAAACATGGACTCTGTTCCAAGCAGAATTTCGAAACGAACGCAATGGCGTAACCGTTTCCCTTAATTATTTTGTTACAATTTAATTATTCTCTGATTTGTTATTCTTATGTTCAAAGAAAATACTGGGTGTTACATAGTGGATGTGGAGTTCCGGGCGTATTAGACTGTGGAGGAGGATATCAAGAACATGCTAGTAAAAGCCCTAAGGTTCCGTGGAATCGCTTGGATGAATGACTCTTCCCGCGAGATGGCTCAGACTTGGGAAAGGCTGGTCCCATACGATGCCTTCTTGCGTGGAGTGGAAGTCGGGACCTTGGACGAGCAACAACTTATGACTGACCTCTTGACTGCGGAGGAGCGTGAAAAATTGGAGGAGGGTAGGAAGTTGCTGCTCAAAAACGCAGAGAAAGAAAGGCTGGGGAGGTTCGCCATCGAAAAGGGAAAGTATGTTGTGCCAGGAAGTGTTGTGGTAGAGGTGGATCTTGCGGAGGGAAGCTCTTAACGACCCTCAGTTCCAGGGTCGGTCACTGGGACTGACCCGGCTGCTTCGACCCAAGTTCCAACCGAGCAAGACATTGAGCATTCTGACCAAGGCGTACTGAGCTCCTGCTGCCTGTCATGCCGGAAGTTCCTTCGGCTCTTTCCGCGCCACCCTTGGTTGGAGGTAAACTCTCTTCGCAATGCATCCCAGAGGATGATGTGATCACCGAATTTGAGGGTTAACTGATCGTGCTTTTATTGTGAAGCCCCTTCTGGAGTAACTTCAGCTTTGAACCTTGCCCCCGTGGATCCCTAAACAATAGAATCTGGGCCAGGACTTGGGGGGACTCAACATGGAGAGAGTGGAGATCAGCTTCTTACCTTCTCGGGGATCAGAATAACTCGCAGTGTTTACGAGGGCCTTCTTGTTGATGAGGGAGAGGAGGTAGATGGGCAAAGTGGGATTGCCCGAGGTCCGATGGAGGCAAGGGTAAGGCAGGAGATCGTAGCAAAGGTCATGGAGGATACTGCCGAGAGGGCTGCTGGGGCTGTTGCCCAAGGGCAGACCGATGAGGAGGTTGAGAGGAAAAGGCTAGCTCGTGAGGCTCAGAAGAAACGGAGGGATGAGGATGCCCAAAGAAGGGACATTGAAGCCAGTGAGAAAATCGGGGCTGGCGATTCGGCGCGAGAGTCCCAGAAGCTCGTCGATCGTCAAGCCACTAAGGAGGCCAAGGAGAATGCCAAGCGGGATAAGAAAACGACTCCGGAGGCAAGCGTAGCTGTGATCGGTCTTCCTGCTGGAGGTGTCCCCCTTATTGTGCCGCCAGTTTCCCCTGCTGTTGTTACTGAGAATCCTAGTGGCGACAAGGCGGGCGAGAGGCGTCTCTCAACTTCTCACGGGTTGCCCACTTCCAAAGGGAGCTAAAGTGGGAAAGGAGGGTCTAGCAAGAGGAAACCCGGCTCCACGGACGAACCATCGAGTGCAGAATCTGCAAAGAAGAAGCACAAAGATAAGAAGAGGAAGCACGATTAGCATTAGTTACTTAAGTATCACTTTAGGGCTAATTTTGGTAGTGTAGGCCGATAGTTTATGCCAGTTCGATCCTCGCTTTTGATTTTTCAAGGCATGGTGTGGTTCTCATGTACTCCTTACCATTAGAAGGAAAAGATATTAGTAGTGTAGTGGGTTGTAATATATGTGTGTTGTAATGAAAAGTGAATTAGTAAAGATCGCATTTTGTGTTAACTGTTCGAATGTCCCCCCCTCCCATGTTTTCGGGCATCCCGTAATTGCATAGGCATATTTATCATTACATTCAACAAAAAAGCGACTGTGAGTGTTGTGTTCCTAGTTGGTGATTCCCGGGGGGGGGGGGGGGTGATTGAGTGTCGTGCTCTGGGTTGTAGTTCCAAAGGGGCGTAAGACAATGCGCAGGCTTCTAGTAATTCTCCCTCAGCTCAGAAGACCCATAGTTTGCGAAGCCCAGCAAGAGCGCCTGCTGTTTTTTCTTGGGTTGCCCGGGATTAAACTCAAGAGTAGCGGAGGCGCATGACGTCGCGTTATGCGGTTTTTCCGGTGTAGGCTCTCCCATCGTTCATCAGGTTGGGGCGAGCCTGAGGTTGTCGTCGTTCTCCTGGAAAGAGAAGCCCGAATCATCAGCGCGTAAGGTCCGATCGTGGAAGTGGGCTACCATTCAACCTTGAGAGCTTTGGGGATGTGATGATTTAAGGGTCGATATTGGTGCTGCGCCAAAGTCCGACCGACACCCGCAGCTCAGGAGGTGTTCGTGTTGCCCCGTCAAGCTGTTGGGTGGTTGAACGATTTATCCTCGGCCTTGATTTTGGGTCAAGGTTCGAGTCAGAGGTTATTTATACTCGGTCGCACCGCGGGCTAGCGACTCGAGTAGCGTGGCCGGATCTCGTGTTTGGGATGCCGGTCGTTGGCAATGTTGTTAGGCCGCGGGATTGATCTGCGGTTGATATGGCGATGCCGACCCCCATGTTGGGAGTTGGCACGGCGGTGTATAGAAACTAGCTGTCAGGGTTTGCTAATTATGTCGCATGAGGAGTGAACACAGAGTTTGGAGACAGAAAGATGAACATTCTTTGCATTAATAACTTTCGGTATGAATAGCCTTTACAATGCCTTGAATCATTACAAAACAAAACATCGCTGGAAAACATAAACAACCATATGCTAAGTTATGTGAAATAATAGCGGAGATGTTCACTGTTCCAAGCCCTTGGTAGTTCAGCTTCGTCCACGGTGGCAAGCTTGAAAGTTCCACTGTTGAGTCTTTGTAGAATGGAGTACGGCCCTTCCCAGCGAGGAGTGAGTCCTGTTAGCGGAGGGAAGACCTGTTTTAGGATGAGGTTGCCGATGTTGAGGTCCTTGTAGCGGACTCGAAAGTTGTAAAACCGAGTGACTCATTATCGTTATGCAGCAGCACGTAGATCGGTTTCGTTTCTTTTTTCTTCTAGCAAGTCGAGTGACCCCAGAAGCAAGTCCTGATTCGTCTTTGGATCGAAGTAGGTGACACGATGAGACTAAAATTCGAGCTCGATGGGAATGACGACTTCAGACCTGTAAGAAAGGGCGAAGGGCGTGTGCTTGGTTGCTGTCTTATGAGTTGTTCATTAGGCCCACAGGGCTAGAGGAAGTTCGTCTTCCCACATGCCCCCGGCCTTCTCGAGGCGCTACTTGATGATGGATTTGATGACTTTGTTCACCGCTTCGACCTGTCCGTTGGCCTGAGGGTGAGCTACGGCCGAGAAACTTTTTTGGATGTCGTGCTGCTGACAGAAGGACTTGAATTCGACGCTCTCGAATTGTGTGTCGTTGTCTAACATGAGGGCTTGAGGGACCCCGTATCGAGTAATGATGTTGCGCACCACGAAGTTGATCATTTTCTTGGTGGTGATAGTGGCGAGGGCTTCGGCTTCCGCCAATTTGGTAAAATAATCTACTGCGACGACGGCTTATCGTGCCCTGCCTCTGGCCATGGGAAGAGTTCCAATGATGTCGATTCCCCACATGGCGAATGGATAGGGGCTGGTCATCTGTGTCAGTTCCGTCGGCGGGGCTCTTGTGATCTTAGAAAAGCATTGGCATTTGTCGCACTTGCGAGCATAGTCTGTGGCGTCTTGGTCGAGCGTAAGCCAATAGTAACTGTGTCGGAGTATCTTCCTGGCCAGTGTTTGCCCCCCTGTGTGGTCACCGCATTCGCCTTCATGCACACAAGTATGAATTCTTTGGGCATCGCCATGGGCCACGCACCTAAGTAAGGGGACGGAGAATCCTCTTCGATATAATATCCCGTCTATGAGAAGGTAGCGGGCTGACTGGCGGGTGAGCGCTCGCCGTTCTTTGTGACTCTCTGGGAGGGTCCCATGTCATAGGTAGCTCTCGATTGGCGTCATCCATGATTCCAGTTCTAGTTTGGCAGTCATGGCCATGCTGGTTTGAATTATCTTGATACTGGGGGAGTTGAGTACTTCGATGAGGGCGAATCCCAAAAGCTGCGGGTCTTTAGAACTTGCCAGTCTGGCCAATGAATCGGCCTTTTCGTTTAGTTCTCGCGGAATTTGAGTGATAGTGAAGTGGTCAAAGTGGGTGAGCAGCTTCTGAACTTGAGTTAGGTACAGAGCGATCCTTTTAGCTTTCGTTTGGTACTCGTCTATCACTTGGCGTGCGACGAGTTGCGAGTCGGAGAAGATTTGGATAGTTCTCAGCTTGAGCTCGATCGTGATTCCCAGCCCGGCTAACAATGCCTCATATTCCGCATCGTTATTGGTAGCAGAGAAATTCAACTTTAATGCATAGCGTATTGAGCATCCCTCATGTGTGATGAGTACGATATCGACTCCCGAGCATTTGATGTTGGAGGATCTGTCTACAAACAACTTCCACACGTTGTCGGGGGTTCCGGCGTCTTCTACAGAGGTTCCCTCGGGAGCCGTGAATTCTACTATGAAGTCGGTAAGGGCTTGCCCGAGGATGGCTTGGCGGGGAATGAATGTTGTCTCGAACTGGCTTAGTTCCATACTCCACTTCAGCAGTTGGCCGGATGCCTCAGGTCGTTTTAGGACCGGACGCAGCGGTTGGTCGGTGTAGACTTTTATGGGATGAGCCTGAAAATATGGCCGGAGCTTCTGGGAGAATATTAGTAAGCAGAATGCCAATTTTTCCAGCTTTGGGTAGTTCTTCTCTGCCCCTGTCAGTCGTTTGCTTATGTAGTAGACAGATCGTTGGATGCGATCCTCGAGTCATATCAACGCCGAGCCGATTTCCTGTAGAGAAACAACCAAGTAAACGTATAAGTCCTCATGGTCTATAGGCTTAGATAAGATGGGTGGTCGCTCTAAGTGATTCAGGAGTTCCTCGAATGCGGAAATGCATTTAGGGGTCCACTTGAAATTGCGTTTCCCTTTTCAAGTAAATCTAAGAAAGGAATGCACTTGTCGGTGGCCTTAGAGATGAATCAACTTAAATCGACGACCTTCCCGTTCAAACTTTGAACATCCTTGATGTTCTCGGGGATTCGAATATCCCGAATGGCCTGGATTTTCTCGAGGTTAGCTTCGATGCCCTGGGCGTTGAAGATGAAACCTAGAAACTTTCCTGAGGCGATGCCAAAGGAACATTTTAGAGGATTGAGTTTCATGTCATGCTGGCGTGGGACATCGAACATTGCGGAGAGATCGCGGACGTGACTGCTAGACACTCTCGATTAAACTAGCATGTCGTCCACATAAACCTCCATGGAATTCCCGATTTGACTTTTGAAGAGTCGATTAACCATCCGTTGATATGTGTCACCGACATTCTTGAGGCCGAAAGGCATGACGCGGTAGCAGTAAAGTCTGTGGTCGGTTATGAAGGAGGTATGGTCCTGGTCGCGAAGATCCATCGGGACTTGTTGTAACCAGAGTAGGCGTCCATGAAAGATAGTAGTTGGTATCCGACGGTTGAGTCGACTAGCTGGTCGATCTTGGGGAGCGGGAAGCTGTCCTTCGGGCAAGCTTTGTTCAAACCAGAGAAATCGATGCACGTCCTCCATTTACCATTGGCCTTCTTGAACAGAACCGGATTGGAGACCCACTCGGGGTAGTAGGCTTCGCGGATGAAGTTGTTATCTAGTAGGTGATCGACCTCTTCTTCGAGTGCCCTGGACCTCTAGGGCCTCAGGAAGCGACGCTTCTGCTTGACTGGATGGATTTTAAGATTTATGCCCAAAGAGTGGCAAGCAATTGCGGGGTCTATGTCCTTCATATCGGAATGATTCCATGCAAATACGTCCAAGTTGCCTTTCAAGATTTCCACGAGGTCATCTTTGATGGCTGGGTGCTGGTGCGATCTTATCTTCAGTACTCGTGATGGGTCATCGGGAGTAACGGGTACATCTATCGTGGGCTCGACTGGAGTTGGTCTCTCGTACTCGGGCTCTTCGTCTTTCCTTGGGTCAAGGTCGTTAGAAAGATAGGAGTGGTGCCTGAGCCAAGGCCCAGACGCCGCTGATTGCTTTGCTGAGGCGGTCTTCGCGCAAAAGGGGGTGGATACTGCTTCACCCTTGCCTTATTGCGTGCATTTTTCCATTCTATTGCGTAACATTCCATGGCACTGACTTGGTCGCCTATGACTGTTGCGATCCTGTTTTCTGTTGGAAATTTCATTAGGAGAGACCATAGCGATAAGAAGACGTGGAATTGTGTGAGGAAGGGGTGTCCGAGGAAGACGTTGTATGATGAGGCAATATCGATAACCACGAAGGTGAGTATTCGGATTCGGCTTCGATCCCCTGTGCCAAGTTCAATGGGTAGGTCGATGACTCCCACTGGACAGTTGGATGCCCCATTAAAGCCGTGAATCGTGGAGTGGCATTGTTTGAGGTATTTTGCTTCTAACTTCATCTGACCATAGGTGGCTTTGAAGATGATGTTGACCGAGCTTCCCGAATCGACCAATATCTTTCGGACGGTTTCAGCGCCAATTTGAGCCGTTATGACCAAAGGATCGGTGGTCGGGATTTCAATTCCCGTGGACTCCCTTTCGTGGAAAATGATGTCGTCCCGCATGGTTTTCCGGAGCTTGGCCGAGGTGAATTCATCAGGAGCGGAGCAAGACTCGTAGGTTGTATGTTTAATGGAACCCACGTATTCCTCCATCTTTTGAAAGCTGTCATGCGTGGGGCTCGGTCCACCGTATATAGTATTGATCACGATCCCTCACCTTGTGTTAGACGGTCCAGGGGCCTTTTTGGCGGCCGTTTGAGGAGTTGGCGATGCAGGTTTTGGATTGGCTCGAGGTGGAAAAGGCTCTTGAACATATCGTTCGAGCCGCTTCTCGCGGGTGGGTTTTTCAGTCGCATCTCAAAGCTGACGACATTCATTTGTGTTATGTCCATACATGTCATGATATCGGCAGTATCTCCCTGAGTTCTTCTCGGAGTCGGTCAACTCCCTTGTGAGGGGTTTCGGATATGGCTGTGTTGCATGTTTCCAAGTAGATGGTCTCCGGATTTTCATTTAACGGGCTATATGTCTCATAAGCACGGTAGGGGCCGGGCTTCTTTGGCTCTGTTTGGACCCGATTGTTGCCCAGGCTGCCTTGTCCCCCGTTGCTTAGTCCCTGTCTGGGGTGTCCTGCCCCCGTGTTCGGATTGGGGGGTCTTCCTACTTCTTGAACCCAAGGGCGATTATTTGCGGTGTCAGACCGAGGGTTGGTGGGGCGGCTGGCGTCGGAGATGCTATTCCGCCTTGCTTATTGTTGGCATAAGAACTGCCCCGCTTTCTCATAGAAAGCATCGAGGCTCTTCGGTTGCTTTCAGTTAATCCATGCCCCGAATTCGGAAGTAGAAAGGACTCCTTTAGCTAGCTGGAAGAGGATGGTGCGCTGATCCGGATCCTCGACTTCGGCGAGGGCGATGTTGAACCGGGAAAGTTAGCTTTTAAGTGATTCCGTAGGTCCTTGGTATAATTTGGAAAGGGTAAGGGGGTTCTTCGGATTCGGAAGTGCATTCTAAACTGCTTGACCAGTTGTATCGCTATTTGGCTGAAGTTGTTAATGGAATCAAGCGGGAGACGAGAGAACCATAATAGAGCGTTCCTCGACAAGAAGACCGGAAAGCATTTGCATTTGGCTGGATCATCGCCTTTGCTTGAGTCCATTTTCCACTCATAACGGTTTAAGGAAGCACAAGGGTCAGTGGTGTCGTCGTAGAGCGGCATCTGAGGCATGCTAAAGCGTCACGGCCATTCAACTTCGTTAACTCTTTGAGTGAAAGGGTTGCGCCTAATGTGCGCTTCCCATGAATCATGCACATTTCTTCGCATCTCCCTCATGATCCTTCGGACCATGTCGGGAAGGTAGGTCGGATGAGGGTCTGCCACCGGGACCCAAGGGTTTTGGCGAGATTCCGGAGTTCTGGCACGAGGGCGTCTTCTAGGATGGACGTCTTCATCGTCTTCTTCCATGTCCTCGACATCTATAACGGGATCCTGGCGTGCGTGATGAGGTAGGGCGTCGTCACGCGGATCCGGTTCTGGAAAAGCATGGGCCGCCTGAATGGTGGGTTCATTATCTCGGCGGGCGGTCGCTGAGTCTTGCTGAGGAGGAGGTTGGTTAGTAGGAGCGGGTCATTCATTGATGATTAGGCGAGTACGATCCCGAGGTTGGGCGTCCTTGCCATAGGTAACCATGGTCCGGTCGCCGTTGCCGTTGGCGTATCCATTGCCATTCCCATTGTCGAGTGCGTTAGTTCAGACGGCGACGTTGTTGATGAGACTAAACCTTCTTCTTTGGTATGGGCCCCTTGACTCGGAAGAGGAAGTTTTCGATGTTGGTGGCCGAGGTCGAGCATTGTTCAGAGCTAGTTGTAGTTGAGCGAAGACACGCTGACTTTCGTTAAGTTGGCGCATAAGATCGATGTTATTCCTTAGCGCTTGATTGTGCTCGACGGCTGTACTGTCATATTTTTCACTAAGCGTACGGATTTGTGCTTGTGTTGCGGGCACTTCGGGGTCCACAATAGGAGGTTCAGTTTCATTAGTGGTCGGGATGTCTATCGGTTGAGGTTGTCGAGATGTACCGGCCTCAGCTGCGGCTGAAGAACCGATTATTGCGTTCTTTGAATTCTTAACCATCGTACGCGGACTCAATAGTAGGTTAAGCAGGGAACCTTAAGCTTGACGAAGTCGAGATTGCAACGTGCTAGAAAGACGCAATATCCGAGTTTTCTCAGTGAAAGAACCAAATGTTGACGGCAAAAAATGTCACAAACACTAAAGATTCCCAATTACTAGGAATTAAAAATATGATCGCACAGACAAGAACATATTTCAAACATAAGCAGTAAATAACACAAGATATTTATAGTGGTTCGGCCTCAGTAAGGGCCTACGTCCACTTTGAAGAGTCGTTGGAATATTATTAATCACTTGGAAGAAATTACAAGGTTGAGACTATCTCACGATATCTCATTACATTCATGCTTCATGATATGTGATGTCATAATTATCATATATTGAATAATATGGAAAAAGACAATCTTGTACCCCTTCTTTCTCAAAGAGGAGATTCCACTAACGAAACTTTATGGAGGTCTCTAAGCTTTAGAATTCTCTCTTTTTGAAGTGTGAGGCCATGGGGTATTTATAGGAAGTGGTTAGGTGGGGGTTAGGTAGAAGTAGGTAGAAATGGGGACCGTCTTCCAAAAATTCACGCCTCCTGCAATTGGCCTTCGGAAATTCGCACCTGGGCGAGGTGCGAATTTTCGCACCTGATAGGTGCGAAATTTGGCACACGGCTGGGTGCGAAGAGGATTTTGGTGAGAGGATTTGTTAAGGCTGGTTGACTCCGTCGTCGCGGCGTTGTGGCGGCGAAGATGTGAGGTTCTTGCCGGTGGGATCTTTCTTCGGTCCTTGCCTTTGCACTTCTTGAGTTTTGCCCTTGGCCCCGACCTCACGCAGTGGGTTGAGTAGAGCGTGTCTTGATTACTTTTGGTGACCGGACCAAATGGCCGGTTAACAGGTATAAAATTTCTTTTTAATCTGGTCCTTCAATTTATTGCGATTGCTTGCTGGATTCTTTCAAATTATTAGGTTACCAAAGGAAGTCATTTGTTTAAGCCTACTCCTTCTGCCCCTGCTACTGAAATCGTTTGGTTTCTAGAAGCAAACAAAGCTTTGAGTGATGAATGTGAGAGGATAAGAGCTTCCTTCGGACACGCCGAGGCAGCTTTAGAGAGAGAAAAGTAGACTAGGGACGTAACCCCTGACAGGGTGTCGGCTTTGGAAAGTCAAATAGCGGAAGGTGCGGTTACTCATGCCGATGAGCTTCAGAAGAAAGATGAGAAGCTTTCATGCACCGCATAGATAATTTATGCGGCTGAAGACAGGATTTATAATTTCTTGCAATTTCATCTTCCTCAGATTAAGTCTGACTATTATGAAGATGCTTTATTTCACCTTCTTTCCAATAACCTTCCAAGTTTTCCTAAGCTCCGACCCTCCAAAGTTCCTCCTTTCGTCACGGATCAAGTTATGGAAAGGATTAAGTTGGAAGAACAAGGCGTTGAGGTCCCATGGAGGAGTGAATTTAAAGTTGAGGACCTTTTATACATTGACGTTCTCTATAATGATTTAGGTGAAGAAGGGGAGACTTTTGCTTTTGTTGACAATGATGGTCAAAGTGACAGCAACGGCTCCGGAGGTAATGGCCGCCAGCATAAGCACGGTGGGGGTAGAAACGATCCCCTTTCTGGTGCCGGAACATTCCATGATTCTGTTAAGAGTGGTCCCGAGGCTTCTTCTTCTTGGGTATAATTCTTGCTGCGTCAATGTTTTCTCTTTCCCCTAACTTCTGACTATAACTAGTCTCATGTCATTACTGTAGACCAAAGAAAGGTTGTTTCTTGCCTTAAGCAGAGCTAGGCAACAAACATAAGTAATTAAACCGTTCTTTTGCAAAGTATGAGGCATACTTGTAAATTTAACCCAGCCATCTATGTAATATTTGTATGGGACCTTGTTTTCTACATATGAAGGCTAATACACCTATTTGTATCATGATAGAATTTGTTTATTATGAAGGGCATTACATATGACTTTTAGACTGAAAAAGGAGTTTTTATCAACATCTGCTCATGCTTTCAGGAAAAAGTGTTTTTTGTAGAAACTTGAGAGTGTTTACACTAAATTCCTCCGACTCTCTTTTGACTTTCTAAGCGAAGACTGTGAAGCAATTCTAAAGAGTATAAGGGCTACTCATGCCAAGATGTTATGTAAATGATGAATGTATTAATCAAGAAAAGTGATCTTTTGTAATTTTCTCTTTATCTATATGTCGTAATAGATTGTTTTCAAAGAGTTTTTACATAAAAACAGAATTTTCCTTTTCGTAGATCGAGCAAGACATAACCAGGGCTATTTTTATTTGTTCATGGAAGTAGGTTGATCATCATGAAAGTTCGACACCTCGGGGTGAAGCGCTACTGTTAAGAGAACAAACTTCTATATCTTAAGGAAGGCAGATATTTCATCAGAGTTTAACCATAAAGCATTTGAATGAGAGAATGGATGCTTTAAAAGATCTATTTGGTGTAAGTGATAGGACTATTCTTGGATTAAAGACATACATAAAGACTAAACCCTCTATCAAGTTTGAGGATGAACTAGTGGTTTACATCAACAAATCGTCAAAATGGAAATTGATTTAAACAATGTTACTACAAAGTGTGAGACATGGGAACATTGTTTCATGAATATTCCTATTATTACGGGATCTTCATCTCCCGGTGTTGCGACTGCTTGTAAGACTCCCACCCTTCCGAAGTACTATTACTTGAATTATCCTCCTCCAGGATTAAAGGAGTCAACCATTTCTGAGTGGTAAAAAAGAGTGGTGGCCGAGAAGAATGGGACATACATACTAAGTTATTCAAGGATTCTCATGATCACGTTGTTAGGTATGCTAATCAAATTAGGCGTTTACAAGAAGAGAGGCATGATTTACACGTGAAAGTTTTTGAGTTAGAGAGAAAACAAATCCCTGGGGGCTATGTGTAGGGCTTATAACAGGGCATTGAAGCTTCAAATCAAACCCTCTGACAACCTTGATGAAACGAGTAGAAAAGTGCGAAAGCTAAATAAGTTACTAAGTATCATTCTTCGTCATGCCATTAATTCTCCTTTACGTGAAGACGGAGAGGACCTAGATATTTGAAGATATTTTGTAATAGTGATATGTGTATATACCTCTATCTAGACCACTGAGAATGTAGCTTTTATGAAATGATATTATGTTTTGTCAATGTCCATTATGTAAATAACTATTGATATAAAACACAAATAACAATTGCTTGCTTATAAATGAGTTAAGAAATTTCCCTGAATAAGAGGAGAGATAACCGTTTTTATTCAGACATGCTTTGATGATGAGTTTCTGGTTTGCTTCCAAATTTTGTTTTGTGGCCCTACTTTCGTGAGTACATCAGAGGCTACTTCAGTTTGAGATGATTATTTTGGACCTCTTCTGTTGGCGAATTTTCGGATCTGTGGCAATTAAGGATTATTCAAACTTGGGTGTCGGTGTAAGATCGGGAATCCTCTTCTGGCCTTTACCACGGGTCAAATCGACCTTGATTTGAATATGATATATAGAGGACCCAAACCAACCCTTGTTCAGGTAATGAGAGATTAAAGACGGGAAATCCTCTTCAGGTACTTTGTGAAGGGTCGAATCAAACCAAATTTGGGAGTTTCAACGATTGAATGCCGGAAACCCTTCTGGCATTTGTGAAGAGCTGAATCAACCAAGATTCAGGTATTTAAATAATGAAAACCGGAACACCTTCCGACATTTGTGAAGAGTCGAATCAAACCAGATTTGGGTATTTAAAGATCGAAGACCGAAACTCCTTCCGGCATTTGTGAAGAACCGAATTAACCCAGATTCAGGTATTTAAAGTTTGAAGACTGGAACTCCTTCCGGCATTTGTGAAGAACCAAATCAACCCAAATTCAGGTATTTAAAGATTGAATACCGGATCTCCTTCCGGCATTATTGTTTTGGTACCCTTTTGGATTTAGCATGCAATGCAGAGGTTGTACATGCTTCCTGAGCCACTCTCTGGGCTTTTGATGCCAAAGCATAGGATGTATGTGCTTTGTTAGCCACTCTCTGGGCCTGTGCGTCTGGTCCACTTGGCTAGCTTATCCAGAAGCAGGGCCCAAGGACCTACCCGACCTCCCTCCGGGAGGTGATTATCCTAACCATCGTAGGTGATGATAAGGTCTTAGAAACTTTGACGGGGCTATCGTAGGCACATAACTAAGATTTACTCTTCTGATGCCCTATACTGACCATCATAGGTACTGATAGAGGCTTACACACCACTAACCTCCGAAGGGTGCCCTATCCTGACAATCGTAGATGATGATAGGGGTTTGTGTTCCCTTCTGCGGGTAACAAATAACATAAGTAGAGGTAGGACATGCTCTTTTGCGAGCAAAGGTAGGACATGCTTAGTTATAGCATAGGTAGGGCGTACTCTTCTACAAGCAGAGGCAGGGCGTGCTAATTTTTGGATGCACTGCCACGACCGTTTGTGGTATGAAAAGGCGGCTTACGCTCTTGATGCTATAAACTAGCCCCCTCTGATTTGGGCATGGAGAAAGACTAACACACCACCCCCCCTCCGGGGGATGCCTCGATCTGACTAGTTTGGTGATGACTAGATTTTTTTTCTTTTATCCATTTGTCATTTGACCTGTCCTTGTTCATTTCCGACTTGTCGGGATTTCCGCCCCTACTATGGTACAGGTAACCTTTTACTCCCTTAAAGATTATAACGGTGCAAGTCTCTATGCTTTCTTTACATATTTTTGTAGTTTTCCTTGGCTTAAGAAGCGGATGATCACCCCCTCTAAAACTCTGCAATGGTTTGTTTCATGTCTGTTTACCATATGGTAATAGCAATATGACGCTTCCAACTTAACCTCGTTCTTGGTTTTCTTATTTAATGACGGCCAAAAGTTTAACTCGTGCCTAGTTAGAAAGTAGATACCCTCAATTGACATTGTGAGCTTGCAATCTTTTGGCAATCTTGACTCGAAAGCCTTCTTTCGCTGTTGTATTTTGGTCCTTTTATTACTTGACTTTGTTATTCCATCTTCGTTCCTAAACATCCTTTTAACTGCCTTTCGCCGTGAGGGTATGTCCCTTTTAGACCTTTAGTTGGCTATAAGACGTTCAGCCTGTCTAGCAGAGAGAAAATAAGTTGCAGGATCGTCTGGAATTCCTATTATTGAAGACATATCCTCCACTTCGGACATAGATTGGGATAGTGCGGGCTCGGGATACGTATCAGAAATTCATGAAGGTGCAACATCATATGGAGGTGATGTCCCTATGGAGGATGAGGAGGAGGGAGGACTAGGAGACAGTCGCGCGCCTGATGAATTCGAGAGTGTCATCGTCTTAGAATCACCTGGTAACTCTGTCGAATCAACAATTGACCATGCCAAACTTGTGCGAATATTTTTAAAGCATGGAATTCTCCGAAGGGACACTAAGCTACCTACTAAAACAGATCGACCTCATAGTCCACCTGAAGGGTACATGGAGATCAGTAGGTTGATGTGCCTTTTCAGGGCAATCTCACTATTTCCACCATTCGTCGTCGATTTTCTGAGACGAATGCAAATCGCTCCAATGCAACTCCAACCCAACGCCTATGCTTATCTGTACACCTTATACATTTCTCATAGAGAAATTCTTGGGACAGAGTTGACATTTGAAGATGTATGCTTCTTCTACAATTTCAAACACCGAACCCAAGATACCCCATCTTTTGTATATTTTAAATTGGTGGCAAAAAGGAAAATCATTAGTGTACCGTTCAACAACAAAGTTGGTTGTCTGAAACCTGAATGGTTCAATATCAAGCAGCAACTAGGATGTGCCACGAGATGGCTTAAATCAAGTCAAATTTCAGACTTTAATTTCCAACTTCAGTCACTACCGTAAATGTATTGACTGTCGTTCATTTTCACTTGCAGTTCCTAACCCGAAACAGGAAGTACATCAGGTGTATTTAGACCGTATAAACCAACTGCTCAATAGTGATAAAAAATTCCTGACCATTAGAAATTTTCTAGTGGATTATTGTTTTCACCACCATCGCTTACATGCTATATCTTGTAGCATAGGCCACAGAGAAGGTCCCTAAGTATATATACCCCCGGTTGAGGAGCCAATTGAAACCTTACCTGAGAAGGGAGAAAGCTCGAAAGATCCAACTATAACTCAAGAGAGTCCTTCTCCCACTTTGACTCAGGATGATATATTAGCCAACATAGCTGCCAAAGATAGGGATAAATATATCACTCCTGAGGATGCAGCTACTTCTGAAAGACTGACTTCCCTGAGAAGGTTACCAACAACCATGTCTCGAAGCGATGATTCTCTTTTGGACGATTCTACATATCAGGTTTTGGGGGCACTTCTTCTGCCCGACACCATTTATACTTCCGGAGATTTCGATACTCTCTTACTTTTGAGGAAGACGCTACTCCCATGAAAGTCGGGGAAATTGTGCATACAGGCCCAACTCCAAGATCTGGTCTATTAGGGGTGAATCACTCAGGATATATACACTGCACTTGTACCACATGTCACAACACTTGTGCTTCATATTAATCTCAATTTTGATGTTTACTTGTATCGTTTTGTAGGGAAAAATGGCACGCCGCTGCTACTACATGAGAGATGCCCGCTCGAGCACGCCCCCGATTGATTATGATATAAGACATGATTAGCATGAGAGTCGAGGTAGAGACGACAAAAGGAATCGGCCCCCTCCATCTCACCGATCTTCCCGTTCTCGATCTCCGCATCGTGTAGATTTTGGAAAAACATACAAGCCACTCTACTCATCATGAAGGGGACAAATACAATTCAAAAACTACAGCTTCCTCTAAGGATGAAACTTATCAGGAAAACCATCAAAGAAAGGTTCAGATCCAAAAGAGAAACAAAAAGAACCAAGCAAGGGAGCTGAGAGAGGTAAAACTTCTATCGTGACATCTAGGTGCCGCAATATTGATATTACCACCACAAGGCCTATCATACTCGACGATGAGGACAAGGCCAAATTAGAGTTTGACGAAAAAAATTCCTGATCATCACTTTGGGAACATGCCTTTCGTTCCAGCTCTTAGGCCATTAGATTCCGACTGGGCAATAGTGGTTAAGGTAAAGATTGATGATGCAGATACTCAATACAAAGAGTTGAAGAAATATTCGTGAACTCTACCTAAGAATGTTTAGGACTTGCTGGCTGATGTTAATACATGAAAGACAATGCCAAATATGATGCAAAGGCCATTGAAAATTCCTAGAAAGATCTTGAGGATGCTCAAGCCAAATTTGCTCTTGCACAACATGATGTGGACTCTTATAATAAACAGTATGAAGAATTACGACAGTGTTACCACTCCGAGCTTTAGTCCCATAGTCAGGAGCGCATGGACTTAAATAAACAAACCGAGGATGCTAATTTGAAAGCACCACAACAAAGTTGGCTTGTACTCGTCTTGAGCAGGAGAAAGCGAAGTTAGCCAGGGAGAATGCAGAATTGGAGGCCAAGCTGATGGAAGCTTAGACAAGGGCAACTTTAGCCGAGGGAAACATATATATATTTCCTTAAAGTCTGCTAAGAGTGCTAATGCACAACTTGCCAAAGCCCAAAGAGAATTGGATGAGGGTGCAAAAACTATGATGGGATCCTTTGCTCAGGTGATCCGACATCCGGATGTTGCATGCATCAAAGACTACCCCACCACTCTGGTTTATGTATGGGATTAGGTGGTCGAATAGGAAAAACAAGAGCTCAAGGTGGACTCCCTTGATGAGGATAAACTCGTGGAGAAGTACTTGAGGGGCGAGGAGATGACATGCTTAGCCGAAGGGCGAAAGATTATTGTTGCTGTTATGGAAGAGGTGAGGCGTCAGGCCAAAGGAAAAGAAACCGTCGAAGTCGGTTCCTCTTTCACTGCCCTCGGGGCTACCGAAACAAAGGGACAAGATCTGTAGAATTCAAGAATTCCGAAGGCAACTCTTATGTCCCCACTTGTTGAAACAACATTAAAAACTCCTGCTGCTCACATGGAAAAATCATCAGAATGTATCTCCACCTTTTCACCTCAATTTATTAGAGCTATTTCGACCTTTTGGCATATCGTTGGACAAATATATGAAGAGCACGCCATTTCTCCTAAGTTAATAACTGTTACTTCTCGCACTGCAGGTCCGGAGACAATCAGAAATACTGATGAACAACCGGAAGAAGCCACTGAAGCAAGTTATTGAGAAATTTGAGGAGGAAAAAGGAGTAGTTACTGAAAAAATTCTCATGTCGTATAGCACCGATGCCCTCAAGGATGGAGACGTGATAGATGTTTTGAATGAAGACGATGGTGATGAGAGGAACATGGAAGATAACGACGTAGCACTGACTGGAGTTTCTGAAATAGCTGACAACACGACTTTGGCTAAGATGTAGGCTAATAAAGATGCACTTATGAAAGCCAAGGTCGAAAGGGAAGAACCTCTCAATGTTGATCCTCTTCAGGCTATTGCTCCCAAGTCAGGATTATTTGTCAAGCTATCTTCCAAGTCAATAACTGGGAGTTTGAGTCAACAAACTCCAGCTGATTCGAATGTATCCCCGTCGAAAAGGTAGGAGGAAGCGCATCCTCACCGAAGCTGAAAAAAGAGAAAGCCAGGTTCAAATCTGTCAGGAAGTCCAAAGTCTCCCCAAAGCTTAAGGAAACGTTGTTTAATCTTATCTATTTTTTTTTCCATTGGCTTGCTGTTGTTGTGGCGAGTGCGGCTCTCGCATCGTTTGCTTAGTTTTGTTGTTCAGACCTGCACTTATGTGAATAAATTAGTTTATTCTCAGTAGCTTGTTTTTCTGTAATGTTACATTTGCATGTTTTTCATTCATCTTAACCAAATGTAAACATGAACAACAATTAGTAAGCACATCATGGACCAAACAAACAATTCAGCACGAGTTACATGCAAACAACAATACGTGTAATACCATGACATCATTAAGTTAAATGGTCAACAACTGGAAAATGTGATGTGTATTCTTGCAATCAATCTTGAATAAAGTGTCTGGCCAGGGCTTGTTCGAGATTGATTACGTTCGGCATTAGAATGCCCCTAGCCCTTAAGTGGGGCCAGGATTCTTTCTCATTGGCGCTTATTCTTTGCACCTTTATACTCTAATGTTGTACGGTCAGGTTAGAGTGTATTCAAGGCGGTAAGGACGTCGTCTCCCCATCCTTTATACTCTCTCTTGAATCATGAGAGTTAGAGCTTGGGACGTCGTCTTCCCGTCCTTTTCATCTTGTAATGCAAACGGTCATATCGTTCGCTCTGTTTTGGTACACGAATTCAAATTTAGTGTCTCGTATTAAGATCATAGTAATCACATAATATATAAAGATATTTATGTCGGTATAGTAAATCACAGACGATATTTTTATAGTGGTTCGGCCAAGTCGTAGCCTACGTCCACTTCATAATCTTTTTCTTATGTCAACCAGACTTTTCTATGCAAGTCATGCCTGTTTACATGGTTCATAAAACAGAAGAAAACAATACAGATTTAAGTCAAGTACTACCGCAAGTGTTGGGCATTCCATGCTCTGTGAATTCTTCACCATCCACGGTCGTTAACTTGAAAGCTCCTGTATCAAGTTTCCATTAGATGGTAAATGGTCTCTCCCACTTCGGACCCAGATAGACTAGGGGTGGAAGGACACACTTAAGTACTAAATCTCATGGTTCAAAGGTCTGAGGCCGAACCTTTCTGTTATAGTATCGTGCTACCTGGTATCTGTGCCTCGAGGCACGTAAATCCGCTACATCTCTTTTTTCTTCAACCATGTCTAGGGACTCAAGAAGAAGCATTTAGTTTGTCATTGGATCGTAGCACGTTATCCTACGAGAGGGAACTTTCAATTGCACTGGGATGACTTCTTCTGATACGGAAGAAAGCGAAAAAGGGTTTGAATCGTTCCTGTCTTATAAGTCGTTTATTATGCCAGCGGTAATTCGTCGAACCACATAGCTTTTTCCTACTCCAATCACATTTTCAGAATGGACTTAATAATCTTGTTTATTGCCTCAACTTGTCCATTCGATTGTGGGTGAGCTACCGCGGTGTATCTTTTGTCAATTTGATACTTCCAACAGAAATCTTTGAACTCGGAGCTATCAAATTGGGATCCATTATTGGTTATGACAGTTTTAGGAATTCCAAATCGATGAATGATGTTTCTGACTATAAAATTATTCACCCGTTTCGTCGTGATCGTGGTCAAGGGCTCGGCTTCATCCCATTTTGTGAAGTAATCTACTGCCACGATTGCATACTTTGTTCCACCTTTAGAAATTGGCAGGGTTCCAATGATGTCGATTCCCCATACAAAAAACAGCCACGGGCTCACCATTGACTTGAGTCTACTAGGAGGTGCTTTCGGAATTTTGGCATATTTCTGGCACCTATCGCAGCGTCATGAATGATCAACGACGTCTTTATTTATGGTAGGTCATAAATAACCATATCACAATATTTTCTTTGTGAATGTCTGGCCCCAGGTGTGACCTCCACATTCACCTTCGTGCACTTCTGTTAGTACATGTTTGATGTCGTCATGTGCTATGCACTGGAGCAAAGGCACGGAAAATCCATGGCGGTAAATGATTCCGTCTTGTCAGATATACCTCGTTGATTTATGAATCACCTCTCATCTCTTGCTCTTCTTTAGAGGAAGTGTTTCGTTCTGCAGGAAGTTCTTAATTGGTATCATGCATGATTCCCTTTCTGGTTTGGCTTCCAGTACCGGGTCCACTTCCATCAGATCAAAGCTTGGTGACTGTAGTACGTCTATCAGTACCATCTTGATCTCTTCCAGATTGCCAAAGCTAGCTAACTTAGCTAGTCTGTCTGCTTTCGGATTTTTTATTCGCAGGATATGAGTTATGCTATAATGCCCCAGGTTGTCTAGTAACTTCTTTACCTTCAAGGTAAGTGGCGAGTAGAGGTCCCCTAGCCTAGAATTCCTTTCGAACTTGACAAATTACCATTTTGGAATCACAGAAAATGACTAGTGCGGTCAACCCTAATTCCTTACCAAGTTTTAGCCCAGCAGTAAGGGCCTCGTTTTCGAATTCATTACTAGCGGGGAATTCCGACCGCAAAGCTGGTAAATTGATTGTCAGGTATTATTAAAACGACTCCAGCACCGGACCTATGATCGTTCTTAGCCCCATTTGTATACGATTTCCAGGGGCTAAGTTTTAGACTCGGCTCTGAGGAGTTAGCCTTATCATCTAACACATCCTCTTCGGGAATGGTGAATTCTGCGATGAAGTAAGCTAATGCTTGTCCCCTTATTAATCTCCTTGGCAGGAAGTTTAAGTCGAACTAGCTTAACTCAATGTTCCATTTAGGAAATCGTCCGGATTTTTTGGGTCATTGCAATACTTGTCGGACCAGCTGATAAGTGTATACTACAATCGGATGAGCCTGGAAATAGTGACGGAGTTTTCGAGATGCAATCAAGAGGCTATAGGAAAGTTTTTCTATCCTTGTGTAATTATGCTCTTCTGCTGATAATTTCTTGCTTACATTATACACCGACCTCTAAACTTTTTCTTCCTCGCATGCTAGAGCTGAGTCGATGGCATGAGATGATACTGCCAAATATACGAACAAATTCTCACGGTCTACTGGTTTGGCAAAATTAGGGATTTCTAGCAGATTCAATAAAATTTGAAAAGCCTCCACACAGTCAGGGGTCTACTCAAAGTTGCATTTTCCTTGTTTAATTAACTTAAAGAAAGGAACACATTTGTCTGTAGCTTTAGAAATGAATCTGCTTAATGCTGCAACTTTTTTGGCAAAACTTTGAACATCTCTGATCTTTCTGGCTCTTCTATGTTCCTGATTGTTGCAATCTGTTCAGGATTAATCCCGATCCCTCGAGAAATGACTTTGAACCCAAGGAACTTTCCTGACACAACACCTAATGAACATTTCAAAGGATTCAACTTCATCCCGTACCGTCGTAGAATGTCGAACATCTTCGCCATGTCTTTTGTGTGATCGGAAGATCGCCTAGACTTCACAAGCATGTCATATATGTAAACCTCCATTGTTTTCTCACTCTTATTGTAAAACATTTGGTTCACCAAACGTTGATATGTGGCTCCAACATTCTTTAGTCCAAATGGCATCGCCACATAACAGTACAACCCCAAATCTATAATGAAACTTGTATGTTCTTGATCCGGTACATGCATGGGGATCTGATTATACCCTGAATATGCGTCCATGAAGGAGAGAAGTTCATGTCCTAATGTTGAATCAACTAGTTGGTCAATCCTGGGGAGTGGAAACCTATATTTTGGGAAAGCTTTGTTGAGATCAGAAAATTCGATACAAGTTCATCACTTCCCATTTAACTTCTTAACCAGGACGGGATTTGATATCCAGTCGGGATATCTTGAGTCTCTGATGAACCCATTATTTTTCAAATTCTCAACTTCTTCTTTCAAGGCTGCTGACCTTTCTTGGCCCAACATACGCTTATTTTTGCTTCATCGGAGGATTCTTTGGCTTTAGGTTTAGTGAATGGCTCATGATCAAGGGAGAAATTCCATACATTCCGCATGGGTCCAAGCAAACACATCAAGGTTTGCCTTCAGAAAATCAGTCAATTCTTTCATCCAGAAAGAATCCAAATGAGATCCAATCTTCATGACCTTTTTTGGGCCGTCATTATCGATTGGAATGTCAACAGTTGCCTCATTGGGTGTCGCATTCCTAGGTCCTTGTCTTCTCCAGGATCGATATCTTTAGGTTAGTCGTCAGGAAACTCCCTTGGCGGTATTGTCTTTAATTGCTCTGCTGAGTTCTCCTTTGTAGGAGAGGAAGTGTTCTTAAGTTCTGAACTCTTTCCGCTACGCAACATCTTCAACTCAGCCATATAATAGGGTCTTCTAGTAACTTGATCACCATGAATCATTCCTACTCCGACATTAGTTGGGAATTTCATTAGCAGGCACCAGGGATCAATGCAAGTCCTGAATTCCGAAAGTGTAGGTCATCGTAGGAAAGCGTTGTAAGACGAATCAATGTCAATAATGACAAATTAGAGGATCCTTACTCTTCTACGCTCCTTTACCTAATTCTATGGGTAAATCTATCACTCTAATCAGGGAGGTTGAAGCTCCGCTAAAGCCATGAATCCGCCCTTCACACGGCTTTAAATTCTTCATCTCTAATTTCATTTGATCGAAATCCTTTTTAAATAGGATGTTAACAGTGCTCCCATTATCAATTAGAACTTTCTTGACTATTGTAGGTCCAATGATGGTAGTTATTACTAGATTGGTGCTCAGTACTTCGACTCAAACGCTCTCTCTGTCTCGAAAGACAATGTCATCGGTTGTTTTACCGGTGAAGTTTCTTCAAGGTTACTACATCCTCTTATTTCTGGATGTTTAGCCGCATTAACGTACTGCTCCATCGTCCTATTACTGGATCCAATTGGATATGATCTACCAACTATGGTGTTTATAACAATATTCCTTCCCCTTTGTTGAGTCGTGGGCTTAGAAGCAGATTGGTTTTGATTGGGGGCATATCCTCCTTACCTCCTATCTCTTGGGGCGACCTTGTACTCATCCAACTTTCCTTCTCGAAGAAATTTTCAACACCGTCTCTTAGATAACGATACTCGTTAGTAGAGTGGCCATGAGTTCAATGAAACAAACAGAATTTCCCAGTTGCGACCTCCTTCTCGGTGGAGTCCTTGGGTGGAGGTTTCTTGTAATGTAAGACGTTATAAGTATCCAGATAAATGTTCTCTAAAGTGTTGCTCAATGGTGTGTAATTTTCGAAGGTTTGAAATCGAGGCCTTTTCCAGAGTTGTTCCCTCGATCCCTGTTCCTTTTACCACCATTTCTATCCTGACTGGTATTTTCTCCATTTTTGTTGTCGATTTTTACATCGACTTTTCCGGTATTTTCATCGGATTGTATCACATCGACATTACTTTGAATGTCTTTACTAGAAGCTCCATCAGATTTCCTTTTTCGATTAACGTATATTTCTTCCCTCTACAGGCGAATATTTGCCTTTTCATAGAACGATTCTCTTGTCAATGGCGGGTTTCCAGCCAGATATCCACCGAACTCCGTGTCTGGATTGACCTCATTTATTAAATCCATCAAAATAGTTGGTTCATGTAGGTTGCTTACTTCAGTAACTACTAAGTTAAAACAGCCTAAATACAACTTCAAAGATTCACCAGATGCTAGCTTGATTCTAGACAACTCAATGACGCTTTTAGATTTCAGGGCATGTAGTCGGAATTGGTTCATAAAACGTTCACTTAGCTCTTTAAAGCTGGATACAGATCGGGGAGGGAGTCGAGTGAACCACATCAATGCAACATCTTCAAGATATATCGGAAAGGCTTTGCATTTCACCGTATCGGGTGTTAAAGCGGCATTCATATACCAGGCATACCTTATCAAATGTTCTCCTGGATCGGTTCCTCCCCCATGTCGATCCATTTATGGCAGACTAAATTTTCGGGGTAACTGGAAGTCCAGGATATCATCAGTGAATGGGGTGTGGCTACGTTCAATGCCCCAAACCTCATTGGTGTAATATCGACTATCAGCTATTATCTGTCGCACCATCGCTTCTACCTAAGTTGTTAAAAGCTGTTTTAGGATCTACACTTCTATTTCTTCTAACACGTCGGGTGCCTACAACGGGTGATGTTCTTCAATTCCAGGCTGCAGCTGAACTTCCTTTCCCTCTGCGATCCCGGTCATTCACATGACGAGTGGGTTGGAGAATTTGTCCTTGAGTAGGATTAGTGATGTTGGGATCTCTGGGAAGGACGTGGGATCCTCACATCGTCAATAGCATTTGTTCTCTTAGGCTAGGGTCATTAGGTCCGAGGACACGGGCTACGTCTTCACGAGATCCAAATGTTACAAACGTTAACTGGTCAAGATTCTTGGGCCTCTTGCATGGCCTCCTACGACGTGGACATTCTTCGTCTGAAGATGATGAATGATTCACAGGGAGATGATGAGTTGGATAGGGATTTCTTTATCTGTGGAGTTCATTTATTTCCTTACTCATAACTTTCATGTTTTCTTGCATAAGAATGCTATCACATTTATGGGCCTCTAAAGCATCATTGATTCGGCCTAACATGTCAAGTAAGCGCGAGAATTCCCTCTATGTAAAGGGTGCAGTCGGAGTAGGTTGATTACTAGTTGTCACGGCTGGTATTGGAGCATCTGTAGGAGCTCGAGTAGAAGTACTAGCCTCTGTCATATTCAGTTCGAATCGGGACACCATTGTATCTGCGATTCGGATCGGATGGGGACTACCAGGTGTGTTCAGTTTTTTGGTTCGGTTTTGGTTTGCATCTTCTTTTTGGTTCGGACCATCGACTTCGGGTCAGATCGGTGATGCTCCACGGGACCGGTTTGGTCCTGAACTTTGTCCCATCGATCTGGTGATAGACATGGCTTGTTGATCTTCATCTGTCTTGTTTTCCCAAGCAAGTTGCGATTCTTTTCCTTTTCCTTTAGTCATGAAATCCAATTCTTTTGGGATTCAACCAAGAAAAGCTTCAAAGATACTGAAAAAGTGGACTAACTTCTTCGGATTTGAGAATCCAAATAGTAGAACGATAGTCCAAAATGCAGAGAATTCAATGATTCTCAGTGAAAGCACCAAAATGTTTAACCAAAAAGTGGTTCTAACACCTAAACAAGTGATAGTTCTAAATAAAATATAAATAAAGATAACGAAAACACCAGATTTATAGTGGTTCGGCATTAAAGAGCCTACGTCCACTTTTGTACTTCCTTGATTGATGGTTTGAAAACAAATACAATGCTAATTCCCACTCAATCTCACTTATACAATTGATTATCTCTCTTTAATTTATGGAATTATGCTCCAAAAGTTTGTATATAATCTGAATAAAGCAATGGAATTCACTGGTCCAGAAGTTAGAGTGATTAATTTGCCAAAAAGATCACTTCAAAAGGGTGTTTTAGGGGCAATTATAGGCTGTAAAACCATCCGGTTCGGGTGCCACGTAGGGTCCATCTCGTGACTTTCGGATCCGCTAGCTTTAAGATGATGATAGCGCATTGGAAACGTGGGCAAGTGGAGTGAAACTGCTCCAATTTTATAGGATCATGGGTTTGACTGTTACAATTTTGCCCCTCATTTTAGATTGTAGGGACAAAAGAGGTGTGGGTCGGAGATGCCGAACTGATTCGAATATGCTACCTTTTTCCAATCTTCTGGCTTGTGTGTAATAAGATGAAGGGGTTTGGTGCGAGGGGTCCGAACTGACCCGGATGGCCTTCTGGTTTGTCTATATACTTAAATACATTCGTTGGATAAATCTTCAACTTTATATAGCCTAACCACAAAGTAGGCAAACATATATCATTTTTGATAATGATATATTATTGTTTGACATTCCCCGTTAATCTGTAATGTAAATCTGCTGGAATGATTAAAAGTTTTGAAATGCTAATATGATATATTGAGATATTAATATGTTAAAATTTTAAAATGTTGGAAATTCATAAGCTGAAACGTTTAATGTGCTGAAATGTTCATATGCTGAAATGTAAACTTGTTAAAATATGTATAGCGATTACTGTTGTTCTAATTTCAGGTTAACTTGTGACATTTATATACTTGAACCCTTAATTGTAGAAATTGGAATAATTACACGTTAAATTCTAATAATTACATGTAAAATTAGAATAATTACATGATTTGACGATCTAATGTTATTTTGAGTTGAAATTAATTACATGTCAGGAAGAACATGCGACATAAAATGGGATTAATGTGATGACATGTAAAATATAAATTAATTTGAAAGAATGGACACGCCTCAGTTATATAGAAAATTTACAGTAAGTAGAAAACTATAACAGCACTTAGACATGAGGTTAAATTCAACTTGTAGCAGAAGTCTGCCCGGAACCGCCCGACAATTCCAGCATTCACCATTTGTTAATTTAATGTGAGGGATCTAGTGTGTAAACAAGGTTAAGTCAACTTGTGGAAGAAGTCAGCCCGGAACCGTCCAGCAAATCCAACATCCACAAATGGTAGGCTTAATGTGAGAGGTCTAGTACATAAATCATATATATAAATATATGAATATAAAATGATAGAGATAAATGTCACTAATTTTGATTAATGGAAATGAACGAAAGATAGTTACAATAGTAAAAGAAATGGAATGAATGGGGAATGATAATAACCTATTATAAATAAGTAACATTAATGAGAATGTTATATAATAGGTAAGCTTGTCGTAGGGACAAGTGAAAATTATAACTTAGGTTATAATAAAAGATAAAGAAAATGGAATAACTTATGTAGTGAGATAAGTTGTACTTAATTGTAAATTAAAAACGAGAATTTGAAATCGACGGATGAGGACAACATAAATTATATTTATGGAAAGGAAATTTATTAGTAAACCTTAGTTAAAGAACTAAGTTACTAAGTAAACAACGATAAGTGGTAGTGGCAAATAAGATGGAATTATGATTAAATAAAAAAGAATGAAGCAAACTTATAAAGTGAAATAAGTTATATTTAATCATAAATAATAAGTGACATGTTAAATAGAAAATATGTGAATGGAGATATACTTAATTATGTATTAAGTAAGAACATGTTATTGGACTATGAATAATATTAAAAAATTGTAGATTACAGACCTCAGATTACAATCTAGAGAATAACATGTTATGGGCTTATTAAACTTAAATGGGTTAAGTTATATAACTGAAATTAATAAGCACAAAGAACTTGGTGACTTGAATAAGACGTTAATGTGAATGGGAGTAAACAAGTTAACTTGAAACCTGATGAGGTAAAGCAAGTACATAATAGAATATTTAGACGTATGGTCTAATGACATATTTAGATAAGGCACTTGGACAAGTTCGCACGTTTAAGGTGAATGACCCAACAAGGTAGATCATCGCGGTGTCATGAGGCAAGAGGGGACAGCACATCCATCTGATTATTTTCTTAGCTTTAAAGGAGTGGAAGGGGAAGAACGCGGCTTCCTGAGAGGTATAAGGTGCCCCTGGTAGTCCACTATGCGGTGGTAGATGTTTAGGCTGTGCTCGCAGAGGTTGGGTCTGCGTGTAACTACCCAGTGAGTAGCCTTCACTGCAAAAGTAGCTTTGTTGTCAGAAAGCTGTGACGATGTGACCCTAGGGTGATTCGGTGGTCACCTCAACAGGGGGGCAGGGGTCACGACCAACAAGGATAGTAGATCGTCGGGTACCCGTCATCGGCAGCCAGTGGTATGCGAAAAGACTACATCTAAATCTAAGACGACATCCACCTTTCAGTATCGAGGCACGGTGGTTGAAGGGAGTCACCAACTGGATGTTTAGATTGTTTGTTACGGGCAAGTCGCTTAGCTACTCTAGTGTTTACTAGTTGAGAGAGAGGCCGAGGTGGGGCCATAGCCGCCATGAAAAACAGACCTGAAGGATTTCTATTTTTTGAGGCTAATAAAGGTAGGCCTATACAGATATGGAAAGTCTCCCGACCAAGTTCCGTGTTTCTTTTAAAGCCCTGCCATGGAACTCGGTGCACATTAAAGGTTATGTGCAGTTAAGGCATCGAGTATGACTGATGATACGTACGTGGGAAAGTCTAGATACGTTCATGTTTTCTCTGGGTGGTGTATCATAGGCTCTAGGTCATTACTCCACGATCTGATTCGATCAAAGTTGGCGGTCCGTACGCTTACGTAGCATGGCGATGGGGGCTCTATGTGGAACGTAACATTGTTATATACAGATCAATACGCCGCTCCGACGTAGGATGGGGGACTACTTACATTTATAAGGCATTACGTTGGAGACCATCCAAGTGGGGTACCTTGGGGTATACCTCAATATTGGGGCTAACTACATGTATAATGTGTTAGGTTAATCCACTGAGAAATAGATGAATACGACGTGTGTATACCTTGAGTGCTGTTAACCCAAGTAACCTAATAAACAAGAAAATATAACTGAATGGTACATGTAGGATTATCCAAAGTGCGTAGTTTAAATCCATTCACCAGAACTTGTGTTCTGACCCATTCCTCATAACATACTCGCAGTTTAGAATTGCAGCAGAGATATAATAGCTTTGGATACTGGCTAGTTAGTATCATTATTTGGGTAAGGCTATATTTTGATTATAGTATATTTTATCCATTCCGTTGTGAGAAGTTTTCAAAGCTCTGATATATTTTATATCTCTGTGTTTTCGGCAGGATACTAGAGAAACCAACACGAGTTTTGATGGATTGGAATTTTGGAAAAAAATTCGGTCTGTCGAAATTCTGGTTATTATATGGGGTGTTATAATTTAGATCAAAGTTGCCCAGTTTGCTGTTGGATATTGACACAAAGTCAATATTCATTTTTTCTTTGCTATGAATGAGGGAAACATTTTCTGAATTGGACAGATTCTAAGATGATTCTATTGGTTTATTTCCAGAATCATTAATATCTGAAATATTTACCAGGTTTATGACATCTTTTGGCTTTTCTCTCCATTGTTTTTTGTTTACACAACTTTCCATAGAATAGCCAAAATATTTTCCGTTTTTGCATCTCTCTGGAATTCATCCATAAGTGATTTGTTGTGTGATGCATAAAAATGGATGCCTCATTAGGTAAATCTGTATCTGCACTAATTTCAACAAGAACGCGTGCATAACCCAAACAGGTGTCTTTGGCAGTTTCCTCGTCCAATTTTAATGGGATCCCCACTATACTAGCTATGGCACTAAATGCTTCCTTGTCACATAGCCTAATATTTAATTCTGGAAGCTTAATCCATACAGGCATTGTGCTTAATAAATCTGGATCAAGATCTTGTTTTTTGCACCATTTTTTTGAGCAATACAAGTCTGCCATTAGTGAAGTAAGTCCCCCCTTTTAGTAATTTATCACTATCTTAGAAATGTGTGATTCTTATTATGAAAAAAAACCATTGTCCCTAGAAAAGATCTCAAACGCTCCATTAGGATTCCCTGTGCATGCAACAAAAGCCCTGAATGAAGATAGGACGGCCTCTTGCCAAATACATAGGAAAACCACAGAAAAACCCCATTTGCTCTCTGTCCTTCTGCTGATGTGACGGCCCACCCCAAACCAGTCTACATTTCCTTGAAACGCGCTATGCTAATGCGCGACTAGCATGGAACGGTCGTCAAAGAAAAAGGGTTTTGAAACTATGAATCACCAAGAACCTGTAGTATATCTCACAGCGCATGGAATAAAATATAATAGTAAAATAACTTGACATAAAACAGAGGGGATAGTGCATAAGCTGAAAAATAAACCATGACCAGCAGAGTAGTGGATTCCAAAAAAATACAGCTTATGATCCAAACCATTATTACAACTTCAAAATACTGTCTCTAACAAAGAAATAAAGAAGGTGCACTACTAGTGCCCAAAGCAGTGACCATCAACAACACAAGAAGTGTAACACCCCACCTCCGCTAGTGCCACTCTTGCAAGCACACTAGCTTTGGATGGGCGTTAAACAAGGTAAACATGCATGCAGATATCACAAGACAGAACATATAAGTAAAACAGAGTAGTAAAGCAGCGGATAAAACTTGCATTTCCAAAACCATAGTTAAGTTACAACAAAGTACTTAGTCATTATTTTCCAACAAACAAAGTCTAGAGAAAAGCATGAACTGAAAAACTGAAATACATAAAGTACTATCCCCAAAGTGAAGTGATAAACCATAGCTAGCTCAATGTCCAGAACCGTACATGAGCAAATCCCGTAAGCAAGCTATAAAGATCCAAGCTAAGCTCCAATTTTCCCACCCTGAGAACCTGAGGGGGGGAAACGGAAGAAAAGAGGCGAAAGAAAACAGGTCAGTCAAAAAGACTGGTAAGCCCTAACTACTATCTGTCCACGAACTAGTAAAGTTAACTAGCACGAGAAGCTGAGATGAACATAAGGATAACAACATACTGGCATGATGATTAACTAACAAGATAGATAAAGGTGTCATCGCATAATCAAGGTTAAGTTTTGCACCACGGGTGTACTAGCATTCTAACATGTCAAGTAAAAACAAGAATTGATCCCTTGGCCCAAGCTTGGCCCAACATCATGAGGTGACCTAAATCAAGGTCCAACTACACGGTCTAGTTGATCGGCTCCTTATAAGCCTAACTCGTCAAGTGTCGGTGTCATACGGCCCAAACATGCAATGTAGTTAAACTGCGCAAGGTCCACCCTGGGGTGTATCAAGTCCTAGGGTGTCAACCTCGGACACCAATCAAGTATGCGCAGTCTAGATCTACTGGTACCCATGCCTGATTTTCCAACTCCGGACTATGTGCACGACCATAGTCCGCCTGGACCCACACCGGCGTACCTACTCATCCATCGTTTTGGTCGCTTACATGTCAGCCCAGTAATCGTGCCCCACCCTAGCCTAGTCCTAGGGTCTTATGATACTATCAAGAGGGTTACTGCTGCAAAGGACCACGCAACTAGGGTTTCTTAACGGGTTAAATGTGGTTAACCCGATCCAAACGTGAATTAAATTGGTTAAGTGTACCCAAGGTTCATGACTTAACCCCGATTAACCCATCAGCCCAAATTGGTTAAGTATTAAGTGGACCATGACTTAACCCTAATCAGGAGGCATTCATTAACTTAATGTGCTTTAACCTCTCACATTAGACCTTGTTGTGGTTACTAGTTAAGCCAGGCGGGTCCGGGTAGCTTTACACCACAACTTGGTCTAACCTCGGGTTCGAGCACAACATGAACAACTTCTCACATTGGGTCCTATTGTTTGTAGCCACTAGTTGAGCCGGGCGGGTCCGGGTAGATTTATGCTACAAACTCAACCCAACCTCGAGTTGGCCACACTCATATTTTCTAAGTGTCATGTCCATTATGTTTCCAAAACATAATTACATGCTAACATATCACATCATGTTATAAAAACCTTGTTCATGTCATAATGTTACCCAACCCCAACGTAATCCCATCGTTTACATAATCGCAACAACGCATAAAGGATAAAATAGGGAACTTGGCATAATCATGACAAAAAGGTGTTGAAGCCACAAGTTTAACATGGTGGCATATGAAATGTACATATGTTCATATACTTGCATATTGCATTTTTAGGCTTCAAAAGTATGCATAAAACCAAACTTAGCATATAAGTGATACATGGTGATAAATGACATGTAGAAGTTGCTAGAAGTTCGCATTTAGCCTCACATGCAAGTTATCATAAGGGATATGATAACTTCCATGTTGCCAAAATGCAACCTTTAACATAAAGCTTGAAGCTTTAAGCTCACAACTTCAAGTTTAACTTGCATAACATGATAACATGTGTATAATGATCAACCCAAACTTGCATAACATAGCAACATGTGCCATACATAATGATTAAACCAACTTGCATAATGATCAACCAAACTTGCATATCATAATGATCAACCCCAAACTTGCATCATTCATTTAACTTTAGAGTTCAATAAAAAAGAAAGTAGAAAAGGGCTTACAATGCTATGAAGACACAAATAAATAGTTATTATAAAGATTGAGACGAAGCCCTTATGCAATCACCCGAATATGCAAGCTCCCAATGGAAAAACCCTTGAGCCAAATCAATAAAAACCCTTGCTTTGTAATAGAAATGTTGCAACTTGACTTGAATGCAAACTAAGAACACTCATACAAGCTTGAAAACACCTGTATGAACTCAAAATCTCTCATATAAATAAACTTAGAAATTTTAGCATGAGAGTGGAGGCCATGAGAGGAACAAATTTGACATAGTTTAGTTGTAGGATTGAATAATGGTGATTTAGGCTAGGTTTAGGGGTATTTTTATAGAAGATTAGGATAGTATTAGCCATAGGATTAACCCTAGATCCAATCCAAGCCATCAAATCCCGTCACTAGCCAACAAAACAGGTCAAAACAGCCAAAATAGGTGCACCAGGTTCCTGGGTCCGACCAGGCAGGTCGACCCCCAGGTCGACCCTGGGGTCGACTCCCCAGTCGACCTGGTCCCACCCAGGTCGACTCCCAGGTCGACCCCCAGGTCGACCTGGTCTGGGCGGGATTTTTCCCGCCTACCCTGATTTTCTGAAATTTGAATCTGTTTTGAATTTGAATTTTTCGTGAAACTTCGTGAAGCCATATCTCGGTCATACGGACTCCGATTTTCGAAAACTCGGACTCTATTTCGCGTATTTTTCCGACACGAACGCAATGGCACAGCCCGATTCCCTTGATTCAGATTTTACAGTTTAATTCTGCCTTGATTTATGTTATAACATGTTATTCAAAAATACGGGTTGTTACATTCTCCCCTCCTTAAAGGATTTCGTCCCCGAAATCTCCAAGTTAGGGAGAACGTATCCTACCATCCATCATCCATCTACTCAAAACATCATCCACATGCAGTCATTGTCCTTAAAGGATTCTAAATGCTGTATGATCATATGCAAAGGTGTGTGTATATGTACTTATCTAATGCAAAAATCGGGCGGTTACTGATACAGTAAACCTCCTTAATGCAAAGTATGTTAGTGAAATGAGTCCATATGTATGCAAATTCCTAATATAACTCATAATCTCTACATGAGTGCACATAACATTCATCCATATGCAACATCCACGTGATATCATAACAACTTTCATCCATGAATAAGTATAAGCACTCATGCATATGCAACATGAAAGTGTGTGAGCCGATCTTAGTGCCTAATGTGTATCATGGATCCACGAGTATCCACGTGCAAACACTTGCAACCACTTGCAACCATCAAGCATAACATGTTTCAAATACATGTTTCATCCAAAGGGTTTCTACCTAAGGTTCTCATGACAAGTTTAACGAGATAATAAGATAAACAGGATAAACGCGGATAAAAAGAAAGATATGCTAATTAGGAAAAGAGATCGAGAATGTACCCTCAAAAAGAAATGGATAAAGCCCACGCATCTTCTCCTCGGTTTCCCAAGTTGCATCTTCGTCGGCTTCACCCCACTGAACTTTCACCAATTTGACTTCTCGATTCCTTAGTTTCTTGATCTCTGTTCCCAAGATACGAATCAGAGCTCTTCTCAAGGTTGCTTCTTTCTCTACCTCAATGTTTTCAAGAATGTTTGGTTCAACCACCTCAGCGAACTCATGTAGGCACTTTCGGAGATGCGAGACATGAAAGACATTATGCACTCCGGCTAGCTTTTCGGGCAATTCCACCTTATAGGCCATCTTTCCAATTCTCTTTATGATAGGGAAGGGTCCTACGAACCATGGTGCCAGCTTCCCTACTGCTCCAAAACGTACCACATTTCGCAAAGGAGAAACCTTCACGAAAACCATGTCTCCCACTTCGAATTCCAAATCTGCCCTTCGCTTGTCAGCATAGGACTTCTGTCTATCTTGGGCCGCTTTCATCCTTCTTCTCACTAATTCAACTTTCTCGGATGTGTCCCATATCATATCGGGCCCAAGTATAAGCCTGTCTGTTGTCTCCCACCAACAAGATGGTGACCTACACGGCCTCCCATACAAAGCTTCAAATGGTGCCATCCCTATGCTGGCTTGATAGCTATTATTATACGCAAACTCTACAAGAGGAAGGTGGTCTTCCCAAGTACCACCAAAGTCAAGAACACAGAGCCTCAAGAGATCTTCTAGCACTCTATTCACCCTTTCGGTTTGGCCATTCGTCTAGGGGTGATAGGCTGTACTCAGATTCAATCGCGTACCCATTGCTTCTTGCAAACTGTTCCAGAACTGGCTAGTGAAAATGGGGTCGCGATCGCTAACTATGCTAGAAGGAACTCCATGCAACCGTACTATCTCTCGGAGATAAATAGATGCCATCCATGATGCGGTCCTCTTGCTTTTTACTGGAATGAAGTGAGCACTCTTCGTAAGTCTATCAACTATGACCCATACGCTCGTGTTCCCTTTTCTTGACTTAGGCAATCCATCCACAAAATCCATAGAAATACTCTCCCACTTCCATTGCGGGACCTCCAATGGATGTAATAGCCCACCTGGTTTCTTTGACTCGGCTTTCACTTGTTGGCACACCATGCACTTTGAAACATACTCTGCCACATCTTTCTTCATTCCGGCCCAAAAGAAAATGCGCTTCATATCTCTATACATCTTATCTCCTCCCGGATGTATAGTCATCTTCGAGTGATGTGCTTCTTCGAGAACTTTATGCACCAAGTCTCCTAATTGTGGAACGCATAGCCTTCCATCACGCCTTAGCCAACCCTTGTCATCAATAATATATCTAGCAAGGTGACTAGATGTCTCACCACGAATCAACTTGTCCATGACCTCGACTATCTGTGGATCTTCCTTCTGCGAAGCCCCAACTTGATCAAGAAGTATGGGTCTAAGCTCAAGGGATGCTAATGAACCCGTCATCGACTCAGCAGCCGTCGTGAAATCAAAGTTTGCCAAGAATTCTAAGTTCTTCATCTCAATGAACAAGGGGCTCAAAGTCAACCTCCTTCTGCTTAGTGCATCCGCCACAACATTACCCTTGCCAGGGGTATAAGCTATCTCGAAGTCATAAGATGCCAAGAATTCCATCCACCTTTGCTGCCTTAGATTCAGATCTTTTTTGCGAGAAGAGGTACTTGAGTGACTTGTGATCAATATACAACTCAAACCTTTCGCCGAGAAGATAGTGGCGCCAGGATTTGAGTGCAAAGACAATCGCTGCTAACTTCAAATCATGAGTGGGATAGTTCTTCTCATGAACTTTAAGTTCCCTACCCCCATAACATATCACTCTTCCCTCTTGCATCAGAACAGCACCTAACCCCGTGCCACATGCATCTGTGTACACGGTAAACATCTTACCACTATCGGGTAATGCCAAAATTGGAGCTGAGGTAAGGGCTCTCTTGAGCCTTTGAAAAGCAAGCTCACACTCCAAGTCCCATGCGAAGACTAAGTTCTTCTTCGTCAACTTAGTAAGAGGGGCCGAAATCTTAGCGAAGTCCCTGATGAACTTCCTATAGTAGCCCGCCAGACCGAGAAAGCTTCTTACTTCGGTCGCATTCCTAGGAGTCTTCCAGTCTTGAACCACAACCACTTTTGCGGGATCCACCGCTATGCCTTGCTTAGAAACTATATGTCCAAGAAACCTAACTTCCCTTCTCCAGAAATGACATTTGGAGAACTTGGCTTTCAACTGATGCCCTCTAAGCGTATCCATCACTTCCTTGAGATGTCTAGCATGTTCTTCCTCGTCCTTTGAGAAGATCAGAATATCGTCCACGAAGACAACAACAAACTTGTTAAGGAACTCCCTGAACACCCTACTCATCAAGTCTACGAAGTAGGCGGGTGCATTAGTCAATCCGAATGGCATGACAAGCCATTCAAAGAATCCATCTGGAGTCCTAAACGCAGTTTTATCAATGCTATCCTCAGCTACTCTATGCTGATGGAATCCGGTGGCTAGATCGAGTTGAGAGAAAACAGAAGCACCAACATGTTGGTCAAAGAGATCATCAATCCTCGGTAACGGGTGCCTATTCTTCTTTGTCAGCTTGTTCAACTCTCGATAATCAACACATAGACGAAGCGAACCATCCGCCTTAGTAGCGAATACCACAGGCGCACCCCATTCAGAAATGCTTCGCCTAATAAAATTCTTCTCAAGCAACTCCTTGATTTGCTTACTGAGCTCCTTTCTCTCACGTGGAGCCATGTGCCTAACGGGAAATGATACTAGCTTGGTATTATCGACTAGATAAATGCGGAAATCTATCTCTCGTTTAGGGGGTAACCCCTTAACTTCTTCAAAGACATCAGGATAGTCTCTGACCACCCTTACAGATTGCAGATCATCGATGGACGAGTCGAGAGATTCAAGATTACATAACATGACGGGAACTCTAGGGTTACAAGAAATTTCTAGGGTATTACCGAGCCGAGTCATGAGCCTCACCACCCTATGTTCACAATCGAGAATGGCTCCATAACTGGACAACCAATCCATGCCCAAGATCAACCCGTATCCCGTGAACCCGAGAACATAAGCATTACACGTGAATTCTACGGCCAAGATAGAAATTTTCAAATCCACACAAATCATAGACAGATGGGTGGAACCCCCAATTGGATTTGAAACACAAACGGGATCCTCAACTAGGCTAGTACTTAGGTGCAAACTTTCAACAATGTCCGAAGAGATAAAACTATGCGATGCGCCAAAATCAAATAAGGTGCGAACATGATAATCAGAAATATAAACAAGACTTTCTACAGAAATACTACCTCGATCCTGAGCTGGAGCTGTGTTGAGATCATGCACTTGCCCTCCGGAAGGTCCTGCACGCTGATTCTGTCCTTGCTTCTTGGGGCAATCCTTGCTAAAATGTCCGGTCTCTCCACAACGAAAGCATCCGCCCAACTTCCTCTTCTTCTTCCTACAGTCTTTAGCTATGTGCCCAACAATCCACAGTAGTTGCATTTTCTTGGGTCCTTTGCCTTGGCCTTGTTGCCCTTGTTGTTCTTGTTGTTTTTGTTGTTCTGATTGCTCTGATTTCCTCCCCACTTGGAGTCTGTCTTCTTGGTTTGGGTCTCATTAGTCTTAACTTCCTTCTTGCCATTCTTATCGTGTCCTTGAAGCAATGTCATGTCCACTAGGCCTTCAAAAGTGGCCCCCATTGGTATATGAGATAGGGCTAAACCTTGTAATGGCTCGTTCAACCCTCATGCAAAGCGCAAAGCCTTCTTCTGGGGAGTATTAATCATGTCCAAATCGAATCGGGCGAGCTTGTTAAACTCATTCACATACTCCCTCACTGTCATGTCCCCTTGCTTCAAAGATATAAACATCTCCAATTGCAGATTCGCCTCAGCTGATGATAGAAACTTAAGCCCAAATCTTGTCTTAAAGTCGGCCCAAGTCTCTATAGGCCTCGTAGCATTGGTGACCTCCCACCAATAAGCAGCTTCTTCTTTTAATAACCATGCTGCCAATAAAACCCTTCTATGATCTTGCACATCAAAGATGGCGAAGAGATCTTCAGTTTCTTTCAACCAATTTCTTGCCTCCACAAAAGTCTCCGTCCCAATAAAGTTCTTACCACCCATCGCCTTAAAGTCTTTGCAAATCTTAGCGAAATCTGCTTGCGGATTCTGAGGAGGAGGAGGAGGAGGAGGGACTTCAGTTATATTGGGGGTATTTGCTGGGCCCACATCGTTGGCCCTAGCTTCCAAGTACCTCCGGAACCATCCGGGAATGGTCACTCCCTCAGGAAGGTTAAGATCGGCCATACTGAAAAAGGAAAAAGATAGATTCAGAACGAAGAAACGAAGGATAGTGCTATGGCTTTTGGGGAATAGCCTTTTTAAAATAAGTAGACTTTTCGTGGAAAATACTTAATTGGTTTTGAAAATAGTTTTTCAAAAGGTAAGTTTCAAAAACACTTTTGCTCAAATCTTGTAAACCTTAGGCTCTGATACCAAATGTAACACCCCACCTCCGCTAGTGCCACTCTTGCAAGCACACTAGCTTTGAAGGGGCGTTAAACAAGGTAAACATGCATGCAGATATCACAAGACAGAACATATAAGTAAAACAGAGTAGTAAAGCAGCGGATAAAACATGCATTTCCCAAACCATAGTTAAGTTACAACAAAGTACTTAGTCATTATTTTCCAACAAACAAAGTCTAGAGAAAAGCATGAACTGAAAAACTGAAATACATAAAGTACTATCCCCAAAGTTAAGTGATAAACCATAGCTAGCTCAATGTCCAGAACCGTACATGAGCAAATCCCGTAAGCAAGCTATAAAGATCCAAGCTAACCTCCAATGTTCCCACCCTGAGGACCTGAGGGGGGGAAACGGAAGAAAAGAGGCGAAAGAAAACAGGTCAGTCAAAAAGACTGGTAAGCCCTAACTACTATCTGTCCATGAACTAGTAAAGTTAACTGGCATGAGAAGCTGAGATGAACATAAGGATAACAACATACTAGCATGATGATTAACTAACAAGATAGATAAAGGTGTCATCGCATAATCAAGTTTAAGTTTTGCACCACGGGTGTACTAGCATTCTAACATGTCAAGTAAAAACAAGAATTGATCCCTTGGCCCAAGCTTGGCCCAACATCATGAGGTGACCTAAATCAAGGTCCAACTACACGGTCTAGTTGATCGGCTCCCTATAAGCCTAACTCGTCAAGTGTCGGTGTCATACGGCCCAAACATGCAATGTAGTTAAACTGCGCTAGGTCCACCCTAGGGTGTATCAAGTCCTAGGGTGTCAACCTCGGACACCAATCAAGTATGCACAGTCTAGATCTACTGGTACCCGTGCCTGATTTTCCAACTCCGGACTATGTGCACGACCATAGTCCGCCTGGACCCACACCGGCGTACCTACTCAGTCGTCGTTTTGGTCGCTTAAATGTCAGCCCAGTAATCGTGCCCCACCCTAGCCTAGTCCTAGGGTCTTATGATACTATCAAGAGGGTTACTGCTGCAAAGGACCACGCAACTAGGGTTTCTTAACGGGTTAAATGTGGTTAACCCGATCCAAACGTGGATTAAATTGGTTAAGTGTACCCAAGGTTCATGACTTAACCCCGATTAACCCATCAACCCAAATTGGTTAAGTATTAAGTGGACCATGACTTAACCCTAATCAGGAGGCATTCATTAACTTAATGTGCTTTAACCTCTCACATTATACATTGTTGTGGTTACTAGTTAAGTCGGGCGGGTCCGGGTAGCTTTACACCACAACTTGGTCTAACCTCGGGTTCAAGCACAACATGACCAACTTCTCACATTGGGTCCTATTGTTTGTAGCCACTAGTTAAGCCGGGCGGGTCCAGGTAGATTTATGCTACAAACTCTACCCAACCTCGAGTTGGTCACACTCATATTTTCAGAGTGTCATGTCCATTATGTTTCCAAAACATAATTACATGCTAACATATCACATCATGTTATCAAAACCTTGTTCATGTCATAATGTTACCCAACCCCAACGTAATCCCATCGTTTACATAATTGCAACAACGCATAAAGGATAAAATAGGGAACTTGGCATAATCATGACAAAAAGGTGTTGAAGCCACAAGTTTAACATGGTGGCATATGAAATGTACATATGTTCATATACTTGCATATTGCATTTTTAGGCTTCAAAAGTATGCATAAAACCAAACTTAGCATATAAGTGATACATGGTGATAAATGACATGTAGAAGTTGCTAGAAGTTCGCATTTAGCCTCACATGCAAGTTATCATAAGGGATATGATAACTTCCATGTTGCCAAAATGCAACCTTTAACATAAAGCTTGAAGCTTTAAGCTCACAACTTCAAGTTTAACTTGCATAACATGATAACATGTGTATAATGATCAACCCAAACTTGCATAACATAGCAACATGTGTCACACATAATGATTAAAACAACTTGCATAATGATCAACCAAACTTGCATATCATAATGATCAACCAAACTTGCATATCATAATGATCAACCACAAACTTGCATCATTCATTTAACTTTAGAGTTCAATAAAAAAGAAAGCAGAAAAGAGCTTACAATGCTATGAAGACACAAATAAATAGTCATTATAAAGATTGAGACGAAGCCCTTATGCAATCACCCAAATATGCAAGCTCCCAATGGAAAAACCCTTGAGCCAAATCAATAAAAACCCTTGCTTTGTAATAGAGATGTTGCAACTTAACTTGAACGCAAACTAAGAACACTCATACAAGCTTGAAATTACCTATATGAACTCAAAATCTCTCATATAAATAAACTTAGAAATTTTAGCATGAGAGTGGAGGCCATGAGAGGAACAAATTTGACATAGTTTAGTTGTAGGATTGAATAATGGTGATTTAAGCTAGGTTTAGGGGTCTTTTTATAGAAGATTAGGATAGTATTAGCCTTAGGATTAACCCTAGATCCAATCCAAGCCATCAAATCCCGTCACTAGCCAACAAAACAGGTCAAAACAGCCAAAATAGGTGCACCAGGTTGCCTGGGTCCGACCAGGCAGGTCGACCCCCAGGTCGACCCTGGGGTCGACTCCCCAGTCGACCTGGTCGCACCCAGGTCGACTCCCAGGTCGACCCCCAGGTCGACCTGGTCTGGGCGGGATTTTTCCCGCCTACCCTGATTTTTTTAAATTTTAATCTGTTTTGAATTTGAATTTTTCGTGAAACTTCGCGAGGCCATATCTCGGTCATACGGACTTCGATTTTCGAAAACTCGGACTCTAATTCACGTATTTTTCCGAGACGAACGCAATGGCATAGCCCGTTTCCCTTGATTCAGATTTTTACAGTTTAATTCTGCCTTGATTTATGTTATAACATGTTATTCAAAAATACGGGTTGTTACAAGAAGAATATATGAAAATAGTACATGGAAGCCGCCTCCTTGTCTACAAACAGTTACTCATGCATAATCACCTGACCTGTCTCTAGTCTTCTCGTTTAGGAGCACCCAAAGTAATAAGAAGAGACATAAAACTCTGGGTCAGACTAAATTCTTGTAACACCCTGAATTTTCTATGACAATTAAAAGAAAGAATTAAAGAGTATTTGATTGTTAAATTGAGAATTAAGGGAAATGGGTTAAGCCATTGCGTTCGTCTCGAAATTCTTCTTGGAATAGAGTCCAAGTTTTCGTAAATCGAACTTCGTTTGAGGAAGTTATGGCCCTCAGAAGTTTCAGAAATTTAAATAAATTAAAAACAGTTTAGATTGAAATTCAAAATTCGAATTCAAAAGAAGAAGCGGGCTGGGCGGTATTTTTCCAGCCCCAGGCCAGGTCGACCAGGTGGTCGACCTCCCTTATACAGGTCGACCAGGGGGTCGACCTACCCCCTCGGGCAGATCTGGACTGTGATGATTCTGACTTGTTGCTGAGTCTTTTCTGACTTGTTGCTGAGTCACTAGGTCATAGGTGGGAATTCTGGATAACTTAATCTAGTCTGAATGGCTCTGATTTTCTCCTATGCTAATCTAACGGCTTATGTTGATTTAAACTTCTATATAAGCACGTATAGACTCAAGCTCTAAACCTAAACTAAATTAGTCTCTTAGCCTCTATGCTGCTGCAGGAATAGTTCTTCTTCTTAAAAGCATAATAATTGCAAGTCAGGATTCCAATACAAACGATGAACGAATTATTCTCTTCTCTAATCCATCTTTGTGAGTACAATTTCTTTCACAAAGTAATTAATAAATTAATTATGATGAGTTATAATTGGGATTATGAGAACATGTCTATTGAATCATTTGATGTTACTTAACTTTGTTATCGTCTGTTGGTGAACATACGACAGTTGTGTTAACTTTTGTTGGTAGATCTGTTTCATATGTCCAATCACATATGTTTAACTTGATTCTTTTTATGACATCAGTTTATATGCAAGTTTGGGATGTAAATCATATGCTAGTTTGTATGTGAGTCTTATGCAAGTCTGTATGCAAATTATACACAAATTTATATGTGAATCAAGTATATATATATATATATATATATATATATACATATGCTAGTTTAGATGTAAAACATGTGATATTAGTTTACATGTTTAAATTCATATGCAAGTTTGTAGGAATCCATATGCAAGATTACGTGAAAAATATATTCACATATGCAAGTTTAGGTGAAAACCATATTCATATATGCAAGTTTAGGTGAAAACCATATTCACGTATGCAAGTTTAGGTGAAACCCATATTCATATATGCAAGTTCACAATTTCAAGTTTAGATCTATATTTAGATCCATGGTAGTTTATGCAAATTTATGTTCTGTATGTTCATTGCCTATGCAAGTTATTGGCTATGCAAACTTATGTTATAATTCTTATTCGCAAGTTAGATACATTTTATGTGTTATGCAAGTTGTGATGTCTTGTTCTTTTTATGAGTTAGACTATTTGCGAGTCTAGCATATTTCATTTTAAACGTATAAACAGCGTGGGAATAATGGGAAAATATTAAATATACATATTGTGAATTGGCATAAAATGGGTTTAAATGCATATAATTGATTTGAGACACTAATTGGTATAATTTATATACCTGAAAAGTATGGACATAATTTAGGTGACAATTATGGACATAGACTAATTTGGAAATTATTGACAATTTCAGTGTTGGTAATTAATTCATATTGGGGGTGAAATAATTATGTGTATTGCCTAAGACACGAGGTTAGACTCATTTGTGGTACAAGACTGCCCAGACCCGCCTGGGAAATCCAGCAACCACAAACGGTAGTCTAATGTGAGAGGTCGAAGGCATAAATTAAATGCGTAACAATTGTAAAGACACGAGGTTAGGCTCGTTTGTGGTCTAAGCCTTCCTGGACCCGCTCGACAAATCCAGCAACCGCAAACGGCAGTCTAATGTGGGTGGTCTTACAAGGTTACGGTTATAATGAATTAAGTAACACTTAACCAAGATAAACATGTGGTGGGATATGGGGGTTAAGTGGGTAGCATGGGTGACATGTGAAATACGATTAGAAACACTTAACCAAGTTGAAACATGTAAGAAGACATGAATAAGAAGGGGTTAAGTGGGAAATCCTTGTGGGTATCAAGCATTGGTGGAAAGATTGTGTCAAGCATGGGAGACCCTTTTCATACTAGTAACCCATTAAGTATCTTTGTGAGCTCGAGTTAGATCGAGGACGGGACACGCTTACTAGGTTTGATTGTAAGAGGTCAAAACGGGTTAGTGGTGGCAACGCAAGTCTAACGGGGTTATGTGCATGTGTAGGCACGGGCTGGTAGGTAAGATGTTGTTGCATCGTGTAGATATAAGCCATGCATCTTTAGTGGTATCGGGTTGCCACTTGAGGGAGTGGTACACCCCACTGTGGGATCAGCACGGGTATCTACGAGTTAGAGAGCTGATCGCATGGGGGCAGTGGGTACAACTAGTGGAGATAGGGACAGGCGACACCTATGAAGACAGCCAGGGGTACAAGAAACTACCATTATGATTATTATGTTCAGTAGGCCAGAACAACCTTTATGGTGACTAGTAATGGTGCAGTATAGTAATTATCCTATAGTAACTAGGAGCGCGATTAACGCCAGTATATTCCTCTTGTTTGTTTTGTCTTGCCCATTTGCTTCACAGTCATTCCTTGTTTTACCAGTTTATGCCTTATCCTAATTTCTTTAATAATTATATTGTTAAAGTTATTGGACTCACCAGACTTTATGTCTGACCCCCTTTGTTTTCGCCTCTTTTCTTCCTCCCCCCCCCTCCCCCCCAGGTTCTCGGGGTGGGACTAGTGCTAGTGGAGCTTGATTTGGATCTCTCTTTTGGAAACGCTTGGATTGCTGAAAGTAAAGTTCAACTTATCTATTTTATGGCTACTTATGTTGGGGATTATGCTTTTTATTTATGTACTCAGAAAATAATTTGTCAAGTTGGATATTAAGTGTACTTGGTTTTATTGTTGGTTTTTGATGTTCTTGTAACCAAACTATTTCTACACTGTAATAAAATTTGTTTTAATTTTTCAAGTACCAACATATGTATCTGTATTGTTATATTCTATTCTATACACCAACAATGCTCCATGAAAGTTAATGCATTCCTTTTGAGAGTGACATGAATGGACGAGGGGTGTTACACTTGGTATCAGAGCTGAAGGTTACAAAGAACAGATAAGGGATTTTGAAAAACTATTTTTCAAAAGCATTTTTATAAAGAAATACTTTCAAAAATAGATTTTAAGGAGAGTATTTTCAAGAGAAAAGTTTGTTTTAAAAACATAACCCCCAAGAGCCATGCATCTTTCCTTTGATTCTCCGTTTTGAATCTCTTCCTTTTTTCTTTTAAGCATGTCTGGGGTGCCCGAGATACCCGAGGGCATACCGATACCAACCTGGTTCAGAAGGTATCTGGAGGCTAGGGCCACCGCCGCAGGCCCAGAAGATGTTCCTCCTCCTCCAGCTGCAGCCGCTCCTCCTCTCCCTCCCCGCATTGACACTTTTTTGAAGATATGCAAATACTTTCGGGCAATGGGCAGGAAAACTTTTCACTGGTCAGAGACGTTTGTTGAAGCTCGAAATTGGCTTAAGGAGGTCAAAGATTTGTTTTGGTATCTTCGAGATAGAAGATGGAAGGAAGGTCCAATTAGCTGCTTGGTTAATGAAGGACGAAGCCTCATTGTGGTGAGAGGTCATGAATGGAGAGCGTCCAGTGGGGACATGATTGGATTTCAGGCATAGGTTCGAGATGAAATTATTCTCACGAGCAGAAGAGAATTTATGCATGGAGAGGTTTTTGGCATTGAGGCAGGGGAATTTATCAGTAAAGGAGTACGTCAACAAGTTCAATCAGCTTGCGAGATGTAACACCCCACCTCCGCTAGGGTCACTCACAAAGGGAATGCACTAGTTTTGGAGGAGTGTTATCGAGGTAAACAAACACGGAAATATTACAAGACAGAACATAGATAAAATAGCGGAAGAATCAAAAGATAAATTTCATTACTTTCAAAAAGAGTCAAAACCTTTTACATCAAATAGCCAAGGTCATTATTTTCCATTACAACAAATTCTGTCTTACATAAATAAAGAAGCATAAACTTAAAACATAAAAGGTAGCTTAATTCCCCAAAGGTAGCAGAAATGCAGCCATAGCATAGCTCAAGATCAAACCGTACATGAGATGAACTGAAAGCTAGTGAAATCCAAGCTAAGTGCTAGAGTTTCCTCCCTGAGAACCTGGAGTGGGGGGGGGGGATGAAAGAAAAAGAGGCGAAAGAAAACGGGTCAGTCATAAAGACCTGTAAGTCCAAGTGACCTTCAGCATAAAAACAAGTAAAGGTAACATGACATGCATAAACTGAAAGTAAACATAAGGATGTTGACAAGATGGGCAAGATAGACTAAGATAACATGATAAATCAAGTATATCATCACATATCCAAGGTTCGCTGCATCAACTATACTAGAATCCCAAACCCATGTCTTATGTTAATCATGAAATGATCCATTCGCCCAATATCATGAAATGACCCATTTCTAGGTCCAACGAAACGATCCACTAGTCGATCGGCTCCCTACAAGTTCTAGTCCGTCATGTGCGTGTGTCATACGGCCCCATCACGAATGTAGTCACCTGTTCTAGGTTCACCATAGGGTGTATCAAGCCCTATGGTGCCAACCACCGACACGAATCAAGCACGCACAGATAAACCTACTGATGCCCAATGCCTGCTTTTTCAACTCCGGACCACGTGCACGGCCATAGCCCGCCTGAACCTACACCGGCGCACCAACACAGTCGTCGTTCTGGTCGCTTACAATCAGCCCAGTAATCGTGCCCCACCCTGCCTAGTTCCAGGGTACCATGATACATCTAGTGGGTTACTGCTGAAATGGACCGCGTAACTACGGTTTCCGTCCAATAGGTTAAGTGTTGTCATTTAAGTTCATGACTTAACCCTTATCGGTCTAGCATGTCGAGTTGGTTAAGTGTTGTCTTTCATGTTCATGACTTAACCCTATCATGTGGCATTAATTCATTAATGCACCCTAACCTCTCACATCAGACCTGTTGTTGTGGTCACTGGATATGCCAAGCGGTTCCGAGCAGAATTACACCACAACTCAGTCTGACCTCGGGTTTTCAAGTGCGATATGACCAACTACCCACACTGGATCCTATTGTTTGCTGTAACTGGATTTGTCGGGCGGTTTCGGGCAGAATTACACTGCAAACTCAACCCAACCTCGAGTTGGCCATTTTCAAGTTCATTCTAGTGTCATGTCCATGTTCAAATTTTCATGTCAAGTTCGTGTCAAGTTTTTAAGGCAAGTTTCATGCCAAGCTTCCTTATAATTACCATTTTTCCCAATGTTACCCCATCTAAATATTAGGCTAACAATCTTATCCTAATTTTCGTCCACATGATTTTTGACGTATAATATTAGGCTAAAAACTTAGCCTAATTTAACGTACACAAAATTTGCATAGAGAAATTCATTAACATAAACATGACATAGGTGTAAACTTGGCATTTTCGGCATGGTCAATATGAACACCATAGATGTGTACTTGCAAAGTAATCAACATGAATATCATAGGCGCGAACTTGCAACGTAGACTAATTCAACATACATATATGTGAATTTGCAACATAGACTAAATCAACTTACATATATGTAAACTTGCAAATCAATCACGAACATATGAATAAGTGTGAACTTGAAATATGACATAGGCTTAACATATACACATAAACATGTAGATCTAACATTTGGTCACATATGTGATATGATTTTACAACCTAAAACTTGCATAACATGATAAACTACACAACTTGTCATAATAGGTTATACTCCTAGTTCATATACATATGAATAGACTTATTCATTAATTCCCAAAAATAGAACCACAGGCGTAGATCAATATCATTCAATAACACAATAAACATTGTTCTATTATTAATTTATTTCCAAGGCATGACATAACTGAATAATTGACTAAACATCGCAGGTATATAGATCTGATAACATTATGAACATGAAAAGGTTTGAATAATAATCTAGGTTCAAGAACATGGATAGATCTATCTTAAATAGAAAAATCCCCAAAATCAAGATCCAAGGATAAATAAAGAAAATAGGTCTGATTAGAAAATCAAGCTTAGATCCAATTTCATGGTCAAAATCCTATGCAATAACCTCATGGTCATGAGTCATAGGTGATTAGCCACAATTGTCCTTGTCATAGTCATATGCGTAGTCTTATGTTCATAGTCATAGGCATAGTCTTATGCCATTAATAATAATTTCAACGTCATAGGCAATATTCCCAAAAGTCAAGATCCAAGATGAACATGAATAGATATTAATCATACATAGATTAATTTCATATTTATAACATGCCCATATTAAGTTTATAGTTTTTATCTAAAAGTAACTGGAACTTACAGATCGTGGTCTAAGAAATTTAGATGCAGAAGTCAAGTCTAGAATTTTGTCGTTGAATTGTTGAATCGTTGAATCTTGCTTTGATTGTAGAAGCAAATTCCCAATTCCTAGCCGTAGTCTTCAAGAAATAATCTTCGCGTTTTATTTTTAATTTAATTTAAAGGAAGAAGAAGAAGCCATGATCATCAAGAGTTTGAGCAGCATAAGGTTAGAGAAGAATGGTGTAAAGAAAATGAGGCTAGGAGGCTGTTTATATAGAATTTCAATTTAATTATAGACATTGGTGAAGCTAGAGTTAATCAAGGTCATCCATTTCTAGAGAAACCAATCAGAAAGTGACAAGTTAGCCCTTGTGACACAGCAGAGCTCAGAAATTCGACCAGAAACCCGACTAGTCCAGCCAGGGCCAAACCAGAAAGTTGTGCAGGCCTGCTGCTCGGCTTGGGCGCACCTGCCAAGTGCGCTAGTGCAACTTTGCATGGGCGCACTTTCCAAGTGCTCCGGTACAATTTTGTTCTGGTGCACTTCCCAAGTGCGCCAATGCATTCTGGCCGGTTTCTGGTTTTTTGCCTAACTTCGTTAGTCCATATCTTCTTCATACGACATCCGTTTTACGCAGACTTGAACTCTATCTCAACCATAATTCCGAGACAAACGCAATGGCGTAACCCGTTTCTCTTAGTTCCCACATTTACAATTAAGTATTCTTTGATTCGCTAATATTAAAATTACGGGGTGTTACATGAGATTTGGCTTAGACTTGGTGAACACACATGAAAAGAAGGCCCTAAGATTCATTAATGGTTTGAATGAGCTGCTACATGGGTTGGCTATGACCCACATTACTATGGGGGCAACCTTTGAGAAACTGGTTGACATGGCGCTTATGCATGAAGAGGAGAAAGGCGCTAATACTAATAAGGCACCAGAAAAGAAAGGGGATCAAAAGAAGTCACAGCAGCAACCTAAGAAAGGTGGTAAGAATAAAAATAGAAAAAGAAAGAAAAGGTGCTTTAATTGTGGAACACCAGGCCATCTGAGCAAGGACTGCAGGAAGAAGAAGAAGAAGACTGGCTGTTTCAATTGTGGTGAGGCAGGACCTCTGATTAAAGACTGCCCGAGAAGACAAGGGCAAGGGAAAGGGTAGAGGACAGGGTCTAGTTATGGAGGGCAGGTTCAGGCTCTCATGGAACCAGGGCAGGCAAGAGGGCAGGTTCATGCTCTCATGGCACCAGGACAGGAGAGAGGTAGAAACATTTCTGTTGAAAGTTTGGTTTTTCTGTTTGATCATCCTGTTCGTAGCTTCACACTCGTTTGTATCTGCTTCGTTAGTTGAAACACTGCACCTAAATACTAGTCTAGTTACGGACTCCATAGTACTCTCAAATCCTATTGGTGGTTCGGCTCATCTTTTAATGATTTGTCAGGATTTGACAGTGTCTATCTTGGGCGTTTTGTTTGAATGCAATGCCTTCGTTCCTGGCTTCACGGGCTATGGGTTGATTCTAGGCATGGATTGGTTATCCAGTAATGGCACCATCCTCAATTGTGAAAAGAGAGTGGTTAGACTTATGACTCGCCTCGGTAACACTCTCGAAATCTCTTGTAATCCTATACATTCTGTTATGCTTAGCTACCTAGAATCTCTTGATGCGTCTGTTGAAAACTTGTAGTCTGTTAGAATAGTCCGTGAATACTCAGATGTATTTAAAGAGGTGAAGGGCTTACCTCTTAAGCGGGAGATAGACTTCCGCATATACCTTGTTTATAATGCAAAACTCGTAGCTCTACCCGTTAGACTCATGCCTCTGAGGGAGAGAAATGAGCTCAGCAAGCAAGTCAAAGAGTTGCTCAACAAAGGGTTTATAAGGTAGAGTATTTTCTAAATGGGGTGCTCCAGTAGTATTCGCAACCAAAGCGGATGGTTCACTTTGCCTATGCATTGACTATTGGGAGTTAAACAAGTTGACCAAGAAGAATAGGCACCCTCTTCCAAGAATGGACGACTTGTTTAATCAGCTTGTAGGTGCGTCGGTTTTCTCCCAACCAGATCTAGCTACCGGGTTTCATCAACTAAGAGTGGTTGAAGACGGCATTGATAAGACCGCGTTCAGAACCCCTGATGGTTTCTTCGAATGGCTTGTCATGCCTTTCGGCTTGACAAACGCACCCGCTTACTTCGTTGACTTGATGGGTAGGGTGTTCAGGGAGTTCCTTAATAAGTTTGTGGTGGTCTTCGTAGACGACATTTTGATTTTCTCGAAGAATGAAGGAGAGCATGCTTTGCATTTAAGGGAAATCATGGATACTCTTCGTGCACATCAGCTAAAAGCCAAATTCTCCAAATGCCATTTCTGGAGAGAAGAAGTGAGGTTTCTTGGAGATGTGTTGTCCAAAGAGAGGATAGCTGTGGACCCCGCAAAAGTAGTTGCGGTGCAAGATTGGAAGGTTCCACGGAATGCAACCGAAGTCCAAAGCTTTCTCGGGCTAGTAGGCTTTTACCGAAAGTTCATTAAAGATTTGCAAAACCTCACCCCACTCACAAGATGGACAAAGAAGAACCTAACTTTCGCTTGGGATTTGGATTGCGGTATTACTTTCCAATGTTTGAAAAGGGCTCTAACAACAGCCCCAATTCTGACATTGCCTGATGGAAGCAAATGTTTACCGTATACACAGACGCATGTGGTACAGGGTTAGGCGCTGTCTTGATGCAAGAAGGCAAGGTAGTTTGTTATGGGGAAGGCAACTGAAGGTACATGAGAAGAACTACCCAACTCATGATTTGGAGCTAGCTGCCATTGTTTTCGCTCTAAAGTCATCGCATCATTACCTATTAGGAGAAAGGTTTGAATTGTTTACTGACCTTAAATCATTAAAGTACCTTATCTCATAGAAAGATCTAAACTTAAGACAACAAAGGTGGATGGAATTTTTGGCCTCATATGATTTTGAGATTTCCTATACCCCTGGCAGGGGAAATGTGGTAGCAGACGCCTTGAGTGGAAAGAAGCTGACCTTGAGTCCTCTTTTTGTAGAAAGGCAAAGCTTGGAGTACATAGTAAACTTTAACTTTAGACCCTACTCTGGAATTGTACCTGGTCTGTTAGCATCGCTAGAGGTGCAGCCTACTCTTTTGGACTCAGTAGTAACCGCGCAACGAGAAGACCCTCAGCTAATTGATATAATGGATAAGCTAGTTAGGTGTGAGGCTTCTAGTCACCTTAATAAATACTCCATCAATGATAAGGGTTGGTTGAGACGGGATGGAAGGCCATGCGTCCCACAAGTAAGGGATTTAGTGAAGACGGTTCTCGAAGAAGCACACCATTCTAAGCTGACCATACACCCAAGCAAAGACAAGATGTATAAAGATATATAAAGGGTTTTCTTTTGGAATGACATGAAGAGGGATGTAGCTGAGTTTGTCGCTAAGTGCTTGGTATGCTAGCAAGTCAAAGCGGAGCAGAAGAAGCCTGGTGGTCTGCTTCATCCTCTAGCGGTCCCACAGTGGAAGTGGGATAGCATTTCGATGGATTTTGTTGATGGGTTGCCTAGGTCAAGTAGGGGCAATAACAATATTTGGGTAATAGCGGACAGGCTCACTAAAAGCGTTCACTTTATACCAGTTAAGGGTAGAAGGGCTGCCTCGTCCTTAGCATCTGTTTATCTTAAAGAGATAGTTCGACTCCATGGGATACCCTCCAGCATAGTGAGTGATCGAGATCCTATCTTTACGAGCGAGTTTTGGAAGAATTTGCAAGAGACTATAGGCACACAATTATGCTTAAGCACGGCCTATCATCCCCAAATCGATGGTTAGACGGAAAGGGTGAACAAAGTATTGGAAGACCTCTTGAGATTGTGCATTCTTGACTTTGGAGGGACATGAGAGGATCATCTTCCTTTGGTGGAATTCGCTTACAACAATAGCTACCAAGCCACCATAGGCATGGCGCCCTTCGAAGCTTTATATGGAAGACCATGCCGATCACCAACTTGTTGTTGGGAGTCTACAGACAAGCTCGTACTTGGGCCAGACATGATTAGAGAAACCTCAGAAAAGGTGGACTTGATAAGAAGACGGATGAAGACTGCACAAGATAGACAGAAGTCATACGTAGACAAAAGAAGGACCGACCTAGATTTTGAGATTGGGGATAGGGTGTTCCTTAAAGTATCTCCTTTGAGGAAGGGTCCATAGGAAAGCTAGCACCAAGATTTGTTGGACCATTTCCTATCACTGAAAGGATTAGGACGATGGCTTACAGAGTAGAGCTACCTAAAAGACTGGCTGGAGTTCATAATATTATTCATGTTTCACAACTAAGAAAGTGCTTACTTGAGTCCGCGGAAGTTGTGGAGCCAAGTACACTAGAGGAAGTAGAACGAGAAGCGACTGTGAGAAGAGTTCCAACTCGTATCTTGGGTACGGAAGTCAAAATGCTACGCAACCGTGAAGTCAAACTTGTTAAATTTCAATGGAGTGACGCTGAGGAAGACGCGACATGGGAAACTGAGAGAAAAATACGTGCAGCCTACCCTTTTCTTTTTGAGGTTACCTCCTTGATCTCTTTTTCCATAAGTTTATTCATGCTTATATCTATCTTTTAAGTATATCTCCTCGGTCCTATTTTTTATCCTTAGGTAGAAACCAACGGATGTAAACATGTATTTGAAACATGTTATGATTGATGGTTGCGAGTGGTTGCAAGTGGTTGCTAGTGGTTGCTCGTGGATGCATGTACACACACATTAGGCACTAGATCGGCTCAATCACTTTCATATTACATATAAATATGTGTGCATATTGAAATTAATGGGTGTATAATGGTTGTGTTATCATAAAGATGTTGCATTTTGATGAATGGTTGTGTACAGATGTAGAAATAATATATATCGTTAGGATTCTTTCGCATACATAATGCACGCATGTCACCATCATGATTTGCATTAAGGACGTTAGCTGAGGTCAGTAGACCGCCTAATTTTGCATTGGATAAGGAACATATACACACACTTTTTGCATATGTTCATACAGCATTAGAAATCTTGTAAGGACAATGGATGCCTGTGTTTGATGGTTGAGTAGATGGATGATTGGATGGTAGGATATACATTCTTCTTGACTTGAAGATTTCGGGGATGAAATCCTTTAAAGAGGGAAGAGTGCAACACCCTGAATCTTCCGTGACTATTAAAAGAACTAATTAAAGAATACTTAATTATTAAAGTGAGAAATAAGGGAAATGGGTTATGCCATTGCGTTCGTCTCGAAATTCTGCTTGGAATAGAGTACAAGTTTTTGTAAATCGGACTTCATATGAGGAAGTTATGACCCTCAAAATTTTCAGAAATTTAAATAAATCAAAAACAGTTCAGATTGAAATTCAAAATTTGAATTCAAAAGAAGAAGCGGGCTTGGCAGGATTTTTCTCGCCCCAGGACAGGTCGACTAGGGGGTCGACCTCCCATATACAGGTCGACCAGGGGGTCGACCTACCCCCTCGGGCAGATCTGGACTGTGACGATTCTGACTTGTTGCTGAGTCTTTTATGACCTGTTACTGAGTCACTAGGGTATAGGTGGTAATTCTAGATAACTCTATCTAGTCGGAATGGTTCTGATTTGCTCTTATGATAATCTGACAACTTATATTGATTTAAACTTCTATATAATCACATATAGACTCAAGCTCTAAACTTAAACTAAATTAGTCTCTTAGCCTCCATGCTGCTGGTGGAATTGTTCTTCTTCTTCTTAAAAGCTTAGGAATTGCAAGTCAGGATTCTAATACAAATGACGAACGAATTATTCTCTTCTCTAATCCGTCTTTGTGAGTACAATTTCTTTCACAAAATAATTAATAAATTAATTATGATGAGTTATAATTGGGATTATGAGAACATGTCTGTTGAATCATGTGATGTTACTTAACTTTGTTATCGTCTGTTGGTGAACATATGACAGTTTTGTTGACTTATGTTGGTAGATCTATTTCATATGTCCAATCACATATGTTTAACTTGATTCATTTTGTTACATCAGTTTATATGCAAGTTTGGGATGTAAATCATATGCTAGTTTCTATGCGAATCTTACGCAAGTCTGTATGCGAATTATACACAAGTTTATATGTGAATCAAGTATATATATATACATATGCTAGTTTAGATGTAAAACATGTGATATTAGTTTACATGTTTAAATTCATATGCAAGTTTTTAGGAATCCATAAGTGAAAACTATATTCACATATGCAAGATTCGGTGAAAACCATATACACATATGCAAGTTTAGGTGAAACCCATTTTCATATATGCAAGTTCACAATTTCATGTTTAGATCTATATTTAGATCCATGGTAGTTTATGCAATTTTATGTTCTGTATGTTCATTGCCTATGCAAGTTATTGGCTATGCAAACTTATGTTATAATTCTTATTCGCAAGTTAGACCTATTTTATGTGTTATGCAAGTTGTGATGTTTCTTTTCTTTTTATGAGTTAGACTATTTGCGAGTCTAGCATATTTCATATTAAACGTACGAACAGTGTGGGAACAATGGAAAATATTAAATATACATATTGTGAATTGACATAAAATGGCTTTAAAGGCATATAATTGATTTGAGACACTAATTGGTATAACCTGAAAAGTATGGACATAATTTAGGTGACAATTATGGGCATAGACTAATTTGGAAATTATTGACAATTTGAATATGGATAATTAATTCATATTGGGGGGAAATAATTATGTGTAATAATAAATGCCTAAGACACGAGGTTAGACTCATTTGTGGTATAAGACTACCCGGACCCGCCCGGCAAATCAGGCAACCACAAACGGTAGTCTAATGTGAGAGGTCGAAGGCATAAATTAAATGCGTAACAATTGTAAAGACACGAGGTTAGGCTCGTTTGCGGTATAAGACTGCCCAGACCCGCCCGGCAATTCTAGCAACCGCAAACGGTATCCTAATGTAGGAGGTCTTACAAGGTTACGTTTATAATGAATTAAGTAACACTTAACCAAGATAAACATGTGGTGGGACATGGGGGTTTAGTTGGTAACATGGGTGACATGTGAAATACGATTAGAAATACTTAACCCAGTTGAAACATGTAAGAAGACATGAATAAGAAGGGGTTAAGTAGGAAATCCTAGTAGGGACCAAGCATAAGTGGAAAGCTTGTTTCGAGCATGAGGGACCCTTTTCAAATCAGAAACCCATTAAGTATCTTTGTGAGCTCGAGTTAGATCGAGGACGGGACACGCTTACTGGGTTTGATTGTAAGAGGTCAAAACGGTTTAGCGGTGGCAACGCAAGTCCAACGGGGTCATGTGTGTGCGTGGGCCCGGGCTGGTAGGTAAGAAGTTGTTGAATCGTGTAGATATAAGTTGTGCATCTTTAGTGGTATTGGGTTGCCACTTTGGGAAGTGATACACCCCACTGTGTGACCAGCATGGGTATTTACGAGTTAGGGAGCCGATCGCATGGGGGTAGTGGGTACAACTAGTGGAGATAGGGGCAGGCGGCACCTATGAAGACAGCTAGGGGTACACGAAACTACCATTATGATTATTATGTTCAGTAGATGGGATCAACTTTTAGGGTGAATAGTAATGGTGCAGTATAGTAATTATCTTATAGTGACTAGGAGCGCGATTAACGCAAGCATATTCCTCTTGTTTGTTTTATCTTGCCCATTTGCTTCACAGTCATTCCTTGTTTTACTAGTTTATTCCTTATCCTAATTACTTTAATAATTATATTGTTAAAGTTATTGGACTTGCTAGACTTTATGTCTGACCCCCTTTATTTTCGCCTCTTTTCTTCCTTCCCCCTCCCCCAAGTTCTCTGGGTGGGACTAGTGCTAGTAGAGCTTGATTTGGATCTCTTTCTCCCTCTTTTGGGAATGCTTGGATTGCTGAAAGTAAAGTTCAACTTATCTTTTTTATGGCTACTTATGTTAGAGATTATGCTTTTTACTTTATGTACTCAGAAAATAATTTGTTAAGATGGATATTAAATGTACTTGGTTTTATTGTTGGTTTTTGATATTGCTGTAACCAAACTATTTCTCCGATGCAGTAAAAGTTGTTTTAATTTTCCAAGTACCAATATATGTATCTGTCTTGTTATATTCTGTTCTATGCACCAACAATACCCTATGAAAGTTAATGCATTCCCTTTGAGAGTGACAATAATGGACGCGGGATGTTACAAGACTGGTATGAGCAATAACAGCAAAATAAAACAATAATAAGTATAAATAATCATACCTGAACCTGGACCTGCAACCAAAGAGTTAGCACAACAAGATGTACAACACTCTAAGGTAACACTAACATAAAGTGCAAAATGGAAGTGCGCATGTCTTGGTGATAGCAAACACTAAACATAGCAGTCATCCTCACATCACTCACTCAGTGCGTAAATCATACGATATCCATCGCTTTGATCACCAAATCCATTGGGGACATGATGGCAATTGTGTCGACTATTGCTATGACCATACTTCCTTGGTCTATAGTTAATAACCCAACCCAGTCCACACATCCATGGCTCAAGGTTAAGAGCCAACCATTCCATACTTCCCTGACTCTGGTTCGTCTACATGCCCCCACTCTTCAACGGTGAACCAAAGTTATAGATATCGGTAACCCCTTTGCACATGTCTCGCAGTAAAGCCCAACTCTAGAAGTTAACTCGTTGGTTCCCATCTGGATCCCGAGTAATAACTTACCATTTGGACTTTATTTGCATCTCAGGTTTTGGTTTTCTCCGGTTCGGTTCAGGTCTCCTCTTCCTATCCGTTTCGGTTCGATCTCCTCCTCCTATCCGGTTCGGTTTGGGTCTTCCTCCTATCCGGTTCGGTTCGGGTCTCTTCCTCCTATCCGGTTCGGTTCGGGTCTCCTTCTCTCTTTCTCCTATCCGGTTCAGTTCGGGTCTCTTTCTCCTATCCGGTTCGGTTCGGGTGTCTTTCTCCTATCCGGATCCATTCGGGTCTCTTTCTCCTATCCAAATCGGTTCGGGTGTCATTCTCCTATCCGGATTGGTTCGGGTCTCTTTCTCCCATCTGGATCGGTTCGGGTATCTTTCTCATATCCGGATCGGTTTGGGTGTCTTTCTCCTATCCGGATCGGTTCAGATCTTCCTCCTGACCGGTCAGATCGGCTCTTCCTCCTAACTGGACCTGAAAATCTGCAACTTTTACTGGCAAGCTATTTTCGCCAAACGACGACATTTTAAACCGTTCTAACATTTCTATGGCATCAAAAAACTTTCCAAATAGCAGTAACAACATATAGAATCAATCAAAAACATAAAACATCATTCACATGAAATATTTTATCTCAATCATACCAAAAAACATGATTTTCCACTTAATCCGCTTAACCATGTTTTAACTATAGGATTAGCAAACTTAATCCAAATTAACCCAAATTTTCACGGGTGACATAAAATAATATTTAAGAATTTCAACATATTTTTCCAAATTTTGATGATGCATAATTTCGCACATTATCACTAATCACCCCTAATTAGCCGTAATTAGTGAATAAAAGTTCAAATCACTCATCTTAGCCACAAATGAATATTAGATCTGAAACTATAACTGATATGGCACAAATTCCAATGTATATAAGTAGCTCTATCTCTAATTTGATGCTAATTTCTCTAGATTTAGGGTAGTTTTGGTTAATTAGTGATTGTGAAGGGATTAGAGATGAATTTAGAAGGTAGACGCCATTGCTAGGGCTAGAGGGAGTTAAATGGCAGCTAGAAAAATGAAAAAAAACTGATTTTCCAAAACCTATCAGTCCCTCCCATAACCCTAATCCCGAAATGGATTATGGGCTTAGCTGTTAATCACCCGGTTAAGCCCAATTATGTTGTTTTTCACCTTTCATACCTTATTTCAGCCATTTCTCCCAAACGGTATGTCCGTTTGATTAATGTAACCACTATACGGAAAGGTAAACCATCATCTGAATCCAATGGAAGTAGTTTTAGGTTAAAACTCCTTACTAGTCAAAAGTTATAAGCGAAACAAGATTCTCCAGAGCCAAAATGGTCATTTAAAATTCGCAAAAATCGTGAACATGGGAAATGACCTCAATAGTCGTTTCCCAAAGTTACATGACTATATAACTTCGTATGAAAATAAAATAAATATTCTACGATCCTTCGATGCGTAGAATGCGGGTTGTTACATTGTCCCCCTTAAGAAATTTCGCCCCCGAAATTCCTTAACTAAGAAGACAACAAAGGGTCCCGCATGCCTATCAACCATTTGCAACAATCAACCATATGTAATAAACACAATAGGTCTATCCTAGCATGCAGAATAACTATATTGCTAATAAAACCTTAATAGGCAAAAGAGGTTTGGATATGGCTTTCTTATGCTTTCCTCAGTTTCCCAAGTACAGCTGTTCTCATTATCACCCCACTGGACCTTAACCAGTTTCACCGTCTTCCCTCGAAGTTGCTTCGTACCATGTCCGACAATACGAATCGTTCTATGGCTCCCAATTTCCTCAGATTTCACTTCGATATCATCCAGCGGATCTGGTGAAATAGTAAGATCTGAATCGTGCACGAACTTCCTTAACTGGAAAACATGAAACATGTTGTGCACTCCCGCCATCTTGTCTGGTAATCCAACTTTATACGCTAAATTCCTAACTTGTTCGAGAACTGGAAATGGACCAACAAACATTGGTGCCAACTTGCCTCTCCTGTCAAAACGAATCACACTCTTCAACGGAGAGATCTTGACGATTGCCAAGTCGGTAATGGAGAATTTCAATTCTCTTCGTCTTTTATCGGCATAACTCTTCTGCCTATCTTGGGCAGCCTTCATTCGTTGTTGGATAACCTTGATTTTATCTGAAGTTTCTCTTATTACATCTGGCCCAAGCACAAATTTTTCACCGGTTTCCAACCAGCATGATGGTGAGTTGCATGGTCTTCCATACAAAGCTTCAAATGGAGCCATACCAATACTGGACTGATAACTACTATTATACGTGAACTCAACTAGATGCAAATGGTCATCCTATGACCCTCCAAAATCCAATATGCAAGCTCTCAAAAAATCCTCTAATACACAATTCACCCTCTCTGTTTGACCGTCGGTTTGAGGATGGTATGCGGTATTGAGATGTAATCCTGACCCTAAAGCCTCTTGTAAGCTCTTCCAAAACCCACTAGTAAATAATGGATCTCGGTCGCTCACAATACCTTTAAGTACTCCATGAAATCTCACTATCCACTTCATATACAGTCTGCTAACTTAGCCGTCGTTCTATTCAACTTGACTGGTATAAACCTTGTAGTTTTGGTCAATCGATCGACAATCACCCAAATACTATCATGACCCGATCTAGTCCCTTGCAAACCGTCAATGAAATCCATTGAGACTTGTTCCCATTTCCATTTGGGAATTTCCAACGGTTGTAACAAACCACTTGGCTTCTTTTGCTCGTTTCTAACAATCTGGCAATTCATGCACTTGGATACAAACTTCCCAACTTCTCTTTTCATCCCTCCCCAATAGTAGGTCTGCTTCATGTCTCGATACATTTTGTTACCACCGGGATGTATAGTCAGTTTTGAGTGATGACACTCTCTAAGCACTTCATCTCTCAACCCATTAACATTGGGTATAACTAGCCTCCCATTCTTTCTAAGCCATCCTTCTCGATCAAGACTATACTTGTCTATTCTCTCGCCGTCGATACCCATCTCTTCCTTGGAGATGATTTCCAATAGATTAGGATCGTCCCTCTGACTGGAACCAATCCGTTCAATCAAGGTTGGCCTGAACATCAAACTTGCTAACATCTCTGGATATAGTTCACACTTAGGTATGAAATTATATCCCGCGGTATATTCTAGTTACTTCCATTCCAAAAACATAGCCCCCAAACTGGCATGTCTCCTACTCAATGCATCAACTACCGCATTGCCCTTCCCCGGTGTGTATGCGATATTGATATCATATGAAGCCAAGAACTCAAACCATCTCTGTGAACGAAGATTTAAATCCCTCTGAGAGAAAAGATACTTTAATGACTTATGATCGGTAAACAACTTGAACCATTCTCCCAAGAGATAGTGTCTCTACATCTTTAACGCGAACACGATAGCGGCTAATTCCAAATCATGGGTAGGATAACTTTTCTCATGAGGTTTCAGTTGCCGACTAGCATAAGCTACAACCCTACCTCCTTGCATCAGTACACCACCTAGTCCAGTACCACAGACATCTGTGTATACGGTCATCTCTTCGTTCCCTTTAGGAATAACTAATACTTCTGCACACGTTAACTTTTCCTTTATGCTCTTAAATGCATTCTCACACCTTTCATCCAAAACAAAAGCTTGATTCTTCTTGATCAACTCAGTTAACGGTGCTGTTATCTTCGAGAAGTCTTGGATAAACTTACGATAGTATCCAGCTAACCCCAAGAAACTTCTCACGTCTGTTCCATTCTTGGGAATAGACCAATCTTGTATTGTAGCCACCTTCACAGTATCCATAGTAATACCATTCTCTGAAACAACATGGCCCAAGAATCTCACTTCCCCCCTCCAAAAGTGGTACTTAGAAAATTTTGCTTTCAATTGTTGTTTTCTCAACACCTCCATCATTGTCCTCAAATGTTCCTTGTGTTCTTCCTCTTTCCTCAAGTAAACCAAGATATCGTCCACAAACACAAGAACAAACTTATTTAATTGATCTCTGAAAACTCTATTCATAAGATCCAAAAAATATGCGGGTGCATTGGTCAACCCAAATGGCATGACAAACCACTCATAGAATCTTGGTGGCGTCCGAAATGCTGTTTTAGGTATACTCTTAACTACCACTCGGAGCTGATGAAAACCTGTTGCGAGATCCAACTGGGAAAACACTCTGGCTCCATTCAGTTGATCAAACAGATCATCTATCCATGGAAGATGATACTTATCCTTCCTAGTCACCTTGTTCAGCTCACGGTAGTCTACACATAAACGAAGGGAACCATCGGCCTTGGTGGTAAATACAACTGGTGCTCCCCACTCAGAAACACTCCTTCGGATAAATCCCTTCTTCAAAAGGTCGCTTACTTGCAATTCGAGCTCTCGCTGCTCCCTTGGCTCCATTCGACGAAGAGGCGTCACTATAGGTCTGGCATCTTTCACTAAATCAATCCGAAACTCAATCGCTCATTATGGTGGAAGTCTGGTCACTTCCTCGAAGATGTCCGGATACTTGCCAGCAATAGGCATATCTGATAACTCATCCTGCGGGATGTCGAGGTAATATAGAAAACTAGCCATCACCTCACCACTAGGTAGGCAACCCAATACCACCCTCTGGCCGTCATCCGCTCTAATGGTCATCGAAGACCCCTCACAATCTACCACCACCCCATACCTTTGGAGCCAATCGACTCCCAAAATAATGCCAAACCTAGTAAAGCCCAAAACAAAGCAATCACAAGAAAACATACACCCATGACTCGATAAGATCAAATTTCGACAAACCATACTAAGGTTAGTCGAACCGCCGATCGGGTTCGTCACAACTAAAGGTTTGTTGACAATCTCGGGTTCCAATTCCAACCAATCTACCAGGTCACTAGATACGAAGGAGTGAGAAACCCCAGTATCAAACAACACTCGAGCAGACACATCATAAATAGAAAGTATACCTTGAATAAAAACACCTTTTCCCTTTTGCGCCGCTTTTGGGGACATTCGACGAAGAAGGAACAGCATTGATAACATATGCTTTCACCATTTGCTTCTCCTTAAGAGGTTGTGGAGATTCATTTTTAAAATGTCCTGCTTGGCCATAGTAGAAGCACTTCTTTTCCTTCGATTTTGATCGACAATTGCTGACATAGTGGCCCTTCTTGCCACAGCTAAAGCACTAAATATCTTTCTTATTCTACTTTTTATGACCATCCTTCGTCTGGTTCTGCTTCCTCTTATTCTGGGAATTATTCTTGCCTCCACCGCTTGCCTGCGGCTTTGGCTCCTCTGCAGATGTAACAACAACCTTGGTTTTTGACTTAGGGTAAAGGCTCTCAAACCACAATGCCTTTCCCACAATAGATTCGAATGTCTCATCGATATGGTTTATGGTTCTTTCCCCTAAGTACCCATCAAGGCCAGTTATGTACTTCTCGTTCTTCTTCTCGGCAGTATCGATAAGGGACAATCCATATTTCGAGAAGGTACCGAATTCAGCAATATACTCTGAGACAACCCTACCTTTCTGCCTAAGCTCCAAAAACTTCCTGAACAATTCTGATTTCTGAGCAACTGGGATAAACTTGTCACTGAAACGGGTCTTAAACTGGTTCCAAGTGACTTGATCCTCAAGAGTGGCCACTTCAATAACATTCCACCAATTCATAGCTCATCCTTGAAGCTAACGCGATGCTAACTTTATCTTCATTGCATCCTCGATCCCCAAATCCTCAAAGTTGCGCTCACAACTATCAAGCCAATCTTGAACCTCCGTAACCGATTTCGTTCCGTGGAATGGCTTTCCACGAAGATTAGTATAATCCTTGCCGAGCTTAGTGAAATCGTCCCTAGGCGCCTACACTGCTACACCACCACCGTTAGTAGCATTAGAAATTGCTCCCTGAGCATCCCTAAGCATCTCTCACATGAAGGCAGTAAACATCATCCTCATATTAGGGAAATTCCCATTGTTGGCCCCTGAACACGTACTCCTCGTATATCGGATCATCGTTTAATCTGTAAAGAGAAAAACGATTAACCATCTCCTTAGTGGTGTATGTGCAGTGCGACTTCATCCTCAGATATACTAATAGTGTATATATATATTTTTTGAAAACCAAAATATCACAAATACGCACTCTCATATACGTATACTACCTCTCCCTGATGTCTTCCCCCTAGGTTAACTACGCAACCTAGGCTCTGATACCATGTGTGACGGCCCACCCCGAACCAGTCGACATTTCCTTGAAATGCGCTGTGCTAATGCGCGACTTGGATGGAACGGTCGTCAAAGGAAAAGGGGTTTTGAAACTATGAATCACCAAGTATCTGTAATATATCTCACAGCGCATGGAATAAAATATAATAGTAACATAACTTGACATAAAACAGGTGAGACCGTGCATAAGCTGAAAACTAAATCGTGACCATCAGAGTAGCGGAATCCAAAAAATATATAGCTTACGATCCAAACCAATATTACAACTTCAAAATACTCTCTAACAAGGAAATAAAGAAGGTGCACTACTAATGCCCAAACTAGTTACCATCAACAACACAGGGAGAATATATGTAAATAGTACGTGGAAGCCTCCTGCTCGTCTACGGACAACTACTCTTGCATAACCACCTGACCTGTCTCTAGTCTGCTCGTTAAGGAGCACCCAAAGTAATAAGAAGAGACATAAAACTCTGGGTCATACAAAAGTCTGGTATGAGCGATAGCAGCAAAATAAAACAATAACAGGCATAAATAATCATACCTGAACCTGGACCTGCAACCAAAGAGTTAGCACAACAAGATGTACAATACTTTAAGGTAACACTAACATAAAGTGTAAAATGGGAGTGTGCATGTCATGGTGATAGAAAATATCAAACATAGCAGTCATCCTCACATCACTCACTCAGTGCGTAAAGCATACGATATCCATCGCTTTGATCACCAAATCCATTGGGGCCATGATGACAACTCCGTCGATTATTGTTATGACCATACTTCCCTAGTCTATAGTCAATAACCCTACCCAGTCCACACATCCTTGGCTCTAGGTTATGGGCCAACCAGTCCACACTTCTCTTGATCTGGTTCATCTACATGCCCCCTCTGTTCAACGTTGAACCAAAGTTATAGATATCGATAACCCCTTTGCACACGTCTCGCAGCAAAGCCCAACTCTAGAAGTTAACTCGTTGGTTCCCATCTGGATCCTGAGTAATAACTTCCCATTTGGAATTCCTTTGCATCTCATGTTTTGGTCTTCTCCGGTACGGTTCGGTTCTCCTCCTCCTCCTATCCAGTTCGGTTCGGGTGTCCTCCCCCTATCTGGTTCGGTTTGGGTCTTCCTCCTATCCGGTTCGGGTCTCTTCCTTCTATCCGATTCGGTTCGAGTCTGCTCCTTCTATCCGGTTCGGTTCGGGTCTCCTTCTCCTATCTGGTTCGGTTCGGGTCTCCTTCTCCTATCTGGTTCGGTTCGGATCTCTTTCACCTATCCGGATCGGTTCGAGTGTCTTTCTCCTATCTGGATCGGTTCAGGTGTCATTCTCCTATCCGGATCAGTTCGGGTCTCTTTCTCCTATCCGGGTCGATTCGGTTGTCTTTCTCTTATCCGGATCGGTTTGGGTGTCTTTCTCCTATCTGGATCGGTTTGGGTGTCTTTCTCCTATCCTGATCGGTTCGGGTCTCTTTCCCCTATCCAGATCGTTTCGGGTCTCCCTCCTAACCGGTTCGGATCGGGTCTTCCTCCTAACTGGACCTGAAAATCAGCAACTTTTCCAATAAGCTATTTTTGCCAAACGACGGTGTTTTCAACAAATCTAACATTTCTATGACATCACAAAACATTCCAAACAGCGGTAACAACATATGGAATCAATCAAAAACATTAAAACATTATTCACATGAAATATTTTATATCAAACATACCCAAAAAGTATGATTTCCCCCTTAATCCACTTAACCATGTTTTAACTCTAGGACGAGCAAACTTAATCCAAATTAACCCAAATTTTCACTAGCGACATAAAATCATATTTAAGAATTTCTACATATTTTTCCAAATTTTTGTGATGCATAATTTCGCTAATTATCACAAATCACCCCTAATTAGCCGTAATTAGTGAATAAAAGTGCAAATCACTCACCTTAGCCAAGAATGAATATTATATCTGAAACTATGACTGATATAGCACGAATTCCAATGTATAGCAGCAGCTCTATCTCTGATTTGATGCTAATTTCTCTTGATTTGGTGCAATTTTGGTTATTTAGCAATTAGGAAGTGATTAGAGATGAATTTAGAAGGTGGAGGCCATTGCTAGGGCTAGAGGGAGGTAAATGCGGCTAGAAAAATGAACAAAGTCGATTTTCCAAACCCTATCAGTCCTCCCATAACCCTTATCCCAAAATAAGTTATGGGCTTAGCTGCTAATCACCCGGTTAAGCCCAATTATGTTGTTTTTCACCTTCCAAACCTTATTTCAGCCATATCTCCCAAACAGTATGTCCGTCTAATTATTGTAACCACCCTACAGAAAGGTAAACCATCATCAGAATCCAATGGAAGTAGTTTCAGGTTAAAACTCCTTACCAATCAAAAGTTATAGGCAAAGCAAGATTTTCCAAGGCTAAAACGGTCATTTACAATTCGGCAAAAATCGTGAACAAGGGAAATGACCCCAATAGTCGTTTCCCGAAGTTACACGACCATACCACTTCGTATGAAAATGAAATAAATATTCTTTGTTTCTTCGATGCGTAGAATGTGGTTCGTTAGAGCTGACCTCCTCACTTACCACGATCATCTTCTCATCCCTGATGGAAACAACAGGTGCGATGTATTCAAAATCGATCTTCGAACTTTGTCCACCATTTTTGATCATATCAGCCCATGTTGATGGTTTAGCAGCATTAGACTATTCATCTTTGCTAAATGCCTTGCTCTCGAATATATTTACTATGACTCTTGGGATGGAGATTATTTCCTCCAAATGCTGGATATCATTTCAGATTTTGATTATTTGGAAAACTTCTACCTATTCCCTTATTAATGCAAGAAGAATCAATAGAGCTTGGAACAAATCCCATTCATTTCTTGCGTTTTGGCACTTAAGTGAATTTGTGCTCATCAACAATGAATACTGTAAAACCCCGTAAAATACATAAGCACTAATAATAAATAATAAAAAATAAGTAATTAAATAATATGGTTGGAAAATGAGATTTTGCAGGTTTCGGAATTTGGCAATTAAATTCTTTTATTTGGATTCATGGCGAAATTTTGAAACGTTTTCATATATATTATGCTGTAAATGGATGATGTATGAAGAAGTTATGAACAAATGAATTTGGATAGTAAACACATAATATATATATATATATGTGTGTATACATACATACATATATATATATATATATAATTAAATGGATTATATATATATCCAAGATAAATTCAAAATAAAGAGGGAGAGTTTGAATTTTGAATTGAAGATAAGATCACGGGAGACAAAGTATATTGTACGTAAGGAATAAGACTAAGGGATTAAGGAATGTATTAATTAAATTTAACCCCTCAGCAACGCACCTTTATTAAGCGTTCTAGCCCCCATCGACCGCCCACCCTTAAGGGGTGTCAACCTCCGGTCGACCACCTGGTAGCTGGATAGCCCAATAAATCTATGTGGTTATGTTTTTTAGAGGATATATATAAATAAAAGGCCGGGATTAAATCAGATTAATCCAATGGTATATGCTCACACAGTAAACCATATCTAGCTCCTCGTATTACACTATGAAACCCTAACCATTCTCTATCTCGGCCTTCATGCTGCTCTCTGCCATTACTAAATTCAAGAGAAAATAAAAGATAAAGGTTAATGATTTCTTCTATTCCTCCTAAACTATTCTTAATCTCTCTCTATTCTAATTCATATAGGTTTAGTACTCTGGAATTTGGTATAAATATATGTATATAAGATTCTAGTACATGTTTCTTATATATATATATATATATATATATATATTAGGAGGATTATTGGAGCATATTTGATCGCAAATATTAAAGCACATATCTACATCTACTACAGATTTCTCTTTGTTCTCCCTAGATATGTGAGTGGAATATCATTTACGTAGGCATATTCATATTTTTATTAGATTATCATGTTGAATGATACGCCTAGGAGGATATGGAAATCGATAATATAAACACTAAAACCCCCAAATCCTCTATCTTGTATTTGCGTATGAATTGTCATGATTATTTGGGTTTTATGGATTGTTGATTTTAATATTGGGTTAAAGATGAAAAAGGGGTTTTGCTACTATTATTTCTATTTTATGTAATTCACCTTTACTAAGATTTGATTGTAACCTAAAAGGGTTTAAATTTGGGAATTTCATTATTTGATTGGGGTTTGGATCCTATTTTGAGTCCAAACGCATTCATACCTTTTTTTAGAGAAAAGGAAATATCATAAACAAAAAGGAGAATCTAGCCATTCTCCAACGGCTCACAAAAACGATTTCTGAGAAATAAAAACCATGCACACACAAACTAGAGAAAATCTGAAGTGCAACATAAGGGAAAAACAAAGAACAAAGATAAGCAGTCCCGATCTACTCTTCAAAAAAGCAGCATAATCTTCTACAACCACTGAATCGGCGATAAGATCAACCGTCGTAGAGCAGAAGAGTACTAGGCCAGCTTACAATTCTCTGAAAGATCCAAAATCCATGGCACATAGAGCTCCGCAATCTTTTCCTCAGATCTGAAGACTCTAGATCCTTGAGCCTCCCCAGTTTCCCTGCAACTGTAATCCAAATCCAAATATCGTCTAGCTTCCATTATCATAATCACCCATCTATCTTCCGCCAGTCTAATCTCGGTACCTAAAAAACCCTGCATAACTAACAAGCGTTCTAAGTACGTGGGGGGGAAGGGGGGAGGGGGGGAGGGGTTGGGGTGACAAAAGAGGAAGGGGTACACTAAATTTAAAAAAGTAAAGGAAATCGAGGAAATCAAGTAAAAAAGAAGAAAATATGGAAATAAATAAATAAACCAGAAGACGAGACAAAACTGGAAACTAAGAGACCAAAATCGCTGCAAAAAGCTTGCAAAGGGTGTCAACAATCAACCTATACCAGCCCTTTGATTAACCGCGGACGATGAAATATTGAACAAAATGGCCAATCTCCTAGCGCGCCCACCTAAGGGACCTCTGAAAGGACGACCCCGGAATGCTAGGAACACATCATTCCTTACTTTTTGGATAATAGAAGCAGGATCCATTTTCACTTCGTCAAAAATTGCCTTATTCCTGGAGCACAAGATGTGCCAGTAGATAAGGCATGGAATCAGATGAAGTATAATGGATCGAAAGGATTTTTTAGAGTTCATAGCCCACCAGAAACTCAGTAAACCTTCCAAGGTGATGGCATTACCTTGGCAACCCATAAGGTTCCCAAAATAATTCCAGACTGCTCTGGCATAGGCCCCACTGATTAACAAGTGGAAAGAGGATTTAGTGCAACCAATGTTGCAGCACCGGCATCTAGACACGAGTGGGATGCCTATACGCTGAATGTTCTCATCTATTGGTAAACCATCTAGCAAAGTTTTCCACATAAATAGAGAAACCTTCGGCGGGATTCGGACATTCCAGATAAAATTGAGAATAGGGAGGCGTGGACTAGGCGTCCGCACGGATTCCCACGCTGCCTTGAGAGAGAAAGGGGCGCCGTCCCAACTGGTGCCATTCCCATGGGCGTCTGATATAGCCTTCACGGATCGCATACGTTTCCATGTCTCACTAGCATTAGACGGGATTCCTATGTAATTTGTGATTGCGAGCCTTTGGTACTTGGCGTGGAGAAACGTTGCCCAAAGGGAGTTGTTCGCTCCAAACCTCGCCCAAATCTTGCAAGCAAAGGCCAAACAGATGTCCTTAGGATTATGTAGGCCTAGACCTCCCTCATATTTCGGACGACAAATTGTGTTCAAAGAGATCCAGTGATGATGAGAACCATTGTCTTTGTTTCCCTAGAAAAAGGCAGAGGCTAAAGAACGGAAGGAACGGAAGAAGGAAGTAGTGGGTGTCATAGCTGCAAAGATGTGAGACCCCATGGAGTCGAGTGCAGACTTGATAAGAACAAGTCTACCTACCTGAGAAATAAGTGCCGCATTCCACCTAACAATCTTACCCCTAACTTTATCAGTAAGTGGATCGAAAAAGGCGTTGATCTTCCTACCTCGATATAGCACTATACCTAGATACGGGAGAGGAAGGAAGGAGCCTTAAAGCCAGAAGTAGATTCGATCCAAGAGGATCGAAGTGGAGAAAGGTCTTTAGCCGGCATGAAGCAGCTTTTGGCGGTGTTCACGAGTTGCCCCGAGTACCTCTCATAACAGCAGACGAAGCTAAGAAGACAATGGATAGAACGATGAGAGCCATTCGTAAAAATGATGATGTCGTCAGTGAAAGATAAGGAGGAGATGATAGGGCATCTGCTAGGGATTCCGAACCAGTGAATGTGCCCAACAATCATAAGGGAATGGAGTCCATGGACAAAAGCCTCGCCAGAAATGATGAAAAGGGAAGGTGACAGTGGATCACCCTGCCTAAGACCTCTACCGGATCTGAAATACCCGGTAGCCAAGCCGTTAATGAGAATAGAGAACCAACAATTGGAGATAAGTCTCCAGATCACATCGATAAGGGTTTCTGGGAAGCCGAAAGCCCTGATGACGAAGAACCACGACATGCGATCGTACGCCTTGGCCATGTCTTGCTTGACGACCACATTAGAGCCCCTGACCTTCTTGTCAATTAGAGAAATCAGCTCCTGGGCTAAAAGAACGTTATCAGTGATAATTCGTCACTTTACGAACCAAGCTTGCGATGATGAGATGATGTGCTCAAGAAACGGTGCTAGCCTAGAGGTTAGAACCTTAGAAAGAATCTTGTTGGAGAAGTTACACTAGCTGATAGGTCTGAAATCGGAATAGGAGGTAGGATGATCAGTTTTAGGGATGAGAACTAAATTGGTGGAAGTCCAACCAGAGGGGAGATTTCACCAGAGAAGAAGGACTGAATGGCGAGACAAAAGTCAGCCTGAATGATAGGCCACACACACTTGTAAAAAACTCCATTGAAACCATCTGGCCCACTTGCACTGTCCTTACTTAGAGCAAATACGCAAGAACGTATTTCTTCCAATGTAGGGGGTGCCGCTAGGACAGAACTTTCCGATGAAAGGATCAAACGAGGAATGAAAGATTGGAGGGAAGGGTCAGACGACGAAACCGAAGGAGCGGAGAGGAAGGATTGGAAGTGGGAGAGAATAGTATCTTTGACCTCACTGGGAGTGGAGGCCAAAGAAAGATCTGGGCGAAGAATTTGACGGATGGAGAGAAGATTATTCTTCTTCCGAATAGTCAGGTGAAAAAACTAAGAGTTCATGTCACCTTTGACTATCCACTTAATCCTAGCTTTCTGCCTTAGGTGGTCGTGCTCGATACGAAGTTCAGAGGAGAAAGCGAGCAGGGCCAAAGCCCAAGCCTCCTTATGGGCAGCGTTAGGCTCCTTATCAAAAGTCGATTCTGCTAGGATAAGGGTTTCTTCTGCCGCTCTTACATGGTCGAAAATATTCTTGAACACTAACAGATTTCATGCCTTTAGACAAGTCTTAAGCCTTTTCAGCTTGCGGGAGAAGGCAACACAGGGGGCGCCACCTATAGGAGAAGACCAGGAATCAGAGACGACAGTAGGAAAGTATGATGAGAACGCCACATGCTTTGGAACCTAAAAGAGGACAGACCGTACAAAGATTTTGGGGAACAGGTAAGAAACATCGGGGCATGGTCCGAAAAGGTTCTATGCAGATGGGTGATGGAAAATGAATAAGGGAGTGTAAACCAACCCTTAGAAGCGAAGATTCTGTCTAGCCTAGACAGGATCCGGTTCGGGCCTTCTTGGTTGTTACATCAAGTGAACGTTGATCCCATAAACGTTACTTCGGAGAGGCCCGATTGAATAATGAAAGCATTGAAATTTGCTACTGCTAATCGGTTAACAGCATTTCCCCACGCTTTTCAGCTTGACTGGCGACAACATTAAAGTCATCTCCAATCACTGACGCTGGAAAGTTGAATTCCGATAAAGAAAGAATATCTGCCTACAGCGATTGCCTCTCTATCCTATCGCACTTTGCATAGACAGCCAAAAAGAGGAAGGATGAAGAAAGAGAGGGGAAAGAACAAGCCACAGATAAAAGCTGATCCGAGTTGAAAATAGGGTGCAAAACAACACCTTTGGAACAGAGGATCCAAATCTTGTTGGAAACATTAGCTAAGGCCCCACCAAAGCCAAGAGAGAGAAACGAAGAAGAGATCAGGTCCCACCAGTGGTTCCATAAGCGCTACTAAACAGATAGAATGCTTACGAACAATGCGTTTGAGTCTAGCCACAGACACATTGTTCCCTATCCCCCTAACGTTCCAGAAAAGGAAATTCGTCATAGAAAAACACAAAGAGCCAACCAACCCAGAAGAAGAAAGAGACTTAAAGGAGAGAGGGATGCCTAGCTCAAAAGAGATAAAGGGTATGGCGAGTAGATCTGACGATCTACTCGGATGCCGCTACAGAGCATGTGCGAATGGTACGAGGAGTGCGAGGAGCCGCCCGACGACTACGACGGTAGGATCGAGTAGTCTCATGAGAAGTGTCCTCACAAAACCCAGAAGAGCTGGAAGAAGTGGCAAGTCTCATAACAGGAGAACAAGCGCCCATTGCCGTGCAGTGAGGGGGGGTAAGAGTTCTTAGTAAGACGTGATAGGCGATCATTAATGATCGCTATCTCTGCCTTACTAAGAAAAGGAGAGGAACCAGCAGCCTTGGACAAAGCAGAGGCAGAGCTAAAAGGGACGGACGAAGAAGAAGCGGAAAAAGAAGAAGAAGAACCCACAGAAGTAGAAGACAGAATCAAAGCATCGGTACTGGTAATAAAAAAAACTAGGGTTGCTCATAGGAGACAACAACAATTGTTGTATGAACTTTACCAAAGAAGATATATCATCAGCTTGATAGACATGATCTATAGGTAAAATACGAACAACCAATGCCGAAGAGCTTATCAAAGTCCCTGACAAACATGGGAGGCCACCTCCCCGGTAATGCATATAGTGAGTGACTACCGAGTTCACAATACGTCTACATCGGAAATGCCACCCATCCCATGTAGCCGAAGGACAAAATAGTCGACAAATCAGGTCAAAACCAGTCGAAAAACAAAACCAAAACCATCTAGTCACTAGCGACATGGAAAAGGCCTCGTAATGACTAGGGAAACAATTGAGCCCAAGATCCGAACGAACTGGCACAAAGTCAAACCAAAACATGCAGCACACTGAATTTAACCCAACAAAACTGCAACTTAAAAATCCACTGGAAAAAATCACATTAAGAAATCCAAACAACTGGCCAGTGAACCGATTACCCACAAAAGTCTGGTAACAGTTCCCCCCACCCAGAAAAACACCATGGGGCAAAACCACTATCCAAACCCAAGCAAAACAAAGAAATGGAATAGACACTGTCAATGAATCAATCGAAATAATGGGCAAGTCAAACAATCTCAATCTAAGTTCTAACTGGCAACCCGATACCACACAGCTCACAACAGGGGATGGGATACTTAAGTGTTGCAAATTTTCTACATAAATAAGCACAAAGTCAGCAAACAACTGGAAATAAAACAGAGATGGTACCTTGCATAAAGAGGACAACACATCCAAAAAAGGCAACAAACCTGCGCTTGTACTCAAAAAACCAGCCTTTGCCCTATCACCTGTCAGAGTCTCGACTTCCAAAAATGCAGAAGAAGCACCAAAGCATAATCTACGTTTAGCTAAATCCACCACCGCTAATGTAGGAGCCACTTCACTGCCAAACTTCGTTGCCTCTCCATGAGAGGAAGACTCAAGCTGCAGACGAAGTTTCGCCTTCAATTTCTTGCGCCACCGCCTGTACTTTGCACCTCGTAACCATCTCGTTTTCCCATCAGAAACAACAGGTTCTCTCAAAGCAGTCTTAGTATCATTCAAGATCTCATCTTCCCCAAGTGAGAAAAATGCGATAGAAACAACATGCGGAGGGGGAGACTGAGCATAACCAGCCAACGGCTCAATAGGCAAAGCAAGACAGTCAACAGCTGAAGCAGAAAGCTTAGAATGCCTCAAACGATGAAGCTTACGCTTAGAGCGACAGTGTTCAGTAAACTTCAGAGGTAACACATGAGTAGTAGGCGTTGCTGCTGCCAGTATTTGATCGAGAACGAGTGAAGTGGTCAAATCCTCACCCTCAGTCCAATCGGCTACTGAAACCTTGCCTGCATCATGGCCAAAACCGCCCCCACAAGAGAGAGTACCTACCAAGAAGTCATCAACTGCCAATAGAGGAGCCAAAATTGAATCTTTGAAACCCAACTTAGGGAGAAAGGAGGTAGTCAATTCCCCCAATTCTCCAAAAACAGAAGGCCATATCTATGAATCAAAACCCCGCTTTAACTCACGAAATACTAGCTCACGAGGAGGCAGTGAGCTAACCAATCCCGAGAAAAGGTGGAGAAGTTCCAGAAATTGCCTCTCAATATCCAAAAATCAGTGACAAAGAAGCTTCTCAAAAGCGGTTAATGAGAATAGCCAAACTTCTATAGAGAATTCGTCAGTGAGAACCACCGATAAAGGACAGGGCACCACTGCAAGAATCGCTCTCGCTATTACTAAGAAACTAGGGCAAGCTCTAATAAACGAGCCAGAGACCACAAAAGTACTGTAACAACCCGTATTTTCAATAACCTGTTATAACATAAATCGAGGCAGAATTTAATTCTAAAATCTGAATCAAGGGAAACGGGCTATGCCATTGCGTTCGTCTCGGAAAAATACGCGAAATAGAGTCCGAGTTTTCGAAAATCGGAGTCCGTATGACCCAGTTAAGGCCCATTGAAGTTTTCAGAAAATTCCTAAGTAAAAACAAATTTAAATTTCAAATTAAAAACAAGGATTAGGGCTAACTGGCGTCAGGCGGGAAAACTCCCGCCCAGACCCCCATGTCGACAGGCATGTCGACAGGGGTCTAAGGGTGTCGACAGCCCTGTCGACACGGGGTGGCCGGGCAGTTTTGCCTGGCGCACCATTTTGGGTTTTGGTCTGGTCTTATGGCTTGGTTCTAGAGAATTCCTAAATCTGACGGACCTAAACTAACCTAGGGTTAATCCTAGGGCTAAAAACACTCTAATCTTCTATAAATAAGCCCCTAATCCTACCCTAAAACCACATTATTCATTCTAGCAACCAAACTATGTCAAATTGAATTCTCAAATGGCCTCCACCTAAAAACCCTAGCCTCCAACCTCTTCATGAATCATTCCTATGAAGGTTTTGATGTTCATACAAGCATTTCTAAGTTGTATGAATGATCATTAGCTTGCATACATCATCAAGTTGCAAGCTTTAATTGCTAAGCTAGAGTTTTTGGGATTTTTGTTAATTGGAGCTTTGTTTTGGGTCTTTATATGCTTGCATAAAGGGCTTCTCAATCTTTATTAGTAGATTTGTGTCTTCATAATATTTGTAAGCCCTCTTACCTTCATTTTAGAAACTCTAAAGTTAATATGTGATGAAAGTTGGGATTTTTGCAAGTTTATTGAGTTATGCATGCTTATGCGAGTTCACTATGCTATGTTATGCATGTTTAATAAGTTATGCATGCTTATGCGAGTTCACTATGCTATGTTATGCATGTTTAATAAGTTATGCATGATTATGCGAGTTCACTATGTTATGTTATGCATGTTTAATAAGTTATGCATGCTTATGCGAATTCACTATGCTATGTTATGCATGTTTAACAAGTTATGCATGTTTATGCAAGTTCACTATGCCATGATTTGCAAGTTTAACAAGTTATGCATGTTTATGCAAGTTCACTATGCCATGATTTGCGAGATTAACAAGTTATGCATGTTTATGCAAGTTCACTATGCTAAGTTATGCAAGTTCAACATGTTATGCATGTTTATTATGATATGTAAGATTTATCATGTATGTTGTGCCAAGTTCCCTCTTTCTATCCTTTATGCGTTATGACGAATATGTAAGCGATAGAAGGACATTGGGAGGTTTTGGGTAAAACTTAAAAATACATGAAAATATGAGATTGGAAATTTACCTATTAAGTTAGGCCTACCCCTTGGGAATTTACCTATTAAGTTAGGTCTACCCAAGTATTTGTTAAACTTGTAACTATGTTTTGAAAATAAAGTGGACATGACACTTAGAAAAATATAAGTGTGGCCAACTCGAGGTTGGGTTGAGTTTGTAGCGTAAACCTACCCGGAACCGACCGGCTTAACTAGTTGCTACAAACAATAGGACCCAATGTGAGAAGTTGGTCATGTGTACCTTGGACCCGAGGTTAGACTAAGTTGTGGTGTAAAGCTACCCGGACCCGCCCGGCTTAACTAGTAACCGCAACAAAGTCTAATGTGAGAGGTTAAGGCACAATTAAATTAATTAATGCCTCATGATTAGGGTTAAGTCATGGCCCACTAATACTTAACCAATTTTGGGGATACGAGGGATTAAATGGGGTTAAGTGGTGAACTGTTGGTTACACTTAACTAATTTAATCCATGATTAGTGAAGGGTTAAACCACACTTAACCCTCTTAGAAAACCCTAGCAACATGGTCTGTTCCAGCAGTAATCCCAGTTGGGTATCATTCACAACCCTAGAGGCTAGGCTAGGGCGGGGCACGATTACTGGACTGATGTAAGCGACCAAAGCGACGGCTGAGTGGTACAGCGGTGCGGGTCCAGGCGGGCTACGGACGTGCACATAGTCCGGTGTTGGACAAACTCGAGGCACGGGTACCAGTAGGTTTAGACTGTGCATTATTGCTTAGGTGTCTGGGGTTGACACCCGAGGGCTTGATACACCCGAAGGTGGACCCAACACAGTCTGACTACAACCGATCGACTAGACCGTTGGGCTGGACCTTGTATTAAGGTCACCTCATGCTATTGGGCCAAAGTTTGGGCTGAGGGATCAATACCTGTTATGTTAGTTTGCTAGTACACTGTGGTGCAAAGCTTAATCTTCTTTATGTGACGACACCTTTATCTATTGCCAGTATGTTCATCTCAGTTTCCATCATGATGTTAACCTTATTAGTTTATAGACTGATCGTAGTAGGGCTTACCAGTCTTTTTGACTGACCTGTTTTCTTTCGCTTCTTTTCTTCCGTTTCCCCCCCCCCCCACACCCAGGTTCTCAGGGAGGGAATAGTGGTGCTTAGCTTGGATCGCTTGCTTGTTCGCTGGATAGCTCATGTATGTCTGGACATTGAGCTCGCTATGGTTTATCACCTTTATTTTTGGGGATAGCACTATGTATTTCAGTATTTCTGTTTATGTTGTACTAGACATGTTTATTTTGGCAGATGACTTTATGATGTATTAGACTTGTTTTGAGATGGTTTGAGATATTCCGCTGTTTTATTCTCACTTACTCTGTTTTACATATATATTTATGTTCCTGTTCTGCCTTGATATATCATTATGCATGCTTACCCAGTTCTAACGCCCCCCAGAAGCTAGTGCCCCCGAAAGAGTGACCCTAGCGGAGGTGGGGTGTTACAAATTTGGTATCAGAGCATATGGTTTACGAGAAAGAACAAAAAGTTTTTTTTTTTAAAAAAAAGACTTTTGAAAAACTATTTTCAAAACAAGTATAAAGTATTTTCCAAAGAAAAGTCTAGTATTTTAAAAGGCTATTCCCCAAAAAGCCATTAGCGTTATCCTTCGTTCCCTTGACCTAATCTTATCCTATCCTTCGTTTCAGTATGGCTGAGGATCTTGCCATCCCGGATGGAGGAAATGTACCACTCTGGTATAGGAGACTTCTAGAAGCTAGGGCGGCAGCCGGCCCCGCAAACCCTACTCCCACTCCTCCTCCTGTAGTTGAGAATCCTCCCCCTAATGTCCCTCCTCCGGTGGTCCCTCCAGTGGTTAATATTCCTCCTCCCGTTGCTAATGTTCCTCCTCCTCCAGTTGCTGAGGCTCCTCTTCCTCCTCCTCCCCCTCAGAAACCTCAGGTTGAGTTCACGAAGGCTTGTAAAGACTTCAAGGCGATGGGAGGCAAGAATTTCCTAGGCACGGAATCTTTTGTTGAAGCTAGGAATTGGCTGAAAGACACTGAGGACCTGTTTGCTATCTTTGGGATTGATGATGAGAGGAAGATCTTATTGACAGTGTGGCTTTTGAAGGATGAAGCGGCCTATTGGTGGGAGGTCACCAATGGGACGAGGCCCGTTGAGACTTGGGCCGATTTGAGGGCTAGATTTGTGGCCAAGTTTCTATCTTCTGCTGAGGCGAATTTACAGATGGAGAAGTTCATTGCATTAAAGCAAGGTGATATGTCTGTCAAGGAGTATGTGAACAAGTTTAATCAGCTGGCCCGTTTTGGTTTGGATATGGTAAACACTCCTGAGAAGAAGGCTCTTCGATTTGCTAGAGGATTGAATGAGCCGCTGCAGGGCTTGGCAATGTCACATATTCCGCATGGAGCTACTTTTGAGAGTTTGGTCAATATGGCTCTACTTCAGGGAGATGGAAAGAAAGGGATCACGTCGAGTGATACTCAAGCAAAGAAGACTGATTCTCAAGGTAAAGGCAATCAAGGTGGTCAAAGCAGTCAGGGGAATCAGAGCAAGAACAAGAAGGGGAACAACAACAAAGGCAAGGGAAAGTGCAATTACTGTGGTGTGCCTGGACACTTTGCTAAGGATTGTAGGAAGAAGAAAAGGAAGCTTAGTGGTGGATGTTTTTCCTGTGGTGAGACTGGACACTTCAGTAAGGAATGCCCGAAGAAGAAAGGACAGGCTGGACCTTCAGGAGGGCAAGTTCATGCTCTCAATACCGCTCCAGTTCCCGATAGAGGTAGTGTTTCTGTTGAGAACCTTGTTTATGTTTCCGATCTTCCAGTTCGTACCTTGTTTGATTCTGGTGCATCACATAGCTTTATTTCATCTGATCTTGTTGATAGCTTGCACCTTAGTACTAGCTTAGTGGATGATCCCGTTTGTGTTTCGAATCCCATTGGGGGTTCTGCTCATCTATCTATGATATGTGAGGATCTGAGGATCTCTATACTCAGTATAGAGTTCTTGTGTAGTGCGTATGTTCTTGGTTTCAGAGGATACGGATTGATATTGGGCATGGATTGGCTGTCCAGATATGGAGCCATTCTTGATTGTGAGCATAGGGTTGTGAGGCTTGTGACTCGCCTTAGCAACACCTTAGAGATTTCATGCAATCCGAAGGATCCCGTCATGTTGTGCTATCTTGAATCTCTCGACTCGTCAGAGGAAGCCCTTCGGTCTGTAAGGGTGGTCCGAGATTATCCAGATGTTTTTGAAGAAGTTAAGGGGTTGCCCCCTAAACGAGAGATTGATTTTCGCATTTATCTGGTGGATAATGCTAAGCCTGTTTCTTTGCCCGTTCGGCACATGGCTCCGCGTGAGAGACGGGAGCTGAGCAAGCAAGTGAAAGAGTTGCTTGAGAAGAACTTCATCAGACGAAGTATATCCGAATAGGGAGCGCCTGTGGTGTTTGCTACTAAGGCAGATGGTTCTCTTCGACTCTGTGTGGACTATAGAGAATTGAATAAGCTGACTAAGAAGAACATACACCCGTTACCGAGGATCGATGATCTCTTTGACCAGCTTGTAGGTGCTTCTGTTTTCTCTCAGCTTGATCTTGCTACTGGATTTCATCAGCTCAGAGTGGCTGAAGATAGTATAGACAAGACTGCATTCAGAACTCCAGATGGATTCTTTGAATGGCTTGTTATGCCGTTCGGTTTGACGAATGCACCCGCGTATTTCGGGGACTTGATGAGTAGGGTGTTTCGGGAGTTCTTGAACAAGTTTGTCGTGGTCTTTGTGGATGATATTCTGATCTTCTCCAAGGATGAAGAAGAGCACGCGAGGCATCTTGTAGAGGTGATGAATACGCTTAGAGCACATCAGTTAAAGGCCAAGTTCTCCAAGTGTCACTTTTGGAGAAGGGAAGTTAGATTCCTTGGGCATATCGTATCCAAGCAAGGCTTAGCGGTGGATCCCGCTAAGGTGGTTGCAGTTCAGGATTGGAAGACTCCAAGGAATGCAACCGAGGTGAGGAGTTTTCTAGGTCTTGCGGGTTTTTACCGGAAGTTCATCAAAGACTTCGCGAAGATATCCGCTCCTCTTACTAAGTTGACGAAGAAGAACTTAGTTTTCGCTTGGGATATGGACTGTGAGCTTGCTTTCCAGAGACTCAAGAGAGCTCTCACATCCGCACCCATTCTAGCTTTGCCCGATGGAGGGAAATTATTTACAGTATACACCGATGCGTGTGGCACAGGGTTGGGAGCCGTTCTGATGCAAGAAGGCAGAGTTATATGTTTTGGTGGTAGGTAACTTAAGGTGCATGAGAAGAAGTATCCTACTCATGATCTAGAGCTGGCAGCGATAGTATATGCACTCAAGGCTTGGCGTCATTATCTTCTGGGAGAGAGATTTGAGCTGTATACTGATCATAAGTCTTTGAAGTATCTCTTTTCGCAGAAGGATCTGAACTTGAGGCAGCAAAGATGGATGGAATTCTTGGCATCCTATGATTTTGATATAGCCTATACCCCTGGCAAGGGGAATGTTGTAGCGGATGCGTTAAGTAGAAAAAGGTTGACACTAAGTCCTCTATTTGTTGAGATGAAGAATTTAGAGTTCTTGGCAACCTTTGATTTTTCTTTGACAGTTGAGTCGATGACCGGTTCTTTAGCATCTTATGAGCTCAGGCCTACCCTTCTGGATCAAGTTGGGGCTTCGCAGAAGGAAGACCCTCAGATAATTGAGATTATGGGTAAGCTGATTCGAGGGGAGACATCTAGTCACCTTGCTCGATATTCTATAGATGATAAGGGTTGGCTGAGGAGAGACGGAAGGCTTTGTGTTCCGATGGTAGTAGACTTGGTGAGGAAAGTTCTTGATGAAGCACATCGCTCCAAGTTGACTATACTTCCGGGTGGAGATAAGATGTATAAGGATATGAAGCGCATTTTCTTCTGGCCTGGAATGAAGAAGGATGTGGCAGAGTTTGTCTCTAGATGTGTTGTTTGTCAGAGAGTAAAAGCCGAATCGAAGAAGCCCGGTGGGCTATTGCATCCTCTAGAGGTCCCGCTATGGAAGTGGGAGAGTATTTCTATGGACTTTATTGATGGGCTTCCAAGGTCAAGGAAAGGGAATACGAGCATTTGGGTTATTGTAGATAGACTTACGAAGAGTGCTCATTTTATTCCAGTAAAGAGCAAGAGGACCGCATCTGGACTAGCATCAGTATATCTTCGTGAGATAGTACGACTACATGGAGTCCCTTCCAGCATAGTCAGTGACCGAGACCCCATCTTTACTAGTCAGTTTTGGAACAATTTGCAGGAAGCTATGGGCACGAGGTTGAACCTGAGTACGGCTTATCACCCACAAACGGACGGCCAAACAGAAAGGGTGAATAGGGTACTTGAGGACTTGTTGAGGCTTTGCATTCTGGATTTTGGTGGTACTTGGGAAGACCATCTTCCTCTTATTGAGTTTGCATATAATAACAATTATCAGGCAAGCATAGGGATGGCACCATTTGAGGCTTTATATGGGAGACCGTGCAAGTCACCCACATGTTGGTGGGAGACTACAGATAAGCTTATACTTGGACCTGACATGATTAGAGATACATCCGAGAAGGTCGAGTTGATTAGAAGACGGATGAAAGCGGCCCAAGACCGACAGAAATCCTATGCTGATAAGCGAAGATCCGATTTGGAGTTTGGTGTTGGGGATATGGTTTTCGTAAAGGTTTCTCCTTTGCGGAATGTGGTCCGATTTGGAGCTGTCGGGAAGTTAGCACCGAGATTTGTTGGACCCTTCCCTATCATAGAGAGAATTGGGAAGATGGCTTATAAAGTGCAATTGCCCGAGAAGCTGTCCGGAGTGCATAATGTCTTTCACGTCTCGCATCTCCGAAAGTGCCTACATGACTCCGCTGAGGTGGTTGAACCTAGCATTCTGGAAGATGTGGAAGTAGAGAGAGAGGCAACTTTGAGGAGAGCTCTGATTCATATCTTGGGGACGGAGACCAAGAAGCTAAGGAATCGAGAGGTCAAGTTGGTGAAGGTTCAATGGGGTGAAGCCGAAGAAGACGCAACTTGGGAAACCGAGGAGAAGATGCGTGGGCTTTATCCATTCCTTTTTGAGGGTACACTCTCAACCTCTTTCCTTTGTTAGCATATTTTTGCTATCCATGTTTATCTAGTTATCGTGCTAATCTTGTCATGAGAACCTTAGGTAGAAACCCTTTGGATGAAACATGTGTTTGAGACATGTTATGTTTGATGGTTGCAAGTGGTTGCAAGTGTTTGCAAGTGGTTACTCGTGGATGCATGATACACATTAGGCACTAGATCGGCTCACACACTCCTCATATTGCATATGCATGAGTGTTTATGCTTATTCTTGGATGAAATTTGTATGCAATCACATGGATGTTTCATATGGATGTATGATTGAGCACGCATGTAGATATTATACATTATGTTAGGGATTTGCATACATATGGATACATTTCACTAACATATTTTGCATTGATCTTTGCATTAGATAAGTACATATACACACACTTTTGCATATGTTCATACAACATTTAGAATCTTTTAAGGACAATGGTTGCTCGTGGATGATGTTTTGAGTAGATGGATGTTGGATGGTAGGATATGTTCTTCCTAACTTGAAGATTTCGGGGACGAAATCCTTTAAGGAGGGGAGAATGTAACAACCCGTATTTTCAATAACCTGTTATAACATAAATCGAGGCAGAATTTAATTCTAAAATCTGAATCAAGGGAAACGGGCTATGCCATTGCGTTCGTCTCGGAAAAATACGCGAAATAGAGTCCGAGTTTTCGAAAATCGGAGTCCGTATGACCCAGTTAAGGCCCATTGAAGTTTTCAGAAAATTCCTAAGTAAAAACAGATTTAAATTTCAAATTAAAAACAAGGATTAGGGCTAACTGGCGTCAGGCGGGAAAACTCCCGCCCAGACCCCCATGTCGACAGGCATGTCGACAGGGGTCTAAGGGTGTCGACTGCCCTGTCGACAGCCCTGTCGACACGGGGTGGCCGGGCAGTTTTGCCTGGCGCACCATTTTGGGTTTTGGTCTGGTCTTATGGCTTGGTTCTAGAGAATTCCTAAATCTGACGGACCTAAACTAACCTAGGGTTAATCCTAGGGCTAAAAACACTCTAATCTTCTATAAATAAGCCCCTAATCCTACCCTAAAACCTCATTATTCATTCTAGCAACCAAACTATGTCAAATTGAATTCTCAAATGGCCTCCACCTAAAAACCCTAGCCTCCAACCTCTTCATGAATCATTCCTATGAAGGTTTTGATGTTCATACAAGCATTTCTAAGTTGTATGAATGATCATTAGCTTGCATACATCATCAAGTTGCAAGCTTTAATTGCTAAGCTAGAGTTTTTGGGATTTTTGTTAATTGGAGCTTTGTTTTGGGTCTTTATATGCTTGCATAAAGGGCTTCTCAATCTTTATTAGTAGATTTGTGTCTTCATAATATTTGTAAGCCCTCTTACCTTCATTTTAGAAACTCTAAAGTTAATATGTGATGAAAGTTGGGATTTTTGCAAGTTTATTGAGTTATGCATGCTTATGCGAGTTCACTATGCTATGTTATGCATGTTTAATAAGTTATGCATGCTTATGCGAGTTCACTATGCTATGTTATGCATGTTTAATAAGTTATGCATGCTTATGCGAGTTCACTGTGCTATGTTATGCATGTTTAATAAGTTATGCATGCTTATGCGAATTCACTATGCTATGTTATGCATGTTTAACAAGTTATGCATGTTTATGCAAGTTCACTATGCCATGATTTGCAAGTTTAACAAGTTATGCATGTTTATGCAAGTTCACTATGCCATGATTTGCGAGATTAACAAGTTATGCATGTTTATGCAAGTTCACTATGCTAAGTTATGCAAGTTCAACATGTTATGCATGTTTATTATGATATGTAAGATATATCATGTATGTTGTGCCAAGTTCCCTCTTTCTATCCTTTATGCGTTATGACGAATATGTAAGCGATAGAAGGACGTTGGGGGGTTTTGGGTAAAACTTAAAAATACATGAAAATATGAGATTGGGAATTTACCTATTAAGTTAGGCCTACCCCTTAGGAATTTACCTATTAAGTTAGGTCTACCCAAGTATTTGTTAAACTTGTAACTATGTTTTGAAAATAAAGTGGACATGACACTTAGAAAAATATAAGTGTGGCCAACTCGAGGTTGGGTTGAGTTTGTAGCGTAAACCTACCCGGAACCGACCGGCTTAACTAGTTGCTACAAACAATAGGACCCAATGTGAGAAGTTGGTCATGTGTACCTTGGACCCGAGGTTAGACTAAGTTATGGTGTAAAGCTACCCGGACCCGCCCGGCTTAACTAGTAACCGCAACAAAGTCTAATGTGAGAGGTTAAGGCACAATTAAATTAATTAATGCCTCATGATTAGGGTTAAGTCATGGCCCACTAATACTTAACCAATTTTGGGGATACGAGGGATTAAATGGGGTTAAGTGGTGAACTGTTGGTTACACTTAACTAATTTAATCCATGATTAGTGAAGGGTTAAACCACACTTAACCCTCTTAGAAAACCCTAGCAACGTGGTCTGTTCCAGCAGTAATCCCAGTTGGGTATCATTCACAACCCTAGAGGCTAGGCTAGGGCGGGGCACGATTACTGGACTGATGTAAGCGACCAAAGCGACGGCTGAGTGGTACAGCGGTGCGGGTCCAGGCGGGCTACGGACGTGCACGTAGTCCGGTGTTGGACAAACTCGAGGCACGGGTACCAGTAGGTTTAGACTGTGCATTATTGCTTAGGTGTCTGGGGTTGACACCCGAGGGCTTGATACACCCGAAGGTGGACCCAGCACAGTCTGACTACAACCGTATGTGGGCCGTATGGACACCAACACTTGACGTGTTAGGTTTATAGGGAGCCAATCGACTAGACCGTTGGGCTGGACCTTGTATTAAGGTCACCTCATGCTATTGGGCCAAAGTTTGGGCTGAGGGATCAATACCTGTTATGTTAGTTTGCTAGTACACTGTGGTGCAAAGCTTAATCTTCTTTATGTGACGACACCTTTATCTATTGCCAATATGTTCATCTCAGTTTCCATCATGGTGTTAACCTTATTAGTTTATAGACTGATCGTAGTAGGGCTTACCAGTCTTTTTGACTGACCTGTTTTCTTTCACTTCTTTTCTTCCGTTCCGCCCCCCCCCCCCCCCCCAGGTTCTCGGGGAGGGAACAGTGGTGCTTAGCTTGGATCGCTTGCTTGTTCGCTGGATAGCTCATGTATGTCTGGACATTGAGCTCGCTATGGTTTATCACCTTTATTTTTGGGGATAGCACTATGTATTTCAGTATTTCTGTTTATGTTGTATTAGACATGTTTATTTTGGCAGATGACTTTATGATGTACTAGACTTGTTTTGAGATGGTTTGAGATATTCCGCTGTTTTATTCTCACTTACTCTGTTTTACATATATATTTATGTTCCTGTTCTGCCTTGATATATCATTATGCATGCTTACCCAGTTCTAACGCCCCCCAGAAGCTAGTGCCCCCGAAAGAATGACCCTAGCGGAGGTGGGGTGTTACAAGTACCCTTCAACGAGCACGCTGCCATAACAGAGGGGGTAGAGAAGAACACAAAGCCACAAGAACTTTCGAATGAAGACAAGAAGAACTGCCAGAGAAATCGCGATTTTAGGAAGAAGGAGAATTCTCAGAGAGAAGCAGCCATTTTTTGTACCGTTTGGATGTTAAACAGAATAAAACTAAAACGCATTCATACTTGAAATATTTCAAATATAAACGTTTTTATGTGCATAATACCAAAAAGAGATGAATTAGATAAAGTAGAAATTATGAACATACATGTATAAGAGTATGTAGTACTTTATTTTTAATCCAGTATTGAAAACAATCCAACAATAATCCTAGGATGCAAGTTGAAAGTTTGAATGAATGTATATTTTCCATCCACTGCTATATGTTATCTTGTTATTATGCCATCATGCCTAAGTTGTAGCAGTAAAAATATGGAAAAACTAACTTGTACACCTTAATTTGGACAAATTGATAAATTGACACCTCGTTAGAACGTTTCCTCATTTGTACGAATATTTACATTATTTAGGCGATATAATTATTATACTTATATAAATGTAATTAACGTTGTATTAGCGTAATAAATGCGATTATGTTAGAATTAAATTTTTAATGTCCCCATAATAAATATATATTTGATCGCTTGTATGTGCATATGTAGAATGGCTTTATATATATTAATAGTGACACATAGATGCGAGGTTAGCTGTCATTTGTGGTAGAAGTTCGCCCGAAACCGACCGGTAAACCTAGCAACCACAAGTGGGCCTAACTAATGTGTGATGCGTAGGTGCCATGGGCCATTCAAAAACTTTACACTAGATACGAGGTTAAACCAACTTCTAGTAGAAGTCTGCCCAAAATCGACTAGCATATCCAGCATCTACAGGTGCACGGTTTAATGCGAGAGGTCTAGTACATGTTTATAGATATATGTATATGTATAACTATATATATGTCTATTGTGCGTGAAAATAGACAGATTTACTACGCCTTGATAAGATCTTAAGTGCTTGAATCTCTTTCTATCTTGTTTGGGTCTTAATTGGTTAGGACAAAGATCCCTTCAAAGGTTTATTCCATGGAGAGGAACCAAAGTCATGGGACCCATCCTTATTAGATTCAAAGTAAGTCTTTGGGTCCTTCTTCTATAAATGGGGTTAGGCATAAACAGTAATGGAATAGGGTAGTTCACGGGGATGTCCACATCCTGTAGAAGCTTGTAAGGGCTCAAATAGGGACAGATTGGTAATTGAAAGATATTTGGTCATTCCATGCTCACCAACCGTCTAAGGGAAGTCTTAAGCGACATAGGTGTCCGAACGTAATATCAGTTATGTAGAAACGTTCGCAATATTACTTCTCATATTACAAGTGAGAGTATAGATCTACGAATGTTAACGTATTAGGATGGGGTCTTAAGGGGCTTGGGGTCCGCCTCTGGGTTATAAGAGATCATAAGAACCCACCGTTAATAGGGTCATAAGTGACCAAGAATGCCCACCTCGTGGGTCTTTATCCTAAAAACACTAATGGGCAATTGACTTGGATGTCCACCACATTGTTTAGATACTTGTTGTTTATTGTGTGCTACGTAGACAAATCTTGACATATGTAACCTGCTAAAAATATAGGGTATGGACACTAAGTAAAACCATATTTCAGTCCCACAGAACATTATGTTCTGACGCTCTAATTAAAATATCCAACAGGTTAATAGTTGGGGTAAAAGCCATAGACGAGGTCACGATTCAAGCTAATGAAGAATAGGATGTTGTGATGCTATTATTAGTAATTATTGCTTTACTTCTTTTGGAAATTTGTGAGAATGAACTATATGATGTACCCATTGAATAGATGTAACTGTGATTGTTGTATTTCAGTGATTTTTAAATAAGTGGTACATCTTATTTTAGTATTATATTTTCTCTTTTCACAGTGTGGATTTTCCATTCGAAGTATCTGTATATATATATATATATATATATTCTGTGCAAATGTAATCCTCACAAGAACTAACGACCAGTTCATAATGATTCGTTTCTGGGTCGAAATTTAGGCATATTCTGGGTGGGCTGTTACATTTGGTATCAGAGCATAGGTTAATTGATTATAAGGGAATTATACATGTGAGAGGCGTATTTGTATACTGAAAAAGATTTTTCGAACTATATATATTTACCCCCAATAAGCATATGCACTTATACTAGGTATCTTTATCGTTTTCTTCCCCTTCGACTTAAATACTATCTATGTAGTATCCACTATGGGATTCTTCCTTTTCTTTTCAGATAGAAGAATGGTTGAAAACCCAACTGAGCAAGGTAACAAGGTGTAACAACCCGCATTTTACGTATCGGAAGATCGTAAAATATTTTTATTTTATTCGCTGAGGGTTGGATCATTCTCATCTTTTAATATGTTGCTTATAGGGATGTGAGACATGTTCATAATTTTTACCAATTTTATTTGTGACCATTTTTCCCTTGCCAGTCCTGTACAGGGCATAACTTTTGACTTAGGTCAAATCAAAGGGTGAGACCTGTGCCATTAGACAGGAATTGATGTTCGCCTTTCCGTAGGGTGGTTACGTTAAAAATTTGGCTCAGCGATTTGGGAAAAAACGCTGTTTTAAGGTTTACTAGTTGGCTTTCCAGGTTTTGGGAGCGTAATGGGCTAACTTGGGGGAGGCCCATTGTGGGCTGATGAAAGGGTATAAATAGGGGGTGACAGATATGGGAAAGGGTTTAGTTTTCTCTTTCTCTTATTTGGTGCCTTATGCTCCTCCTTCCTCTAACATCTTTCCACATTAAAAATCATAATCCAAGGAGGGAAATCATAGATCTACACCACTGGCGGCTAGATCTACATCAGTTGAGGTAAGGATTCATCGGATCAAGGTGTTTGGTGCAAAGTGCTTGTTGTTCAAAATCATATCCCTTTGATTCTTGCTTGTTTAGGAGAATCGGTGAGTGATATGCATCTTTCACATGGATTCAATGAAGTGTATGACTGTTTGTTCATGTTTTTCATCAAATTCTAGTGTTTTTTCATAAATCTATGCATTGGTAAGTCCAATTTCATATAAATCACCTGATGATCTGATTTAGCAAGTTTAGATAGGTAATTTCTATGATATTCATGTGAATGTGCAAGTTGGATCCATGGTTTTGCTCATACGTACATTTATGGTGATTTTGGTGAATTTTACATTATTATCGATGGAGTTGTCATATGGGTGATATTGATGATTTCAAATCATGCTTGTGGTCATATTAGATGAATTGGATGAGTTAGTTCCGTCAAATGTATCATTTGGCAAAGTTTTGATTGAAATCGGAGTTGAAATGGATATGTGCATGGTTCTGGTCAGTCCCAAATAGTTCTGGTCGGCCTCAAGTAGTTCTTGTCGATCTCAAGTAGTTCTGGTCGGTCCAAAATGGTTTTGTTCGGTCCTAAGTGGTTCTGTTGAGTTCTAAGTGGTTCTGGTCGGTCCCAAATAGTTCTGGTCGCCTCAAGTAGTTTTGGTCTATATCAAGTAGTTCTGGTTGGTCTGAAATGGTTCTGGTCGGTCCCAAATGGTCTTGTCGGTCCTAAGTTTGTCTGGTCAGTCCCAAATGGTTTTGGTCGGTCCCAAGTGGGTTTGGTCGGTCCAAAGTGTGTCTGGTCAGTCCAAGGTGGGTCTGGCTGGTCCAAAATTGGTCTGGTCGATGAAAATTTATGGTCGTACATATCTAGTGATGTTGTGACTTCGAGGAGACTTCAAGGGGGAGTATTCGGAAGTGTTGAATGTGCTCGTTGATCGGTGTAGAACAACGAATGGTATGACAAATCAAAGGTATTTTGAGTGGGACGATAACGGTTGGATAGTCGCCATTGATGACGACTAAAGATGTGAAGGCCAATGAATTTTCGTTGTTGTAGGTTCTAGCGGACTCAAAGTAGGGGTACAATTAAAGACCAATTGTAGGTTGAGTGCCCTGGTCGTCGTGTATGGCCTAGACACGTGTTGAGGATAGCGTGTAACATGTGTTGTGTATAGCGTGTGGGGTTTTGCTAGAACCGGGGAGTCGTGTGTGGTCCTGGACAATTGATGGCAAGTTGTTAGCCAGTCATATGATAACGAGGGTTCCAAAGTAAGGTAGGCGGTGATAGCCAGAGTCAACATGGATATTTGAATGCATGTTATGATGATGACTAAGTTGTTATTGCTATGTATGAATGGTTGTTCTGGTTACCATGGCTGAATTGTTATCCCTTTGGATGTAAGGATCATAAAGGCTATCACTGTCGTGTTGTGGAGAAGGCAGGTGTAATTTCTTCTATGGAACTGGGGAGATTAGTTCGTTTATTCACCCATTCTCATGTACTTTATTGATGAATTTTGTTAGCTTTTTTACCGTTCACTAAGACTATTGTCTGACTCAAGGTTTTATGTTTCCCACTTATTACCTTAGGCTGTTCATACGGCTGTGGATGGGCAGACAGAGTAGCAAGTGACAGGTGATGCTTTAGTGAGGACGATGAAATTGATTGATGACGAGCAGGAGGCTAACGTACCAGTTTTATTACTGTCTAATAATTGGACTTCCGCTGTTCGCTATTTTTTTGAGTGTTGTAGTGAGGCAAATTGTACAAACACTATTGTTGTTATCCGCGTGTATGGGAAATACTTTGTAATGGCCAGCGGGATTTTCAACCTCGAAAATTAACATAAAACACCATGTCGACTATTCAAGTATCGATAATACCGGGTCATTAATAGAAAGAAGTTAAATGGTGAGGGATAGAAAGAAAGAAAGTTAAAATAGAAGAAGAAGAACACAACAGAACAAAATCAGAGTAAACGCGAATCTCACAGCGGAACAAATAAAATAAATTATATAACATAACTTTGAAATACAAAACTATATTTGTACTTACATACCATATCAGAGTACAACACATACATAAATCAGTGGAAGATAACTCTAAATAACTAATGGTGAATCCTCTTGCTTCAAGCTCCTCCAAGTGTATCTGCAAAAGCCTGAAACACTTGACTGCCCGTAGAAATTTGGGCACCCAAGAGATTAGGGAAAAATAACCAAAATAAATTCTGGGTCAGTCATGGTACTGGTGTAAGTAAACTCCAAACATATTGTTTAACTTTGAAAATTATTTTGAAAGAAAAGGATAATAGTAAGACTAGTCCACACATAAACATGGACGATTTTCACCTTACTATAACCTAAAATACTTTTGATATGAAATCCGATGATATTATAATAATGTCTAATCAAGTAAATAACCAAATAGCAGAACGCTTGCATCTCATGCTCCACATATATAGCATAAAGTCAAAAACCGCAAGGCGCTTATTGGAGATTGGATTACAACTATGACAAGTTTTGGGACCACCTTACGATCAGTGTACTCTAGAGGGGATATACTGGGGTTCAACAAGAACATCTTGCAACCCGACCACACATGACTGACCACTCATTTAGCTTGAGTATGTCGAATATATTGTCACCCACGGTTGTCGGCCGTCCAATTGTATCTCGTAAGAAACAGAATTGAAATAAGAACAAACATGAATTTTCTCTAGATTGGTGACAATATACCCTACTTGGGTATGACACAACTAGTCATGCCGCCTCCCTGATTTTTGTCATTTCTTGGTTGTGAGGTTAGAGGCTATGTCTAACCTTTCAGAACATCTGGCCACCATTCAATTTGAATGCCACATCGTCAAACCCGCCATTCACTAGTTGATCTTCTCAAAAATATCATGGGTATAAAAAGCTAGGAGAAATGAATTCCGCTATCACCAAACATAATGCCTTGAAAAGATCGTCTTCTATGATCTATTAGGAATATTATATCAGACATTCGTCCATATAAGTTATCCTGGGACTGGACAAACAGAAAGCACTATTCTGAAACAGAACAATCCTTGCATTTCACTTCGTCTTCAATTATCATCAGCATGATGTAATTCATAATGCTTATGCCTATACGGAGTGGTTTTCGGATAATGAATCCAACCGGACTCTCCGTATCGAAAACGATGGTCAAAACACTTTGATTGTCGGTTATTTAACTATCGAATTAAAAACAAACATCCATTCAAATGTAAAATTAGACATCACACAATCACCGACCCTTTTTATTAATTTTCCAGTTTCTCATATCTTACCGGGTATTTCTCAAAACCCGTTTAACCCTTCATGCTTCTTGAAAAAACATTTCCTATTATTTATAAACTCCTATCTTTCCCAGATTCCAGAAAATATACGTTATTAACATCCGAAAACGTTTCCATTATTTCCATATTTCTTATTTTCTGTATTTTAGAAAATATACACTATTTACATTGTAAAATATTTCCAATTTCCATTAATCATTCTTGAATTTATACTTCAAAAAATAATTTCATTAAATAAATAATCATTGCTTTATAAACTAAACCATTCGTTCTTATATAATTAAACCCCGTTATTATATCTAGCCCAATCCAAATTTAATTCCCATTAAAATATAGATTTTGCCTTTCAAAATTCAAATTCATCTCTAATATATTTTCACGGTATTTATATACCAATTTATTTCATACCAGTGTAATTCCACATTCCAAACAAATAATAATAAAACACATAGTATTTATCACATCATAAAACGTACTATATGAAAAATAACAATATAATCGTTGAGGAATCCACTTGGATCCCTTCAACCTGTTTCCCTGCATCCACATATATTAGTCAGCACAATTTCATATTAATATGTAATATTATAACCGATGGAATCAGTATTCAACCAATGTTTTAACTATATATAACGATATATTATTCAACCAATTTATTTGTAATTCATCCAAAACAACCATCACACAACATTCAATCATTATTTATTAGTGCTAAAATATATTTATTAAAATTTAGAACTAGACAGAGTTAGTGAGTTTACTCATTTTGTTACGCATTTGACGACTCTGCTTTTGTTTATTCAAAATCAAACGACCGTTTGATTTTATCACGAAATTCCTGTAGTTCCATTTTCATCCATGTTAGTTCCATAATGTACATCTCTTCATTACTGTTTCGACGGATCCGATTGCGTCCAACTATGTTCACGAACGAACGGTATATTGAAGTAACAATACTTGATTTAATTAAACGTTGTTAGGGGTAATTTTAAAATTAATTAATAACTTTAATCATGTTTAACGTGATTACCTCAAAACCCCATTTCTCACATCTTCTTCCCGATCAAATAAACATGCTGCTCCAATATGGTTGTTTGGGCCTATTAAATGATGATAATAAACCTACTATCAATTCAGCCCAGCTCAAACACTTAGGCACCGATCTGGTTGTATTCCTTAACCGTCCCAAGTACAATGGATGCTTCTTCTAACCACCTCCATTCTTGCTAACTAACTTCCTCCATTATGGGCTATTTTTTTTCTTTTTTTTTTGGACGTTAAATTAACTTTCCATGACAACTGATTCTGCATATGCACCACCCTCACATCCACAAAATTTCCACCCTTTCACAACTGCCCAAAATGCCCAAAGCTTGAATGCATGTAACCCCCTATGACTGCTAAGCGAATGATTTACATTTACAATTTTGTTAATGCCACTTCGCTTAACCATGCAAAACACGGTTCCCCTTTCCATCACTGCTCCTGTATAACGTTACGCATGAAAATTTATAGCTGCCTTTTGTTCCTTCATTTTGAAGTGACTATATCGGTTTAATACCACGCAATAGTAAAAAAAACAGTACTCCTACCCTCCTCTTCGTCTGCTCTACCGATATTACCATTCACGTAACATACCTCATCTCCAACTGAAGTATCACCCATAAAGCTACCTCTTCAACTTCGTGCCAAATATATGGATCCCCTCTCCAACGTGGCCATCCTAAACTTCTTTGAACCCAACAAAGTTGCAATCTCCACTGTACAGTCGCGTTCTCCCTCCTTTATTCTTTATGCACGATCAGTACATGCGCGAACAATATATGCGCCCCAAGCAAACATCCCTAAACTCGATGTCACGGATCTGCAGCTTCCTTTCACAACAGCTACAGTAAACCAACATGCTTTATAATCACCATTCCACCCATAAATTAGCATGCAGGTGTGCTTTCCCATCTGTGTCAACAACAGCTCAAACTTCCCCTTATTCTATTCTCCTGTTCGCTCCTCATTCATGCAGCGTTTGCTTGTATATATATAATTATTTTCTTTTATGAAGATCGCCCATATTTTCTGCCTTTTGATGCTTAAGTGTTTGCGCGAAAAAGGAAAGGTCAGTTGGTATAAATAGGAGGATGAGAGATAAGATAGAAGTCTGTCTTCGTATGTTATAACATGTAGAGTATTTAGGGAATGGGCTGCCTTAATTCAAAAGTATTGGTTGCGTTTCGTTTACTTTTGATTTTCAAAGATTGGGTAAGGCTGCTCCATACGCTATAGGGAAAAGGAAATAACATCGTACCTACTATGTTTACATAAGGACAAACAGTAATTATATATTGTTATTTTTATGTTTTAAGGGTCTAGCCGTAGCTTTAGACCAAAGTAACGTGCAGATGGATTTTGTTAGACCGAAATCTGGGCCTAACACCCAAATTCGATGTGAAAACCTCACAATTACAGATCAAATGCAGAAAATGCTGTAAAATAAGAGGAGACACACGAGATTTTTATAGTGGTTCGGCTCAAACCAAGCCAGTCCACTTTATAGTTTCTTAAATCCTAAGAAGCTATTACAATACTGTTTGTTTGCGGTTTATACACAATAGCCTTGTGTTATAATGAAGACGAGGAGATTAGAGAATGAATTTGTACACGAATTCTTCGTGTTAAAGTGACGAACAGTGTCCTTGCTTGGTTGTAAAGGAGGCCAAGTGTTGAAGTAGCCAAAAAAGTCCCTTGAAATGGCCGCGTTGTGGTGTATTTATAGGCGTAGAGGAGCCTTGCAAGGCCCAGAAGCGGTCCTGTTCGGATGGGCTACGTGGAGGGTAGAGAGGCCATCTCGGAGAAAGTGGAAGAAGTGGTCTTCAGATCGTGCAAGGACAGGTGGAAGCCGATCCGGATTAATAGGAGGCGATTATGCTTTATTAATCAGTCAAACATACGATACAGGAGCAGGTCCAGGGGGTCGGTTCGGGTCCGATCCGAACCGAGTCGGTGTCTTTAGCCAAGAGTGCTTGACGAGTAGAAGGAGCTTCAGGCGGGTCGGGTCTTCCTTTAGCCGATCCGAACCGAGTTGAGGTCTCCGATCCAAAGACTGGAAGCACTTCAGTGTAAAATACTTCAGGCGGGTCGGGTCTTCTATGCTCCGATCTGATCCGTATATCTGATCCGAAGGGGTTATGCCAGTTCCAGATTCCAAGTTTTCGGTTCTGCACGCGTTCACGGAAACGAGAATAACTTTCAAACCGTAAGTCCGTTTTAGCCAAACGAAAGCTCAAACTGAAGCTAATTCAGAGGTCTACAAGTGTTACAGAGCTCTGCTCCGTAATTGCTATTTTCGGGCACAAACGAGATCGTTTGATTGGATTTTCGGGCCATTCTTTATTTGCAATGCGATTTCAGCCAAATCATTTTTTGTTTTCTGACGATGCTTCCAACAGTTGAGCGAATTGTTGATCAAAGATTTCATGTGTGACTGCTTTGACTAAAAAGCGGGTCAACTTTTTGCCCCCCAGAACATTTCTTGTTGGTTGACGGAAGATGTGTTCTGGATAATCCAAGGCCACGCCGAGCCTGCCAACTGCGAGTATAATCCATACCTGCGAAGGAAAGAGAGCAAAAAAGTGTATCAAATCCTGAAAAAACTAATTACACTTTTGAGCATAAACCATGCTTGGACATTTGTTTGAGCATAAACCACACTCAAGAGACGTTCTAATCATCCTGCCAAAACCTGACGAGGGACTTAACCTTCCAGGTATAAGCCATACAATGAAGTTCAAACTGAGCATAAGCCATATTCGAGTTTTATTGAGTTACTTTGCCAAATCCTAACAAAACAATAAGCCATTCCAGAGTATAATCCATACTCAAGAATCCTAGTGAGTACAATCCATACTCATGTTGGGATAGAGCTATATTTGCCAAAACCTGACAAGACAGTCTGTCCCTAGGCATAATCCATGCCTAGGGGTCCGAGATAAGTATAAGCCATACTTTAGTTGAGATTGAGAATCCTGCCACAACCTGACAAGACACTTAAATCACCAAACATAATCCATGCTCGGAAAGTCCTTCCTTATTCAATTCAAAGTACAAAACCAAAGCAAATCCTGATTGGTTTGTTATCGAGTGCAGAGCACGCTTTGGAGCTAAATCCTAACCCCAAACGTGTGTACTACGATTTAGCCAATTGGAAAACCTAAAGAAAGCAAAAGGACATATCTTAAATCCTAAGAAATGCTGAAAACGCAGAGTGATCCAATCCAGATCAGTTGATGATGAGCCCAAGAGAGCTCGATCCAGGATCATTCCCTCTCCGGGGAGCAGGTGGTGGCAGTGCGGGTGCAAGTGCTGTAGGTTGTTTCACATACTCGGGTAGCTCTCCGCGTCTAACCCGTTCCCCAATCAGGTCTCGCAAATGTCTACAGTCATCCGTGTTATGACCGTCCATATCGTGAAATATGCAGTGTCTTCCAGAATCACGTTCTCTTTGCGATGGCTCCCTCCTGGGAGTCTTTGGATAGGAAATGTCACCGTTTGTGTTCACGTAGATGTCAGTCAAGGTTGAATTGAGTTCGGCGTACTTTTCAAATATGGGCCCCCTCCGGGGCTGAGCGTTGCGGTCATTCTTGATGGCAACTTTTATTTTGCCTTTATCAGAATCGGACGGTTCTCCGTCTTTGAGCATATTGACATCAAGAATCTTCTTTTCGGACATTGCGTCTTCTTCATGCAGAAATCTATCCAATTCAAGGTAGAATTCGGTGAGATTCCTTGGTGGATCTCGGTATAAGGATTTTTTGAACTCCGAGTTGTCCAGAACGCCGGATACTGCCGCCATCAATACCATAGATGGCTCAGGTCGATCAGTTGATGCTGCTGCAACATTGAATCTTTCCAGAAATGATCGCAGAGTTTCTCTGGGCCTCTGCTTGATTATGGTGAGAGACATGACATTCTTAGGTCGAGCGATGTGGACCCGAAACTGTTCAATAAAGCGACCGACCAACATGTTCCAGCTGTTGATCGATTCAGATTCCAGCTGCCGAATCCATATAGCAGCTATATCGGTCAAAAAGAGAGGGAAGCATTTTGCCATGATGTTTTCCGACGCCGATTGAACTTCCATATGACGTTTGTAGCGCAGCAGGTGCACGGTAGGATCTGTCCTGTCGTTGTAGGGCTCCAGTTGTGGAAGTTTGAAATCGGGAGGATTGCGGGAATTCCTGATTTCCTGAGTGAATGGGTTGTGATTGATATCATTCATGTCATTCTGATAAGTGCGACCTCTAGAGAGTCATTCAATGAGATTAGCGAGCCGATCGCCTTCAAAGAGCTGTTGCAAGTTGCTAAGGTCAGAGCTGGTGCCCTCATCGTTGAATCCAGCAGAGTGTGGAAGTGTACGGGGAGCTTGGAAGGCCATTCAGTTCGGTTCGGACATTCCCCTATGTTGCGGCTCGGAGAAGCGAGGAAGGTCATGGAGAGGTGCACGGTTCGGGTCAGATGTACCGATCCGATCAGGTTCTCCTGTTCCGAACCAGGGAGCTTGATGCTGAAGCTGTGTGGTATTGCCGATCCGAACCGGTGTGGAGACTGGTCGTTCTCGCCCTGAATTCCTGAGATTGGCAACGTCTTCATCCAAAACGTTGAGTGGCGTAGCTGCACGCTGCTATGGGGGATTGCCGCCGAGTTCATTCAGATTTGTACCCTCTCCGATTCGGATCGGATCCGAACCGATCCAGTTTGCAGCTACTACTGGGGCTGATTCTATTCCAATTCCCATGAGTTGTACGTTGTTGCTCGGCCTTCCTTCCATCCGAGCAAAGAATTGGTTAATCATCTCCTGTTGGTTGCGAAAGAGGTCATCTTGCCTTGCCATCTGAGCTCTCAATTTGGTGAGAACGCCATCCATCTCTTCTCGCGTCAAGTATGCTGACGGGTTTTCATGTGAGGAAGCTTCATGGCTTGCCTCGTTTCTCGTGCCTTCGCCTTCAACACGGGAAACCTTTCGCTTAGCCATCGATCCAACAGCCAAATAATCCGAGCAGAAGTTGAAGTTGTCGTGTGCCCTCCTACCTAGCGCGCCAAAATGTTAGACCAAAATCTAGGCCTAACACCCAAATTCGATGTGAAAACCTCACAATCACAGATCAAATGCAGAAAATGCTGTAAAATAAGAGGAGACACATGAGATTTTTATAGTGGTTCGGCTCAAACCAAGCCTACGTCCACTTTATAGTTTCTTAAATCCTAAGAAGCTATTACAATACTATTTGTTTGCGGTTTATACACAATATCCTTGTGTTATAACGAAGAAGAGGAGATTAGAGAATGAATTTATGGACGAATTCTTCATGTTAAAGTGACGAACAGTGTCCTTGCTTGGTTGTAAAGGAGGCCAAGTGTGGAAGTAGCCAAAAAAGTCCCTTGAAATGGCCGCGTTGTGGTGTATTTGTAGGCGTAGAGGAGCCTTGCAAGGCCCAGAAGCGGTCCTGTTTGGATGGGCCACGTGGAGGGTAGAGAGGCCATCTCGGAGAAAGTGGAAGAAGTGGTCTTCAGATCGTGCAAGGACAAGTGGAAGCCGATCCGGATTAATAGGAGTTGATTATGCTTTATGAATCAGTCAAACATACGATACAAGAGAAGGTCCAGGGGGTCGGTTCGGGTCCAGGGGGTCGGTTCGGGTCCGATCCGAACTGAGTCGGTGTCTTTAGCCAAGAGTGCTTGACGAGTAGAAGGAGCTTCAGGCGGGTCGGGTCTTCCTTTAGCCGATCCGAACCGAGGTGATGTCTCTGATCCGTAGACTGGAAGCGCTTTAGTGTAAAATACTTCAGGAGGGTCGGGTCTTCTATGCTCCGATCCGATCCGTATATCTGATCCGAATGGGTTATGCCAATTCCAAGTTTCCGGTTCTGCACGCGTTCACGGAAACAAGGATAACTTTCAAACCGTAAGTCCGTTTTAGCCAAACGAAATCTCAAACTGAAGCTAATTCAGAGGGCTACAAGAGTTACGGAGCTTTGCTCCGTAATTGCTGTTTTCGGGCCCAAAAGAGATCGTCTGATAGGAGTTTCGGGCCATTCTTTATTTGCAATGCGATTTCAGCGATAACGTTTTCTGTTTTCTGACGAGGCTTCCAACAATTGTGCGAATTGTTGATCAGAGATTCCATGTGTGACTTCTTTGACTAAAAAGCGGGTCAACAGATGTTAAAAAGGGTCCTTCAGATTACGATAGGATTATGCGAAGGCTTGTGCTTACTTTAAATGATCTAGCCACGTTTTATTAATTACTTTTATCTTTTTCTCTTTTTACCCGGTGTCTTTGTTACCTTTTCTTCTAGGATCGGCTGTGACGTTTGGCATATGAGATTTTCCAAGGTCTTCTGAGATTTACTTATGAATGTTGTGCCAATTCTGATAGGGTAGGGTTTCGAAAATGATGGGGTTGAGAATATGGTTTTGGATATTTGTTGTATACTTTCTTTAAGTCTAAAAAGTTATGTACTTCGATGTATAAAACTCTATTCACTTACGGACTGATACCGACAAAAATAGAAATAATATCGTTTTATAAATAAATTCGTTATTAAACTTGAAAATAAAATCGGTTAAATATTTTATATTGTCCAGTTCACATAATATTGTCAATTCAACCGTTTCCGACTATTTCGGAAATTAAATCCATTATTTCACTATTTATATTATTCAAATATACCAAATATTTGAATTCAAACTATTTAAATTATCAAACTGATATATTAAAATAATTAAATTAATTAATTATTAAATCGCTTTAAATTCTGGGACGTTACATTCCTTCCCACTTAAAAGAATTTCCTCCCCTAAATTACTAAGGTAGGAAAATGATACAAATCCTTATTATAACCAAATTAAAATCTTTTGTTTTACTTCTTAATTTCAGTTTAAACTGAACCAATTAATTTTAATTAAAAATTAATTCCTCCTTATTAATGAATATTTTCAAAAATTCTGAAAATTTTCTATCACCTTAAATTTTTGAAAAATTTCATTAGCATCTCTTTTGCATGGCTTAATCGGTATAGCTACCACTCACCTCTCTGGGCTTTCCCCAATCCAAAAGAAAATCAAACAGTCAAGCAGCTTGCCAAATACACTCATAAATCTTATGTAAAATATAAACTTGTGCCTTTTTGTCGGGCATTCAATTCTATTTCTTCCCTTTGTTATCCAATTAGCACATACCCATGCATTCCAAACATTGGTCTCCAATCAGGTTATCCAATCATTCTCTTTTATCAAGCCAAATTTCTTTCCCGACTCTAGTTCCAATCTCAACTCCAAATTCTTACTCAACCAATCTGATCCCGTAACCAAGTTAAATTGCATTTCAATACAATTTTCACTTAGCTAACTTTAATTCCATTCCAAATTACTTACACAACTGTTTAATTAACTTGTTTTTAATTCAAACAATTCCCTAAGAGTTTTAAATAGCTCAACCTTTTCCAGAATCAAATATTCCTTTTCAAAATTTCAAAACAACTTATTTTTCTCAAAACAATTCAAAATCTTTGGTAGTAATCCGTCACTTAGAAACTCAAAAATGAACAGCGATGATGTGGCCATCCGTCATCAGAATTATTTTCCAGCAACTGAAGTGTGTTCAATATTATTGTCCAAACTTATATTCAAACACCTTTATTTCAAAATTACTTCAAAATAACCTTTACAAGGCTTGGAAACTATTTCTAAATTCACCTAGGATTTTAAATTTTCCATAAATTAAATTTAAATCCATTTACAACAACTTCTCAAGTTTCCAGAGTTTGAATTCCAATTTCGATTTAAATTCAAATTTGGTTTATTTCGGCTTTATATATTATACTTATAGGAATTTCGATACGTTGTTTAAATAACCAGCTTAATTATAACCTTATTCGATTATAATAACGATCAACATATCGAATATACTGTAATAATCTCAAGATACGTAATTCTTTTTATATCAAAATATATTTTGGGTAAGATTATTTCATTTACCCAACTTTTAAAATAGTATTGTGTCGAATAACTCTGTTCAAGAGTTTAGAAACACCTATCGATCCAGTTTGCACTACCATATCGACCAGTATCCCTAAACCACTCGATAGACCAATCAACACAATATAAAACTATTTTTAATCAATCTGCTTTCTTGTATATAAACACTCAACTCAATCTAGGGTATTAGTAATCCCATCTCTATTGACTTACGCCACAAAGCCAAGGTAATCACTTAACCTTCAGCTCCGATACCACTGTAACATCCCATGAGATTTTCGACCCTAAAAATAAACATAAAACACCATGTTAACTATTCAATTATCGATAATACCGGGTCATTAATAGAAATAAGTATGAGGGTGAGGAATAAAAAGAAAGAAAGTTAGAATAGAAGATGTAGAACACAACAGAACAAAATCAGAGTAAACGCCAATCTCACTGCAGAACGAATAAAATATATTATATAACATAACCTTGAAATACAAACTATATTTGTACTTACATACCATATCAAGTACAACACATATATAAATCAGCGGAAGATATGTGACGACCTACCCCATACCAGCCGACATTTCCAAGAAATGCGTTGTGCAAATGTCCAACTAGCACGGAACGGTCGTCAAAGTAAGAAAGGGTTGAAACTATGAATCACCAAGAACCTATAGTATATCTCAAATTTCATGGAACACAGTATAATAATAACATAACTTGACATAAAATAAGCGAGAAAGTGAATAAGCTGAAAACTAAACCATGTCCATTATAGCAGTGGAAATTCAAAATACAGCTTATGATCCAAACCATTATTACAACTTCAAAATACTGTCTCTAAAAGGAAATAAAAGAGGTGCACTACTAATGCTCAAAGCAGTGACAAGCAACAACACAGGGAGAATATATGTGAATAGTACGTGGAAGCCTCCTGCTCATCTCCGGACAGCTACTCGTACATAACTGCCTAACCTGCCTCTAGTCTGCTCGTTTAGGAGCACCCAGAGTAATAAGAAGAGACATAAAAATCTAGGTAAAAAAAAGTCTATTATGAGTGATAGAAAATCTGTGTAGCTAAATAAAGCAATAATAGGTATAAATAATCATACCTGAACCTGGACCTACAACCAAAGAGTTTGCACAACAAGATGTACAGTACTCTAAGTTAACACTAACGTATAGTGTAAAAATGGGAGTGTGCATGTCACGGTGATAGCAAACATCAAACATAGCAATCATCCTCACGTCTCTCACTCAGTGTGTAAAGCGTATGATATCCACGGCTTTGATAATTAAATCCATTAGGGCCATGAAAGCAACTCCGTACTACTATTGCTATGACCATACTTCCCTGGTCTATAGTCAATAACCCTACCCAGTCCACACATCCCCGGCTATAGGTTAAGGGCCAACCAGTCCACACTTCCCTGGCTCTAGTTCGCCTACATACCCGCTCTCTTCAATGGTGAATAAAAATTATAGATATCGATAACCCCTTTACACAAGTCCTGCAGCAAAGCCCAACTCCAAAAGTTAACTCGTTTGTTCCCAACTGGATCCAGAGTAATAACTTCTCACTTGGACCTCCTTTGCTTCTCGGGTTTTGGTTGGATTGGTTTTGATCTCCAGAAAAGTTCACAATTGTCGTCGCATGGTAGAAGTTTGAATCTGGTTCAGTTTGGAGTCATCATCTTAGTTCGGGTTATAGTCCTCCACCTGGTCAGTTTGTGACCCCCTTGGCTCATGACCCCTCCGGTTCGTGACACCCCCCCGGCTCGTGACACCCCCCGGCTCGTGAGTCCTCAAATTAGAGCAGTTCATGACCATCAACTTCGAGCGGTCCGTGAGACATACCCCCTTCAGGTACCGAAGTCCTCTTGTGTAACACCCCATATATTCTGTGAACATTTAAAATATCGAACTTAAGAACACTCAATATTTAGAAGAGGAATTAAGGGAAACGGGTTACGCCATTGCGTTCGTCTTGGAATTCTGCTTAAGATAAAATTCGAGTTTGCGTAAATCGGACTCCGTATGAAGAAGTTATGGAGGTTAGAAGATTTCAAGATTAAGCAGAAAACAAATATAAATAATAATTTAAAATCAAAAACCAGTTCAAATTTTGGACAGAATAGGCTGGGCGGGAAATTTCCCGCTCAGGGTGTCGACCCACCTGTAGGGGGTCGAACCCTTTGTGATTTGCCTCCTGTGATGAATTTCTGTAGTCCTGAGCTGATGTGGCCATCTTTGATTGGCCAATGGTTAATTTCCGAGGTGTTAGGGCTTATGTGTCATGCTATGAATGGCTGGATGACACATCTCTTTGGTTTGATGGCTCTGATTTCCCTTAGACTAGTCCAAAGTTTAGAATTAATCCTAGACATCTATATATATGTAGCCAAACCTAGACCCTAAACTCATAACCCCAAGACTATGGTGTCGTTATGCTGTTCGTCTACAAGATTGCCTAGCCTCCTTCATCTTCTCCTAACTAGAAAATAAAATCCAACTAGTAATTGATTGGAAGAACTTCAAATCAAACGTCTACATCAAAGGATAGCTTTTCAAATTCAGAAATTAGATCCCATAATACAAGATCTGTCCTTTTTCTGTAAGTTTAGTTATTATTTAGATTTAAACAATAATAGAAATCGTGAATGTAATAATCGGATCTAGGACGATGCCTAGTTCTGATTCATGCCAATCCTTTTGTCAATTCTAAATTGATTATGCCTATGAGACTATTGTGATTGTTGCAATAACACCTATCATGCCTATTTTACTGTGGGACTGACATAATAGAACCTATCATGCCTATGAGACTGTAGTGACTGACATAATAAAATGTGACTGCCATAATAAAACCTATCATGCCTATGAGACTGTTGGGCTGACATAAATCAACCTATCATGCCTATAAGATTGTTGTGATTGATAGGATGGAACTTTTCATGTTGTACAACCTATGCCTATGAGACTATTGTGATTTATAAAATGGGACTTATCATGTTGTACATTAAATTAGTAATTCTCTTAAGTCTAATTCTATCTAATCTTTATACATGTGGTGTAAATTTTCTAAATTGTCTACACATATGGTTAATGTACAACATTTTAACATGATTCTTGAATTGGCTACATCTTTACATGCCTATTTTTCCTTATGTCAATTCTTAAGCTCCTCCTCTATTTTTCCCCTTTTTACTTGCTTTTGTGAATAATAAGCTAATTCAGAACTTACATTTAATTTCGTTGTACGTGCGATTATAACACGGGGAAAATTGGATATAATTTAATTGAATTAATTTTGGGCATAGCATGGGAATGTGGCATAAACTTGTATTGGCTAGACTTGTGGAAAATTTGACGCATAGATTTGGACACATATGACAAATTTGTAATTTGGTTAAAGATGAACATGCCTAACCCGAGGCAAGATTGAGTTGCGGTGTAAGACTGCCCGGAACCGCTCGACACACCCAACGACCACAACAATATAGATCTAGTGTAAGAGGTTAGCGCATTAAGCCCCAAAAACACGAGGTTAGTTGAGTTGCAGTGTAAGGTTGCCCGGAACCACCCGGCACATCCAGCAACCGCAACAATATAGATCTAATGTGAAAGGTTGGTGCTTTAATGAATAAATTAAAGCTAAGGAACAGGCATGCTAAAAATGGTAGGGTTAAGCTAATAAAGGCAACACTTAACCAATACAACATGTTATTTAAACAGATGGGTGGGTTAGGTAAATTTTGAGAACACTTAACTGTTATAACATGTTGTTAGGAAACCCTAGTAATGAGGACCCATTTCAGCAGTAACCCAAATAGATGTATCAGGGTACCCTGAACTAGGCATGGTGGGGAACGATTACTGGGCTGATTATAAGCGGTCAAAATAGCGGCTAGGGTGCAGCAGAGTAGGTTCTGACGGAGTATGGGCGTGCACGTACTCCGTAGTGGATAAAGCAGGCACTGGGAATCAGTAGCATATACTATGCATCTAGAATTTGTGTCGTGTTGCCACCATAGGAACTTGTACACACTATGATAAGACCAGCACGGGGATCTACAATCGAGCAAGGCCGAATGAAACAAGTAAGAAATGCATGCGAGTAGGAGCCGATCGGGAAAGGGATCACTTTGTTATGAACACATGCTGATAGTTGAAACATTCTTTAGTAGGTGTAGAGAAATGGAAATGAGTGCGATAATATATTCAGTTTATCTTGCTTATCTTATGTTATCTTATTTCTGAGGTATTGTCCTATATTCACTTTATTCATGTCATGGTCCTTTTATCTGTTTACATGCTGAATAATCACTGGACTTACCAGACTTATGTCTGACCTATTTTCTTTTTCCTTCTTTTCTTCCGTTCCCCCCTCCAGGTCCACAGGGAGGGAATAATTCAGCTTAGTGCAGACCTTTTCCAGCTTGAAGAGAGTAGATGTATTGCTTGGATTCTCTCTTCTTCGGCTATGGATTTTGTTACACTTTTATTGGGGATTTATGCTGCTTTACTACTGTTTTATGCTTCTTTATGTATTTGGAGTTTTTAAAATCAAGGCAGATGTTTTGTTATAATAATATAGAAGTTCGGTTTTGAGATAATGCTTGTAATGTTTTGACAGAACCACGCTATTTATGAAATGATTTAAGTTTTCTGCTATTTATATGTCTATCTTGTAAAAAAATTTGTGCCTTTACCTAAAATGCTTCACCAAAGTCAATGCATTCCCTTTGTTAGTGACCTTAACAGAGGTGGGATGTTTCACTTGGTATCAGAGTGACGGTTTACCAGAGCAGATAAAATTTTTTGAAAACTAATTTTCAGAAAAAAAAGAATTTTAAAGAAGCATTTTCAAGGGAAGTATTGCTTCATTTTGAAGGATTAATCCCCAAAGCCATATGCATTATCTTTCTATCCTTTGTTTTGAACCTTTTCTTTTCTTTTCAGCATGTTTGGGGATATTAATTTTCCCGAGGGCGTACCGATACCTAGTTGGTTCAGAAGGTATCTAGTGGCTAGGGCTATTGACGCAGGCCCAACAGACGTTCCTCCTCACCCAGCTGCAGCCGTTCCTCCTCCTCCTCCGCGGGTGAATGCTTTCTCGAAGATATGTAAAGACTTTCGATCTATGGGTGCAAAGAACTTTAATGAGACTGAGTCATTTGTAAAAGCAAGAAACTGGCTTAAGGAAACATAATATTTGTTCGTTATCTTCGAAGTGGACGATAGGCAAAAGATACAATTGGCTGTATGGTTACTTAACGACGAAGCCTCTTACTGGTGGGAAGTTACTAATGCGGAGAGACCAGTGGAAACTTGGGAGGATTTCAAAAGGAGATTTGAAATTAAGTTCCTCTCGCAAGCTGAACGAAGCCTACAGATGGAGAAGTTCCTAGAACTCAAATAGGGAAGCCTATCGGTTAAGGAATACGTCAACCAATTCAACCAGCTGGCTAGATTAGGACTGGAGTTGGTAAACACTCCACATAAAATGGCTCTCCGTTTCGTGAAAGGGTTGAATGAGCCACTGCACAACCTAGCTATGTCCTATATGCCTATAAGTGCGACTTTTAAGAGGCTGGCGGACATGGCACTTTTACAGGAAGAAGAAAAGGATGGCAAGAAAGAGGCAAAGGTGGAAGAACCTATAGACAAGAAAGTGGAGGGATCGCAGAATAAGAAGATAGATTCCAAGAAAGGTGGGAAGAATAACAAACCCCGTGACAAGAGGAAGTGTAAATATTGTAGCATACCTGGACATCTAATTTAAGACTGCAGAAAGAAGAAAAGGAAGATGGGTGGATTCTTTTAATATGGAAATACATGACATATGGCTAAGGATTGCCTAGAAAGGCAAGGGCAAGGGCAGAGGACTGGATCCACGTTTGGAGGGCAGATTCACGCTCTCATTGCACCCCCGCAAGAAAGAGGTAGAAATATTTCTGTGGGGAGTTTAGTTTATCTTTCTGATCATCCAGTTTGTACTCTATTTGATTTTGGTGCATCGCACTCTTTTAAGTCTACTGCTTTATTTGAATTCTACACCTAGATACCAGTATAGTAGATGGTCCCATGGTTGTTTCAGATCCAATCGGAGGCTCGGCTTATTTGTCCATGTATTGTTTGGATTTGGAAATTTCTATACTAAGCGTCGAGTTTAGATGCAATGCTTATGTTTTGGGCTTCACAGGCTGTGGCTTGATTCTAGGCATGGATTGGTTATCCAGTAATGGTGCCATCCTCGATTGTGAAAAAAGGTGGTTAGACTTATGACCCGCCTCGGTAACACTCTCGAAATCTCTTGTAATCCCATGAATTCTGTTATGCTTAGCTATCTAGAATCCCTTTATGCGTCTGTTGAAAACTTGCAATCTGTTAGAGTAGTCCGTGAATACTCGGATGTCTTTGAAGAAGTGAAGGGTTTACCTCCGAAGCGAGAGATAGACTTCTGCATATACCTTGTTGATAATGCAAAACCTGTTGCTTTACAAGTTAGACACATGGCTCCTAGGGAAAGAAAAGAGCTCAGCAAACAAGTTAAAGAGTTTCTTGAAAAGGGGTTTATAAGGCGGAGTATTTCTGAATGGAGTGCTCCAGTGGTGTTTGCAACCAAAGCAGATGGTTCACTTCGTCTGTGCGTGGACTATATGGAGCTAAACAAACTGACCAAGAAGAATAAGCACCCACTTCCCAGAATAGACGACTTGTTCGACTAGCTTGTAGGTGCCTCGGTCTTCTCCCAACTAGATCTGGCCATCGGATTTCATCAGCTAACAGTGGCTGAAGACAGCAAGGATAAGACCGCGTTCAGGACCCCGGATAGTTTCTTCGAATGGCTTGTCATGCCTTTTGGCTTGAAAAACGCACCTGCCTACTTTGTAGACTTGATGAGTAGGGTGTTCAGAGAGTTTCTTAATAAATTTGTAGTGATCTTGTCAAAAAGTGAGGAAGAACATGCTTTGAATTTAAGGGAAGTCATGGATTCTCTTCGTGCACATCAGCTGAAAGAAAAATTCTCCAAATGCCATTTTTGGAGAGATGAAGTAAGGTTTCTTGGACATGTGGTGTCCAAGGAGGGGATAGCTGTGGATCCCGCAAAAGTAGTTGCGGTGCAAGATTGGAAGATCCCACTGAATGCAACCGAAGTACGAAGTTTTCTCGGGCTAGCGGGCTTTTACAGGAAGTTCATTAAGGACTTTGCAAAGATCTTAGCCCTACTTAATAGGTTGACAAAGAAGTACCCAACTTTTTCTTGGGATTTGGATTACGATGTTGCTTTCCAATGACTAAAAATGGCTCTGACAACAGCCCTGGTTCTGACATTGCCTGATGGGAGTAAGAATGTTTACTGTATACATGGACGCATGCAGTACAAGATTGGGTGCTGTCTTGATGCAAGAGGCAGAGTAGTTTGCTATGGAGGAAGGCAGTTGAAGGTACATGAGAAGAACTACCCAACTCATGATTTAGAACTAGCTGCCATCGTTTTCGCTCTTAAGTCATGGCGTCATTACCTGCTAGGAGAAAGGTTTGAATTGTTTACTAAACATAAATCGTTAAAGTACCTTTTCTCACAGAAAGATCTTAACTTAAGACAACAAAGGTGGATGAAATTTGTTGCCTTATATGATTTTGAGATTGCTTATACCCCTGGCAATGGCAATGTGGTAGCGGACGCCTTAAGTAGGAAAAAGCTGACCTTATGTCCTCTCTTTGTAGAAAGGCAAAGCTCGGAGTACATAGCAAACTTTGACTTTAGACCCTCCTTTGAATTTGTACATGGTTTGTTAGCATCGGTAGAGGTGCGGCTTGCTCTTTTGGACTCAATAGGAAACGCACAACGTGAAGACCCTCAACTAGTGGATGTGATGGATAAGCTAATTAGAGGTGAGACTTCTAGTCACTTTGAAAGATCGCGCGTGTGTACTTGCCAAGTATATTACACACACAAGGATCGTGTAATATGGTGTATAACACACAAGTATGCAATAATAGCAAATCACAGATATAAAATAGTAAATGCAGTAAAAAGGAAAAATCACACCAGGGATTTTTGTACTGGTTTGGAGCACCGTCCTACGTCCAGTCCCAGCCTTCTATCTGGATTTTCACTAACAACAACCTCACTTCACCGGAGGAACAGGTATACAACACCCGAGCAGTCGAACTGGAATTCACGCCTCTAACAACACCGAGGACTTCAACACTTGCCTCTTACAGCAACAAGGACTTCAACACTTGCCTCTTACAACACCGAGAGCTTCAACAATAACAAGAGTTTGACTTCTCATTGTGTTCTTGAATAACACTGAATAGCCAACAGTTGAGTACACCCTTCCTATAATCTTATCCTCAAGTATATAACGAGTATGTGAAGATTGAAGGAATTATATTATTTATTGAATCAAGAGATTTGAAATAAATTCAGTAACTCAAAGAGCAATTTGAATATTTGAGAGAGCTTTTAGAATGCAAGAGAGTATAGAGTTTAAGATCAGAAAATATATGAAGATTTTGTGATGTGGAAAACATGTTTTGTGATGTACGTATAATCATTGAAGAGTTGTCAACTTCCATGAAGAGTTTTATCAAAAAAAATGCACCTACTTCCTTTCAGAAATAAAGAGGAATCTCTTCATGAAAGATGATGTCATTTAGAAAATATGGCCGTTGTAAAATATGATCGTTGGAAATATGACCATTGTAAAATATGACCGTTGTAAAATATGACCACTGGAAATATGAAGTGTCTTTTCGCGAAGTGTCTTTTCGTGAAGTATCTTTTCGTGAATTGTTTTTTTAAAAGTTTCTTTTCGCGAAGTGATGACTGCCTTTTCGTGAAGTGTCTTTTTGTGAAGCGCCTTTTCGCGAAGTGTCTCTTCGCGCAGTGACGAAGTGTCTTTCGCGAAATGTCTTTTCGCGAAGTGTCTTTTCGCAAAGTATCTTTTCACGAAGTGTCTTTTCGCGAAGTGTCTTTTCATAAGTGCATTTGTGTATGTTATATATTTGAGGATAGACTTTAAGAATATATAACATATCTAAGACACAATTAAACAGACAATCATAATATATTTCACTTTTCCTTTGATCTTTTCTTCTTCCTTGTCATGAATCAAAAACTTATGATAAACATTCTCCCCCTTTTTTGATTGATGACAACACCTTGCATATATGTTTGAGATATTGAGTAGCTCCCCCTAAAGGTATGCATTGATATATTTTTATCTCCCCCTGTCTAAAAGCTTTATGCAACATTTTGTTAGTTCATAACATATACTTACCGTTTTCCTATAACAAAATGTTAGTACATATGATATATATGAAATATATGAAATATAAAATGAATATTCAATGACACATTTCTCCCCCTTTGTCATCAATTAAAAAGAATGAATACCATGATAGAATAGTAATCAAGCATATTGCAGAACATAAATAATTATAGCACCTTCAGGAAATATTGGATCATGTGTTTTTCGATAAACTGAGATTAGTATTACCATATGATAGTATAGAAATGAATAAAGATTACCAGAGTCTATGATTTAATTTTGAGCTTTATTTCCAAAGATACTGAAATAACCTCCTTTTTGTTGTCGAATACTTGTAACGAATATTATATATACTTTGGTACCCACTTCCTCCGTTAGGGTTCAGGGGTTAGATGGAAGGTTATCATACCCATGAGGGTTTAATGGTACCTTTGAGAATAAAATCTTTATTATTAACTACTAAATCAAAATACTCATCGATATATTTTTCTCTGTTTTTCCAATTTACAGGAACCCAAATACTTAGATAATTTCTATTAATATTTCCTGTTGTACTTCTATTATAAATGTTTCTAGTCATAGAAGCATTTGATTTTCTATAGAAATTGGACCTTTGAGTTACACGTGCTTTAGTACTAGCAGTTAAACTTTTGTAATACATGAATGCATATCTAGTACTAGTTCTATGATTAGCTTTATTATATCCTAAGCCACTTTAATCATGTAAAGGTCTAGAGTAGGATAAAATATCATTTAAATCATTTTGACCTTTATTAAATTTCGCGAACTTATTTGTACATTTTCACATCCGATTCCAAAGTCGCGAGTGACATTTTCAAAAGAAATTTTATTATTACCAATTTCCTTATTTAATTCGGAAATTTTTTCTTTCAACGTACCGTTCTCAGTTTTGAGACCAAAAATATGAGATTCTGAATTAAAAGAAGATTGTAATTTTTCAAAATTTTCTTTTATGTTAAAAGTTTCTTTTTGAAAAATATTATTATTGACCTTTATAAACTCATATTATTTAGATAATTCTAAATTCTTTTTAGTTAAATCTCCATTCTCTTTTTCAAGAGACGAAATTAAAGAACTAAAATTATTTAAAGAATCTTCTAATGCTATATTTATATTTTGCAAAAAATCAATTTCCTTTAAAAGAACATTGCTTTTATCATCTGGTCTCTCATTTTCTTTTGAGGGAAATATTTTTGAGAAACAAGCTTTTCTAAGGTATTTTTAAAACATTTGGCTTGTTTTACTAAAAAATTGTTTTCTTCTTTTAGTTTGGAATTTTCTTGCTCACAATTTTTTGATTTAGCTATAATGACTGTATTGAGTTTACTCAAAATTTTAAAATCTTTCAATAATTTTTCATGGTTTAATAGAAGATTTTTATATAATGAATCTATACATGGCGATTGCAATCTGACTTTAGCCATCAGACATTTGCTTCCTTGCTCTCCTGATTTAGCTTTGTTATTCTTCCACTTTCTAATATCCTGACTAGATTTCTTTACTGCCATTTCTTCTAGGATGTTGTTACGATCTCTAGAACATCAGGCTCTGATACCAAATGAAAGTTCGTGCGTGTGTACTTGCCAAGTATAATACACACACAAGGATCGTGTAATATGGTGTATAACACACAAGTATGCAATAATAGCAAATCACAGATATAAAACAGTAAATGCAGTAAAAAGAAAAAATCACACTAGGGATTTTTGTACTAGTTCGGAGCACCGTCCTACGTCCAGTCTCAGCTTTCTATCTGGATTTTCACTAACAACAACCTCACTTCACCCGGAGGAACATGTATACAACACCCGAGCAGCTGTAGGGGATTTCACGCCTCTAACAACACTGAGGACTTCAACACTTGTCTCTTACAACAACGAGGACTTCAATACTTGCCTCTTACAACACCGAGGACTTCAACAATAACAAGAGTTTGACTTCTGATTGTGTTCTTGAATAACACTGAATAGCCAACAGTTGAGTATACCCTTCCTATTATCTTATCCTCGAGTACATAATGTGTATGTGAAGACTGAAGGAAGTATATTACTTATTAAATCAAGAGATTTGAAATAAATTCAGTGATTCAAAGAGCAATTTGAATATTTGAGAGAGCTTTTAGAATGCAAGAGAGTATAGAGTTTAAGATCAGAAAATATATGATGATTTTGTGATGTGGAAAACATGTTTGTGAGGTATATATAATCACTGAAGAGTTATCAACTTCCATGAAGAGTTTTATCAAAAAATGCACCCATTTCCTTTCAGAAATGGAGAGGAATCTCTTATGAATGATGATATCTTTTAGAAAATATGGTCGTTGTAAAATATGATCGTTGGAAATATGACCGTTATAAAATATGACCGTTGTAAAATATAATCGTTGGAAATATGAAGTGTCTTTTCGCGAAGTGTCTTTTCGTGAAGTGTCTTTTCGTGAAGTGTCTTTCCGTGAATTGTTTTTTTCGAAGTGTCTTTTCACGAGGTTACGACTTTCTTTTCGTGAAGTGTCTTTTTGCAAAGTGTCTCTTCACGTAGTGACGAAGTGCCTTTTCGCAAAGTATCTTTTCATGCAGTGTATTTTCGCGAAGTGTCTTTTCATGAAGTGTCTTTTCGCGAAGTGTCTTTTCATAAGTGCATTTGTTGTAAATGTTATATATTTGAGGATAGACTTTAACAATATATAACACATCTTAGACACAATTAAATAGACAATCATAATATATATCACTTTTCCTTTGATCTTCTCTACTTCCTTGTCATGAATCAAAAACTTGTGATCTAGCACACCTCAATAGATACTCCATCGATGGCAAGGTTTGGTTGAGACGGGATGGAAGACTATGCATCCCACTAGCAAGGGATTTGGTGAAGACCGTTCTGGAAGAAGCATATCATTCTAAGTTGACCATATGCCCAGGTGGGGATAAGATGTATAAAGACATAAAAAGGGTTTTCTTCTGGAATAGCATAAAGAAGGATGTAGCTGAGTTTGTCTCTAAGTGCTTGATATGCCAGCATGTTAAGGTGGAGAAAAAGAAGCCTGGTGGTCTGCTTCATCCTTTAGAGGTCCCACAGTAAATATGGGATAGCATTTCAATGGACTTTATTAATGGGTTGCCTAGGTCAAGAAGGGGCAATACCAGTATTTGGGTAATAGTAGACATGCTCACTTTATACCTAATAAAAGCAGGAGGACTACCTCATCGTTTGCATTCATTTATCATAAAGAGGTGGTTTGACTTAATGACATACCCTCCAGCATAGTAAGTGATCGAGATCCTATCTTTACGAGCAAGTTTTGGAAGAGTTTGCAGGAAGCTGTAGGCACACAGCTATCCTTAAGCACTGCCTATCACCCTCAAACCGATGGTCAGACTGGAAAGGGTGAATAGAGTATTAGAAGATCTCTTGGGATTATGCATTCTTGATTTTGGGGGAACATGGGAAGATCACCTTCCTTTGGTGGAGTTCGCCTACAACAATAGCTACCAAGCCACCATAGGCATGGCACCCTTTGAGGCTTTATATGGAAGACCATGCCGATCACCAACTTGTTGGTGGGAGCCTACAGACAAGCTTGTACTTGGGCTTGACATGATCAGAGAAACTTCAAAGAAGGTGGACTTGATACGAAGACAAATGAAAACTGCACAATATAGACAGAAGTCCTACGCTAATAAAAGAAGGACCAACCTTGAGTTTGTGGTTAGGGACAGAGTTTTTCTTAAAGTATCTCCTTTGAAGAATTTCGTTCGCTTTGGGTCCGTAGGAAAATTGGCACCAAGATTTGTAGGGCAATTTCCAATCATTGAAAGGATTGGGAAGATGGCTTATAAAGTAGAGCTGCTCGAAAGATTGGCTGGAGTACATAATGTATTTCATGTCTCTCATCTACGAAAGTGCTTACATGAGTCTGTGGAAGTTGTAGAGCTAAGCATACTAGAGGAAATAGAGGTGGAACGAGAAGCAACGGTGAGAAGAGTTCCAACTCGTATCTTTGGTACAGAAGTTAAAAGACTACGCAATCGTGAGGTCAAGCTAGTTAAAGTATAATGGGGTGATGCTGAGGAAGACGCGACTTGGGAGACTGAGGACAAGATACGCGCAGCCTACCCTTATCTTTATGAGGATACATCTTTGATCTCTTTTTCCATAAGTTTATGCATGCTTGTATCTATCTCTTAAGTATATCTCCTCGGTCTTATTCTTTATCCTTAGGTAGAAACCAATGGATGTAAACAAGTATTTGAAACATGTTATGATTTATGGTTGCAAGTGGTTGCTAGTGGTTGCTCGTGGATGCATATACACACACTATGCATACGATCATGAAAGCATTAGAAATCTTTTTAAGGACAATGGATTCCTGTGATTGATGGTTGAGTAGATGGATAATGGATGTTAGGATACATTCTTCTTAACTTAGAGATTTCGGTGATGAAATCCTTTAAGGAGGGGAGAATGTAACACCCCATATTTTCTGTGAATATTTAAAATATCGAACTTAAGAATACTTAATTTTTAGAAGAGGAATTAAGGGGAACGGGTTACTCCATTGCGTTTGTCTCGGAATTCTGCTTGAGATCTAATGTGAGAGGTTGGTGCTTTAATGAATAAATTAAAGCTAAGGAACAGAAAGGCTAAGAATGGTAGGGTTAAGTTGATTAAGGTAACACTTAACCAATAAAACATGTTAGTTAAACAAATGGGTGGGTTAGGTAAATTTTGAGAACACTTAACCATTATAACATGTTGATTAGGAAACCCTAGTAACGGGGACCCATTTCAGCAGTAACCCACATAGTTATATCACGGTACCCTGAACTAGGCAGGGTAGGGCACGATTACTGGGCTGATTATAAGCGGTCAAAATAGCGACAGGTGGTGCAGCAGTGTAGGTTCCGGCAGAGTATGGGCTTGCACGTACTCCAGAGTGGATAAAACAGACACTGGGCATCAGTCGTATACACTGTGCATCTAGAATTTGTGTCGGGTTGCCACCATAGGAACTGATACACCCATAGGAACTGATACACCCTATGGTGTGACTAACACAGGTATCTGCAATCGAGCAGGGCCGAATGACACAAGTAAGAAATGCATGTGAGTAGGAGCCGATCGGGAAAGCGATCACTTTGTTATGAACACATGATGATAGTTTAAACATTCGTTAGTAGGTGCAGAGAAATGGAAATGATTGCGATAGTATATTCAGTTTATCTTGCCTTATCTTATGTTATCTTATTTCTATGGTATTGTATTATATTCAGTTTATTCATGTCATGATCCTTTTATCTGTTTACATATTGAATAATCACTGGACTTACTAGACTTATGTCTGACCCATTTTCTTTCGCCTTCTTCTCTTCCGTCCCCCCTCCCTCCCGGGTCCGTAGAGAGGGAATACTTCAGCTTAGTACAGACCTTTTCCAGCTTGAACAGGGTAGATGTATTTCTTGGATTCTCTTTTCTTAGGCTATGGCTGTGGTTACACTTTTATTGGGAATTTATGCTGCTTTACTACTGTTTTATGCTTCTTATGTATTTGGAGTTTTTAAAATCAAGACAGATGTTTTGTTGTAATAACGTAGAAGTTGGGTTTTGAGACAATGCTTGTAATGTTTTGACGGAACCACGCTATTTATGAAATGATTTAAGTTTTCCGTTGTTTATATGTCTGTCTTGTAAAATTTTCTATGTCTTTACCTAAAATGCTTCACCAAAGTTAATGCATTCCCTTTGTGAGTGACTTTAACGAAGTGCGGTGTTTCATCTAGGGCAGTTCGTGAGGCATACCCCCTTCAAGAACCGATTTTCTGCAGTTTTTCCAGCAAGCTAATTTCACCAAACGACGGCATTTTCAACCATTCTAACTTTCCTATGACATCACAAAACATTCCAAACAATAGTAACAACATATAGAATCAATCAAAAACATCAACCATATGGGTTATTTTGGATCAAACGTACCCAAGACCATGATTTCCCCCTTAATCCCCTCAACCATGTTTTAACTATAGAATTAGCAAACTTAATCCAAATTAACCCAAATTTTCATCAGTAAGATAAAATAATACTTCAGAATTTCTACGTATTTTTATGATGCATAATTTCGATATTTATCACTAATCACCCCTAATTAGTCGTAATTAGTGAATAAAAGTGCAAATCACTCACCTTAGCCACAAATGAAATCTTAGATCTGAAACTGTGACTGATATGGCATGAATTCCAATGTATAGCAGCAGCTCTATCTCTAATTTGATGCTAATTCCTCTTGATTTGTTGTAGTTTTGGTTAATTAGCGATTAGGAAGCGGTTAGAATGAGATTTGGAGGATGGAGGTCATTGTTAGGGTTCAAGGAAATGTTAGTGGTGGCTGGAAAAATGAAAAAGAATTATTCTCTAGCTCCTTTCAGTCTCCCATAACCCTAATCTCGAAATGGATTATGGACCTAACCACAAATTACCTAATTATGCCCGGATTAAACTGTTTTTCATCTTTCAACCTTATTTCAGCCATATCTCCCAAACGGTAAGTCCGCTTGATTAATCTGACCACTCTACGGGAAGGTAAACCATCATTTGAATCCAATGAATGTGGTTTCAGATAAAAAATCCTTACCAATCAAAAGTTATAGGCGAAACAAAATTTGACAAGTGCAAAATGGTCATTTAAAATTCGATAAAAATCGTGAATATGGAAAATGACCCCAATAGACGTTTCCCAAAGTTACACGACCATACGACCTCGCATATAAATAAAATAAATATTCTATGATCCTCCGATACGAGAATGCAGGTCTTTACACTCTCTTCCCTTAAGAAATTTCGCCCTCGAAATTACTTAACTAAGAAAACATACAATGGTGCCCTACATGCCTATCAACCAGATATAAAAAATCAAACATACACAATAACTCAACAACCTTATCCTTACATGCAGTCTACTAATAAGGGAAAAACTGTATTGCGATTAAAATCTTACCAGGAAAATATTTTGGATACGACTTCCTTATGCTCTCCTATGTTTCCCAAGTATAGTCATTTTCAGTATCGCCCCACTAGACCTTGACTAGTTCCACCGTCTTCCTTCGAAGTTGTTTCGTATCGTGTTCGACAATACGAATCGTCTTATGGCTCCCAACTGCCTTGGATTCTACCTCGACATCATCCAACTGATCTAGTGATATAGTTATATCAGAATCATGCATGAACTTCCTTAACTGGGAAACATGAAATACGTGGTGAACTCCCGCCATCTTATAAGGTAATCCAACTTTATAAGACGAATTCCCAACTTGTTCAAGAACTGGAAATGGACCAACAAACCTTGGTGCCAACTTACCCCTCCTACCAAATCTAATTGCAATCTTCAACGGAGAAATCTTGACAAATACTAAGTCGTCAACGAAGAATTTCAAATCTTTTCGTCTTTTATCAGCATAACTCTTCTGCTTATTTTGGGCAGCCTTCATCGGCTGTAGAATAACCTTGATCTTATCTGAAGTTTCTTTTATTACATCTGGCCCAAGCACCGGTTTCCAACCAACATGATGGTGAGTTCCACGATCTTTCGTACAAAGCTTCAAATCGAGCCATACCAATACTGGAATGATAACTATTGTTTTATTCGAACTCAACCTGATGTAAATAATTATCTGATGACCCTCCAAAATCCAATATGCAAGCTCTCAAGAGATCCTCTAATACACGATTCACCCTCTTCATTTGATCGTCGGTTTGGGGATGGTACGCGGTACTGAGATGTAATTCTGACCCTAAAGCCTCTTGTATGCTCTTCCAAAACCAACTAGCAAAAATATCGGGTCTCGGTCACTCACAATACCTTTAGGTACGCCGTGAAATCTCACTGCCCACTTTATATACAGTTCAGCTAACTTAGCTGCCGTTCTATTCGACTTGACCGGTATAAACCATGCAATCGATCCACAATCACCCAAATACTATCATGGCCCGATCTAGTCCTTAGTAAACCATCAATGAAATCCATTGATACTTGTTCCCATTTCCATTTGGGAATTTCCAGTGGTTGTAACAAACCACTAGGCTTCTTTTGCTTGGCTTTAACCAACTAGAAATTCATGCTTTTGGATATAAACTTCCCAACGTCTCTCTTCGTCCCTTCCCAGTAGTAGGTCTGCTTCATGTCTTGATACATTTTGTTACCATCGGGATGTATAGACGGTTTTGAGTGATGACATTCTCTAAGCACTTCATTCCTCAATCCATTAAAATTTGGTACAACTAGTCTACTATTCTTTCGAAGCCATCCCTCTCGATCAAGTCCACACTTGTTCATCTCCTCACTGTCGATACCCATCTCTATCTTGGAGATGATTCCCAATAGGTTAGGATCATCCCTTTTATTGGAACCAATCCTCTCAATCAAAGTTGGTCTGATCATCAAACTTGCTAACATCTCTGAATCCGCACTTTGGTCTGAAATCATATCCCGAGATATATTCCAGTTGTTTCCATTCCAGAAACATAACTCCCAAATTGGCACGTCGCATACTCAATGCATCAGCTACAGCATTACCCTTTCTAGGCGTGTATGCGATATTGAAATCATATGAAGTCGAAAACTCTAACCATCTTTGCTGATGAAGATTTAAATCCTTGCGAGGGAAAATATACTTTAATGACTTATGATCGGTAAATAACTCGAATCTTTCTCCCAAGAGATAATGTCTCCACATCTTTAACGAGAACACGATCGCAGCCAATTACAAACCATGGGTAGGATACCTTTTCTCATGCGGTTTTAGTTGTCGACTAGCATAATCTACAACCCTGCCTCCTTGCATTAGTATAGCACCTAGTCCAGTACCACAAGCATCTGTGTATACCGTCATCTCTTCATTCCCCTTAGGAATAACTAACACTGGTGCACACATTAGCTTCTCCTTCAGACCCTCAAATGCCTTCTCACACCTTTTGCCTCAGACGAAAGTTTGATTCTTCTTGGTCAACTAAGTTAACGGTGCTGTTATCTTAGGGAAGTCTTGGATAAACTTACGATAATATCCAGCTAATCCCAAGAAACTTATCACATCCGTTGCATTCTTAGGCGTAGACCAATCTTGCACCGTAGCCACCTTCGTAGGATCCACGGCAATACCATTTTCTGAAACAACATGGCCCAAAAATCTCACTTTCCTCCTCCAGAAGTGACACTTAGAAAATTTTGCTTTCAATTAGTGTTTCTTCAACACCTCCATCACTATCCTCAAATGTTCCTTGTGTTCTTCCTCTGTCCTTGAGTAAACCAAGATACCGTCCGTGAACGCAAGAACAAACTTATTTAGCTGATCCCTGAAAACCTTACTCATAAGATTCACAAAATATGTGTGTGCATTGCTCAAGCTGAATGGCATGACCAACGACTCACAAAATACAGAACGGCGTCCGAAATGCGGTTTTAGTAATACTATCTACTACTACTCGGAGCTGATGAAATCCTATCGCAAGACCCAACTGGGAGAACACTCTTTTTCCATTCAGTTGATCAAACAAACTTCCATCCATGGAAGAGGATACTTATTCTTCCTAGTCAGCTTATTCAACTCGCGTTAATCCACACATAAGCGAAGGGAACCATCGGCCTTAGTAGCAAATACAACTGATGCTCCCCACTCGGTTCTTCGGATAAATCCCTTCTTCAAAAGATCGTTTACTTGCACCTCGGGCTCTCTCTGCTCCCTTGGTGCCATATGACGAAGTGGCATCACTATACGTCTGGTATCTTTCATTAAATCAATCCGAAACTCAATCTCTCCGTGTGGTGGAAGTCCGGTCACTTCCTCGAAGATGTCCAGATACTCGCCAGCAATAGGCACATCTGATAACTCATCCTACGGGATGTCGAGGGAATGTAGAAAACTAGACATCACCTCATCACTGGGTAGGCAACCCAATACCACCCTCCGCCCGTCGTCCTCTATAATGGTCAGCGAAGATCCCTCACAATCTACCACCACCCTATATCTTTGGAGCCAATCGACTCCCAAAATAATGTCAAACCCAGCAAATCCCAAAACAAAGCAATGACAAGCAAACATACGTCCATGACTCAATAAGACCAAATTACGACAAATCATGCTAAGGCTAGTCGAACCACCAATCAGGTTTCGTCACCACTAAAGGCTTATCGACTATTTCGGTTTCCAATCTCGGCCTATCTACCAGGTCACTAGATATAAGGAATGGGAAGCCCAGGTATCAAACAATACTCTAATAGGAACATCATAAATAGAAAGCATACCTTGAATAGCGACACCTTTTCCCTTCTGTGCCGCAGTTGGGGCATTCGATGAGGAAGGAACAATGTTGATAGCATATGCTTTCACCATTTGCTTCATCTTAGGGGGTTGTGGACATTCATATTTAAAATGTCCTACTTAGGCACAGTTGAAGCATTTCTTTTCCCCTGGTTTTGCTCGATAACTGCTGGCATAGTGGTCCTTCTTCGCACAGCTAAAGCACTTGATATCTTTCTTATTCTTCTTTTTCTGACAATTCTTGGTCTGATTCTGTTTCCTCTTATTCTGGAAATTATTCTTGCCTCCACCGCTTGCTTGCGGCTTTGGCTCCTCTCCAGATGTAATAGCAACCTCGGTCTTCGACTTAGGGTAAAGGCTCTTCGATCTCAGTGCCTTCCCCACAATAGATTCGAATGTCTCATCGATATGGTTTATAAGTCTTTTCTCCAAATATTTATCTAGGCCAGTTATGAACCTCTCGTTCTTCTTCTCGGCAGTCTCGATAAGAGATAATCCATATTTCGATAACGTATCGAACTCAGCAATATATTCCGAGACTGCCCTACCATTCTGCTTAAGCTCTAAAAACTTTCTTAACAATTCGGATTTCTGAGAAGTTGGAATAAAATTGTCAATGAAGTGAGTCTTAAACTGGTTCCAGGTAAATTGATCCTCGGGAATAGTTGCTTTAATAGCATTCTACCAGTTCATTGCTCGTCCTTGAAGCTGACGCGATGCTAGCTTTCTCTTCATTGCATCATCAATCCCCAAATCCTTGAAGATGTGCTCACAACATCAAGCCAATCCTGAACCTCTGTTGGCGATTCAGTCCCATGGAACGGATTTCCACCAAGATTAGTATAATCCTTGCTAAGGTCGGCGAAATCGGCTCTAGGTGCCTGCGCTACTGCACCACCACCGTTAGCAGCATTAAGGACTCCTCCCTGAGCATCCCTAAGCATCTCCCGCATAAAGGCAGTAAACATCGTTCTTATGTCAAGGACGTTCCCATTGTTAGCCCATGAAACTGCTCCCTCTTTAACTCCCGGTGCAGGATTCCTAATCGTGCCCCCTCGTATTTTGGCTCGTCGTTCAATAATTAAAGATAAAACGATTAACCATCTCATTAGTCGTGCTAATGCAGTGCGACTCCATCCTTAGATATACTAATAGTATATATATATATAGCTTTTGAAAACCAAAATATTACAAATACGCGCTCCCATATACATATACTATATCTCCCTGATGGCTTCCCCAAGGTTAACTACGCAACCTAGCCTCTGATACCAAGTGTGACGGCCCACCCCGTACCAACCGACATTTTCCAAAATGCGCTGTACTAATGTCCAACTAGCATGGAACGGTCGTCAAAGTCAGAAAGGGTTGAAACTATGAATCACCAAGAAAATGTGGTATATCCCACAACGCATGGAACACAATATAATAATAACATAACTTAATATAAAACAGGCAAGACAGTGCATACGATGAAAACTGAACCATGTCCATCATAGCAGCGGAAACCCAATACAACTTATGATCCAAACCATTATTAAAACTTCAAAGTATCTCTCTAAAAGGGAATAAAAGAGGTGAACTACTAATGCCCAAAGCAGTGACCATCAACAAAACAAAGAGAATATATGTAAATACTATGTGGAAGCCTCCTGCTCGTCTCCGGATAGCTACTCGTGCATAACCACCTAACCTATCTCCAGTCTGCTCGTTTAGGAGCACCCAAAGTAATAAGATGAGACATAAAACTCTGGATCATACAAAAGTCTGGTATTAGAGATAGCAAATCTATGTAGTTAAATAAATAAATTACAGGTATAGATAACCATACTTGAACCTGGACTTGCAACCAAAGAGTTAGCACAGCAAGATGTATAGTACTCTAAGGTAACACTAACATATAGCGTAAAAATGGGAGTGTGAGTGTCATGGTGTTAGCAATCATCCTCACGTCCCTCACTCAGTATGTAAAGCGTAAGATATCCACCGCTTTGATCGCTAAATCCATTAGGGCTATAACGACAACTCCGTACAACTATTGCTACGACTATACTTCCCTGATCGACAGTCAATAACCCTACCCATCCCACACATCCCTGGCTCTATGTTAAGGGCCGACCAATCCACACTACCCTGGCTCTCGTTCGTCTACATGCCCCCTCTCTTCAAGGGTGAATCAATGTTAAGATATCGATAACCCCTTTGCACACATCCTGCACCAAAGGCCAACTCTAAAAGTTAACTCATTGGTTCCCGACAAGATCCTGAGTAATAACTTCTCATTTGGACCTCCTTTGCTTCTCGGGTTTTTGTTGGATTTGTTTTGATCTCCAGAAAAGTTCACAATTGTCGTCACGTGGTAGAAGTTTGAATCTGGTTCGGTGAGGAGTCATCATCTCAGTTTCGGGTCGTGGTCCTCCACCTGGTCGGTTCGTGTCCTCCTTGGCTCATGTCCCCCTGGTTCGTGACACCCCCTAGGCTCGTGACCGTTCCGGCAAGTGACATCCCCTCGGCTCGTGAGTCCTCATATTTAAGCGGTTCGAGACCATCATCTTAGAGCGGTTTGTAAGACATACCCCCTTCAGGAACCAATGTACTCCTAGGCGGTTCGTGAGGCATACCCACTTCAGGAACCGAAGTCCCTTTGGGCGGTTCGTGAGGCATACCTCCTTTAGGAACCGATTTTCTGCAGTTTTTCCAACAAGCTAATTTCGCCAAACGACGGCATTCTCAACCATTCTAACTTTAATATGACACCATAAAAACATTCCAAACAGCAGTAATAACATATAGAATCAATCAAAAACATTAAAACATCAACAATATGAGTTATTTTGGATCAAACGTACCCAAGACCATGATTTTCCCCTTGATCCCCTTAACCATGTTTTAACTATAGAATTAGCAAACTTAATCCAAATTAATCCAAATTTTCACCAATGATATAAAATAATATTTTAGAATTTCTTCATATTTTTCCAGATTTTTATGATGCAAAATTTCGCTAATTATCACTAATCACCCCTAGTTAGCCATAATTAGTGAATAAAAGTGCAAATCACTCACCTTAGCCATAAATTAAAACTTAGATCTGAAACTATACTGATATGGCACGAATTCCAATGTATAGCAGCAGCTCTATCCCTGGTTTGATGCTAATTCCTCTTGATTCGGTGTAGTTTTGGTTACTTAGCGATCGGGAAGCGGTTTGAATGAGATTTAGAGGATAAAGGCCATAGTTAGGGTTCAAGGAAATGTTAGTGACGGCTGGAAAATTGAAAAAGAATCACACTTTAGATCCTTTCAGCCCACCTATAACCCTAATTCTGAAATGGGTTATGGGCCTAACCACTAATCACCTAATCAATCCCGATTAAGTTGTTTTTCATCTTCCAAACCTTATTTCTGCCATATCTCCAAAACGGTAAGTCCGTTTGATTAATAAGACCACTCTACGGAAAGGTAAACCATCATCTGAATTCGATGGAAGTGGTTTCGGGTGAAAACCCCTTACCAATCAAAAGTTATAGGCAAAACAAAATTCGCCAGAGGCAAAATGGTCATTTAAAATTCGGTAAAAATTGTGAAAATGGGAAATGACCCCAATTGTCATTTCCCAAAGTTACATGACATACGACCTCGCATGTAAATAAAATAAATACTCTATAATCTTTGGTACGTAGAATGTGGGTCGTTACAAGATAACTCTAAATAACTAATGGTGAAGCTTCCTGCTTCAAGCTCCTCCGAGTGTATCTGCAAAGGCCTGAAACACTTGACTGCCCGTACAAATTTGGGCACCCAAGAGTTTAGGGAAAAACAAACAAAATAAATTCTGGGTCAGCCATGGTACTAGTGTGAGTAAACTCCAACCATATTGTTTAACTTTGATTTTTTTTTTGAAAGAAAAGTATAATAGTAAGACCAGTCCACACATAAGCATGGACGGTCTTCACCTTACTATAACCCAAAATAATTTTGACATGAAATCCGGTGATATTATAATAATGTCTAAACAGGTAAATAACCAAATAGCAGAACACTTGCATCTCACACTCCACATGTAGAGTATAAAATCAAAAACCGCAGGGCAATTATTGGATATTGGATTCCAACTATGACAAGGTATGAGACCAGCTTTCGAACGGTGTAGTCTAAAGGGGATACACTGAGGTTCAACAAGAACATCTTGCTACCCGGTCATACATGACCGACCACTCATTTAACTTGAGTGTATCGAATATATTGTCACCTACAATTGTCGGCCATCCAACTGTAACTCATAAGATACAGAATCGAAAGAAGACAAAATATGGATTTTCTCTAAATCGGTGACAATACACCCTGCTTGGGTATGACCTAACTAGCCCTGATGCCTGGCCGATTTTTTTCATCTCTTGGTTGTGAGGCTACGTCTATCCTTTCTGAACATCTGGCCACCATTCACTTTGAATGCCACATCGTCAAACCCGTCAATCACTAGTTGATCTTCTCAAAAATATGACGAGTATAAAAATCTAGGAGAAGCAAATTCCTCCGCCACCAAACATAATACCTTGAAAACATCGTCTTATGTGATATATTAGGAATATTCTACTAGACATTCGTCCATACAAGTTGTCCTGGGACAGGACAAATAGAAAGCACTATTCTGGAACAGAACGGCCCTTGCATTTCTCTTCATCTTAAATTATCTTCAACATGATCTAATTCACAACACTTATGCCTTTATGGAGTGGTTTTCGGATAATAAATCCAACCGGTCTCTCCGTATTGACAACGATGGTCAAAACACTTCGATAGTCGGTTATTTAACTATCGAAGTAAAAACAAACATCCATTCAAATGTACAACAAAACATCACACAATCACTGGCCCGTTTTATTAATTTTCCAGTTTCTCATGTCTTCCCAAGTACTTCTTAAAACCCGTTTAACCCTTCATGCTTCTTCGAAAAACATTTTCTATTATTTACAAATTTCCATCATTTCCATATTTCTTATTTTCTGTATTTTAGAAAATATACATTATTTACATTGTAAAATATTACCAATTTCCAATAATCATTCTTGAAGTTATATTTCAAAAAAATTATTTCATTCCATAAATAATCATCGTTTTATAAACCAAACCACTCGTTCTTATATAATTAAACCCCGTTATTATATGTTGCCCAATCAAAATTTAATTTCCATTTAAAATATAGATTTTCCCTTTCAAATTCAAATTCATTTCTAATATATTTTCACCGCATTTATATACCAATTTATTTCATATCATTGTAATTCCACATTCCAAACAGAAAATAATTAAACACATATTATTTATCACATCATATAACGTACTATATGAAAAATAACAATATAATCATTGAGGAATTCAGTTGGATCCCTTCAACCTGTTTTCCTGCATCCACAGATGTTAGTCAACAAAATTTCATATTGATATGGAATATTATAATCGATGGAATCAATATTCAACCAATGTTTTAACTATATATAACGATATATTATTCAACCAATTTATTTATAATTCATCCAAAACAACCATCACACAACATTCAACCATTATTTATCAGGGCTAAAATATATTTATAAAATTTTAGAACTGGACAGAGTTAGTGAGTTTACTCACCTTGTTACGCATTTGATGACTCTGCTTTTGTTTATTCAAAATCAAAAGACCGTTTTATTTTATCACGAAATTCCTGTAGTTCCATTTTCAGTCATGTTAGTTCCATAACGTAGATCTCTTCGTTACGTCTTCGATGGATCCGATTGCGTCCAATTCTTTTCACGAATTAACGGTATATTGAAGTTACAAGACTTGATTTAATTAAACATTGTTAGCAATAATTTTAAAATTAATTAATAAATTTAATCATGTTTTAATGTTATTACTGCAAAATCCCATTTCTCACATCTTCTTCCCGATCAAATACACATGCTGCTCCAATATGGTTGTTTCGGCCTATTCAATGATGATAATAAGCCTACTATCAATTCAGCCCAGCTCAAACACTTATGCACCGATCTGCTTGTATTTCTTAACCGTCCCAAGTACAATGGCGGCTTCTTCTGACCGCCTCCATTCTTGCTAACTAATGTTCTCCATTATGGGTTGTTTTCTTCTTCTTCTTTCATTTTTTTTTTTTCTATGTTTCTGGACGTTAAATTAACTTTCCATGACAACTGATTCTGCTCATGCACCACCCTCACATCTACACAATTTCTACCCTTTCACAACTACCTTAAATGCCCAAAGCTGTAATGCATGCAACCCCCTTTGACTGCTTACCGAATGATTTGCATTTATAATTTTGTTAATGCCACTTCACTTAACCATGCAAAACACGGTTCCCCTTTCCATCACCGCTCATGTACGACGTTACACATGAAGACTTATAGCTGCCTTTTGTTCCTTCATTTTGAAGTGACTATACTAGTTTAACACCACGCAATAGTAAAAAAAACAGTACTCCTACCCTCCTCTTCGTCTGTTTTACCAATATTACCATTCACATAACATATCCCATCTCCAACTGAAGCATCAACCATAAAGCTACCTCTTCCACTTCGTGCCAAATATATGGATCCCTTCTCCAACATGGCTATCCTAAACTCCTCCGAACCCAACAAAGTTGCCATCTCCATCATACAGTTGCGTTCTCCCTCCTTTATCCTTTATGCACGATCAAAACATGCACAAACAATATATGCGCCCCAAGCAAACATCCCTAAACTCGATGCCACAGATTTGTAGCTTCCTTTCACAGCAGCTGCAGTAAAGCAGCATGCTTTATAATCACCATTCCACCCATAAATTAGCACGTAGATGTGCTTTCTCTTCTGCGTAGACAACAACTCGAACTTCCACTTGTTCTATTCTTCTGTTCGCTTCTCGTTCATGTAGCATTTGCTTGTATATATGTTATTATTTTCTTTTATGAAGATCGGCCATATTTTATGCCTTTTGAAGCTTAAGCGTTTGCGTGAAAAATGAGAGGTCAGTTGGTATAAATAGGAAGAGGAGAGATAAGATCGAAGTCAGTTTTCGTAGGTTACAGCACTTACAATATTTAGGGAATGGGCTGCCTTAATTCGAATGTATTGGCTGCGTTTCATTTACTTTTGATTTTCTAAGATTGGGTAAGGCTGCTCCATACGCTACAGGGACAAGGAAATAAGATCGTATCTACTATGTTTACATAAGGAAAAACAGTAGTTATATATTATTAATTTTATGTTTTAGGGGTCTAACCGCAACTTTGGACCAAAGTAACATGCATATGGATTTTAAAAAGGGTCCTTTAGATTACGATAAGATTACGCGAAGGTTTGTGCTAACTTCAAATGATCTGGCCACGTTTTATTAATTGCTTTTATATTTTTGCCTTTTTACTGGGTGTCTTTGTTAGCTTTTCTTTTGGGATCAGGTGTGACGTTGGCATATGAGATTTGCCAATATATTTTCCAAGATCTTATGAGATTATCTTATGAATGTTGTGCCAGTTCTGATAGGGTAGTGTTTCGAAAATGATGGGGCTGAGATTATGGTTTTGGATATTTGTTGTATACTTTGTTTAAGTCTAAGAAGTAATGTACTTCGACATATAAAACTCTGTTCATTTACGGACTGATACTGACAAAAATAGAAATACTATCGTTTTATAAATAATTAATTATTAAACTTGAATATAAATTCGATTAAATATTTTATATTATCCAGTTCACAGAATATTGTCAATTCAACCATTTCCGGCTATTTCGGAAATTAAATCCAATCTTTCACTATTTATATTATTCAAATATACCAAATATTTGAATTCAAACTATTTAATGTATCAAACCAATATATTAAAATAATTAAATAAATTAGTTATTAAATCGCTAAAAATTCCGGGAAGTTACATACTTTCTAGTTGTTATGAAAGTTTAATGTTTTCTGCTTCACTATCACTACCTTCTTTATATGTTATATTGTATTTTATCCTTGCGCTATGTGTTTACGATAGGTTTTGCTTATGTATCATACCTTGATGATCGTCCATAGTTTCCTGGCACATCGTCCAGTGCATTACTCCTATTGTATAGTGCTGGGGCTGTGGGCGGTCGTCACATTTGGTATCAGAGCTCCGGTTAACGATTTTCTCAAAGTTCAAGGATGTAAACACATATGATAGACGTACTTGTAGATTTCAATTGGATGCTTACTATATATATTAGCATATATAGTAGTAGTGGTGGTTTTCCTTTAGCAGTTTTTCTTGTAAGTAGCTAATCATTTTAATTTGCAGATTTAGAATGAGTAGACGTTATATGAGAAATTCTGCTAGAATGAGTAGACGTTATGCGAGACATTCTACTGAGGAAGAAGCTGTGTGTGGAGGGGGTAATGGCGGGGCACATGACTACCCGACCATGTTTGAAGCTATGATGGAAGCATGTCTTCAAAGGAACCCCGCTCTAGTGGCAGCTACGATTGATACTGGAGTCCAAGTGCCGAGAGCTGTAGAATTTGCAAAGCTATGCAAACACTTTACATCATTTGGAGGGAAACAATTCAAGGGTACTGAACTAGTTGAAGAAGTCCATAGGTGGTTGGATACTTGTATTTGAATCTTCAAGGACTTGGGCATTAATGATGCAACAAAGAGGAAACTTGCACCATGGTAGTCGGTGGGCACAGCAATGGACTGGTGGAACTCTGTCAACCTTGAGACCCCTGAAGAGGACATTTCATGGGAATTGTTCCAAGCTAAGTTCAAAGCGAAATTTATCTCCACCGTGCAAAAGTCAATTCTGTTTAAGAGATCCGTGGAGCTTAAACAGAATGGTCGCCCTGTTCTTGACTATATTTCTGATTTCGAGGCCTTGTCGAAGTATGCTCATTCATATGCGGATACTCCTTATCAAAAGAATGAGAAGTTTGTCTTGAGACTGAATGAATATCTTGGGGATCGGCTTGTGGATCACCTCGATGATAGCTTTGAGAAGATCGTCGAGAAGGCTTTGAGACATGAAAGTTTATTCCCTAAGAAGATGTATGTTGTTGCACCTAAGGAGGAACAAAAGCCACAACAGGTTGGTAATAATAAGAAAAGGAAGCAACAACAACAAAAAGGAAGGGATGGCCAAAGGAAGTAGAAGGGAGAAGTGACGTGCTTCAATTGTTGGCAAAAGGGCCATTTCTCTAGTGAATGCAAGAATCCTAAAGCTGAAAAAAGTGCTTCAAGTGTGGAAAGTCAGGACATGAGAAGAAGGATTGTCCAGAATCAGCTAAAGGGAAGCAAGTGATAATGGCTTATGCTCTGGCGGTAGTGCCATCTTCTTCAAAAGCTCCTACTACGAAGGAGAAGGCAAAGGGTGTCATGGTGCAAGGTACTCTTGTTGTTCATGGTGTTTCAGTTCAAGTTTTGTTTGATACTGGAGCATCGCATTCATTCATTTGCCATGAGCTTGTGTGTCGCTCGGGTTTGGAACCCGAGATTTGTGATAGACCATTGATCGTGACAAATCCAGTTGGGGGTTCATCCAGTTTGTGCATGATTTGTAATGGTCCAGTGTTGTCGAGTCATGATTGCTCTTTTGTGTGTGATTGCTTTGTATTGAACTTCGCTGGTTTTTGGATCATCTTGGGCATGGATTGGCTCAGAGGTATGCGTCAAAGGTGAACTGCGGGAAGCTAGAGGTGAGAGTCGGGGATTTAAAAGGGCGAAATTTGTTGATAAAGTGTAAGCGTGAAGAGGGTGTCTTCATTACATTACGACAAAAGTGGGCATATTCGACACTAATTTGTGTGTGTTGCGTGAAAAGTATGGCGAAAGTTATACTTTCTATGATCTTCTGCAACAATATTCAAATGTTATTGCATTATACGTGAATGCATTATTGCGGTGGGAAGTCTAGTGTTTTGACATGCAACATCAGTTAAAAGCCTAGCATTACGTATATATAATTCAGCTCAGCGATCCGCGTTATCAATATATTAAAACCACAATCGTAGATGCAAGATTAATCCAACGGTTCAAACCATCTGTGGGTCTGATGATCTTAACGTTAGCCATTATCCAATTATTGACAGCCATGTCATTGTATTCTTTTGACGAAATTTTGGCGCGATCTTCTCCCGTCACGAAATCGTTTTCTTCTCTATCATCTAATCGTTTTTCCCCCCTTTTCACTATTGACAAAAATTTAAATCTAAATTCACGTCAGTATCGCTCCTCTCTTCGACAACTAATTCTATTTCGAAAAGGTTGAAGCTTTGAAACGCTTTCTAGCCTTGATTGCTCAGGGCATTGACATCGCCAGTTTTTTCCCTCAGATTCAGTTTGCATAACACTGTGAATTAGTTGTGCTTATTATAGATTGGATTATGAGTAATTAGTAACTAGTTCATTTGATACATTTTGGAAAACCCATTCTCTTATGAGTAATTAGTTGCTTGATCATCCCAAACTTAGGAAAACCCATTCGCTTATGAGTGATTAGTCGATGAAAGATAAGATTATGAGTAATTAGTTGCGCTTTGACCATTGATTTGGGATTATGCTGATGTTTATTTGAAAATTATACCCAGCAATAAACCATGAGAACCAGGCTATTGGCATGAAAAAGACATTGGTTTATTATAGATGTCGAGCTAGTTAAGGAATGGGGACTTTACCATCGAAATTGATTTGCACATTGCGTTCATTTACATTATCATATAATTGCATGATTGAGGTTTTGTGACACAGATACATGTGTATCACAGAGGTGTGTTTGTTTTGTGGTGTGCTTGAGGCTACCAATTTCCCGATACGGTCGAGTCGTTCACCCGTATCATAAGGCACCGCAATGCATCAGTTCATACCATACACATCCAAAAAAGACATACAATTGTATGCTTGAGGTTTGCACTGCTGTGTGTTTGCACTGCGATGTGTATGCACTACGGTGTGTGTTTGCACTACGGTGTGCATGCACTGAGGTTTTGTGATACACACACAAGTATACACGCACAAGTACACACGCAGTGTATACACGCACAAGTATACACGCACGCACAAGTTTACACGCACAATTATACACGCACAAGTATACATGCACAAGTATCATAAGCATACATGCACAAGTATACACGCACACACAAGTATACATGCACAAGTATCATAAGCATACACGCACAAGTATACACGCACAAGTATCATAAGAATACACGCACAAGTATACATGCACAAGTATACACATACGCACAAGTATACATGCACAAGTATCATAAAGCAGCATCTGAAGGCATGCACAAGTATACACGCATGCAAAAGTATACACGCACAAGTATACACGCACAAGTATCATAAGACACTTTGACCATTGACTTGAGTTTGCCACCAGGATTTAGGTTTCACCTAACTGAGTTGTACCTTTTTGGGCCAAGGGAACCGGGCTATTGGCATGAAAAACACATTGGTTTATTATAGAAGTCGAGCAACTTAAGGAATGGGGAATTTACCGTCGAAGTTGATTTGCACTTTGTGTTCATTTACACTGACATATAATTGTATGCTTAAGGTTTTGTGACACAGATACATGTGTAGCAATGCGGTGTCTTTGCACTGCGGTGTACTGGAGTCTACCAATTTCCTGATCCGAACGAGTCGTTCACCCGTATCTAACACGCCCAGGTATTTTCCATTTGATTTTTGAAACTACCAATTTCAATGTTTTGATTTTGGAAATGTATGCTCAGTTTTGCATCAGTTCATAGCATACACATCAAAAAAATGACATACAACTGTACACTTGAGGTTTTGTGATACAAATACATGTGTCGCACTGTGGTGTGTTTGTACCATAAAGTTCATACAAATACATGTGTAGCACTGCGGTGTGTATGCACTGCGGTTTTGTAATGCAAATACCTGTATCTAACACGCACGCACAAGTATCATAAGGCAGCATTAGTCCATACAATACACATCAGTTCATACCATACACGCACAAGTATACACACACGCACAAGTATCATAAGGCAGCATCGATCAGTTCATACCATACACGCGCAAGTATACACACATGCACAAGTATCATAAGGCAGCATTGATCAGTTCATACTATAACATCCAAAAAATAACATACACATCCACATCCAAAAGTATCATAAAGTTAACTTAATACATACACATCCAAAAAATGACATTATAGTAGCATCAATTCATACCAGATCAGGGTTGCGGGGCTGTGGAACTTCCAACTGATTCGTTAGGGCATTGTAGCTATGGGAGAGCTGGTCCGACGTGAGCCCCATGGGATGGAGCCGCAGCATGTGATGGACCCGGGGTAAGGTAGTTTGGCCAGTCAAATTCTTGATCAACTTCTATATCTACCCACTGATCATTCCTCTGGTGCATTGGGACTTGGTTATCAACATTTATGTCATGGGCGGCTTCCAGAAATAAGCTTGGCAATGGGGTAGCTCAGAAGCTTCTTGTATCATTGCATTAAATATTTCATCTGAATCCATTTCCCATTCCCATCCGTAATGATGCGAACATGGAACCATCTCTTCCTACCTATTGCTCACAAAAAGAAGTTCAGGCCTCGTCCCAGGATGAGCATGGGTACAGCGCTGAACCTTAATGAAGTAAACCTTGTTATTGATTTGAGCAGCAAAAGTATTGATATTGCCAATGCCTTCATAAAATTGCATTTTCAGGTAGAAAGATGCATGGTCATACTGAGACCAGTAACAGTCGTCAACTGCAAGCACCCGTCCCATTGGCTTCATTACTCTTCAACAGCAGAAACATTACTCTTTAGGAACTTGGGAAAGCCATCAACTTTAGCCCATGATTCCATTTCTAATGTTGGTGAGGGCTTAAATTCTTCATCAGACCATGGTTGCAGGTAAATAGCACCACCAGGTTTTGTAAAAACTTTCAACATTAGGGCATAATCACGCATATTGTACGATGGGCATGATACTAGAAAAGAGTTGTTGGGTATTACCCGTAAAGGCCACGAATTATGATTGAGAGTCACCTTAAGAGCGTATTGCACAGCTTCGAAATTTCAATGTCCCTTAAGAACAGTGGTTGTGATGTATAGAGACAAGTCCTCCATTGTTTTTTTTTTTCTTTTTTCTTTTTTCTTTTTAAAATTTCGAAGATTGGGGTTTAGGGGATACTGAGGAGATGATGTTTTGACGCGCGAAAGGATGTGCGAGGGACCCGATGGATGGTGTCAGGCAGATATGTGAACCGGAAATGCTTGCACATAAGACGAGGCATACTCAATTCTATTTCTGAGGTGGCACGTAGCGAGCAATACTGATTGGTCAACTGTTATAATTGTATGCGTAACTCACTAATATTTATAAGTTAATTAGATGGCCAAATGGACAGATGCATGCACACAGCACATATGCACTTATCAAATAACTTGTAAATTCAAATTGCAGGATCTGAAATGACGAAGAGAGATACAGCCGACAAGTGGAGGACCTGAAATGACATAGAGAGATACAGTTTCTGGTTCATGGCATTGCTACTTTGTAGAATGCACACTGATCGCATTTGTTGGCACTTGTATTGAAGGTGGTACGTGTTGGCACTTTTGCTACTTTTAAATTATGTATTTGATCGTATGTGTTATATATTTAAAGCGTTGAATTACGTATTTGATCATATGTATTGAAGGTGGTATGTATTGAAGGTTTGAATGTGATGATTAATGTAACGGATGTGTTTCTTCTATGTACAAAACTGATATTGCAAAATTTATAATTAAAGCGTTGTTTTTGCCTTCTTTTACTGTTGCATTTGCTTTTTTCCTAATTTTGTATTTCAAGATAATGGTGTTGCATTCCATAATAAAATGGTGTTGCATTACATAAAACAGTAGTAAATCCGCGTGGCACGTAAACACCACAGCTGACGTGGCATGTGGCACGTGTGCAGCTGACGTGGAGATCTGATGTGTCATGTGACACGTAGGCAGCTGACATGGAAAGCTGACGTGCCCACCGCTATCGTGACCTAGTACCCAGGATCTAATTAATTTTCAAGCAACGTTGAATACAGTTGCATTACATACAAATAGTGTTGCATTATGTCTATAATGCAACACTTTCTTTCCGTGGCATTAGGTGTGCTAAAGCGTTGCCTTAGAGGGCTAAGGCAATGGTCGTGGATGCCGCACCCACCCGGTGTTGCCTATTTGTAAAAAGGTGAAAATGCAACACTTTTTCGATCTAAGGCCACATAAAACTTGTGTCGAATATGCCCACTTTTGTAGTAGTGTTAGCCTTCTATATTCGCTTGTGATTCCACAAGAATAACTGTCATCTGTGTTGATCGCTACTAAGCATAAGGATATTTTTTGACGAGGTCAGAAGGTTGCTGCCGAATCATGGGATTGAGTTTAGGATCGATTTGGTCGAGGGAGTTAGACCAATCGTTATGCCTCTTAGGTGGATGGCACCTAAGGAACAACGAGAGTTGGAGGTGCAAGTACGATACCCTCTTAGGAGGGGATTCATTCGAAGAAGTGTTTCCGAGTGGGGTGCACCGGTGTGTTTGCAACCAAAGAAGATAGTTCGTTAAGGTTGTGTGTAGACTATCGTGAGATGAACTAGGTGACTAAGAACCATAAGTATCTGTTGCCAAGGATTGATGACTTGTTTGATTAGCTTCACGAAGCTATAGTGTTTTCTCAAATGGATTTGGCAATTGGATATCACCAGTTGAGGGTGGTTGAAGATAATGTGCCAAAGACTGCTTTTAGGACACCATCTGGTTTCTTCGAATGGTTGGTGGTGCCATTCGGGTTAACTAACGTGCCAGCATATTTTGTGAATGTTATAAATAGAGTTTTCAGAGATCAGTTGAATAAGTTCATACTTGTGTATATGGACGATATTCTGGTTTACTATAGGAATGGGGAAGAACACAAGACGCACTTGAGAGTTGTGTTAAAGAACTTGCGAAAGCATCAGCTTAAGGCTAAGATCTCAAAGTGCCACTTCTGGAAGAACAAAGTAGGATTCTTAGGTCATGTTCTTTCCGGAAATGGGATAGCATTTGACCCCGCTAAAGTTGCAGCAGTCCAGGACAGGGATAGGCCTAAGAATGTGACAGATATTTGCAATTTCCTTGGGTTTGCTGGTTATTACTGACGGTTTATTAAGGATTTCTCCAAGATAGCTGCACCGTTGATAGGATTGACGAAGAAGAACTAAGTGTTCACATGGGATGTGTAGTGAGAACAAGCGTTCGGAATCCTGAAGGAGAGTTTGATGAATGCTCCTGTGTTGACCATCCCAAGGGGGAATGAAGAGAAGTTGGTATATACCGATGCATGTGGTACTGGACTTGGAGCAGTGCTAATGCGAAAGAATAAAGTTGTGGCCTACACGAGTCGACAAATAAAGCTGCATGAAAAGAATTACCCAACTCATGACCTGGAGTTGGTGGCAATTGTGTTTGCTTTGAAGATGTGGAGACATTACTTGTTGGGAGTCCGATTCAAGTTGTTTACGGATCACAAGTCATTGAATTATCTTTTCTCCTAAAAGGATTTGAATCTTCGGCAGCAACGATGGTTAGAGTTTCTGGCATCATATGATTTTGGGATAGCCCATATTCCTGGCAGAGGCAACGTGGTTGCAGATGCGTTGAGTAGAAGACACACGAGTTTGGAACCGATGTTTTCAGAATGGAAGAGCCTCGATTATTTGGCAAGGTTTGATTTTACGCCAAGGTGCGAATTGGAAACTGAAATATAGGCAAGCTTATCGATAAGACCTACTCTTATCAAAAGGATTAGCGAAAGCCAAAAGCAAGATGCTAAGCTTGTCGAGTTTATCCAGAAGCTGGAAGTGGAAGATAAAGAGTTCGAAGTCGATCGAGAAGGTTGGCTTCGAAAGCAATGGCAATTAGTTCTTCCTGATATTGATGGATTGAGAGATGAGGTTCTCAGAGAATGTCATCACTCGAAGTTGACGATTCATCCCGGTGGTAATAAGATGTATCAGGACATGAAGCGAGTTTACTACTGGGAAGGGATTAAACAAGATATTGGAAAGTTCATTTCCAAGTGTATGAATTGTCAGTTGGTGAAAGCTCAACATAAAAATCGACTGGTACGCTTCAACCATTGGAAGTTCCTACGTGGAAGTGGGAGCAAGTATCGATGGATTTCATCGATGGGCTACCTAGAACCAGGGTAGGAAATGAAGGAATTTGGGTCATGGTGGATAGTTTGACCAAAAGTGTGAGATTCATTCCTATCAACTCGACTAGAACGGCGTTGAAATTGGCCGAACTTTATGTGAAATGGATAGTTCGATTCCATGGTGTCCCAAAGAGTATAGTGAGTGACCGAGATCCGTTGTTCACCAGCGGATTTTGGAAAAGTTTGCAAGAAGCTTTGGGAATCGAGTTGTGCTTGAGTACAGCATATCATCCCCCAAACTGATGGTCGGACCAAGCGAGTGAATCAAGTTTTGGAGGATCTCCTTAGAGCTTGTGTGTTGGATTTTGGAGGATCATGGGAGGACCATCTACATTTAGTGGAGTTTGTGTATAATAATAGCTATCAGTCTAGCATTGGGATGGCACCATACGAGGCGTTGTATGGAAAGTCGTGCAATTCTCCAGCTTGTTGGTTAGAAACTGGAGATAAGTTTATACTTGGGCCTAAGATGATTAGAAAAATCTCGAATTGTATTGAGATCATTCGACAACGAATGAAGGAAACCCGGGATCGTTAGAAGAGTTACGTCGATAAATGTCGAAAAGATTTGGAATTCGACATAGGCGATATGGTTTTCGTGAAGATTTTTCCATTAAAGCATGTGGTTCGATTCATAAATAAAGGGAAATTAGGTCTAAGGTTTGTTGGACCATTTCTGATAGTCGAGCGAATCGGGAATCTCGCCCGTAGATTGGAGTTGCCCGAGAAGATGTCGATCGTGCATAATGTTTTCCATATGTCGTTTCTACGGAAGTTTGTGCATGACTTACATGTAGTGGTATCTCCAGAGCAGTATGAAGACTTAGAAGTAAAAACCGCAATTGCAAAACCTCGTAAGCCACTCTGTGTCATGGAGAATGACGCGAAACAACATAGGAGGAGGACGGTTAAGCTAGTCAAGGTACAATGGAGTGAAGATGGAGATGATTGTACATGGGAGACAGAAGAGAGCATGAGGATGACTCATCCAGATCTCTTCATCGGTAGGACCATACGATATTATATCACAATTATATCGTTGTATCTTGTTATTGTTTGATAAAATTCCACGTGCTAGGGTGACTCATCCAGAACTCTTCATCGGTAGGACCACATAATATTGTATCATCGTTATATCGTTGTATATTATTATTGTTTGATAGAATTCCACTTTCTAGGATAAGGATATGGATGCATGGCTTAATGGTTGCTAGTTTTGATGGTAGAATTCGTTTCTCAGGGATGATAGACAGGCGGAATTGTTGTGATTGCTTGGAATTTCGGTGGCGGAATTCTAAAGGGGAGGGGGGACGTAACAACCCGCATTTTACATATAGGAAGAACATAAAATATTTTTATTTTATTCCCTGAGGGTTGGATCATTCTCATCTTTTAATATGTTGCTTACGGGGTTGCGAGATATGTCCATAATTTTTAACAAATTTATTTGTGATCATTTTGCCCCTATCATTTTTTACAGGGTATAACTTTTGACTCAAGTCGAATTAGAGGGTGACACATATGCCATTGGAAAGGAATAGATGTTTGCCTTTCCGTGGAATGGTTACATTAAAAATTTGGCTCAGCGGTTTGGGAGAAATGGCTATTTTAAGATTTTTCAGTTGGATATTCAAGTTTTTGGAGCGTAGTGGGCTGATTTGGGGGAGGCCCATTAGTGGGTTGATGAAAGGGTATAAATAGGGGGTAAGAGATATGGGAAAGGGTTTAGTTTTCTCATTCTCTTGTTTGGTGCCTTGTGCTCCTCCTTCCTCTAATACCTTTCCACCATTAAAAATCATAGTCCAAGGAGGGAAATCATAGATCTACACAATTGGAGGCTAGCTTTACATCAATTGAGGCAAGGATTCATCGGATCGAGGTGTTTGGTGTGAAGTGCTTGCTGTCCGGATTCATATTCCTTTGATTTTTGCTTGTTTGGGAGAATCGGTGAGTGATATGCATCTCTTACATGGATTCAATGAAGTGTATGAGTGTTTATTCATGATTTGCATCAAATTCAAGTGTTTTTCCATAGATCTATGCATTGGTAAGTCCATTTTCATATAAATCACCCTATGATCTGATTTACAAGTTTAGATAGGTAATTTCTATGATATATCATGTGAATGTGCAAGTTAGATCCATAGTTTTGCTCATACGTACATTTATGGTGATTTTAGTGAATTTTACATTAATATTGATGGAGTTGTCATATTGGTGATATTGTTGATTTCATATTATGCTTGTGGCCATATTGGATGAATTGGACGAGTTGGTTTCGTCGAATGTATCGTTTGGTGAAGTTTTGATACAAATCGGAGTTGAAATGTAGATGTGCATGGTTCTGGTCGGTCCCAAATTGTTATGGTCGACCTCAAGTAGTTCTGGTCGGCCTCAAGTAGTTCTGATCGGCCTCAAGTAGTTCTGGTTAGTCCCAAATGGTTTTGGTTGGTCCCAAATGGTTTTGTTCAGACATAAGTGGTTATGTTGAGTTCTAAGTGGTTCTAGTCGATCCTAAGTGGTTATGGTCAGTCCCAAACAGTTCTGGTCGGCCTCAAGTTGTTCTGGTTGATCTCAAGTAGTTCTGGTCGGTCCCAAATGGTTCTGGTCAGTCCCAAATGGTATTGGTCGGTCCCAAATGGTTCTGGTCGGTCCCAAGTTGGTCAGGTCGGTCCCAAATGGTTCTGGTCGGTCCTAAGTGGATCTGGTCGGTCCTAAGTGGGCCTATTGGGCCAAAATGGGTCTGGTCTGTACATTTGGTGGAAACTTCTGGATCGACAATTCTAGTGATGTTGTGACTTTGTGGAGACTTCAAGGGGGACTATTCGAAGTGTTGATTTTGTTCGTTGATCGGTGTAGAACAACGAATGGTATGACAACTCAACGGTGTTCTAAGTGAGGAGATAATGGTTGGATAGTCGTCGTTGATGACGACTAGAGATGCGAAGGCCAAGGAATTTTTGTTGTCGTATGTTCTAGCAGACTCAAAGCAGGGGTACAATTGAAGACCAATTGTAGGTTGAGTGACCTAGGCATCGTGTATAGCCTAGACACGTGTTGAGGATAGCATGTAACACGTGTTGTGTATAGCGTGTGAGGTTTTGCTATAACCGGGGCATTGTGTGTGGTCCTTGGCAATTGATGGCAATTTGTTAGCCAGTCATATGATAATGAGGGTTCCAATGCAAGGTTGGCGGTGATAGCTAGAGTCTATCGTGGATGTTTGAATGCATGTTGTGATCATGACTAAGTTGTTATTGCTATGTATGAATGGTTGTTCTAGTTGTCATAGCTGAATTGTTATTCCTTTAGATGTATGGATCGTAAAGGCTATCACTATCGTGTTATGGAAAAGGCAGGTGTAAGCTCTTCTATGGGGCTGGGTAGATTAGTTCGTTTATTTGCCTATTCTCATATACTTTATTGATGAAGTTTGTCAGCAGTTTTACCGCTTACTAAGACTGTTGTCTGACTCAAGGTATTATGTTCCCCTCTTATTACCTTGGGCTATTTATCCGGTTGTGGATGGGAAGACTAAGTAGTAGGTGACAGGTGATGCTTTAGTGAGGACGATGAAGCTGATCGATGACGAGCAGAAGGCTCACATACCAGTTTATCACTGTCGAATAATTGGATTTCCGTTGTTCGGTATTTCTCTGAGTGTTATAGTGAGGCAAATTGTACAAACACTATTGTTGTTGTCCGCGTGTATGGGAAATACTTTCTAGTTGTCATGAAAGTTTAGTGTTTTTTGCTTCAAGATCACTACCTGTTGTATATGTCCTATTATATTTTATCCTTGCGTTGCGAGTTTACGACAGGTTTCGCTTATGTATCATGCCTTAATGATAGTCCATAGCTTCCTGGCACAACTTTCAACGCATTATTCCTCTTGTATAGTACGGGGGATGTGGGCGATTGTCACACTAGGCAAGACCACACTATTTTCTAGAATGGTTTCAACAGTATCTCTGTACTGTTGAATAGGTCCCTGTTGCCAAATCTGCCCCGGCGGCACCTACATCTCCTGCCACCGAGGTAGCCTTTAAAATTTCCAGCATTTGTAAGACTTTCACACATCTCGGAGGGAAATCATTTTCTAGAAAGAAAGGTTTGCTAGTGCCCAATCTTGGATTATGGACTGTGAAAGAATTTTTGAAGCTACTGGCTGGCCCGATGAAGTGAAAAGAACGATAGCGGCTTGACACTTGAAAGATGAGGCCATTGAATGGTGGAATTTAATATATGGAGAGAACGAGGTCCGAATATTTACATGGGCCAAATTCAAAGCCCGTTTTAAAGGGAAGTTTTTGCCAATGGCAGAAATGACTATCCAACTAGAGAAATTCACTCACCTCAAGCAAGGAAGCTTGACCCTGCAAAATTACATGTCCAAATTTACCGAATTACGTAAGTTTGGAAGAGGATTGATAAACACCACCTTGACCAAAGCCCTGAGATTTTTTAAAGGATTGAATTCTTCATTGAAGGAAAACCTATTATCCCAAGTAACATTTGGGCAAAATTTTGAAACCCTGGTAGAGACAACTATCTTACGCACGATAGAATACGCCACAGAGGATATAGAAGGTGAAAAAGGGGAAAGCTCCAATAAAAATAAGAAGTAGGAATGGTGGAAAAACAAGAAGAATAAATTCAAAAAGGATGCAAAGACTTGTACATGGTGCAACAGCAAGGGCCATGAGGCCAAGGATTGCAGGACCTCGTTGGCAAAGAAGAAGTTAAAGGGACAATGTTACAACTGACATGAGGAAGGACACATGTCCAAAGACCAAAGTTGTCAAAAGTGGACAGAACTATGCAATAGAGGCAGCACCGATTCAAAGCCAACCACCAAGAGACTAAGGGAAACCCACACTTGAAGGTATAACCTCTATTTTAGGACATTCAGTATACACCTCGTTCGATTTCGGAGCAACCCATTCTTTTGTCTCCGAACGATTAGTAAATCTTTTGAACCTTTCAATATATATCTTGAACAGTTCGATAGAGGTGGTCAACCCTATCGGAGGATCCAAGTATCTTGAACTGTTATGCAAAGACCTAGTATTAAAGGTCTATTGTGAAGCGTATGTGTTTGATTTCATGGGGTATAACCTTATCCTAGGTATGGACTGGCTATCGTTTTATGAGGCCTTCCTGGATTGCGATAAGAGATTCGTTCGTCTTAGGAGCCGAGGAGGACGTAGCCTAATTATTCCTTGCAATGTTAGAAACTGGGATAAAGCCTTATTATATTCCTTATCTCCTAGTTCTAAAGGACAATCTTCGGTCCCGATAATTTGTGAATTTCTTGGATTTCTTCGAGGATGTCATGGGACTTTCACCCCATAGAGAAATCTATTTTCGTATTGGCATAGAGAAGGACGCTAGACCTATAGCACTACCCTTGAGGCATATGGTGCCTAAGGAAAGAAGGGTGTTAGAAAAAGAAATTTTAGAATTATTACAAAAAGGTTTCATTCGATGAAGTACCTCAGAATGGGGTGCACCTGTTGTATTTTCCACCAAAGCAGACGGATCTTTAAGATTTTGTGTGGACTATAGGGAAATCAATAAATTGACCAAGAAGAACAGTTACCCTTTACCTAGAATCGATAACCTTTTTGACCACTTGGGAGGAGGCCAAGTATTTTCCCTACCATACCATGCTACTGGATTTCATCAGTTAAGAATTGCGGAGGATAACAAGGAAAAAATTGTGTTTAGGACGCTAGACGGATTGTTCCAATGGGAAGTGATGCTCTTCAGACTAACTAATGAACCCGCCTTCATGAGTAGAGTGTTTAGGGGAATTCTAAATAAAATTTTGGTAGTCTTCATAGATGATATCCTTATATTTTCAAATGATTGCAAAGAGCACGAAGATCACTTAAGATAAGTGTTAGGGATATTAAGAAAAAAAACAATTGAAAGTAAAATTCTCGAAGTGCCATTTCTAGAGGGAAGAAGTAATATTTCTAGAACTTATTTTGTCAAGCGAAAGCTTGGACGTAGACCCCATGAAGATCGAGGAAATCAAAAATTGAAGAATAACTCGAAATGCTATGAAAGTAAGAAGCTTCCTTGGATTGGACGGATATTATAGGAAATTCATAAAAGACTTTGCCGAGATTGCTACACCTTTAACCCAATTAACGAAAAAGAATTTGGTGTTTGCTTAGAGTGGTAAATGTGATATATCCTTTAAGAAATTGAAGGAAGTATTTACTAGCGCACCTGTCCTAATTATATCCGACAGTTCAAAATTGTTCATAGTTTACACCTATGCATGCGGAACCAGTTTAGGAGTAGTCCTTATGTAAGAAGGAAGAGTAATTGCCTATGCTAATAAACAACTCAAGGATCCAGAGAAGAGATACCCAACTCGTGACCTTGAGTTGGTCGTAGTAGTGTTCGCCCTTTAGATGTTAAGGCATTATCTTTTACGAGAGAAATTTGAACTCTTTACTGACTATAAATCTCTAAAGTATTTATTTTCTCAATGTGACCTAAAATTGAGACCACAACGATGGATGGAATATATTGCCTCATTTTACTTCACAATTCAATATACCCTGGGCAAGGAGAATGTGGTGGTGGATGCTTTAAGTAGGAAACATGCGATTTTGAATGCGATGACCGAATGGAGACAATTAGAGTTCCTCTCTAATTTTAACTTGCAATCCTCACCAACAACTTCTAATGGTTTTCTTGGGGCTATGATAATTAGACCTACCCTATGAGGAAGGATCCAAAGCACACAAGACCTTGATGAGGAATTAAGGAGCATAAAAGAAAAAGCGGGAAAGAAGGAGACCTTTCCCCATTCAGTTAGATATTCGATCGGTGATGATGGAAGTTCACTTTGGGATATACGACTTTACTTTCCTTTGGATGAAGGGTTAAGGAAAGAAATTTTAGAAGAGTGCCATAGGTCAAAATTGGCCATACACCCCGGTGGGGATATAATGTACAAGGATATGAAGCGGAATCTCCATTGGGAAGGAATGAAGAGAGATGTAGCCGAGTTCATCGCCAAATGTTTAATTTCCGCAAAAGTGAAAGCGAAGCAAGAGAAGCCAAAAGGACTGATAATACCTTTAGAGGTCCCCAGGTGGAAGTGGAAGCATATTTCCATGGACTTTGTATATGAATTTCCTAGAAGTCAAAAGGGGGATGAGGCCATTAGGGTTGTCGTAGATCGTCTAACCAAAAGCGTCCATTTTATACTAGTCAGGAGGATAAGGACTGCAGCCATGTTAGCCCATTTATATGTCAAAGAAATATTCAGACTTCATGGCATCCCATCAAGTATCGTGAGTGACAAAGACCCCTTATTCACGAGTGAATTTTGTATAAGCCTACAAGCAGCATTGGGAACGACCCTCAATCTAACCATAACTTATCATCCGTAGATAGACGGACAGACAGAAAGAATAAACAGAATCATAGAAGACTTGCTCAGAGCTTGCATCATTTACTTTAGAGGAGTTTGGGAGCAGCACCTACCACTTGTGGATTTCACGTATAATAATAGTTTTCAAACGATGATTTTCATGGACCCTTTTGAAGCGTTTTACGGTAGGCCATGCAAATTATCAACTTGCTGGTTGGAAACTACCGATAAGGTTGTTCTTAGACCAGACTTCGTCCGTGTTTCCACGGAGAAGATTTCTTTGATTAGAAAAAGGATGAAGGCAGCCCAAAACCATCAGAAATCGTATGAGGTAAATTAAGTTTAATGTTGGAGACTTGGTATTTGTAAAAGTATACCCTCTTACGAAAACTGTTCGGTTTGGAAAGACTCGAAAGTTGGCTCGTAGATTTATTAGGCCTCAGGTTATCGAGAAGATAGGGTCTACGGCTTATGGAGTGGATCTCCCAGAGCATCTATCGGGAATCCATAATGTTTTTCATGTATCTCATATGAGGAAATGCCTTCAGGATTATACTACCAGACACGAGCTTGATGAAATTGGGGACGTAACAAAACTTGATTTGGAATCCAGGGCGCCCCGTGCCGCTGCCAGGATTGTAGAAAATGGAATCAAAAGACTCTACAACAAAACTGTTCGCCTCGTTCGAGTACAATGGGGAAATGATCCTGCGGAAAGCACATGGGAGACCGAGGATCAAATAAGACAGACTCACCCAGAGCTTTTCTCAGGTAATTTTTCCTTAAATTTACATTATGGATGCATCATGATTACTAGATTGGATGTTAGGAAATGGATGCAACACCATTATACAAGAGCACTCATATAGAAAAATATGCATAATTGGGTTGTTTGCATACATATTGCATCACTTATTACACCTACATGCTAGGATAAAGCTCACTTTGGTGAGTCTACAGTTCATAAACACTGTGAGTCAGGGATGTTTATGGATGAATTAAAATAACATGGATGTGTTCAAGCAAGTTATGTTTTTCGCCCCTTAAATAGTTTTCAGGACGAAATCCATTTTTAAGGGGGAAGAATGTTACACCCCATAAAATACATAAGAATTAATAATAAATAAAAATAAGCAATTAAATAAAATGGCTGTAAAATGAGATTTTTGCAGTTTTAGGAATTTGGCTATGAAATTCTTTTATTTGGAGTTGTGGCGAAATTCTGAATCATTTTCATATATAATAAGTTGAAAACGGTGAAGTTATGAACAAATGAATTTGGACAGTGAACGCAGAAAAATATATATATATATATATAATTAGATCGATTATGTATATATATATATATATATGTGTGTGTGTGTGTGTCCATGTTAAATTCAAAATAAAGAGGGAGAATTTGAATTTTGAATTGAAGACAATATCATTGGGGACAAAGTATCTTGTATATAAGGAATAAGATTAGGAGATTAAGGAACATATTAATTAAATTTAACACCTTAGTAATGCACATGTATTGGGCATTACATCCCCCAGGGGGTCGACTGCCCCCTTAAAGGGTGTCGAACGTTGGTCGACCGCTCAGGTCGACCACCTGGCGGCCGGACATCCCAATAAATCTATGTGGTTAGGTTTGTTTTAGAGGGTATATATAAATAAATGGCCCAGGTTAAATCAAAATAATCCAACGTTCTATGCTCACACGAGCAACTATATGTAGCTCCTCATATCTCACTATGAAACCCTAACCATTCTCTATCCCTGCCTCCATGTTGCCTCTCTTCCATTACTAAATTGTTGAGAAAATAAAATAAAATAAAAAGGTTAAGGATTTTTTCTATTCCTCCAACCTATTCTTAGTCTCTCTCTCTATTCTAACTCATATAGGTTTAGTATTCTGGAATTTGGTATAAATATTTGTATATAAGATTCTAATACATGTTTCTTATATATATATATATATATATATATATATATATATATGGAGGATTATTGGAGCACGTTTGACTGTAAAGATTAAAGCACAAATCTTGATCTACTATAGATTTGTCTTTGTTCTGCCTAGATATGTCAGTGGAATATCGTTTAATTAGGTATATTCATATTTTTATTAGATTATCATGTTGAAACATATGCCTAGGAGGAATTGGAAATCGATAATATAAACATTAAAACCCCCAAATCCTGTATATTGTATTTGCATATGAATTGTCAAGATTAATTTGGTTTTGTGGATTGTTGATTTTAATATTGGGTTAAAGATGAAAAAGGGGTGTTGCTACTATATATTTTTTTATGTAATTCACCTTTATTACCATTTGATTGTAACCTAAAAGGGTTTAAATTAGGTATTTCATGATTTGATTTGGGTTTGGACCCTATTTTGAATACAAACACATTCATACTTGAAATATATCAAATATAAACGTTTTTATGTGAATAATGCCAAAAAGAGGTGAATTAGATCAAGTGGAAATTATGAACATACATGTATAAGTGTATGTAATACTCTATTTTTAATCCAGTATTAAAATCATTCCCACAAGCCTAGACACAAGTTGAAAGTTTGTATAAATGTATATTTTCCATCCACTGCTATATGCTATCTTGTTATTATGCCATCATGCCAAAGTTGTAGCGGTAAAAGTATGGAAAAACTAACTTGTATACCTTGATTTGGAAAAATTGACAATTTCCACCTCGTTAGAACGTTTCCTCAATTTTTATCCATTAAAAATCATATACACACTGATGGATCATACGTAAGAAAAGGATATGGATTGTTGATACACATTTCATATGGGTCGGTCAGTACCTATTGTGTATGGATCAGCCAGCTCACATTTCGTATGGGTCGGTCAGTGGCTAGTGTCATGGCTCGGTCGGGATAATACTCAATGGATTGGTCACATTCACACTCAGAGGATCGGTCAACAACTATGGACATGGGTCAGCCGAAAGTAAAGAGATAGGTCGATCATGGAAAGGCATCATGGGTCAGCAGTCAAAACCTTGGGTCGGTCGGCTTCGTCAGCAATGGGTCGGTCAGTCTTGAGACCTATTGGTCGGTCGGAAGACAGCTGGTGACAGCTGTATGGATCGATCAGAAGCATTCAGGTCAGTGGCATTTTCTTAAATAAGTTTAAGACCGACCCAAAGCCTGCATATGAGATTTCATCCTCTTCACTTCATTTGATCCACACCAATAAATACCCTATGGCTTCCACATTTTGAGGGATCGTTTCCTAGCTTCACGAAGTGCTGCTCATTTGTTTTCTCAACTATTATAAGCCATTCTAAACACTATTAGAGTTCATTCAAGCTCGATCTACAATTTCTACAATCCCATTCAACATGGAACCAACAAAGATCACTTGAATACAAAGTTACAGAAGATTCGTCCCATTAATCTTCACAACTCCAGGGATCTAAGGATTTCCATATCAAATTCGAGAGATCAAAGATATTAGAGTGAAATGTATAATATTGAGAGAAGCATATATTTTGTAATCTCCGTAATGATAATGAAAATTTCTTCCATAGTGGACGTAGGCCATTTATAGTCCGAACCACTCTAAATCACATGCACTTTAATTTTCCCCACATTTATTTGTTCACTTTGTGTTTGATCAAATTTGAAGTGTTGATAAGAATTTTGGGGAGTTAGTTCCACCTTTTGCATTAGCATATTTGGCGCTCACCGTGGGGCTCGAATCCATGACCACAAAGTTAAGAGCCTTTGTAAGGGTTTGCTAAAGTGTTTTGTGAAAGCCTGCTTTCTATGATAGGCTCCCGAAGTCTAAAGAGTGGACCCATTAAAGAATTTACTTCAAAGTTTAAGAAGTTTGCAGAAATAATGGTTGCTTCGAAGAAGAATAGCAAGTCTATTAGAGCTTTTTCAAGTGCTAATAATGATGTGGTTATACCACAAACATTGAACCAAGAGGTTGGTCAATCGTCGAGGCCGGCAATAACTCGAGAAGAATTGAATGTGGTTGTAATAATCTTGAATGTAAGAATGGATGCTACAACCAAGATGCTGATGGAGAAGCTTGATGCTGCTCAATGCTCAATGCTCAAGCTAACCCCCCGCTTCCATAGGTTGTAGTTAATGTTGAGGAGAAAGAGGAATCATCTGCGTCGTACCCTAGTTGTTCTCATTTTTAAGTTGAAGTCAATGGTGAAGGGAGTGACGAAGAGGAAGCTGGGGTTGATGATTCCAAAGTTAAGGCACGACAGTACGTCGAGAAGCATACTACTCGGAGCACTGCTAGTCCCAGCAAAAGGGAACCTCCCAAGAGAGGTCCAGGGCACCAGGACTCAAACCGTGATCATTCTAGTAAGAGGACTAGCGCATGCTCCGTGGAACGAACCAGTGACGAGCAGTATATCTCAGACATGGTCGAGCGAATAATGAAAGAAAGTATGGCTCTTGAAGAGGACAAGAAGGAATGGGAATTTTCTCCAAGTAAAAATCCGTTCACAAAAAGAATCTGCATGGCAAAATTCCCTAAGTAATTTACACCTCCAACGATAACAGCTTATAAGGGGGCTGGAGACCCGAACATCTTTTTGTTCAAGCACGATCAGCATATGAATGGAGCTAGTGCCACTTATGAAGTAAAGTGCTTAAACTTCCCAGTATGCGTGGAGGGTGTAGCTTTACAATGGTTTACTAGACTACCGCCAAAGTCTGTGGACCAATTTACTGATTTGGCAAAGAAATTCCAAGAACATTTCTGACTGTAATCTATGAAAGTGAAGGATGTGATGTCACTCAACGATAAGGAGCAAGATCATGGTGAGTCACTTAAGGCTTTTCTTACACGATTTCATGCTGCAGGGGTAGAAGTTGTAGATCCTGAGCATCGGTTTCTATTGATGGAACTGAAGCGTGCTATAAATAAAAAGAGATTTTGGGAGGTGGGTCAAGATGAAGAAGCCTAAGACTCTAAAGAAATTCTATAAAAAAGCGGAGGAATTCATGAGTGTGGAGGATGACCCTCCTCTTGTGTGAAATGTTGCGGAAAGTAGTGCTGCTAGTGCAGGGAAATGTAGTGAAGTTCAAGCTGACCAGAATATAATTTTAGGCAGAAGAGAGGGTAATAAGGGAAAGACAACAAATCCTATAAGAAGATGCCATTCTTTAAGCCTTCGGAGTTGACCCCTCTGAAGGAAACTCCAGAGAAGATCTACTTCGCTGCAAAGGACTTAGGTATCTTTCCATAATCAACCGGGGCATGATACCAACGAGTGCAACCACCTAAAGAGTCTGATCGAAGAGCTAATTAGGAAAAACAAGCTTCAGCGGTATGTGAGAAATCAACAAAATGCTCAAGCTGCCCAAAGGCAAAATGCGTCCACAAATCAATCTAGATCAGGAGAGAAATCTCCAACACCCGTTAATTCAAGACCAGTTAGTAATACTATCTCGGGAGGACCTCACCCAGCCGGAAAGAACTGGGGATACATTGAGAGATATGCCAGTGAATTGAAGAATGCTTCAAAGGAAGAGGAATGCTTTATTCTAAGTAACACATTTCTGATGAAGATGCCAAAGACTTCATATGAAGATGTGGTGTTTGAAGATGGTGATTCTGACGGAGTGGTTACACCAACGGTCGATCTTATGGTTGTCACAACTGGCATTGGTCCGGCAATAGTGAAGAGGGTGTTGTTTGACTGTAACGCTTCTATCAATGTGCTTTTCTGAAATACGTTCAACAGGATGAAGCTCTCCATATCGGATGTGCAGGCATGCCAACATAAAATACACGGGTTCACTGGTGAACCAAAACAATTCCATCAAAATACAAGAATATAACAGAGTACGAATAAATATTACACATTTACTAAATATCAGAGATTTACAAATTACAATGCAGCGGAAAAATAATACTAAACACTACTGAAAGGAATATACGGATACAGAGCTTTCTGAATATCATTCCAGCTGTAAACAAGGATCCTGTGAATATAAATCTGCAAAACCCAACTACTAGCTGCCCGTGTGGAAAATAAGGGCATCCAGAGTTTAGTTTAAAACAATAAACTCCAGGTCAGTCATGTGACTGGTGTGAGAACTAAAACAGTTATTAATCTTTATTTTAAAGTTCGTTAAACCAAGGGACCACGTCGTATAACACAGAACGGGTTTCCTCCCAAGAATACCAGTGCATAAAACAACAGCTCAATGTTAAATAAAGAACAATGAAGCTATTATAAGACTCAGTTCCCATCACACAATGCAATGTAAGCCAGAGGATAGAGTTTTTACCTTATAATAGCCAAAAATGCATGGTACATGAAATTTCATCTTTCATTATTACTGTAAGTGTATAGTGTCAAAACATTTTCAATCATAAGTATTAATTATAGACGACATAAGTACCCCATACCACTATGTCGCAATACTAGGCTCTACAATCAAAATCGCAATTGTCACGTATGGGAAGTTGGATTTCCGTCTGTGAACCAAGGCAAGGGATCGTCCTCACTGCTTCGAGACTCTCTAGCCTGAGCCTCAGGCAAGCACACAGGCAAGCCTTGGATCGTCAGGGCCGGTCCACTCGATGTGGATTATAATGCCTGAACACTGCGTTTCCCCACCCTATCGGACGTAAATGAGCTAAATGACTTCATCGGCCCCGGATCGACCGATATAACTGAGGCGCCTCATATCCATCATCCACATAAGTAAAATGTCAATGCGTGCTAAACGCTGACACCACTCCTAGCTAGAAAGAAACGCATGCCCTCCCTGATGTCCTCTCCCGTTTCTGGTTCACACCGGGGTGTAAGGCTCGCAAATTAACGCTACACAAAGCTATGCCACAAAGGCTATGCTTTGATCATCAACCACAAAACTTTTCTTTCCAACAAAAGCCCTGATCATTTGCATCTCAGCATGTCACACAGGCAATTCACGCTATGCAATCAATCACACAGAATGAAATCCGATGTCAGACACACATCCATTTACAAGTCCGTTCTAGGTCTGAACGAAGCTGGAGGAACCTTATTCCTCACATATCCATCGATCTCCATGCACGTTTGGATGATCACCAAATGATTCCCTCCTCTTGGGTGTACAGCCCAATCAAGATCATCAGTAATTATTCAAACGATGTGAAGACCTCCGATCTTCAACCACCATCTTCATCGTCGACTTATCGTCGACTTATCGTCGACTTATCGTCGATTCTGTTATTCAGAACGGGATAAACCCGGTCTTTTTGAATAACTCGCGTATGTAATAAACAAGTGTTATAAAAACACAACATACGCCTTATTCCAATCTAGAATATTCGATATTCAAATATTCTTCTACTTTGGGAAAGGTTCCCATTAATTTATCAATGATAAATTCTTTAAATTTATTCTCTAATCTTCCTTTGAAAATCAATTCAAACCAAATTATGGTTTTCCAAACTAGTCGGGATTAACGAACCCTACTGAAGTAATCATTTGTTTTAATTTCCCAACCCCAACCTATTCATCCCATGAAGTAAAACTGGTAATACTTCATATCTAACACCACGGTGTTATCGGTAAATTCAATTACCATTTCATGTTCAAATATAATTAAATATTTAACTATTGCCTAGAGCAAAACTGGTGATACTCCATTCTCGATCATTTCAATCTAATTAAAGATTCATTAAAACTCCACTTGGTTTTAACTTGGGAAATCATAACCTGTCTTTTAACTGGGTTAAAGAACCAATGTCATTTAAACAGGGTTCACGTTAAATACCAAAATCACATTCCATTCCATCAGCCCTTAACCGTAAATTAGGAAGTGAACAATTCCCGAAGTATTAACCCCGACGGCCGAAACCAACATCAGATCAATACCCAGAAAACCATTCAACTTAACTAATCTCTAGTAAGTTTCTGATTTTATTAACTCCGTTGGGTCTAAGAACAGTATTATTAAAGACACCATTCACGACAACCCAAAATCACATTCCATAGACAATGGAATCTTCATGGAAAACAAATCGATAGATATAGTCGATACAAACTTCCATATCCAACCGATAATTTAAATGGAATAATGGCAAGGCCTTTTAAATTCTATATATATATTAACCGTCTTCCACTACAGATGCTTACTTTGATTATCGCCAAATCGAATTCCATTCAATTCCAATTTAATATGTTAAATTTGAAAACTTTACTTTGGAAAATCTTCTTTAAATCTTAAAAGATTTATAGATTCCAAATCCCATTTCACTGTAAATCGGGTTAAAGAACAAATGTCGTTAAAACACAGTTCACGATAAACCCAATTCACATTCCATCAATTATCGGGTTAAAGAACAAGTATTATTTAAAACACCATTCACGATAAACCCAAAAATCAATTCCAATTCAATTCCAATTAAATATTATTTAATTGGTATACTTCATTAAATCTAAATAAAAAGATTTAATCTTTTTCTGAACTGGGTGTAAGAACAGTGTTAATGAAGACACCATTCACGAAAAACCCAAGTCCCATTTGATATTAAATACAAGGCTCTGAACAGAAAATATATCGGCTTATATTCAATATCAAATTCTGCGACCAACAAATATTGTATTGGGAGTAACGATATAAATATATCTTTCAAATTTCCATAACAATATCTGTATAATCACGAAATCCAACATCGAAATATTCCAAAGACAATTTCGATTCGAATCCATTTCCAATTTATTTTATCGGAAATTTTGAATATTTCTAAAACCTTTTCAAATCCAATTTATTTATTTTAAAAATAAATGGATTATAATTCTAGTTCAAAACTAGTTCATTTCGATAAAAATCTATTTTTATCTTTTTAAATATGGAATTTTTCATCCCAATTCTTTCCAAATCATTTCTTATGATTTTACACTAATTTTTGATATTTTTAATAATTTTATCAAGGCCCGTACAGCCGATTTCAATAAACGGCCATCGAACTCCACTTATAGCGACCTTTTCCAAATTTGATTTGGACATAATTCCAAATCCAACCATTAAATTTCTAATTTCTCATATTCTCTAGAAATCTCTTTTCGATACGAACCCAACGGTTCTGATTTTAGGAGGATCCGACGGTCGAATCTCCCGTAATGGCCATTCGAAGTCAATGGTTGAAATTCACGAACTACCGCGGCGCTGCGCGTTCTATTCAGGCCATTATATATATAATATATATTTTATATATTTCATCGATTTCCTTTCAAAACGTATTTTATAAATCGTTTTAATTTGTTTTCCAAACGATTTAAACTTCATATTCAATTTCAAATCAAAATTGAATGTTCCATAACATCAATATATAAATGATAGTATTTTCAAAGCAATGTATTTTGAAATCAATTCCTTTTCGATATTCATTATAAAAATGAATAAAGTCGATATAAATATCGTTCACGTCAAAATGGCGTCGATCTAATCAACACGGCTATATATATTTAAATATTTTCGTGTCCATCCCAAATCAATCATCAAAATCATATTTTGATTCTTTTCTGAATATTATTTAAAAATATTCGTTATTTTAAAATAATCGTTATTTTAAAATATTCATTCTTCGGAACTGGAATCGGACACAGTCCATCACCATATACTTTGATTATAAGTATTTCACACAACAAATGTATATAACAACAATAAAAACAACAATCCATCATCTAGAGTGCATTCTACACTGTATAAGCATTTTAATATAAATATTTAACGCTTATAACAGCCTGTCAATCAATCGATCGACATACAGCTAATTATTGAGATTAGTGTATGTCCAATTTCATCCCAACATCCGTGTGGGGCTTTCAACCAAAAATAATGAATTTTATTTGTGCAGTTGGGCAATGTGTAAAATTTATCGTCCCAATTCATATCAGTCAAATGGGTGTACATAAGCAAATCATCTGATTTGCAAATGAATATTTGTTTTATTCATATACACGTCAAAAATTATATTTTTAACGACAAAATATCTATTCAATTCGTTTGCACAACAAAAATGATATTTTTATTGTTCTAACATATTTTAGAAAATTTCGGTGGCATAACAGCGCGATATTAGAAACGGGATAAGGCCTAGCCCTATCCCCAGTCTAATAATGGTCTGCGCCATATAAATACCAGTCTAATCAATTTCATTTCATTTCCCAAACCAAATTCAACCAAATAATCCAATCAACCACACTAAACAATCACACAAGTCGTCCATGGTGTGTGGACGACAGGAAACAGTTCATATATGCAGTTATAAAACAAATAACTGTGTAAGAAATTTTAGTGAGAAGTTCTCAACTATAAGCTCAACCAAACACCGCGACTCTTCATATGTAGAAATTCTTCGCCGTGTTTTTCAACGTAATCTGTTTCCACACAGTTTGTATTAAAGATCATATTTTTAATTCACTACATTTATAAAAATCCAATTTTTCTATCGCTTCATATATAAGGAAGTTCATATTTTTCCATCGCTACATATATAAGAAAGTTCATATTTTTCTATTTCTTCATATATACGAAAGTTCATATTTTTCTATCGCTTCATATATAAGAAAGTTTATATTTTTCTCTAATCAAAAATCGAATCTTTCTATGACTTAAAATTCTAATCTTTTTAATTTCAAAAACCAATTCTTTTTTCTTTTAAAAATCACATCGTTTTGTTTTATAAAAATCATTTCTTTTTCATGTTAAAATTCTCAACTTCATAGTTCTTTAAAGATTACTTCTTTTCCCTAATAAAAATCTTAACTTTCTGGCGATTAAAAATCTTATCTTTTTCTTGCTACATATATGATAAAGATCGAATTTTTATCTTGCTACTTGTAAATTAAAAACCACATTTTAGTATCAAAATCGCATTTTTAATTTCAGATTTAAATAAAAATAAAATAGAATATATAATTTTTATAATCATACTCGTTCGTACAAAATTTTAGTAGCATAAAAAAAAGTAAACAAGAAAAACTCACATTTTAGTGTAGAAATCGGATCTTGGATGTTGGAGGGGGGGTCCACTGAGGTCGGTGGAAGTCGGGATAGCAGCTAGGAGTGGGCACGGGCGTCAGGGAACGATGCAGCGTCGGAGGTAGGCCAGGTTGTGGAGGCAGTGGTTTTCTTGGTGGTTGGGGTCCGCGGTTTGTCTTCAAACGGAGGGAGAATAAAGAGGGGGGAGAGGAAGAACGGAGGGTGGAGGAGAAGGGGGTGCCGGAGGATCGCTAGTGGTGGCGCGGAGGGAGAGGCATCAGGAAGAGTGGCGACGGAGATGAAAACTTGGCGCCGCGATTTTTAATTTTGGGGGAGGGCACGATATCTGAGAGCAAAGGGGGGAAGGGTATTAATATATATTATTTTTTCCCCTAAAATGTTGACTTTTCTTTTGAACTCTAAATCGAGCCCAACGTCTGTCGCCCCTAACTGATTACCCCCATTCCGAACCTAATGGGATATGTTTCGTAACTCAATTTGGCTGTTACGATTAGTTTCCGCTAAATTTAAAAATAAATCATTTTATTTTAAATTCAAATGCACATTTTAATTTACTGGGGTCACACACTGACTCTGAAAATTGCAGAAAAATTATTTCTGGCTTCGTATTGACGATACCGTCCTAAAAAACTAATTTCATCAAATTTGAAGACCGTTTGAAAAACGGCCATTTTCTGGTCGATCCAAATTGACTAAAACTGTCAAAACACGTTTTACTTCGCCATGCTCGCATATTGACTCAGAAAATTACGAATTTTGGAATCTAGCAATAACTTGACATCCCGGATTCAACAAAAGTGGTTACATCGAAAACGGAGGTCGTTTGCAAAATTTCTATTTTTAAGGGACAAAATTCCATAACGATTATTCTGAATTTTCACCTGGGCATAACTTTTTATCCCCACTATGAAATTTCAACTTTTTGGATTTGTTGGAAAGATATTCTCAAATAGGTTGGTTTCGCCAAAATCCGATTTATTTTGAATCCTGTACGTTCATTTAAAATTTGAAATCAAATTTTCGAACTACCATGCCATTTTCAATTCCATTTCTAATTAAAAGTAAATATTTATATTCTAAGGATGATCTATATAAATATATACGTTCTATTTCTATTCAAAATAAATTTCTCGTTGTTATTATTTAAAATAAATCATTTTAAATATTCAAAATTCATTAAAATTACCAAAATAAAAATTTAAATTGGTTCGGATTTTCCGGGTTATTGCAATCTCCCCCACTTAAAACTTTTCGTCCCCGAAAAGGAACGAAGCTGAAAGTTGTTTAACTAATCAACTCAACTTTCATTATTTTCATTATGTCTTATGTTCTTCAACTTTTCAGTTTCTAAGAACTTTCCAAATTTTCAAAAATTTGGCTAACACCCTAAATTTTCGAATTTTTTTGCCATAACCTCCCCTGCACGGGAGCACCGGGAAGATCCCGAAATTGCCATACATGCCACTCCAATCCAAAAACAAAAAGAAGCAGCCAAGCGGCTAGCCAATCGGCTCGTAAAATCATCTAAACCAAAAGAAATGCAGTAAATATGTACCTATTTGTCGGGCAAATAATTTTATTCCTCTTCTCTAGCCTCCTTACTATGACCTGTTCAATGTATTACATGTATATGCAAGCAAATGCCATAAATTTTCAATACAATTCACTATTTGGTTCAATTTGGCTAATAGTTCAACATTTTTAATTAAAAAAAGCAATAATCAAACAACATTATCAACAGTCAATTAGTTGATTAGCTTTTCAAATTCATAAGCTTGATACATGTCCAAAAATCAGATTTTTGATGCCAAATCACAATAATAAGCCATATCTAGTTTTGGTTCTCACACCAGTTAATTGGAAATATATAAATATCACACCTTCGAAACTCGAACAAAAATTCTAATGATGTAGCTACAATCATCAGAATCATCTCCAGGCGACTAGATTGTGACTCCATATCTATCCAGTATATTAAAACTTCAAATACACATGGATCAGATGTATACGCAAAATCTTTATATACTTGATTGTCCAAATCAATACAAAAATAATATCCAAATACGAATAATATAATTTAAATCTTCAAAACAAAGTTTATTTTCGTTTTTATTTGAAAAACAACACTCTTCCGACTCATTCTAGGATACTACTGATCCCGTCTCTAGTTGGTCATTCTCATTGGATATTACTAATCCAATCTCTAATGAATTCTTTCGTTCGGTTCTAACGTGTCTTGTTCTCCGAGCTCTGTAAACCAATGCTCTGATACCAAACTGAGACAACCCGAACTTCCCCATGAAGGAAATCCCAGATTGACTTTGAGAACACGACAAATCAGAACACAAACAGAAGAAAATTACATTGCTTATTACAACAATTCCATCAGAATACAAGAATATAACAGAGTATGAATAAATATTACACATTTACTAAATATCAGAGATTTACAAATTACAATGCGGTGGAAAAATAATACAAAACACAACTGAAAGGAATATACGGATACAGAGCTTTCCGAATATCATTCCAACTGTAAACCAGGATCCTGCGAATATAAATCTGCAAAACCCAACTACTAGGTGCCCGTGTGGAAAATAAGGGCACCCAGAGTTTAGGTTAAAACAATAAACTCCAGGTTAGTCATGTGACTGGTGTGAGAACTAAAACAATTATTAATCTTTATTTTAAAGTTCGGTAAATCAAGGGACCACGCCGTATAACACGGAACGGGTTTCGTCCCAAGAATACCAGTGCATAAAACAACAGCGCAATGATAAATAAAGAACAATGAAGCTATTATAAGACTCAGTCCCATCACATAATGCAACGCAAGCCGGAGGATAGAGTTTTTACCTTATAATAACCAAAAATGATTGGTATGTGAAATTTCATCCTTTATTATTACTATAAGTGTATAGTGTCAAAACAATTTCAATCATAAATATCAATCATAGACTGCATAAGTGCCCCATACCACTATGTCGCCATACTAGGCTCTACAATCAAAACCGCAATTGTCACGTATTGGAAGTTAGATTTCCATCTGTGAACCAAGGCAAGGGATTGTCCTCACCGCTTCGAGACTCTCTAGCCCGAGCCTCAGGAAAGCGTGCATGCAAGCCTTTGATCGTCAGGGCCGGTCCACTCGATGTGGATTATAATGCCTGAATAATGTGTTTCCCCGGCCTGTGGGGTGTAAATGAGCCAAATGACTCCATCGGCCCAGAATCGACCGATATAACTGAGGCACCTCCTATCCATCACCCACACAAGTAAAATGTCAGGGCATGCAAAATGCTAACACCACTCCTAGCTAGAAAGAAATGCATACCCTCCCTGATGTCCTCTCCCATTTCTGTTTCACACCGGGGTGCGAGGCTTGCGAATTAACGCTAAACAAAGCTACGCCACAAAGGCCGTGCTTTGATCATCAACCACAAGACTCTGCTTTTCAACAGAAGCCCTGATCATTTACATCTCAGCATGCCACACAGGCAATTCATGGTATGCAACCGATGTATCTCAATCACACAGAATGAAATCCGATGTCAGACACACATCTATTTACAAGTCCGTTCTGGGTCTGAACAAAACCGGAGGAACCTTATTCCTTGCGTATCCATCGATCTCCATGTACGTCTGGACGATCACCAACTGATTCCCTCCTCTTGGGTGTGCAGCCCAATCAAGAACATCAATAATTATTCAAACAATGTGAAGACCTCCGGTCTTCAACCACCGTCTTCATTGTCGACTTATCGTCGATTCGGTTATTCAGAATGGGATAAACCCAGTCTTTCTGAGTAACTCGCGTATTTAATAAACAAGTGTTATAAAAACACAACATATGCCTTATTCCAGTCCAGAATATTCCTTTGTTCAAATATTCTTTTACTTTGGGAAAGGTTCCCATTAATTTTATCAAAGATAAATTCTTTAAATTTATTCTCTAATCTTCCTTTGAATATTAATTCAAACCAAATTATGGTTTATCTAAACTAGTCGGGATTAACGAACCCTACTGAAGTAATCATTTGTTTTTTAATTTCCCAACGCCAACCTATTCATCCCATGAAGTAAAACTGGTAATACTTCATATCTAACACCATAGTGTTATCGGTAAATTCAATTACCATTTCACGTTCAAATCTAATTAAAGATTTAACTATCGCCTGGAGTAAAACAGGTGATACTCCATTCTCGATCATTTCAATCTAAATTAAGATTCATTAAAACTCCACTTGGTTTTGATCTTCCCAAAAATCAATATTAATGATTATTTAACTTGGGAAATCATAACCTGCTTTTTAACTGGGTTAAAGAACCAATGTCATTTAAACATGGTTCGCGATAAACCCCAAAATCACATTCCATTCCATCAGCCCTTAACCGTAAATTAGCAAGTAAACAATTCCCTAAGTATTAACCCCGAAGGTCGAAACCAACATCAGATCAATACCCAAAAAGCCATTCAACTTAACTAATCTCCAGTTAGTTTCTGATTTTCTTAACTCCATTGGGTCTAAGAACAGTATTATTAAAGACACCATTCACGACAACCCAAAATCACATTCCATTGACAATGGAATCTTCATGGAAAACAAATCGATAGATATAGTCGATACAAACTTCCATATCCAACCGATAATTTAAATGGAATAACGACAAGGCCTTTTAAATTCTATATATATTAACCGTCTTCCTCTACAGATGCTTACTTTGAAAAACGCCAAATTGAATTCCATTCAATTCCAATTTAATATGTTAAATTTGAAAACTTTACTTTGGAAAATCTTCTTTAAATCTTAACAAAAGATTTATAGATTCCAAATCCCATTTCACTGTAAATCGGGTTAAAGAACGAATGTCGTTAAAACACAGTTCACGATAAACCCAATTCACATTCCATTAATTATCGGGTTAAAGAACAAGTGTTATTTAAAACACCTTTCACGATAAACCCAAAAATCAATTCCAATTCAATTCCAATTAAATATTATTTAATTGGTATACTTCATTAAATCTAAATAAAAAGATTTAATATTTTTCTGAACTAGGTGTAAGAACAGTGTCAATGAAGACACCATTCCCGACAAACCCAAGTCCCATTTGATATTAAATACAAGGCTCTGAATAGAAAATATATCGGCTTATATTCAATATCAAATTCTACGACCAACAAATATTGTATTGGGAATAATGATATAAATATATCTTTCAAATTTCCATAACAATATCTGTATAATCACGAAATGCAACTGAGACGACCCGATTTCCCGTTCTCACGGAAACAAGGTTATCTTTTGGAATATAACACAGAAACAGATAATAGCAGAACAGAATTAAATAAATACACCAGAATGAACAACAAAATATACTGGATAAAAGTAATCATCAGAGTTACACAGTATACAGGATCTTACTTAGTACAAATACAGTTCAGCTATACATAAATGTCTACAGCGGAAATAAACAAAATATGTACAATAGGAGCTGAACAGCATAAAAAGAAATAAATGATAGAATCCATCTTCAGCTCCAGCTATCCAGAAAGAACCAGCTAAACCTGAATACAAGGCTGCCCGTGTAGAAAAAGGGGCACCCGAGTTTGAGAGTGAAACAAACTACGAGTCAGTCATGGGACTGGTATGAGAAATCCACTCAACACATATATATAATTGGCTAATCACAGGACCACGCCACTTTCGTGGAACGGGTTTACTCCATTGGATTGCCAGTGCTTTCAAACAAATATTTCTTTTAAACATCGCTATGCTTTTTATTAAAATGAAGCCATTATAAGACTCAGTTCCCATCACACAATGCAACGCAAACCGGAGGATAGAGTTTTACCTTATAATGGCCAAAATATGATTGATACGAATAAAACAAAGGCAATTGATATTATTGCTAGTGTTTATATATTTTTGAAAACAATTCCAAATCATAACTATCAATCATAGACGGCATGGGTACCATATATCATGTCGCCATATATATATACAATCAAAACCGCACGATGTCGTATCTGGAAATTGGATTTCCGTCATGAACCAAGGCAAAAGATAGTCCTTACCGAATTCGAGACGCTCTAGCCCGTGTCTCAGGAACAGCCGCAACTGCCCCTTGGATCGTCAGGGCCGGTCCACCGATGTGGATTATTATGCCTGAACACTACGTCTCCCCGCCCTTTGGGGCGTAAACGAGCCAACGAATGACTCCATCGGACCCGGATCGTCCGATCAAACCGAGGCGCCTCGCAACAGCAACAACCACACAGGTGAAAAGTATATAAATGTCAGGGCTGGTAGGTCACTGACACCACCCTAGCTAGAAAGAAACGCAGGCCCTCCCTGATGTCCTCTCCCGTTTTAGGTTCATACCGGGGTGTGAGGCTCACGAATTCACGTTATACACAAAGCTACGCCACACAGGCGGTGCTTTGATCATCACCACAAGACTTTGCTTTTCAACAGAAGCCCTGATCACTGCATCTTAGCATGCCACACAGGCAATTCACACCGTGCAACTGATGGCTATCAGTCACACAGAACAAATTCCAATGTCGGACACACAGTCCATTTACAAGTCCGTTCTGGGTCTGAACGAAACCGGAGGCACTAAATACCTCGCAAACCCTTCGATCAACACGTACGTCTGAACGATCACCACTCATTATCCATATTTCGGGATGCCTCCCAATCAGGACCTCGGTTACCATCCAAACGAGGTGAAGATCTCCGGTCTTCGACCATCGTCTTCATCTTCGAATTTCAATCGTCGGTCGATTATTCGAAATGAGAATTAACTCGGCCTTTTCAAATAATTCACGTATATTTAGAATTTCAAATCGATTTATTTCAATGGTTAAATTATTCGACAACACCAATTGTGTTCTTTAATATAGTTTTCACACCAAACACATTCAACCATCAAACATCACATAAATCAAGCAAATTCAGTTTATTTTCATTCCATATCGCTTACGATATTTTATAACTATTTATCGCTATTTTTATTTATTTTAAAATAGCCATTTTATTCAAAACGACGCTTCGGGCCATAAGGCGGCCGTGGCGCTATTTTTCTTCAGATTTGATTTACACATATCTGAAAATCTAACCGTTGGATCTTCACAAAATTTACATCATTAGAAAGGTCTTTTCAAAACGAATCCAACGGTTCCAGTTTCGGGAAAATCCGACGGTCGGATCTCCCGGTACAATCGTTTGAATTTTCGATTTCAAAATACGAACTGCAGCGTCGTTATTCGATTAAATATATAATTATATTTATATATATATAAATATAATCGCTTCTGGCGCTGTTTTTCTTCAGATTTGAATTAAACATTCCAGACAATCCAACCGTTGGATTTTTACAAGGTTGGTGCCGTTGGAAAGATTATTCCAAGGCGAACCCGACGGTTGAGATTTCGGGAAAATCCAATGGTCGGATTTCCCGTACTAGTCGTTTGAAATCACGGTTTCAAAATACGAACTGAACGGCTTCGTTTCGTTTTAATTTTATTTATATTTATATATTTATATAAATATAGTTCATTCAACAATTTCAATATTGTTTTCACTTCAAAAATTTTTCTAACACCTTAAATTTTGGAAAAATTTCGCCATAACCTCCCCTGCACCGGGAGCGTCGGGAAATCGCAAATAGCGTCCCGGTCCTTCTAATCTCAAAAAGAAAAAGAAAAAAAGCCAAGCGGCTAGCCAACAGGCTCAAAATCATCACCCAAACAAATCAGTAAATGTGTACCTATTTGTCGGGCACAAATTTTATTCCTCTTCTCTAGCCCCTTTGCTATAACCTGTTCAATGAATATGCATATACATATATATACAGTTCTTATCATTTATCCTTTTCTATTCAACTTCATATTTGATTTCTGTTTGGTTTAAAGACACCATTTATTCTAATGTTACATACATAGGTGCAAATCATTTCATTAGCTAATTAATGAATATTTCAACTCATATATGTTTAGTTTGAACAAGTGGCTATTTTTAACCCTTCACATTTCAACGATTTATGCATACAATAAAAATGTGATTTTTATTGTAAAACAATTCATTTCAAAACACTATTTTTCTATATAGTTCATATAGGTGACAAAATAGGATTTTTATCATAAAACAATTTATTTCAAAATATGAATACCATTCAACACATGAATTTCTAAACAACGGATGAATATCAATTCAACACATGAATGTTTTCAATAGTTTTTATATATAGATAAAAATGTGATTTTTATTATCGAACAATTTATTTCAAAATATGAATACCATTCAACACATGAATTTCTAAACAACGAATGAATATCAATTCAACACATGAATGTTTTCAACAGTTTTTATATATAGATAAAAATGTGATTTTTATTATCGAACAATTTATTTCAAAATATGAATACCATTCAACACATGAATTTCTAAACAACGAATGAATATCAATTCAACACATGAATGTTTTCAATAGTTTTTATATATAGATAAAAATGTGATTTTTATTATCGAACAATTTATTTCAAAATATGAATACCATTCAACACATGAATTTCTAAACAACGGATGAATATCAATTCAACACATGAATGTTTTCAATAGTTTTTATATATAGATAAAAATATGATTTTTATTATCGAACAATTTATTTCAAAATATGAATACCATTCAACACATGAATTTCTAAACAACGAATGAATATCAATTCAACACATGAATGTTTTCTATACAATGAATAAATATAGTTTAAGCATATGAAAATAATTCAAACACACAAATATTATTCAAAATTTCGGCAGCATAACGGCAGGGTAGTTAAACCGGCACCGTCCCTAGTACGGCTCCTCGCTCTACCTTAAAACCTCGCGGTTTTTGACAATGAGGTTCATGCATCTAGTTCGCACGCAGGCGGCATGTACATATTTATTTCATTTCCACAAACTAATCCTAAGTGGTTTCAACCAAATATTTCACAACCACAAATGGGTATTTTTCAACCACCATCAACCAATATCAATCACAAACAATCCCAAACAATCATTCGCTATCAATCAAATTTTCACAACAATTTCAACCAATAAATATCGTCCATGGTTTGTGGACGAGGGGCGTATATATATATATATATATATATATATATATATATAGCAATTCACTTTTACTTCACACATATATATATAAATTTTAAATCAGAAATCTCACCAATAGCTATCCAACTTCAAGACTCTTCCTTTATAGAAATCTTCGCCTTTTGTCGCTTTCGCCCGTATTCTCTACATATGTAAAAATAGAATTTTTACTATGCTATTCAATATATAAAAATCGAATTTTGACTTCGCTATTCAATATATAAAAATATGATTTTTACTTCGACTTTCAACATATAAAAATATGATTTTTACTTTTGCAAGTTCAAATCTTTTTCTACTAAAAGATTAAACCTTTTTCCTATTTTTAAGTTCAAAATAAAATCAGTTTTTCTCTTCTATAAAAATGCAGTTTTTATGTTTTTTTAAAATGCAGTTTTTATCTTTTTCAAATGCAGTTTTTATCTTTATAAAAAATGCAGTTTTAGTTTCTTCTTAAAAAAAGCAGTTTTAAAATCCTTTTAAAAATTCAGTTTTAAAGTTCTAACAAATCAGTTTTTTTTCCTTTTTATAAAATCTGTTTTTACATTATTTAAAAATCCAGTTTTCAGTTTCTTTTTTTTTTAAAAAAAAACAGTTTTTAAAATCTTTTTTAAAAATTCTGTAAAATTCAGTTTTAAAGTTCTAACAAATCAGTTTTTTTTCCTTTTTATAAAATATGTTTTTACATTATTTAAAAATCCAGTTTTCAGTTTCTTTTTTTTTTAAAAAAAAACAGTTTTTAAAATCTTTTATAAAATCTATTTTTAAAATCTTTTTTAAAAATTCTGTAAAATTCAGTTTTCAATTCTTTTATAAAATCAGTATTTCAATTCTTTTATAAAATCAGTATTCAATTCTTTTATAAAAATCAGTATTCAATTCTTTTTAAACAAATCGGTTTTCAATTCTTTTTAATAATCAGTTTTTCAATTCTTTTATAAAATCAGTATTCAATTCTTTTTAAACAAATCGGTTTTCAATTCTTTTTAATAATCAGTTTTTATTTCTTTAAAAAAAATCAGTTTTTAAAGAATAAAATAAAAAAAGAAAATAAATAAAATAAAATAAAATAAAATAAAAAAATGTTTACCGATGTAGCTGCGAAGGGGGGGAGCGATGCTCGTCTTCGTCGGCGGCAGGAGGAGCAGGCGGCGGCTGGGGGTTTGGTGGCGTCGCGATGGGATTCGACGGGGGGGGGGGGGGGGGGTCGTGAGGGGTTCGAACGGGATGGCGGCTTCTGCTTCGAGGCGGCGATGGATCGGCGGCGTTCGTTCGAGATGGCTTTTAGGGTTTTTTTTTTTTTCTTTCTGTATGAAATCGAAAAGAAACGGGGGGGGGGGGGGCCAGAACGAAGATAAAGGGGGGGAGGGAAATTAAAATAATATATTTATTTTTATTTTTTTAATTATTTAATTTGTAAAAAGGTTGACTTTTACATACGACCTCGAAACGAGGCCCACCGCCTGTCGTCCATAGCGTTTTACCCCCATTCTGAACACAATGGGATATGTATCGTAAGCTGGTTTGATCGTTACAATCAGTTTCCTTTTGAATTTTCATTTAAATTTTATATTGAATTTTAAACGTACATTTCAAATTACTGGGGCCACATACTAACTAGAAAAATTCTCGAAAAATATTTTCTAGCTTCGTATTGACGATACGGTCCTAACAAAACTAGTTTCGTCGAATTCTGAGGCCGTTGGAAAAATGGCCAATTTCCAGTCGATTAAAATCAACTGAAATCGGTCAAACGCGTTTTCCTTTGCCACGCTCACATATTGATTCGAAAAATTATGAAATTTGAAACCTAACAATAACTTGACACTACGGATCTAACAAAAGTGGTTTCGTCGAAATCCGAGGTCATTTGCAAAATGTCCATTTTTAAGGGCCTGAATTCCATAGCGACTATTCAGAATTTTCAACTGGACATATCTTTTGATTCCCGCTATCAAATTTCGATTGGTCGAATTCATTAGAAAGATACTCACTAACAAATTTAAATATTTTTGGTTTCACTAAAATCCGGATTGTTTTGCACCCGGTATATTCCAATGAAGTTTGAAATCGAATTATCGAACTACCGCGCCATTTCCAATCCTATATATAATTATAATTAATTATATTCGTTTTCAATTGTCGATTTCAACTCAGTTTTCTTTGCCATTGTTTAAAATATTTATTTTAAATATTTAAAATCCATTATTTTAGCCAATTTAAAAATTTTAAATTGGTTCAGATTTTCTGGGTCGTTACAATCTCCCCCACTTAAAACTTTTCGTCCCCGAAAAGGAATAAAGTCGAAAGTAGTTTGATAAATCTACAATCACACAACACAACAACCAATTTGTTTTTAATATTCAGAGTATAGAATAAATAGTGCACATCCATGGGAAGAAAATTGCAATAGAATAGAGAATTAAATGGTAATGCAAAGTAGGGTAAATGTACCTTGCACCAGAGTCAATCAGAGATATCTACTCGGCATCTAGGATAAGCTTTCTGAATGCTCTCCTCAGTTTCCCAAGTACAATCTCGCGGATCTCCACTCCATTGCACTTTGACTAAGTGAACCTTCTTGTTTCTCAGCTCTTTGGTTTCTTTGCCCATAATCTTTAGCGGCTCTCGCCTCACAGCTAATTCTGGGGTTATTTCAAAATCCTGCTGAGCTGCTTCTTCCACGATCAAGTCTGGATCATGAACGTGCTTTCGAAGTTGAGATATATGAAATACATCATGCACTCCAGGCAACCAGTCAGGCAGTTTGACCCTATAAGCGAGAGTCCCAATCCGTTCCAGAATAGGAAACGGACCAATAAATTTGGGCGCTAACTTTCCAGTTTTACCGAACCGGATAACTCCTCTCATCGGCGATACTTTCAAATATACATAGTCGCCAACTTCAAAGGATATATCTCTTCTTCTTCTATCAGCATAGCTCTTTTGTCGGCTTTGGGCGGCGAGTAATCGCTTCTTAATAAAATCGACTTTGTCGGCAGCTTCTCGAATCATATCGGGACCCAACACAAGTCTATTTCCAGGCTCGACCCAACAAGCAGGAGATCAGCACGGTCTACCATACAATGCTTCGAATGGCGACATTGTCAGACTCGCCTGGTAGTTGTTGTTATAAGAGAACTCAGCCAAATGTAGATTGTCTTCCCATGATCCACCGAAATCTATAACACAAGCCCGCAATAGATCTTCTAGAATGCGATTCACCCTCTCAGTCTGACCGTCTGTCTGAGGATGATAAGCGGTGCTTAGGTTTAACTTCGTTCCCAGCTCGACTTGAAATGCTTCCCAGAATTTGCTAGTGAATATTGTATCCCTATCACTGACTATACTGAGTGGCACTCCATGTAGTCTAACTATTTCCCTGAAGTATATCTGCGCCAGACTCTGAGCGGTTCTATTTGATTTGACAGGTATAAAATGGGCGGTCTTCGTGAAACGATCTACGATCACCCAAATACTGTCATTTCCTTTTCTGGTCCTGGGCAGACCATCAATGAAATCCATAGAAATATGTTCCCACTTCCAGCCAGGAACTTCTAGTGGTTGCAATAGTCCAGCCAATTTCTGTTGGTCACTTTTGACTAGCTGGCAAGTTGGGCACCGGCTAACATATAAGGAAATGTCCCTTTTCATCGACTTCCACCAGAAAGTGCGTTTGATGTCATTATACATTTTGCTTACTCCCGGATGGATACTGAGTTTTGACTTGTGGCATTCATCAAGTACTTCCTTTCGAAGTTCAGGAATGTTAGGAACGCATATTCGACCTTTGAGCCTTAGAATCCCCTCATTGTCTACTTGAAAACTCGAGGGCTCTCCTTGTTGAATTATCCCTCTGATCTTCTGAATGAAGTGATCATCCTCCTGAAGAGCAGATATCTTATCTAGTAATGAAGTCGTGATAATAAAACTGGCGATCATTACATTCTTTCTGCTTAATGCATTGGCAACGACATTGGCTTTTCCTGGAGTATATATAATTTCAAAGTCATATGCTGCAAGAAACTCCAGCCAACGTTGCTGTCTCAGATTTAAGTCCTTCTGAGTGAACAGATACTTTAACGACTGGTGATCTGTAAACAGTTCAAATCTCTCGCCCAGAAGATAGTGTCTCCATATTTTCAAAGAGAATATGATAGCCAATAACTCAAGATCATGAGTTACATAGTTTTTCTCGTGCGGTTTCAGTTGACGGCTAGCATAAGCAATTACTTGGCCTCTTTGCATTAACACTGCTCCAAGGCCTTCTCTAGACGCATCAGTCCAGACTTTTAAATCCTGGTTGCCATCAATGATGGTTAACACTGGAGCTGTCGTTAATCTCAACTTCAGCTCTTCGAAAGCCTCCTCACTCTCTTGAGTCCATTTAAATTTAGAATGCTTCTTTGTAAGCTTCGTTAAGTGACCAGATATCTTCGAAAAGTCTTTGACGAACTTTCGGTAATAGCTAGCCAATCCGAGAAAACTGCGGACTTCAGTGGGGGTACTGGGCTGTTTCCAATTTTGAATAGCCGTGATTTTACTTGGATCCACAGCGATTCCTTCTTTCGATACAACATGGCCCAGAAATTTCACTTCATCTTGCCAGAATATACATTTGGAAAACTTGGCTTTTAGTACATTCCGTCTGAGAATTTCCAAAACCTGTTCCAGATGCTTTTCATGTTCGGCCTTTGATTTAGAGAAGATTAGAATATCGTCAATGAAAACCAGAACAAATTTATTCAAAACTCCTCTGAATACTCTGTTCATTAGATCGACGAAATAAGCTGGAGCGTTACATAAGCCGAACGGCATTACTAACCACTCGTAGAATAAGTCGGGGCCTCTGAACGCTGTCATTGGAACACACTCTTCGGCAATTCGAAGTTGATGGAAACCTGTGGCTAGGTCCATTCGTGAGAATACTTGTGCTCCATTTAATCGATCCAACAAATCATCAATCCGCGGCAATGGATACTTGTTCTTTATTGTCTGTTTGTTCAAATCACGATAATCCACACATAGCCGTAGAGTACCATCAGATTTTGGGACAAATACCACTGCTGCACCCCAATCAGAGAAACTAGGCCTGATCAGACCTTTCCATACTAGCTGTCTTGTTTGATTGTCTAATTCCTCCTTCTCTTTTAAGGACATTCTTCGAATAGCGTGAACTACCGGCCTTGCATTGGGAATTAAAGCAATCTTGAAATCTATTTCTCTCTGCGGAGGTAAGCGAACAACTTCTTCGAACACATCCGCATAGTTCTTGACGACAGGAATGTCTTTGATGAGGTCAGGAATATTCTCTGTAACTTCAGGGATATTTTCAATTTGGGCTGGAGAAACATCGAGAGCTGACCAGAAATCTTTTCTATTTGAAGTTGGGCCTTCACATGGTATGGTTATATAACCCCCTGATTTAATCTTAGCTCTAACGACTCTCTCGGCGCATCTAACCTCTGCTTCATATTTGGTTAACCAATCCAATCCCAAAATAAGATCGAATTCATCAAAATTCATGACTACAGAGATAATAGGGAATTTATAGCAAGAAAAAGAGACGGGTACTGCACAAACCCAACTAAGATTGATGGAACCTCCAACTGGATTTCGGACAGTCATTGGCTCTTTGAGCTTCTTCAAATTCAAATCCAACTTCTTGACTGCACTCTTTGCAATAAAGCTTCGCGACGCGCCTGTGTCAAACAGTACTTTAACTGGAATGTTTTTGACATTGAGCGTGCCTTCTAAAACGTCGGCCCTTTCTTGACTAGCTGAGGGCTCAGAAGTTTCTGCTACTTCATTCACGTGAACTATTTCAGTCTTTTTCAACTGCCAGCAATCTTGCTTTACATGACCAGCCTGATGGCAGAGATTGCATTTTCTATTCGCTTGAAGTCCTTCTTTGGATTTAAGTCCACCTTTTAATCGCTTCCTTAAGGGCCCGCAGTTTATCGACAAATGCCCCTTCAAATGGCAGTTAGAGCAAGTAGTAGTCGTTGCCGGTTCCTTTTCAGATTTAGCCCTTTTTCTATTGACACTGGGCTTCTTACTGGCTTCAGGAATATCAATTTCAGACTCTGCTTTGTCACTACAACAAACTTCCTCTTCGTCGCGCAACATTCCTTTCTTATGGAGATCTTCATACTGATAAGCCATATAAATCATTTCTGAGAAAGGAAGCTTCACATGCCCCAATACCTTATTCTGGTATTTCCTTTGAAGTCCGTGAATAAATCTAAGATTCTTCCTCTTTGGGTCTTGAATTAGATGAGGAGCAAAGTGAGCAAGTTCGTTGAATTTTTGATGATATTCGGGAATGGTCATATCACCTTGTATCAAATAAGAAAATTCATCACATAATCTCTCGGTCGCTTCGGGAGGAGTAAACCTTTCTAAGAAAATCACTTTGAATCTGTCCCAGGTGATATCACCTTCTGGATTATTCTCTATAACTGAATCCCACCAGAACAAAGCTTCATCTTTAAATGCCCAGGAGGCCAGTAATCTTTTCTGGTCATCCCTCAACTTTAATGCTTCGAAGATTTTCTCAGCCGAACGAATCCAAGCTTGTTTCTTCATAATAGATTCTTCACCAGAGAACGATATTCCACCCATATTTCGATATTTGATTAATAGGGCCTCAATACCCGGTTCTGCATTCCTTCTGTTTCTGACACTCATTTTCTAGTACTTCTGCAAATGGCAGATCAAGTGTCAGGTCACAGAAAAGGTATTTTAAAACATAGAAACATATACTTCAAATGTAAATGTGTCTATTGAGGTGTATTCATTCTGCTTTACTCATACTAGGATATTACTGATCCTATCTGTATAGAGTTGCCCGTCCTAGAACACTACTGGTTCTATTTCTGACGAGTTCGTTCAAATGTTATATTCCAGAACTAAGCTTAACCAAAGCTCTGATACCACGTTGAGACGACCCGATTTCCCGTTCTCACGGAAACAAGGTTATCTTTTGGAATATAACACAGAAACAGATAATAGCAGAACAGAATTAAATAAATACACCAGAATGAACAACAAAATATACTGGATAAAAGTAATCATCAGAGTTACACAGTATACAGGATCTTACTTAGTACAAATACAGTTCAGCTATACATAAATGTCTACAGCGGAAATAAACAAAATATGTACAATAGGAGCTGAACAGCATAAAAAGAAATAAATGATAGAATCCATCTTCAGCTCCAGCTATCCAGAAAGAACCAGCTAAACCTAAATACAAGGCTGCCCGTGTAGAAAAAGGGGCACCCGAGTTTGAGAGTGAAACAAACTACGAGTCAGTCATGGGACTGGTATGAGAAATCCACTCAACACATATATATAATTGGCTAATCACAGGACCACGCCACTTTCGTGGAACGGGTTTACTCCATTGGATTGCCAGTGCTTTCAAACAAATATTTCTTTTAAACATCGCTATGCTTTTTATTAAAATGAAGCCATTATAAGACTCAGTTCCCATCACACAATGCAACGCAAACCGGAGGATAGAGTTTTACCTTATAATGGCCAAAATATGATTGATACGAATAAAACAAAGGCAATTGATATTATTGCTAGTGTTTATATATTTTTGAAAACAATTCCAAATCATAACTATCAATCATAGACGGCATGGGTACCATATATCATGTCGCCATATATATATACAATCAAAACCGCACGATGTCGTATCTGGAAATTGGATTTCCGTCGTGAACCAAGGCAAAAGATAGTCCTTACCGAATTCGAGACGCTCTAGCCCGTGTCTCAGGAACAGCCGCAACTGCCCCTTGGATCGTCAGGGCCGGTCCACCGATGTGGATTATTATGCCTGAACACTACGTCTCCCCGCCCTTTGGGGCGTAAACGAGCCAACGAATGACTCCATCGGACCCGGATCGTCCGATCAAACCGAGGCGCCTCGCAACAGCAACAACCACACAGGTGAAAAGTATATAAATGTCAGGGCTGGTAGGTCACTGACACCACCCTAGCTAGAAAGAAACGCAGGCCCTCCCTGATGTCCTCTCCCGTTTTAGGTTCATACCGGGGTGTGAGGCTCACGAATTCACGTTATACACAAAGCTACGCCACACAGGCGGTGCTTTGATCATCACCACAAGACTTTGCTTTTCAACAGAAGCCCTGATCACTGCATCTTAGCATGCCACACAGGCAATTCACACCGTGCAACTGATGGCTATCAATCACACAGAACAAATTCCAATGTCGGACACACAGTCCATTTACAAGTCCGTTCTGGGTCTGAACGAAACCGGAGGCACTAAATACCTCGCAAACCCTTCGATCAACACGTACGTCTGAACGATCACCACTCATTATCCATATTTCGGGATGCCTCCCAATCAGGACCTCGGTTACCATCCAAACGAGGTGAAGATCTCCGGTCTTCGGCCATCGTCTTCATCTTCGAATTTCAATCGTCGGTCGATTATTCGAAATGAGAATTAACTCGGCCTTTTCAAATAATTCACGTATATTTAGAATTTCAAATCGATTTATTTCAATGGTTAAATTATTCGACAACACCAATTGTGTTCTTTAATATAGTTTTCACACCAAACACATTCAACCATCAAACATCACATAAATCAAGCAAATTCAGTTTATTTTCATTCCATATCGCTTACGATATTTTATAACTATTTATCGCTATTTTTATTTATTTTAAAATAGCCATTTTATTCAAAACGACGCTTCGGGCCATAAGGCGGCCGTGGCGCTGTTTTTCTTCAGATTTGATTTACACATATCTGAAAATCTAACCGTTGGATCTTCACAAAATTTACATCATTAGAAAGGTCTTTTCAAAACGAATCCAACGGTTCCAGTTTCGGGAAAATCCGACGGTCGGATCTCCCGGTACAATCGTTTGAATTTTCGATTTCAAAATACGAACTGCAGCGTCGTTATTCGATTAAATATATAATTATATTTATATATATATAAATATAATCGCTTCTGGCGCTGTTTTTCTTCAGATTTGAATTAAACATTCCAGACAATCCAACCGTTGGATTTTTACAAGGTTGGTGCCGTTGGAAAGATTATTCCAAGGCGAACCCGACGGTTGAGATTTCGGGAAAATCCAATGGTCGGATTTCCCGTACTAGTCGTTTGAAATCACGGTTTCAAAATACGAACTACACGGCTTCGTTTCGTTTTAATTTTATTTATATTTATATATTTATATAAATATAGTTCATTCAACAATTTCAATATTGTTTTCACTTCAAAAAATTTTCTAACACCTTAAATTTTGGAAAAATTTCGCCATAACCTCCCCTGCACCGGGAGCGTCGGGAAATCGCAAATAGCGTCCCGGTCCTTCTAATCTCAAAAAGAAAAAGAAAAAAAGCCAAGCGGCTAGCCAACAGGCTCAAAATCATCATCCAAACAAATCAGTAAATGTGTACCTATTTGTCGGGCACAAATTTTATTCCTCTTCTCTAGCCCCTTTGCTATAACCTGTTCAATGAATATGCATATACATATATATACAGTTCTTATCATTTATCCTTTTCTATTCAACTTCATATTTGATTTCTGCTTGGTTTAAAGACACCATTTATTCTAATGTTACATACATAGGTGCAAATCATTTCATTAGCTAATTAATGAATATTTCAACTCATATATGTTTAGTTTGAACAAGTGGCTATTTTTAACCCTTCACATTTCAACGATTTATGCATACAATAAAAATGTGATTTTTATTGTAAAACAATTCATTTCAAAACACTATTTTTCTATATAGTTCATATAGGTGACAAAATAGGATTTTTATCATAAAACAATTTATTTCAAAATATGAATACCATTCAACACATGAATTTCTAAACAACGGATGAATATCAATTCAACACATGAATGTTTTCAATAGTTTTTATATATAGATAAAAATGTGATTTTTATTATCGAACAATTTATTTCAAAATATGAATACCATTCAACACATGAATTTCTAAACAACGAATGAATATCAATTCAACACATGAATGTTTTCAATAGTTTTTATATATAGATAAAAATGTGATTTTTATTATCGAACAATTTATTTCAAAATATGAATACCATTCAACACATGAATTTCTAAACAACGAATGAATATCAATTCAACACATGAATGTTTTCAATAGTTTTTATATATAGATAAAAATGTGATTTTTATTATCGAACAATTTATTTCAAAATATGAATACCATTCAACACATGAATTTCTAAACAACGGATGAATATCAATTCAACACATGAATGTTTTCAATAGTTTTTATATATAGATAAAAATGTGATTTTTATTATCGAACAATTTATTTCAAAATATGAATACCATTCAACACATGAATTTCTAAACAACGAATGAATATCAATTCAACAAATGAATGTTTTCTATACAATGAATAAATATAGTTTAAGCATATGAAAATAATTCAAACACACAAATATTATTCAAAATTTCGGCAGCATAACGGCAGGGTAGTTAAACCGGCACCGTCCCTAGTACGGCTCCTCGCTCTACCTTAAAACCTCGCGGTTTTTGACAATGGGGTTCATGCATCTAGTTCGCACGCAGGCGGCATGTACATATTTATTTCATTTCCACAAACTAATCCTAAGTGGTTTCAACCAAATATTTCACAACCACAAATGGGTATTTTTCAACCACCATCAACCAATATCAATCACAAACAATCCCAAACAATCATTCGCTATCAATCAAATTTTCACAACAATTTCAACCAATAAATATCGTCCATGGTTTGTGGACGAGGGGCGTATATATATATATATATATATATATATATATATATATATATAGCAATTCACTTTTACTTCACACATATATATATAAATTTTAAATCAGAAATCTCACCAATAGCTATCCAACTTCAAGACTCTTCCTTTATAGAAATCTTCGCCTTTTGTCGCTTTCGCCCGTATTCTCTACATATGTAAAAATAGAATTTTTACTATGCTATTCAATATATAAAAATCGAATTTTGACTTCGCTATTCAATATATAAAAATATGATTTTTACTTCGACTTTCAACATATAAAAATATGATTTTTACTTTTGCAAGTTCAAATCTTTTTCTACTAAAAGATTAAACCTTTTTCCTATTTTTAAGTTCAAAATAAAATCAGTTTTTCTCTTCTATAAAAATGCAGTTTTTATCCTTTTTTTAAAATGCAGTTTTTATCTTTTTCAAATGCAGTTTTTATCTTTATAAAAAAATGCAGTTTTAGTTTCTTCTTAAAAAAAACAGTTTTAAAATCCTTTTAAAAATTCAGTTTTAAAGTTCTAACAAATCAGTTTTTTTTTCCTTTTTATAAAATCTGTTTTTACATTATTTAAAAATCCAGTTTTCAGTTTCTTTTTTTAAAAAAAAAACAGTTTTTAAAATCTTTTATAAAATCTGTTTTTAAAATCTTTTTTAAAAATTCTGTAAAATTCAGTTTTAAAGTTCTAACAAATCAGTTTTTTTTTCCTTTTTATAAAATATGTTTTTACATTATTTAAAAATCCAGTTTTCAGTTTCTTTTTTTTTTAAAAAAAAAAACAGTTTTTAAAATCTTTTATAAAATCTGTTTTTAAAATCTTTTTTAAAAATTCTGTAAAATTCAGTTTTCAATTCTTTTATAAAATCAGTATTTCAATTCTTTTATTAAATCAGTATTCAATTCTTTTATAAAATCAGTATTCAATTCTTTTTAAACAAATCGGTTTTCAATTCTTTTTAATAATCAGTTTTTCAATTCTTTTATAAAATCAGTATTCAATTCTTTTTAAACAAATCGGTTTTCAATTCTTTTTAATAATCAGTTTTTATTTCTTTAAAAACAAATCAGTTTTTAAAGAATAAAAAAAAAGAAAAAAAAAATAGAAAATGTTTACCGATGTAGCTGCGAAGGGGGGGGGGAGCGATGCTCGTCTTCGTCGGCGGCAGGAGGAGCAGGCGGCGGCTGGGGGTTTGGTGGCGTCGCGATGGGATTCGACGGGGGGGGAGGGGGGGGCGTCGCGAGGGGTTCGAACGGGATGGCGGCTTCTGCTTCGAGGCGGCGATGGATCGGCGGTGTTCGTTCGAGATGGCTTTTAGGGTTTTTTTTTTTTTTTTTCTTTCTGTATGAAATCGAAAAGAAACGGGGGGGGGGGGGGGGCAGAACGAAGATAAAGGGGGGGGGGGAGGGAAATTAAAATAATATTTTTTTTAATTATTTAATTTGTAAAAAGGTTGACTTTTACATACGACCTCGAAACGAGGCCCACCGCCTGTCGTCCATAGCGTTTTACCCCCATTCTGAACACAATGGGATATGTATCGTAAGCTGGTTTGATCGTTACAATCAGTTTCCGTTTGAATTTTCATTTAATCTTTATATTGAAATTTAAACGTACATTTCAAATTACTGGGGCCACATACTAACTAGAAAAATTCTCGAAAAATATTTTCTAGCTTCGTATTGACGATACGGTCCTAACAAAACTAGTTTCGTCGAATTCTGAGGCCGTTGGAAAAATGGCCAATTTCCAGTCGATTAAAATCAACTGAAATCGGTCAAACGCGTTTTCCTTTGCCACGCTCACATATTGATTCGAAAAATTATGAAATTTGAAACCTAACAATAACTTGACACTACGGATCTAACAAAAGAGGTTTCGTCGAAATCCGAGGTCATTTGCAAAATGTCCATTTTTAAGGGCCTGAATTCCATAGCGACTATTCAGAATTTTCAACTGGACATATCTTTTGATTCCCGCTATCAAATTTCGATTGGTCGAATTCATTAGAAAGATATTCACTAACAGATTTAAATATTTTTGGTTTCACTAAAATCCGGATTGTTTTGCACCCGGTATATTCCAATGAAGTTTGAAATCGAATTATCGAACTACCGCGCCATTTCCAATCCTATATATAATTATAATTAATTATATTCGTTTTCAATTGTCGATTTCAACTCAGTTTTCATTGCCATTGTTTAAAATATTTATTTTAAATATTTAAAATCCATTATTTTAGCCAATTTAAAAATTTTAAATTGGTTCAGATTTTCTGGGTCGTTACACCAACATCAAAATATTTCAAAGACAATTTCGATCCAAATCCATTTCCAATTTATTTTATTGGAAATTCTGATTATTTTTAAAACCTTTTCAAATCCAATTTATTTTAAAAATAAATGGATTATAATTCTAGTTCAAAACTAATTCATTTCGATAAAGATCCATTTCTATCTTTTCAAATACGGAATTTTTCATCCCAATTCTTTCCAAATAATTTCTTATGATTTTACACTAATTATTGTTTTTTTTTTTATAATTTTATCAAGGCCCGTACAGTCGATTTCCAGAAACGGCCATCGAACTGCACTTACAGCGACCTTTTCCAAATTTGATTTGGACATAATTCCAAATCCAACCGTTAGATTTCTAATTTCTCATATTCGTTAGAAAGCTCTTTTCGATACGAACCGAACGGTTCCGGTTTAATGAGGATCCGACGGTCGGATCTCCCGTAATGGCCATTCGAAGTAAATGGTTGAAATTCACGAACTGCCGCGGCGCGGCGCGTTCTATTCAGGCCATTATATATATATATATATATATATATATATATATATATATATATATATACACACACACACATAATTCATCGATTTCCTTTCAAAACGTACTTTATAAATCATTTTAAATTCGTTTTCAAAACGATTTCAACTTCATATTCAATTCAAATCAAAATTGAATGTTCCACATCATCGATATATAAATGATAGTATTTTCAAAACATTGTATTTTGAAATCAATTCCTTTTCGATATTCATTATAAAAATGAATAAAATCGATATAAATATCGTTCACGTCAAAATGGCGTCGACTTAATCAACATGGCTATATATATTTAAATATTTTCGTGTCCATCCCAAATCGGACATCAAAATCATATTTTGATTCTTTTCTGAATATTATTTTAAAATATTCGTTATTTTAAAATAATCGTTATTTTAAAATATTCATTCTTTTGAACTGGAATCAGACACAGTCAATTACCATATAATTTGATTATACGGATTTCACACAACAAATGTGTATAACAACAATGAAAACATCAATCCATCAGAGTGCATTCTACACTGCATAACATTAAATATAAATATTTAACTCTTATAACAGTCTGACAATCAATCGATCGACATACAGCTAATTATTGGGATTAGTGTATGTCCAATTTCATCCCAACATCCGCGTGGGGCTTTCAACCAACAAATAATGAATTTTATTTGTGCAGTTGGGCAATGTGTAAAATTTATCGTCCCAATCCATATCAGTCAAATGGGTGTACATAAGCAAATCGTCTGATATGCAAATGAATATTAATTTTACTCATATACATGTTAAAAATTATATCTTTAACGATAAAATATTTATTCAATTCGTTTGCACAACAAAAATGATATTTTTATTGTTCTAACACATTTTAGGAAATTTTGGAGGCATAATGGCGCGATATTTTTATTGTTCTAACACATTGTTCTAACACATTTATTTATATATGTCCAAGTCATTTATACGCACAGATTGTGAGTACTGAGGCCGTTTGATGCACGTACGCATGAGAGACTGATGTCGTAAAACATTGGTTGTAAGGTTTTTTTTTGTTAATATTAGGAAATGACTTTATATGGATGAAACGTTAAATTTTATATGTGCATACATATATAAAAAAACAATTCAAAATATAGAGGAGATGGGTTAGTTATTTTAGAAAATATTAATATGATAAGCAAAGCAATCAAGCATTACATCAATATGCAAAGAAATATAATAAATATTAAAATAAGCATTTATAATAGTTTGGAATTTATAAAACTTGAATTAATTGTATTATAGAAAGCAATAAATTAGCCTATTAATATATAAAGAATTTTGTCTTTGAACTATAACGATTGTATCTTCTTTGATACTCCCGTACTAATCGTTTTCTCTCCTCCTTGCTTCGGGTTTCAGACCAGCATCCGACACCGGTAATGTATTAATGGCGGCGTTAAAAAAGTTTTGTAAGAGATTTTTTATGTTGACTACAGTTTAATTATTTTAATGAAGTTAAAATTATTTTTCGTACACACACACACACACACACACACACACACACACACACACACACACACACATATATATATATATATATATATATATATATATATAAATGGAGGGGATTGTTAAAGGGACTCCACATTTGGTTAAGGGGGGATAATTTTAAGCGGACTCCAGCTTAAAAAAAATGTTAAGGGGGGTATAGATTATTTTAAAAGAAAAGAGACATAGATGCCCTTGGCTTGCCATTTATGTTAACATCTAAAGTACTAAATTCAATGCAAAATACAAAAGTGTGCTTCCAAATAAAACAATTGCAAAAATAAAAATCATTGACAAAATAAACAATATAAAATACGCAGCACGTTAGATCAAAATGAAATTTTCATTTCTGCATTTACTTTAAATTGAACATATCAGTTCCAATATGAAATTACAATTAATTACATGATTGAATGTCTTCCAACCACCCATGAAACTTTATTGTGTCTCCCTTGCATTAATTATATCCAATTTTTTTTACGTGCAGTGTTAAATTGTAAGTATTAATTAAGATTTAGGTTTTATGATTTTTATTAATGAGGACTATAGGAGTTAATATCGGAATTTTAATTATTATGTTTAAGGGGAAGCTTATTTATTTTGTACCCCCCACAACAATTATATACTAAATTAAAATTAATCCCCCCTTAACTAAATGTGGAGTCCCTTTAACAGTACCCAAAATGGACTCTTATATGACAAATCAGCTGACTTAGATCAACCAAGTTCATCAAATATTATATAAGAATAAAAAACAAATAACTACAATTATTTTAACCTACATTAATTATATTCTACTATAATGTCACAGTTGGCCTGAACGGAAGAGCATATTTTCAGTGGTTGGGCACCATATTGAAAGCGTACGCCTGCACATTTGTATAGACGCAAATATCTATTTAATTATAAAGAACAAATACACAAAACAAACAACTTTATAATCACAGCTATTTTTACTGTGTAAGGAACAAATGTTGCGTATCTACTGCTACAGGTTGGCCTTACAACATATATATATATATATATATATATATATATATATATATATATATATATTAGTATAAAGGGAAAATAATTTTCAACATGAGCATACACAGATAAATAACTTGATAACTACTGCTTGTATCTTTAAAAAAAAAAAAAAAAGAAAAAAAAAAAAAAAAAAAAAAAAAAAAAAAAAAAAAGAAAAGGTTAGTCCGGTATTGAAAAACAATGTAATATACAATAGTTCAATAATAAAACATCTTATTTCCAACGCAGTGTTATAATATGGTAATTATTCAAATTGAAGCACTCCAGAAAGAACGGGAATCCACAACACTGCATCTTTGGCAGCACTAAGTTTCCAACATATGACCAAGCACAGTCCAAAATACAAATTTTCTACTTAAATGAACCATGCTACAAACTAAGAAAAGCACCGCTTCATTTTCTTGGCATCTTCTTCCTCTGCACTGAAATCATCCTCACTATATAAAAAACATAAGCTTTAGTTATTATTACAGAGCTAACATATACATATAAATATGACTAATTCCCAAATCAGAAGATCAATACACATGATATTACATAGCTAAACTGTCAAATCTCAAAAGAGTAAATACTAAATACAACTCTTTATTGAATTATGCCAACCAACTAAAGCAGAGCTGCATTTTCATTGCTACCTACCTAATCGGGAGTGAAATCATTCTTTCTACATGGAAACACATAAGTTTGCTTACATGCACATTTAACTAATCTCTAAATCAAAAGCTAAAACACGACGTATGGCACCGAAGAGTAGGAACAGAAAGTATGATGAATTAAAATATCAAAGTTGTATTTATTTTATCGTAAAACTCATATAATAAATGCTCTACATCTTGAACGTATCATAAAGTAACTACTATAGATAAAAAAATTGAATTCAGTGTTGGTGTATAGAAAATATTTTTACAAAGAACACAACTAAAGAACCCGTAAACAAACTTAATATAAATCTCACTCACAGTATTCTGATTTACGATATAGACTTCTATTAAGATACTACTGCTCATTGGCATAAATAATGAAAAATATTGGTAACCACTTAGAGCATCCCCAAGGCAAAGGGGTTAGGAAACAACACTTCACTCAAATCTATAAAGCAACCATACCAAACGACCCCAACAACAATTTCCTTACCTAGTTAATTTTTAGCGGGCCAATATTATGCTCCATTCTGCATCCTCCGATGGTAATCCGCATGACCCTTGATGCAAATCCAAAGATGCTTGTTTAACCGGCTTTTAAAAAGCTGGCTAAACCACCAACCTTTAGGGTTGCTCTGGCAACTTTGCGGGTTGCCAGAGCAACCCCAAACATGGCAACCGACCCCGCGTTGGGGGTCGGTTCATCCCCAACCGACACTGCGTTGGGGATGCTCTTATAGTTGGCTATTGTGTAAAAATTCGACACTGATTCTATGTTGATGACATCATCAAATTGCCCTCTCCTTTTCGATTGTCCTCAAGATTTACATTTATATTCTACAATACGGTATGGTTCCAGTAACTAAGATTATAGAGATAGTCATATGATAAATTTAAGTGATGCAAAACTTCATATCAACAATTGTTGTACAAATCACAGTGACCACCGTCACTATCGTTTATTTTAAGAAATTAAAAGGGGGGATTCTCATTACATCAACTGCAATACTGTGTAAGAAGGCCAATAAAATTTCTCTGCATCTTAGACTGGTGGGATAGTTTTAGTTTGAATTATAATATGGTAATTTAGAAGCCAACTAAATTTGTTTTTTTCCTTAAAGTTCAATGTTCAGCTATAGCTATTTCCATATGGATAAAACAACTGACACTATGTTAAGGAAAACTACTTCAAATGTGAAATTGATCAGGAAAAAAATAATATCATTATTACTCTGGGTTAAATGAATTTATAACAGAAACTAAAATGCTTAGTGATCCAAAGTGCAACAAATAGGTTGAAACCCATTGTCTAAACCTTCTAAATTTGTATTTTTATTATTAAGTATTTTCCTTGCCTTTTCCTTAGAACACTACAACCATGCTAATTGTTTTGATACAAAGTTCAAATAACCATTATTATTTGAGAAATATAGTGGTTTAGGCATAGCTTATGATGAAACCACAGGGAAACCCAAAGTCAAAAATAAATACTCATATTAAAGAGCGAAAAAAGAAAGTGAAGTGATTTTTTTTTACAGGTTTTTCTAAAAGGAGCCAACCAAACCATGTTGTTGCAGTAAAACGATCTAATTATCCCAAATAAGTGACATGTTAAGATAACCATCAATCTCAAATTATCGTTACAAAGACAAAAATATAGTAACGGTATCCGAACTAAGTAATGCTCAAGGGTATATAAATAAAATTGTGAGAAAACTTAGTTTCAGTTCCAAAATATTACAAAAAGCTGAAAAACTTTGATCATAATTTTTCCTATATATACTGTTACTTGTGCAGATTTTGATATCATATATAAAACGATATCAAACTTGTATACCATGTTCCTCTAATAAAGAAGAATAAATTTTTTTATTGCAACCATGCATGACATATTTGTTACTTTTAAACCACAATGGCATTGTACTCAACAACACTTTGTAATTTTCTATAATTATTCTTCAGTATATATCGCTTTAATGAGAAAATTGTAAACAGAACCACAGATATAAATAATGCTCCTCGGCTGGAGTCTGAACAAAACAGATGCCCCAACTTGTGATGAGAAGAATTATACATGAAATTCAGCAACCACTAAATTCTAAAGATGTTAAGACTGAACTTATACATGAATTATATAATACACATATGCAGATGATCCAAAAGAGTAGATTGAAAGCTCGAGACAGACAGCTTGTTAAGTTCAATAACATTACTATGGTAGTATTTATTAATCAGAACACATCAGTCACGTATAAAAGTCGTAACCTTTTCATATCAAGAATAATAATAATAATATTACAATGTTAACTTTAGCAATGGACATAACCAACACATGAAATTAAAAGCATATACTAGTGTTTTTCAATGTTTATTGTGATCTCGTAAGACCATACAGATTCGTAATGCATGAGTGAGATTAATGTATGACTACTAACATAATTAATTGATTAACTTTACAGAAACCGATATACTACACTGGCTTGTGGAAAAAAATTCATTAATCCTTGTAAGAAATCAAACCAATTTTATTAGATTGTTTTAACAAAAACAAAAGTTGTCAATTTCAACTCTTCTGTCAGTACTTAGCTATTGATATAAATAAAACAGGAAAAATGAAACTTCTTGTTCTGATTCCTATACTCAGTCTTTCGCAGTGTAATTTCATTACAGTAGAGAAAATCAGCTATGAAACTTGAAATAAATTAAATCAAGTGATCATAAACATAATCCCTCTTACTTGAAGTAAAATAAAGAAATCTTAGGGCAAATTAATTGATTAAAGAATAATGTACAGACCGAGTACCTAGAAAGTGGAGATTTCTTCTTCATCCTCTCTTTATTCTCCTCAATTTCTTCAAAATTAACCAAGAAACAAATCCTGATTCGTAAAGATCTAAATTAGATAGCAAATAGAAACAACAACAACAACAACAACAACAACAACAACAACAACAACAACAAAAATCAATTAAATCTAAACAGTTAAAAAAATAACCAAAAAGGGCTTTGAAAGTCTATAATTTAATGATTTCAGAGAATTCTAGCTGAGCAAATAAGCCCGATTGACAAGAAATCTGTGAATCGTCTTCTTTTAACTTTCTTTACTACTGCCACGTCAGTTCGCCCATTCTCGTTGACATCATCGACTTGCCACCCGGTTTGGAGGACCTTCCACTGTCGTAGCCTGGCCTGTCTTGCTCGCAGCTGTTAGGGGTGGGAAATCTTCCTGCTTGAAACTGACATGCCTATTAATCTTCAATGACTCAAGAGCTGGAAGATTAGGTTCACGGGTGACTAACTGAAATCCATCCTTGTTGGTAAAAGGAGGAAGGTCAGCAGCAGTTGGGGGAAGAAGCTGAATGGTTTTTGCTTTGGTAATTCGATGGAGAAAGGTCGTCAGAATTTGGAAAAGAGGCTGAAGGTTTTGTGCTTTGGTGTTTAGGGATTTTAGTACCAATTTAAAGAGGGGTCCATCTATTAGCACCCCTATAATTGCTCTTCACATGTTTATTTATCTTCCATCTTTATGCACATCTTTTAGCCGGCCCCAAAATAATTATTTGAAAATAGAAGATTTTTTTTCTTCTTTTTAAGCACAAATAACAATTAAATCTATAACAACACATACACATGCTAGCCTTAACAGGGTGCATTGGAGCGTTTGAGTAGTAGAATCAAGAAATTCATAAACGTACGTTTTTTAAAATAAAATCAATACTGTGTTTGTAATTATACACGAACGTGAGGTACATGCACACGAGGTATATGTCTATTTATTTTCTCGCCTCCACCGCTAAATTTTACGGAGTTGCAAATGTTTGATAGGTAGAGTAGGAAGTTATAGGAATAAAGAAAGAAAAGAAAAAGGAAGGAGAAATAAAATCAACATGAATAAGAAAGAGATGTTATTTTTGGAATAAATGGGGTGTGTAGAGAAATAAACGGGGTGTGTGATTTATTTTGTAGTTAGCGGGGGGTGAAGAGTAAATCACGGGGTGGCAATAGATGGAGCCTTTAAAGAGAGCGAACGCGGGGGTGAAAATGCCTGTGGAAAGTGGGGTGAAAAGTACGAATGGAGTACGTGCAAAAAAAAGACAAAACGACGAGAACGGAGAAAAAGTAAGGAGTGGTATGTGTGGCTCATGACCAAAATAACCTCATTCTATGGTAGAAACTTAAAGGGTTATTTTAGACATTGCAAAAGCTTCAAATGAGAGTATTCCCCTCTCTCTCTCTCTATATATATACATACATACATATATATATATATATATATATGTATGTATGTATGTATTTGATTGTTGCTTTTAAATATCTGAGTATTTGTTTCACTGCCGTCCAATGCTCACTTCTGGGTTCCTGTAAAAATTGAGACACTTTTTTAACGCTGAAATAGATGTTAGATTATGTTATAATAGCATATTGTAGTGCTCCTACAGCACTCCTGTATTGTTTAATATTTGAGATAGCTTCCCCTGTTTTTTGATAAGTGTTGATTTGAGATCATAGGAGTGGGTTGACCATTTGCTTCAATCATATTTGTTTTGTTCAAAAGTTCTGCAATGTACTTTCTTTGACAAAGATGAATTTCTTTATCTAATTTCCTTTTGACTTCTATTCCAAGAAAATAAGACAATTCATCCAAATCTTTTATTCAGAACTGACTGTTTAAGTAGTCTGCCAGTTTTCTGATTTCAGTTTCACTGATGCCTGTGATAATTAATTCATCCACATATATTAATATATATGTGGTAGATGTTTCACTGATTTTTATAAATAGAGATGTGTCAGATCTGGTAGGTGAATATCCCAAAATTGTTAAGCTTGCTTTGAGTCTTTCAAACCATACTCTATTGCTTGCTTCAGACCATAGATTCCTCTATATGTTTGGCACGTCCGTTGGACGTGTGGAAAGAACTGTTGAAACATATTTCTTTCTTGAAATGATGATCATGAAGTCAAAGCTAACTTATTCTTGAAATGATGATCCGAACCAGAATGAAGCTGGAACTTCTACTCGAGCTCCCTCCAATGCTCTGATTCCAACTGCTATGACCAATGATCAGCTTGACCCGTCTACACCCGTCACCCAAGGAGATTTTTCACGTTTCCTAGACATGCTCCAGAGTACAAAGGAGGCATTGGAAGCCCATAAGCGTGACAGTCTTCGCATGCAAGAAAACATGATCACTATAAGTAGGGAACTTCAAGAGCTCCAGAGGCAAAAGACACCTTCCCCAACACGCCGCCTTGCTGTAGATGATTCATCTTCCTTAGATGAGGGACGTCCTCGTGAAAGAAGACCGCTAGAGCGACTTCAGAATCTTGATCAGCTAATTTTTGGATCTTTAGGATCTCGCAAAGATTGTGCTCGTGTGTTAGGGCCTGGTGACCCAAGCTTGAGAGAGCCTATGTTGTTGCCCATGTGTGGATCCCACGTTCTACCCACGGATCCTAACATTACTAATCCTACGCAACAGCAACTTCTCCAGCCCCTTCCTCCTAAGATCGACCAGGAGCGTAGGGAGCAATGTCGAGCAGCCGCTAGAAATAGGAGGTTATCCCCTAATCGGGAGCCCAGAGGTAATCCGAATATTAGACCTAGAGAATCGGTGCAGACATTAACAAATGCCGATGTATGGGCGATGGTGCATCAGATTATGTCCGAAAGCCGGCGGTATACTAATGAGGACTGGGGTATTGAGCGAAGTCATACCCACTTCACAGATGATATATTGGATTTCCAGTTCCCTCGGTGGTTCAACTTGCCTCATATGGATCGGTATTCAGGAACAACGGACCCAGGGCAGCATCTGATGAGGTATGCATGGTTCATGAATGCTGCAGCAGCTCCAGATGCTGTAAAATGCAAAGTCTTTCCAATTTATCTTGAAGACGTAGCTTTAATGTGGTTCACCCGACTCCCTCCTCGGTCGAAATCGAATTTCACAGAATTGAGTGAGCGCTTTAAGAACCAGTTTCGACTTCACGCCCGAAAGTCCAAGAGCGTCATAGAGTTGTCACAGATTAAACAGGCCCCAGGACAATCTTTGAAGTCATATTTAGACCGCTTTAACCTGGCCGTTACCGAAGTTAGTGACCCATATGAGCCCACTATTCTGATGGCCTTGATAGAAGGGGTTGACCCTGACACAGAATACGGGGATTAATTGTCTGGGAAAACACCTCCTACCAGAGAATTGTTCTATGAAAAAGCTAACATTCGCTTGAGACGAGAAGAAGCTCATGCAAATAGGAAGAGAAAGTCCGAAGGGGCCTCGAGAGAAGGTGTCCAAAGTAATGTTGTTGTGAAACAATCTGGTGACAGTTCAGGGAAGGTTAAAGTAAACGTTGGCAACCAGAGCAGAAGTAATAGCAATAGGAATGGGAACGACGATAGAAGGAACAGAAATCGAGGGAATAGCTCTAGTAAAAGACCCAGATTCCAGACCTTTGAAAACTATACGCCGTTAAATGATACATTGGAGAATATTTACTTGGATACATATAGCACATTGCAGTACAAAAAACCACCACCCAGAAACTCCACTGAAAAAGAGATCGCAACAGGAAAGTTTTGTTTGTTCCATGGAACCCACGTTCATGCCACCAACGAATGCCGTCATTTGAGAGATATAGTTGAAAGATTGCTGTGAGAAGGGATGTTGGACGAGTACAAGGTAGCCCCAAGGGACAGGGGACAAGCCCCGGACCAAAACCAGCCTACTTCAAAACCCACAGCCCAGTAGAAAGGTAAGAGGATCGTTATCAATACCATTATAGGCAGACCCCACCTAGCTAGTCGTAGTTTCAAAGCGATGGATCAGTACGTCAACGCCGCTAAGCATTTTGAGGTAGGAGAATGCAGTAACCTCGAAGACATCAGTCCAGTAAAACAACAAAAGACGATGTCAGACGACATCGTATTCCGTAGTAGAGATGATTCCGAAATTCGATCCCCAACTGAAGATCCACTGGTAATTACCATGACCATCGGCCCTGCTTTAGTCCATAAAGTGTTGGTGGACAACGGAGCTCGGTCAATATCCCCTTCAACAAAGCTTTCGAACAAATGAGACTTGAAGCAAAAGATCTAAAGCCCTGTGAAGGATGGATACGTGGCTTCAACGGGGCGTCGACGGCTCCGATAGGCTACGTAGAATTACCAGTGACATTAGGGCAGGGAGATCGCCAGAGAGTGAGGATCCTTCCTTTTGTAGTTTTGGATGTAGAGTCGCCCTATAATTCCTTCCTAGGCCGACCGGCCCTTGCCGAGTTTAGTACATGTATTGCACCTTGATGCTTGCTGCTTAAATTCCCGACTGACATAGGAATTGGGATGATGAGAGGCAACCAAGCTACGGGACGAGCTTGTTACATGACAGAGTTGAAGATGCTAATGAAGGGGTTGAATATAGAAACTAATGACGATTCTGCCCCTCCGAAGGAGAACTGAGCATAGCAATTAAGGGGTCTAGCCCCAAGAGAGTCGCCCTCAGATGTGCTCGAGGATACAGATCCCAGAGAGGATAAAGAACCCGAGGATAGGAAGGCGACTCCCAACGAGATAACAGTAGACATACCTATTGATGATACGGATTCAACAAAAGTACTAAAGATCAGCTCGCAACTAGTTCCAGTTCGAGCGAAAGAGTTGGATGATTTTTTGAGGGCAAATCTGGATGTGTTTGCCTGGACTCACGCTGACATGTATGGGATTTCGCCTGCCATTATGAGCCATTCTTTATGTATTAATCCAAAGCACCCACCAGTCAAATAGAAAAGACGAATGTTAGGCCCAGAGCGGTCAGCAGCTTTGAAAGAAGAGGTAGAGAAATTAAAAGATAATGGATTCATTAAGAATTCGAAATATCCTGACTGGATATCAAATCTGGTCCTGGTCAAAAAGTCTAGCGGGAAGTGGCGTACATGTATCGACTTTTCTGATTTGAACAAGGCATGCCCGAAGGATAGCTTTCCTCTCCCAAGAACTGATCAGCTAGTAGATTTGAAGGTTGGAAACGAGCTTTTATCTTTTTTGCATGCTTATTTGGGGTACAATCAAATTCCCATGCATATACCAGATCAGGAGCATACAAGTTTCATCACAGACTTGGGGTTATATTGTTATGTGGTAATGCCATTTGGGTTGAAGAATGCAGGAGCCACGTACCAGCGTTTGGTCAACCGCATGTTCTTTAATCAAATTGGGAAAACCATGGAGGTTTACGTGGATGACATGCTTGTCATGTCTAAACAATCTTCCGACCATACAAGGGACTTAGCTGAAATATTTGATATGCTTCGAAGGTGTGGAATGAAATTAAACCCCTTAAAATGCTCATTTGGGGTAGCATCTGGAAAATTCCTTGGGTTTATCGTGAGTTCTCGGGGAATTGAAATAAATCCTAGTCAAATAGCGGCAATAAGGAATATTGAAGAACCACGAAAGATCAAAGATGTTCAAAGATTAGCCGAAAAAGTTGCTGCATTGAGCAGGTTTATCTACAAAGCTACAGATTGGTGTGTACCTTTCTTCGATCTAATAACACGAGGAAAGCGAAATTTTGAGTGGACCCCTGACTGTGTGGAGGTATTCCAGAATTTATTAGACTTATTGGAAAAGCCTCCAATATTATCAAAACCCGTGGAACATGAGGATCTATTTGTCTACCTAGCGGTATCATCTCACGTCGTTAGTACAACATTAGTACGTGAAGAGGATAAAGTCTAGAGGCCTGTATACTACGTGAGCAAAAAGCTAGCTACTGTAGAACGTAATTATCCTAAGATAGAAAAACTTGCTTATAGCCTCCTGATTGCTTCCCGCAAACTTCGTCATTACTTTCAGGCTCACCCGATAGTTGTATACACCGACCAACCTTTAAGACAAGTGTTGCAAGAACCCGAAGCATCTGGGTGGTTACTTAAATGGAACATCGAGCTAAGTCAATTTGATCTAAATTTTCAACCACGAAAATCAATAAGGGGGCAGGCATTGGCTGATTTTATAGTTGAATTCACAATTCCCGAAGAGGAAAGGTGGGTGACAAGGTAGTTATTCTGGACCAAGAATTAAAGCTTAGTCCGTAGAAGCTATATACGGACGGAGCCAAAAATGATCGAAGGTCCGGAGCCAGAGTTGCTCTGATAACTGCTGGAGGACGATTTATTTACTATGCATTGCGATTACAGTTTGCTGCTACTAATAACGATTTCGAGTACAAAGCCCTGATTGTCTGGTTGAAACTCGCCAAAGAATTGGGAGTGAAGACACTGGATATATGTTGCGATTCCAAGATAGTTGTATGCCAGGTTCGGGAGGAATTTATTGCTAAAGGGCCTCGACTTGTTACTTATCACAAAAAGGTAAAGGAGTTGCTGGGTAGTTTAGAGCATTACAGCATAACGCATATTCCAAGAACGGAAAATTAGAAAGCCGATCGGTCGGCAAAGCTGGCAAGTTCTGATAACCCCAAAGAAACTGAAATGGTTCCGATAGAGGTTTTGAAATCACCAAGTTTCGACCTGATAGAAGTGGAAGTAGCCTTGGAAGTCGACCCAAGTAGAGAATCATGGATGACACCGATCAAGAATTTTCTCAAGAATGGAACCCTCCCATTGAAAAACTGCGAAAGACGAGCTGTAAGACGTAAAGCTGCAAGATATGTCTTACAGGACAACGTCCTTTATCGCCAGGGGTTTTCAATGCCCCTACTACGGTGTATCGCACATGAAGACATCAAACGTGTACGGCAAGAAGTACATGAAGTTGAGTATGGGGACCACACCGGGGTCCAAACCCTAGCAAAGAAAGTATTACGGTATGGATATTTTTGGCCTACCGTGAATAAAGACGCAGCTGATTATTCACGACGCTGCGGCAGATGTGAAAGATTTGCCATGATTCCCAGGGCGCCTCCGACTCAACTCAAGTCGATGGTAAGCCCATGGCCGTTCACCATGTGGGGGATTGACATTATTGGAGTGTTACCTATTGCCAGAGGAGGAGCTAAGTACGCGATCGTCGCCGTGGACTATTTCACGAAATGGGTGGAAGTTGAACCTTTAACAACAATCACGGCAAGAAAGGTGATCAATTTTGTGGTCATAAATATTATCTGTCGATTTGGGATACCGAAGACCATTACTGATAATGGGACACAGTTTGACAGCGTCAAATTTAGAAACTTCTGCCAGAAGCACAAGATTGATAACGATACACTGCAGTAGCTCACCCGTAGTCAAATGGTCAGGTCAAAGCAATAAACAAGGTCATTAAATCTATTCTCAAGAAGCGGTTGTAGCGGGCCAAGGCCAAATGGGTAGATGAGTCGCCATTAGCTTTATGGGCCTACAGGACAACCTTTAAGATGGCCACCGGCCATACTCCCTATTCACTTTCCTTTGGATCAGAAGCAATGATCCCGGCAAAATTGGAAGTCCCTTCTCATCGAGTCGCGTATTATGACCTGATGACAAGTAGAACACTCCTCCTACAGTCTCTTGATATGATTTAAGTAAAAAGAGATGAAGCAGACTTGCGTGCCTCAGGACATCGACATCAAGTAGCACGTTATTATAACCAGAAAGTTCGCTTCAAAGCCTTTGAATCGGGAGACCTAGTACTGGAGCGGGTCTTCCCGCCTCCGACCCAATTAGGTCCAAAATGGGAAGGGCCATACACCATCCAATGGAAGCTTGATACAAGAGTATTCAAGCTAACGACCGTGGATGGTGAAGAGATTTCCAGAGCTTGGAACGCTCAGTACTTACGACGATATCTGAGCTAAATATGAAATGTCTTCATTTGTGTTTTTATAAGCTATGTAAAAAGGCACGACTTGCCTTAAAAATTTTGTTTATATGAACAAAGGATTATGAAGTTGATGTAGGCTACGACTTAGCTGAACCACTATAAAAATATCGCGCGTCATTTATTTTCCTGCATCATTTATATCTTTAACCATTATTCTGTTATGACAATGAAACACAAAACACAAAATTAAATTCCAAAAATTGGAGACAACCCATGTGCAGGGGCAAACAAAGTGACTGTTTGCATGATAAGATGGAAAAAATGGGAAGATGACATTCCAAACTCTAACTCTCATGAAACAAGAGAGAGAGTATAAAGGATGGGAAGACGACGTCCCTTGAGGCGTGAAGATGCACCCCAACAAGAGACCACCTCAGTAATACTCTAACTTGGTTATGAGACAGGAGAGTATAAAGATGCTAGAAAGAATAGGCATCAATGACGAAAGGAATATGGCCTCGTCAGAGGACCGGGGACGGCTGAATTTTGAATTTAATCGATCTTGAATAAGTCTTAATCAGTTATCCAAGAATGATTGGGGGCATACATATGTACATATGTTCCCCTTAGTAACGACTTTACTATATAACTGTGATTTGACATGCTGTTCGTGCGCATCTTTACCTAAATGTTAAAATTCACGGATATCAGACATTGCAGGGAACAAACAACTTTATTCACAAATGTGTAAGTTTGTACAGGAAGATTAAACAAAAGATGCAAGGGGCGCACTCACTACAACAACAGCAGACCAGTGGAATATCAAAATAAAATAAAACAAAGCACATTCTCACTTGGGCTTTGGAGCAGACTTGGATTTTTTGGCAGCCTTATGAGCATTTTTAGCTTCTTTATCAACATCAGACATGAGACGCTTTGGCCTTTTCTTCTCTATAGTTGAAGTACCAGAATCGATGGATTTCTTCCCCGGAGTCGGAACACTAGAATCAAGAGAAGATTTTTTAAGCTCTTCTTTAATTGACCTAGTTGAAAGCTTAACAACTAACCTCGATACAGGATCCACCACTGCAAGGGGTTTAAGGCTTTCAGGGTTTAAGTCCTCGACTTTCAGCTACATGCGTTTGTCTCGTTCAGCTTTCATTTCAGCCAAAGTTATGTCATCAGCACTTTTCGAATCCCCAATTATAGCCACATAAGGATCTTCTTTGTGCCCCTTGTTACCACCATCGTCTTTCAAGGCATCTATCATTTCGTCATCATGGGAAGTGCCAGCCTTAGACAACTCAGCTCCTCCTCCGGATTCGACGATGGTAGACTTATCCTGTCCTCCCTGAGCCTTTTCCACAGACTCTTCTCCAATAGAAGCTCCCCGAGGCTCATCAATCATCTTGGCCGGTCCAGCACCTGCAGAATGAGAAGCAACAATTATCAACTCAGGAGAAAATAAAGGATCCTCGATCGATTGCCCTATGATATGATGAAAGGTGGAGACGGCCTTGAAAAATTGAGGTGAAAAGGTAGAAATACCTTCTGATGATTTCTCAATTGGGGAGACTACTGTTTCTGACGCTGATTCGGGTATAGGAGATAAAAGAGACGCTTTAGGAATTCCCGGATTCTCGGTATCATATCCCTCAACTTCAATAGTTTCGGCGGTAGCAGAAGAAGAACCAACTTCAAGGATATTCTTTTGTTTGGCCAGGTGTTTCTCCTCCTCCATAGCAGCAGCAATGAGGCGATGCCCCTCGGCCAGGCGTGCCAGTTCATCATCCCTCAGATACTTCTCCATAAGTTTGTCTTCATCAACAAAGTCTACCTTAAGTTCCTCTTTCCCCCATTCGATGATTTGACTCCATACGTGAACTAAGGTAGTTGGATAGTCTTCGATCCAAGAGATGTTCGGCGACGAATTATGTGTGCAAAGAATTCAATCAATAGTTCGCCAAAACCGTGCAGTTCTTCCTGAGCATCTGATAGCTGTTTATGGGTTTCTTCAGCAGACGTAATGGCGTTATCCACATTCCCCTCAGCTAGGGCAGGCCTGTTCTCGGCTTCCATTAACTTGGACTCCAAGTCATCATTTCGTTTCCCCAATTCAGCATTTTTCCTTGCTAACTCGGCTTTTTCTTGCTCAAGAGTGTGGTAAGCCAGTTGCATTTTGACACTGTCTGACTGAGCGTCTTTCGCTTGTTTCTTCAACTCTAAACGTTCTTGACTATGAGATTCCAGCAAGTCATGATAACCCTTTTGTAATTCCTCAAATTGTTGTTTGAAGTTGTTGTCATCTCGTTGAGCAATGACGAGTTGAGCCTGTGTGTCTTCTAAGTTCTTCTCCAAATTTTTCAAAGCATTCTCATCGGAATCTGCAGCCTTCTTCACTGAATCAACATCTGTAATTAACGCCCGAATGATTCTGGAGAGATTGCATGAATACTTGTACATCTCCGAATATTGTTTCTCAACTGCGTCAATCATTGCTTTAGCCTCATCTACCCACTTTGAAGAAATAGGCTCAAGTGCGGGTAAGAAATTTAAATTCTCAAAGTAGTGATCTGGGAACTGCTTCTCCGGACATGCCAGCTTAACTTTGGAATCAACATCCAGTGGTGGAGGCTTGCAGTATGATAGTTCAACGTGTTTTCGCTTAGTTGGGACGATGGCTGCATCACCTTTTCTAGATCGCTTCTCAGAAACTTTGTGTTTGTCTCGTGAAGCGGTATGTTTTGGTGGACTTTTTTCCCGACTCTATTTGTCTTGAGGAGAAGTTCGATCTATGGATTGCGACGTGTCTTCTCCTCGACGACTCGGGTAGCCCTTATACCTGTCTGGATCCGACCGGACAGGGGAACGAGAGCGCGAGATGTGTGGTGGATGAGATTCGTGAGGCCTTCTGTCATCTCTCCTCCGGCTTTCACGGGGATCATTCTTCATATCGGAAGGAGGTCTAGACATGCTACGGCGCATTTTTCTGACATCATAGTAAGGGCGAGACATTGTACCTATACAACAATATAAGTGGAATTCAGAGTCAATATACACATAAGACATGAGTGCTGTGACGTGCGGTGCAAATGTGTTATGTGCATCCTAAGTGGTGTTCCCCAACAAACCCGAGTCTGAAGCCAGACTAGCATGAGCGGGCTCTTTGGCCTTCACGGAAGTAATCTCCTCTGGAGAAGTGAAAGTTAAAGGATTTGTGCCAAAGTCCTCTGAAGTATAGATGGTTTCAGGCAGGGGGAGATTTCCTAAACCCTTAAATGTGGAATCATCGGTAGTAGGAGCATCTCCTTGAGAAGCGTCTGTCGGCAGCTCTTTAGGGGGTGTTGACTTCTAAGGAGAAATAACATCGTCAGGGACGGTATACCCTTCTCTGTGCTTTTCAGGTATGTTGGCTAACTCATCGTCCTGAGTTGAAGATGGAGAAGTGAAGTCCAAAGAGGTATTGTCGGACCTTTCGAGCCCTCGCCCGTCTTAGGAATAATGTCTATTGGGGGTATGTACACATATAGACCCGTCCCATGACCTATACTACAGGTAATTGATAGTAACCCGTGATGATGGAGATACTCATCCTTAAGAACTTCGTCGATGGTTAGGAACTTTTGATCGCCATTGAGAATCCGATGCAAACGATCAAAGTATAATTGATCCAATATTTGCTTTGGGTTATCGACTACGAGTGAAAAAGAGAGCAAGTTAATGTGTTGGCATGAGCATTTACGATTGAGATCTAGAAAGACAGTGCTTTACTTGATTTGGTCCATCTTCTGGCGCATCCCGGCTGCTGTTTGATAAAAAACCATTCAAGCTTAAAATCGCCAACCTTGCTGCTAAATGGAACAGTAATAATTTTCCTTTTTGGAACTGACTCAAAATATGAGAAGGAAGAAGTCTCTTGAGTCCAATGCTTGAAATTATAAAAAAAGTGGACGTCATCGAAGGTAGGCTCTATACCTAAAACCTCCTTGTATGCTATATACATGGTGTATAAATAAGCGTAGGAATTGGGATGTAATTGCCTAGGGGCAATCCACATATGTTTCATAAAATCGATCACAAAAGGCGGAAACGGTGGGATAGCCACAACCAGGCACATCAACCGGGTAATTGCCATGAATCCTTCTGGTGGATTGTGGGGGCGATCTGTTTTCGATGGCACCAAGGTATCTCTTTTTAGTATTCCATGCTTTAGACATATTCGAACGAGTCTGTCATCATCGATCGTCGATTCAACAGAATCTTTGGGTAGCTCCAATATAGTGGTAGATTCAAACTCATCAGGAGCACGATTATCTCCTATCCCTCCTTCCTATTCATCGCCAAGAGAAACTTCACTATCAGAAGGTATTTCACTATTGTGTGCTTCTACTTCATAATCTGGGCCCTTATCATCCCATTCAGGGTCCGAGGGAGAAGATATGTCATCAAGAGTGAATCTCTCGGAAGTTTCTGCAGCTTCTCTCTTCTCTACTAACCTAGATGAATGTCTTTCTGCCATGACCACTAAACTATCGAAGAAGCAATAACATAAGTTAGAGTAAGATAGCCCGTATCCCCCCATGTATGTGTGCGAACTAAAGTGTGTGCTATGTGTGCAAAAGATGGAAAGTAAACACATGAGAGCATAACGCAAAAGTTTGACGAAGTAGTATTGTGTTCACAATAGTCTTAAATGTTCGCTCATGTTTATAAGGCACTATCCTAACTGTTCGTTAAGTTGTAGATCACGGCTAGCATTAACAGAGCTAGTTGAACAGTTTTTTGCGCATTGAGTTAGATGAGTTCGGTTCGGTTTGGATGTGTATGTTGGGATCAGATCAGGGGCAAAACCACAATTCGATTTTGAGCAGAAGTTAACGCCCTATATGCAAATCGGATCGGTTCGGGAGCGGATACTCTGAGTGGTCTGGATCGGATTAGGAACCCATGCTTTTCTCTCTTTACTTTTCGTTCCGACCCGACCCGGTTGAATAAGCCTTGTTTTCCTTTTTACCCTTTACTTTTCAATCCGATCCAATCCAGTTAGATGAAGCCCATATCCTCTTCACTTTTATGTCTCTCCACCCGAACCGATCCCAAATCCTCCTCCTTTCTTCTTCTTCTTCCTCTTCCCCATCAGCACTGAACCCGTCTCCTTCTAAAAAACTCATTCATTTTTAAGAGATTTGCCATGATAGGACCTCCATGGACCAATATATTCCATGTCATGTCAAATCTGAGTTTCAGCACCTCGAGGTGGTGACGAGGCCACCAACGACGACGGCGAGGGGAGAGAATTCACAACGTCACACTTATTGCGATGTCGAGCAAGAATCTACTCAGATTGCTTACGAGAATTTGAGTAAAAATCAGTTAAGGAGAGAGTTAATTGAAGTTATATCCTACCCATGTAATTGATTCGAGTATTAAAAGAAAAATTACTGAAATTCTAAGAACTAGGGTTTCATTTTTCTTTGGGGCAATTTATGGAAAAGAGATGGATGTAAAAAGGAGAAAGTAGAAGTGAAAAAGAAGTGGATTTATACGCGGGTACAGTGGCTCTTTGCATTCCTGCCAACGTGGCTCCGCTCGGATCGGAAAATAGGCCCAAGGCCATTCAGCCCAGTAGCACAAAAATGTTAAAGCCCGGCGGAGCGGATAGAACCGACCCGAGCCCAAAGATGGATAATCCATATCTCGATATATGGAATTGACCTTCAAGAAGAAGCTGTGATTTGATAGATATAATCAACAAAAATATACAAGGAAACTACTTGGAAGAATCACTGGACATCAGTCAAAGTTGCTGAAGCTTGTCAAAATCGAAGGAGGAAATCTGTGAACCTTCTGGTGCATTTATAGGCTGCAAGGGATACCACCTTATGGAATAACACGTCTCTATAAATGAACGGAAGCGACAAGTCAACAGTTCAAGTTCGGAAATTAATGGATAGATAACGTCAAAGCACGCTCCGTCTTCAACAGAAGCATCCTTTGAGGGGGCAAATTGTTAGCGTACTTTGTGAACTATGCTACACAAAGTTAAAAGATTAAAAGATCAAATGACGAAGATGTTTAATCAACAAAGTCGGTTTGGGTCGGAGATCCACTAGTCAAGGCAAAGTGATCCAAAACAGGGAAAGAAAGGGCACAAGCCAGACCGGATCGGAAGGAACAAGGCCGATCCGAACCCCCAATTACTAGCCTATCCGATCTGAATCCTGGATTGCAACCGCCTCATTCCACGATTCCTTTAAACTCAGAACGGTTATGCCCACGATCTACCCAAGCTTTCCACTAACCTGGTGTGTTGTCACCACCACAGTCCATCCGAACCCGATAGTAGCGTTTTCCACTTATAAATACACCACCAAGAGGCTTTTTGAGGGGATCTTTTGGCATTTCAAAACTTTAACTCCTTTGCAATCCAGATTTCATTAACTTATTCGTCTTACAATCATCTTTTGAATCATATTGTAAAGGAAATTGAGTGAATCAGTGTATGAGATAAGTGAGAATTGAGTGAAAATCAATGTTGTACTCTCATTCAAGGCATCAATCAAAAAAGAAGAAAGTGGACGTAGGCTATTAAACATCGAACCACTATAAATTGTGTGTTTTCTTTGTTTTTGATTTCATTTCAGTAGAATTGTAATTAGTTTGGGTGTTAGTGCCAATTTTGGATCTAATAATTACCCAATAAGCGCCCACGGTTTTTGATGTTATATTATGTATGTGGAACGTGAGATGAAAGCGTTCTGTTAGATGATTATTATATAATGGTTGATAGACACTATTATAATATCCAAAGAGTTTTGATATAAAGATTATCGTTTCTTCCAAAAGGATTTTTGAAACGTTGAATCAAGTGTTTTGGATTCTCATAAGAGAAAAACCCATTCCGTGTTATACGGCGTGGTCTTACGAGATATCATAACTTTCTCAAGCTATTTTAAATTGTTTACTCACACTAGTCCCATGACTGACCCGGAGTTTATTTTGTTTTATTTTCCTTAAACTCTTGGGTAGCCAATTTTGTACGGGCCGTCAAATAGTCAGGATTTTACAGATATACTGAGAGCTTCGAGCAGGAGGCTTCAGGATTTTATTGCAATTGTTTATTTCCGCAGTGTTGTAAGTGTTGTACTCTAATAATGTTACTATATACATATACTGATTTTATTTGAAAGACATGTTATCTATTATATGTTGGTCGTTCCGCTGTGAGATTCGTGTTACTCTGATGTTGTATGTTCTTCTTCTCCTTCTATTCTAATTTTCTATCTGATCTATTCTCACCCTCTATTTTCTTTCATTAACTATCCGGTATTTCCGATGCTTGAATAGTCGACATTGAGTTTATTTCGATTATTCAGGATCGCGAAAACCCGAGTCGTTACAGTGGTATCAGTGCATAAGGATAAGTAATTACCCTAGTCTGTGGCGTAACTCAGTGGAGATAGGGTTAGTAGTACCTTAGATTGAGTTGAGTGTATATATACGAGTGAACGTATTTGTTATTTGATATAAAAATGGTTTTATATTGTGGATATTTATTGGTTGAGTTGTTTGAGTTTTGGTCGATCAGTTTGATCCACCGTATCAGTAGGTGTTTATAAACACTCGAATACAATGAACCGACATGGTATGTTTTGAAAAGAGGGTAAATGAAATTATTTTACCCGAAATATATTTTGTTATAAAAGGAATCTATGTATTGAAATTATTATAATATATAGGATGTATTGGTTGTTATTATAATCGAACAAGATTATAAAATGTGAAATGGTAATGTAAATAGCCAATCAGAATTCATATAAGTGAAATAGTGAAATCAGATGAACTAAATGTAAATTAAAATCAAAATTGGAATTAAATACCGAAAATCTGAATAAGTGATTGTAAATGAATCGGGATTAAACATATGAGAATTTTAAAATCCTGAGAGATTTTAAATTGTTTTAAAGCATTGTAAATGATATTTTGAAATGAATTTCAAAATGGTAGTGTTTAGATATGGTTTTGAAAGTGATATATTATTGAACACATTTCGATAACTGGAAATAGATTTCGATGATGATTATGACATTATCGGTGTTCATTTTCGAGTTATAAGTGATGGATTACGACCAAAAATTTTGTTTTTGAATTGTTTTAAGAAACAGTTTGTTTTGATATTCCAAAATGAATATTTTGATTTTTGGAAAAGGCTAAGCTGTGTAAAAACTCCCAGAAACAGATTATTTGAATTTAAACAAATTAAAGTAGAATTTGTAAAAGTCAATAGAAATTGAAAATTTAATTAAAGCCAGTTAAGTGGTAATTGAAATTGAATTGAAATAGAATGATATCGAGTAAATTGGATTATGAGACAGGAATCTGGAATTACGTTCAAGTGATAAGTTAAGGATTTGGAATCCAGAAGGTAACATTGGTTTGAAATGAAAACCGACTTGGATTAAAGCGAATAGCGGTGTTGAACAGATATTAATTGGAAATTGGTTGAGATGACATTGGTATATGTTGAATTGATAGCAGGTGAAAGTGATAAAGTTGATATGCCCGACAAAAAGGTACAAGTTTATATTTTTATATTGGATATGAGTTTTATGAGCCGAATTGGCAAGTCGCTTGGCTGTTTGATTTTCTTTTGGGTTGGAGATGGCCTAGAGAGGTGAGTTGTAGTTGTACCGGTTGAGCCGTACAAAGGAGGTGCCGGCGAAAATTTTCGATAATTTAAAGTGTTAGAAAATTTTCATGATTTTTGAAAATTTTCGTTAATAAAAATGAATTAGTATTTAATTGAAATTCATTGGTATAGTGAAACTGAAATTCAAGAAGTAAAATAATTTTAACCCAGTTAATAGGGTTTGTTTTCTACCTTAGCAATTTCGAGGACGAAATTATTTTATGGGGAGAATAATGTAACGACCCGTATTTTTAACAAATAATAAATAATTTTTAATTATTTAAATAATGGTTTGGTAATTTAAAATGACCAGAATTAAATAATATTGAATATTCAATTAATATAAAAAATAGAATAATATATTTAATTTTCGAAATAGTAGGAAATAGTGGAATTCACAATATTGTGGGAATTGGATCATATATAATACATAATTCAGTTTAGAGTTGAATTATATTAACGAATATATTATATAAACGACAGTTGAACATATAATTATATTATAATTAAAATCGAGCTCGAAATGGAGCTGTAGTTCGTAATTTGGTGATTCGAACTTTAACTGAATATATAAAATCCGTTTTAAATCGGATTTCTGTGAAATAAGAAACGTTCGGAGCTGGTGAAGTATATTTTTCTATTGGTAGAGAAAAATCGGGATTTCTTCATGTAGATTTTGATTTATGATCAAATCAAATTTTTGAAAAGTCGCTATGGAATTCCTTTATAATTTATAACGATTTATTTATATTATTAACGGATTTTCAATATAAATTGAATATTGATTTAATATGGGTTTGAAATGTCGAGTTATAAATTTAGATAGGAATATTTTGGAGCTGTATTATATTCTATGTGAATATATAGGATAATATTTATTTATAAATATTTTATTGAATTATTTTTAAATATATTAATGTTTAAACTTGTTTATTTAGAGCATTAAAAATAGCCATTTTTTTAAACGACCTCCCTTTTCTATGAAAATAATTTTGTCGGATCCGGAATATTGAATTTTTGTTAGATTTCAAGTTCCGTTATTTTTGGAGTCAGTATGTGGCCGTACGAAATTTTAATATGAAAAAAAACCGATAATTTGACCTTTAAAAATACGTTGTGTGAGCAAACAGACTCGGAATTCGACGAAACAAGTTACGTTAGGTCCGTAATGTTGAATTGTAGTTGCATGTTCATTTCCATGATTTTTGGATATAGTATGTGATTATAAGAATTTTTAAAGTGATAAACTTAGTCAATTATAAAATGTAAATTAATATAAAAATTCAAATCTTCCTTGGTAAGCTATCGACCTCTATAAATATATCATATTCAACCCTTAAACCTATTTCCTTCCACTCTTTAGTCAAAGGAAAATGCGCCGCAACTTAGGAAATATATACAGTATATGTGGTCTTCATAAATTAGAAGAAATTCAAACAAAATGTTATAAATTTCCAGAGAAATATATCTGCAATCCTCTTGATATCCTCTTCAAAATGTTGCGCACCTCATTGCATTCGAGCAACTTTTGTTCGATTAATTTCAACAGCCGTAGGTTAGGGTTAGGCTTTAATTGGAAATAAAGGGAGTTTTGATTTCCATTCAAGGTTTTTTTGCGGTTAGGGTATCGAGTTGTTAGATTTGGAAAGTTCTGGAGTGATTTCATGATATAAAGTTTCGATCGATTCCTGTATGTGGCGCAAGGCCTGAACAACGCGATGGAGATAATGACACCGGGGTTGCTGTTTTGGGTATGCGATGGCGGAGGAATTCGAAGGTGAGTTTTGTGTTCAAGTTGGAGGAATTTTTGGTGAAGTGTGGTGTCATTAGAAGTCACGAGTTCTGGGTACAACAATGGGGAAATCTAAAGTTGCGACTAGGAATGGACATTCGAGTTCATTGGTAGTCTCGATTTTTGAAATAGTGAAGAAAAGTGGGGCGAGTTTCTGGTAATGGTCGTTACAAGTAGTTCAAACAACTAGAGTTGGAGAAGAGGTATTAAATGGTTTTGTGCTAATTAGATTTAAGTTTTAATGTTGGTTTTGTGCTAATTAAATGGTAATGGTGCGGTTTGATTTTTCAGAGGAGTGGAAGGGAGGGATTAACGTTTTGGAGATTTTGTTAAAGGTGAAAAACGATAACAAAAGGAATAAGAGAACGGTGGATTTGTGTTAAATATCTGGTGAATTAATAATGTCGGGAATGTTGGAAATACAGTACTGCAAGCGGCTATGGTGTTTTCTTTTTAGTGGAAGGGTCCGTATGAGTACACAGGTAGGAAGAAGGGTTGTACGGAGTGGATATGGTAATGGTTTGGGCGTGGGCCGTTTAAATTAATGTTGTGAGCCCAATTAAAAGAAAAAAAAATTAGATAAAAGGGGGAGTTTACATTTTCAGTGATAAGGGAGGATTTAAGAAATACATATGAGGATGTAACCATCGTAAAGGAGGGGATAGGAGGGACGTAACTAAATGGAATAAATAATGTGATGGAGAGGGAAGTGTGTTGGCATGTATATGGTAGAAATGAAGACAGCATTGAATATTGTGCTGGAATTAAATGAGGGTGAGTTGGAAATGGAAGTTGCGCTGAGAATCCTAGCCCATTCAGGTTCATGTAATTGGGAAAGCTTGGGTCAAGTGAGGGTGAGGTTTTGTTTTTAAAACGAATTTAATTACGGATAGTACAATTATACGACATAATTTATAGTGATAACCATTAACAAAATTCAGAGCCGTCTATCACTTTGGAACCGTATGGACGACAACTACACAATGGAACTGACTAGGACTGAATTGGAGCTCGTTACAACTTATTGCAAAATAAATTGTCCATCTGAATCAACCGACAATTATCGTTATTTAACGATGACCGTCCAATGTGAGTAGATCTCACTAACTCTGTAAAGTTTATATTTTATAAATATAATCTAGTATTGATAAATGTTGCTTGATTGTTGTGTGCTGATTATTTGGTTGAATTGCTGATGTATTGGTTGAAATTATGTATAACGATATATATATAAATCGTTAATCAAATATTGATTATGTTTATCAAAATAATTCATATTGAAATGAAATCGATGTTATATATATTGTTTAACATCTGTGGATGCACGGAAACAGGTTAAGGGGTTCCAACTGGATTCCTCAACATTTATAATACTGTTTGTTTTCATATATTGTGATATATGATGTGATATATAATCTATGATTTATTATGATGACACTGGTCATGTTATTTCGTATTTTAAATACCATATGAAATACTGGAATGTAAAAAGGGAAAATTTCAAAGTAAATATTAAAAATGAAAAATTTTAATATAGAATAAATATAATTATATAAAAGGATTTATATAAAATAAATATAATTATATAAAAGGATCTATATAAAATAAATAGTATTATATAAAAGGATTTATATAGAATAAATAGAATTATATAAAGGGATTATAAATGAGATTATAAATGTTGGAAATGAAATAAGATTTGTATGAATAATTCTGCAAATAAAAATATAAATAGAATATGGATTTGAGATATTATTTCAAATATGAAATCAAACTGTTTTGACTATATAAAGAAATATTATTCACATTCTATGTGAAAAATTAGATCAAAGTAAATATTTTGCAAATAAAATATTATAAAGGAATTTGGGGTTGGAATTAGGAATTTAAATGGAATTACTGAAATTAGAAACTGATTGGAAATTAGTTCAGTTGAATGGCTTTCTGGGTATCGATCTGATATTGGTTTTGGCCTTCCGGGTTTATACTTGGGAAGTTATTCTCTTACTAGCTTACAGTTAGAGACTGATAGAGGTGGGAAGATATTGATGCATGAATCAGAAATGGAAACGTTTTCCAAAGTTAATAAAGTATATTTTCCAATTTTAGAAAATAAAGAATTTATAAATATAAAGAAATGACAAATGGTAAATTGGGAAATGAAATGATGATTGATAGGTAAGATTTCTATTTGGAAATACGGCCATTTTTTGTACACATGTTTTCCTTTGATAATTAAATCACCAACTATTGAAGATTTTGACCATTTCCGTTGTCATACGGAGAAACCGGGATCAGATATATTATCTAAAAACCACTCCGTATGGCGTTAGCGTTGCGATCAAATGTGATGAAGATAATTGAAGATGGAGTTATCTGTTTACAAAATAGTGCCTTCGATCTGTCCAGTCTCCGGACGACCTGTATGGAAGAATGTCTGACATAGTATATTAAAATAGATCGCGTAAGTTGATCTCTCCAAACGTATTTACGTTTGGTGGCGGAGGAATTTGTTTCTCTTAGCTGTATACCCGTGGTATTTTTTGGGAAATCAATTTGTGATTTAGCGGGTATGACGATGTGACATTCAAAGTGAATGAAGATGTGGTTTGTAAAGGATACGTTATGGCCTCTAGCCTCACAACCGGAAATGGTATAAAATCTGATAGGTTGCATGGCTAAGTGGTTAGCTGCCAATTAGGGTGTATTGTCACATGCTCTAGAGTTTCATTTACTTCTATAATCTATTTCGATGTCGTCACTTTCGGGAAACGATTGCTAATCCCAACCGTTGGTGATAATACGTTTGGTACAATCAAGCGAAATGAGTGACCAGTCATGTTTAGCCTGGGTTACAAGATGTTCTTGTTGAACCCGGTGTATTCCTCTCTAGATATACACTGTCGGAAGGTGGTCTCATACCTTGCCAGTTAGAATTCATTACCCGATAAGCGCCCACGGTTTTTGATTTTATATTATGCATATGGAATGTGAGATGAAAGCATTCTGCTAGATGATTATTATATTGTGGTTGATAGACACTATTATAATATCCAAAGAGTTTTGATATAAAGATTATCGTTTCTTCCAAAAGGATTTTTGAAATGTTGAATCAAGTGTTTAGGATTCTCATAAGGGAAAAACTCGTTCCATGTTATACGACATTGTCTTATGAGATATTGTTATTTTCTCAAGCTGTTTTAAATTGTTTACTCACACCAGTCCCATGACTGACCCAGAGTTTATTTTGTTCTATTTTCCCTAAACTCTTGAGTGCCTAATTTTGTACGGGCAGTCAAGTAGTCAGGATTTTACAGATATACCGAGAGCTTGGAGCAGGAGGTTTAATGATTTTCTAGCAATTGTTTATTTCCGCTATGTTGTAAGTGTTGTACTCTGATAATGTTACTATATACATATACTAATTTTATTTCAAAGATATGTTATCTATTATATGTTGTTTGTTCCGCTGTGAGATTCGTGTTACTCTGATGTTGTATGTTGTTCTTCTCCTTCTATTCTAAGTTTCTATCTTATCTATTATCACTCTCAATTTTCTTTCATTAACTATCCGGTGTTTCCGATGCTTGAATAGTCGACATTGAGTTTATTTCGGTTACTCAGGATCGTGAAAACCCGGGTTATTACAATTTTCTTTTAAAGGATAAACTTTGGAATTTTTTTGGTGAAAAGTATGGAATGTTTCAAAATTAGGGAGAAGGACATATTTACACTAAATGTGGAATTCAGGGGATCCACTAACTTTTCCCATTTACACTATCATTTGGCCTTCTCACTAAATTATAAATTTTCCATACTTTTCACCAATTTTTTTGTTAAGTTAGTCTTTCTCCCTATTTTCCACATTAGACAAAAAGAAAATCAACCATAAACAAAGGCATAACAATCTCACTGGTGTAATAGGTAAATTATTATTTAGGGGATTAGGGCAATAAATGAATACTTCTGCGCGACTGAAATTGAATCAGGCAATTGGATTCTTCAAAGAAGCAGCCTGAAAGTTTTCATCTTTATCTCATCCTAGGCACAAGTTTACTATTTTCTAGCATAAGATAAAAAAGGTAACAAAGCCTAGGATTTCAGACTTTATTAGGCAAGGAAAAAGATATATTTCTTTCACCATCAAAATTATCGTCCAACATCATTCCTTACATTAAGAACGCCATTTTGATTCTTGGTTTAATGTCTCTAATCTTATTGGTTAAATGTCCGGAATGTTAAATTTTAAAAAAGAATAGTAGGTCAAACTTCACTGTTCACTTACAATGGCACTATTTGAACTAAATCAAAAGGCCTACATTTGTCTAAGTAGACCTGGAACCTTCTAAATTGCCTACTACTGCTATAGAACTTCCCCTAGCACGTTCAATGTTGCTCAGGTCAATAATTATGTAGTTATTATTAAATATGCATGTAAACCTAAGAAGACTATACAACTTTTTCCATTACAACATCATGTTGGCAAGAATGGGCTGATCTTACATTCCAGTGTGGCCTACCGTGGATTATATTTAAAATTAGTAAATGTAAATAATTTTCTCAAAGAAAACGATAGTTTATTTAGCTATTAAATTCTGATCTGCTTTGACTGATCATATTTTTATGTAGCTGTTCTAAAGGTATAGATTAGTCACCATTTTAAAATAACTGTAAAATGATTATATAGTGGTTGACTATAATTATTCAAAGATATTTTTATTTAAAGTTTACACTTGAATTTTTACTTGATGCAAAACAATAACCGTAATGCTACATAACATATAGGCTGTAACAACCCGAAAATTTGGGCCAGTTTAATTTTTTTATTTTGGCAATTTTGGCGAATTTTGAATATTTAAAATGAATTATTTTAAATAATATCGACGAGAAATTGATTTTGAAGATAATTCGAATGTAGATTATATACGTCGTCATTAGAATATAAATATTTATTTTAAATTATAAATAGAATTGAAAATGGCGCGGTAGTTCGATAATTCGATTTCGAATTTCAATTGAATGTACCGGGTGCAAAATAAACCGGATTTTAGTGAAACTAAAAATAATAGGATCTAATGGAGAATAACTTTCCAATGAATCAGAAAAATCGAAATTTCATAGCGGGAATCAAAATATATGTCCAGTTGAAAATTCTGAATAATCGCTATGGAATTCAAGCCCTTAAAAATGGGAATTTTGCAAACGACCTCGGATTTCGACGAAACCACTTTTGTTGGATCCGGGATGTCTAGTTATTGCTAGGTTTCAAATTTCATAATTTTTCGAATCAATATGTGAGCGTGGCGAAGGAAAACGCGTTTGACCAGTTTCAGTTGATTTTAATCGACTGGAAAATGGCCATTTTTCCAACGGTCTCAGAATTCGACGAAATTAGTTTTGTTAGGACCGTATCGTCAATACGAAGCTAGAAAATATTTTTTGGGAATTTTTAGAGTTAGTATGTGGCCCCGGTAAATTGAAATGCGCGTTCAAATTCAATATATAGAGTTATATGTTGATTTTGACGAAAACTGATTGCAACAGCCGAATCAGCTTACGATACATATCCCATTTTGTTCGGAATGGGGGTAAAACGCTAAGGACGAAGTCGGTGGGCCTCGTTTCGACTTCGAAGGAAAAGTCAACTATGGAGATTAAAATAAAATAAAATAATAAAAATATTTATATATAAATAACCCCCCTTCCTTCTCCTTTATTCATCCAGGCCCCCCCGTTCATTATCCCCAAATCGAAATGGCGACGCGCCATCGCCCTCGCTCCACCACCCATCGCCGGCGACGCCCCCCTACCTCGCGCTGCCTCTCTCTCCCTTCCTCTTAAACCCGATGCCCCCCTTGTTCCTGAAACGTGACGCCAGTACCCGCACCCCCCTTCTTCTGACCACCGTCCTCTTCCACGAAACCCTAGCCGAGCTCCCCCCTCGCAGCAGCCCGATGGACAACTCCTAGACCCCACCGCCGACGCTCAGGCGCGCATACCCCCTCCACAACAGCCCCAAAATCCTTTTGAAACTCCCCTCTTCTCTGCAAAATCCGATTTGCTGTAAGTATTTTTAATTTATTCATTTTTTTTATTATATGAAGGTGCTTAATTAGGTAATTAAAAGGGGATTGTAGTATGGAAAATTTTAGTAGGAAAGATTAGATTTTTAATAGAAGAAAGGTTCGATTTTTATTTGTTAAAGAAAAGATCAGATCTTTATATAGTTGATGTGGTGGAGTAAAGATATAATTTTTATATTTTAGAAAGGTTGAGAATATAATTTTTATATAATAGACGTATTAAAAATATGATCTTAATATAGTAGAAGATAAAAAATACTATTTTTATATAAGTAGTATATTGAAAATAAAATTTCTATATAATAGAGAATATAAAAATATAATATTTATATTTGAAAAGGCGAAATCTTTATCTATATAGTAGCGTTGTAAAAATATAATTTTTGTCTATATAGTAGCGATGTAAAAATAGAATTTTTATCCATATAGCGTGATTATAAAAATGGGATTTTTATATATTGAATAACAAAGTAAAAATTCGATTTTTATATATTGAATAACAAAGTAAAAATTCGATTTTTATATATTGAATAACAAAGTAAAAATTCTATTTTTATGTATTGAATAACAAAGTAAAAATTCGATTTTTATATATTGAATAACAAAGTAAAAATTCGATTTTTATATATTGAATAACAAAGTAAAAATTCGATTTTTATATATGTAGTGGCTACGGTCAGCGAAGGTGACAAAAAGGCGAGAACGACGAAGACTTCTACAAAAGAAGAGTCGAGATGATTGGATTAGCTATCGGTGAGAACTTCTCACTCTAAATCTCTTTTTTCTAGTTATATATATATATATATATATATACTAGGATGCAGACGGTGTTTAGTAGCACCTGACACCCATCATCCATAGACCATGGATGGCTTATTTGTTTGATTGATGTGTTGTGAAATTTGTTTGTGTTGTTGATGTGAAATCGATAATATTAATTAATGTGTTGAAAGAAAATAAAATATTTATATAGTTAAAAATATTTTATCCTTAAAAATATAATTTTTAACGTGAAAGTGAATAAATGATTATAAACAAATTGGCCGATTTGTTTATATACACTGATTTGACTGATATTGATTGGGTCGATAAATTTTACACATCGCCCAACTGCACAAATAAAAATATGTGTTTGATTGTTTGAAACCCCACACGGGTATTGGGATAAAATACGGCATACACCAATCCCAATAATTCGTTGTATGTCGATCGATGGATCGACAGGCTGTTATAAGCGTTAGATATCTATATTTGATGCTTATACAGTGTAGTGCACTTTGGATGATGGTTGATTATTTATCGTTGCTATTATATGCATGTGTTGTATGGAATCCACATAATTAACTTTATATGGTAATTGATTGGGCCTCATTCCAACTTAGAAAATAAAGAATATTGTAAAGTAAAGGTTCATGTGTTGACCGTACTCATCCGTTGAGATTAACCATGTGTTGAACGAAATATTTTAACAATAAAATTTATATCTTTATCAATATAAAGTAAAGGTTCATGTGTTGACCGTACTCATCCGTTGAGATTAGTCATGTGTTGAACGAAATATTTTAACAATAAAATTTACATCTTTATTAGATATAAAATTAGAAACTAACTGGAAAATCGATAAGATGAGTGGTCTCCTGGATATTGATCTGATGTTGGTCTCGGCCTTCGGGGTTAATATTTAGGGAATTGTTCTCTTACTAATTTACGGTTGGAGTCTGATTTTAAATCAAACGATAGATACCATAATTTTTATAAAATATATTAAATAACAAAAATAGTAACACGTGGACAGTACTCATTCATTGAGATTAGTCGTGTGTTGACAAAAATATAGAGTCATGTATTGAAAGAAATATAATATTCATTTGTTGAATAGAATAACAAAATTATTGAAATATATAAAGTCGTGTTGATTAGAGATGCACTATTTTGACGCGAACGATATTTATATCGATTATATTCGTTTTTATGAATAGACTAGATAAAGAAATTCAAATTGAATTGAATAGATAAAGAAATTCGAATTGAACTGAATAGAAAACCAATTTGAATTGAACTAAATAGAAAACCAATTTGAATTGAATCGAATAGAAAACAAATTTGAATTGAATCGGATAAAAAACGAATTCGAATTGAATTGAAAACGAATACGAATTGAATTGAAAACGAATTTAAATGAATTCAAATTGAATTGAAATTTGAATTGAATAGAAATGAATTTTAAAACGAATTTATAAGAAAAAAATCAATTTTGATTTGAATTAAAATGGAAGTTGAAATTGTTTTTGAAACGAATTCAAAACTATTTGTAAAATTCGTTTTAAATAGAAATTGACGAAATATATATTATATATATATAATATTATGGCCTGAATAGAACGCGCCGCGCCGCGGCAGTTCGTGAATTTCGACCATTGACTTCGAATGGACATTACGGGAGATCCGACCGTCGGATTCTGCTAAAACCGGAACCGTTGGGTTCGTATCGAAAAGAGATTTCTAACGAATATTAGAAATTTGAAATCTAACGTTGGATTTGGAGATACATCCAAATCAAATTTGGATAAGGTCGCTGTAAGTGCAGTTCGGTGGCCGTTGATGGAAATCGACTATACGGGCCTTGATAAAATTATTAAAAATGGTAATAATTTGTGTAGAATCATAAGAAATGATTTAGGAAAAATTGGGATGAAAAACTCCATGTTTGAAAAGATAAAAATAGATTTTTATCGAAATAAACTAGATTGAACTAAAATTAAACCCGTTTATTTTTAAATAAATAAATTGGATTTGAAACGGGTTTTAAATAGAATTAATTTGTGGGTTTATCGTGAACGGTGTTTTAAATAACACTAGTTCTTTAACCCATAATAAATAGAATGTGATTTGGGTTTATCGTGAACTGTGTTTTAAATGACATTAGTTCTTTAACCCAGTAAAAGGAGTTTTAATGAATCTGCAATTAGATTGAAATGTGAATTGATAATCTAAATTATCAAATTTGGAAAATGAGCGAGAATGGAGTATCATCAGTTTTGCTCCAAAGCGACAGTTAAACCTTTAATTAGATTTGAACGTGAAATGGTAATTAATTTTACCGATAACACTGTGGTTTTAGATATTGAGTATTACCAGTTTTGCTTCATGTGATGAATAGGTTGGGATTGGGAAATAAAATAAATAATTACTTCGGTGTGGTTCGCTAATCTCGACTAGTTTGGAAAACCATAATTTGGTTTGAAATGACATCCAAAGGAAGATCAAAGAATAAATTTAAAGAATTTATCTTGGATAAAATTAATGGGAACCTTTCCCTGAGAACATGAATTGGAATGAGGCGTATGTTGTGTTTGTGTAACATTTGTTTTTAATATACGCGGGTTGTTCGGAAAGGCCGGGTTTATACCCATTCTGAATAACCGATTCGACGATATGTCGAAGATGAAGACGGTGGTCGAAGACCGGAAGTCTTCACATCGTTTGGATAATTATTGATGATCCTGATTGGGCTGTACACCCAAGAGGATGAAAATAGTTGGTGGTCATCCAGACGTACTTGGAGATCGATGGATATGCGAGGAAAGTGCCTCCGGTTTCGTTCAGACCCAGAACGAACTTGTAAATGGATTGTGTGTCTGACATTGGATTTTATTCTGTGTTGATTGATTTCTGTTAAATATATATCTGTTTGGCGGCGGAGAATTTATTCTCTTGCTTAACGCCCTTCTCTGAGACGTACGAGCTTAGAGGTTATATATCGATAGATATCAATCGCATGGCATGAATTGCCTGTGTGGCATGCTGAGTTGCATGGATCAAGGCTTCTGTTGAAAAGCAAAGTCTTGTGGTTGATGATCAAAGCACGGCCTTTGTGGTGTAGCTTTGTGTATAACGGGAATTCGCGAGCCTCACACCTCGGTATGAGTTAAAAACGGGATAAGGACTGCAGGGAGAGCACGACGTTTCTTTCTAGCTTTGGTGGTGTCAGTGACTTACCAGCCCTGACATTTATATACTTTTCACCTATGTGGTTTTTGTATGAGGCGCCTCGATTTTAGGTCTGTAAGGACCGGGAAACGTGTGTTCAGGAATAACTAATCCTCAAACGTAAGAGAGGACCGGCCCTGAAGCATCCAGGGGTTACCCAGAGTGTGTAGTCCCGAGGCATTTGCTAGAGTGTCTCGAAGCGGAGAGGAGCTTGCCCCTTGCCTCGACTCATGACGGAAATCCAATTTCCAATACATGATATTGCGGTTTTAATTGTACAACTAGTATGGCGACATGATATATGGTACCCATGCCGTCTATGATTAATATTTATGATTGAAAATGTTTTGACACTATACACTTATAATAGTATCAAATGATTTGTTTTAAACGTACCAAGCATGTTTGACTATTATAAGGGAAAACCCTATCCTCCGGCTTGCGTTGCATTGTGTGATGGGACGGGGGTCTTATAATAGCTTCATTTTTCGAAAACATTGCGTTGTTTATTCTATGCACTGGTATTCTTGGGAGGAAACCCGTTCCGTGTTATACGGCGTGGTCCCTTGAATTACTCTCTTTTAAAGTAAAGCTTTAAATAACTGTTTTAGTTCTCACACCAGTCACATGACTGACTTGAAGTTTATTGTTTTAACCTAAACTCTAGGTGCCCTTATTTTCGACACGGGCAGCTAGTAGTTTTGGTTTTGCAGATTTATATTCACAGGATCCTGATTTACAGCTGGAATGATATCCGGAAAGCTTTGTATCCGTATATCACCTTCAGTTGTGCTTTGTATTATTTTCCGTTGCTATGTAATTTATTGTAATCTCTGATATTTATCGAATGTAATTATTCATTTATACTTTGTATATTCTTGTATCTGATGGAATTGTTGTAATAGCAATGAAATGTTCATCCGTCTGCGTTCTGATTTGTCTTGTTCTCAAAACGATCAGGGATTTCGAACGGTCTAGATCGGTTTAACGACCGATTCGGATCGAGCGAAATTCCAGGCCGTCACATAGGCAATAATGCTATAACTTGTTTAAATGTTGTTAAGGATCCAACACAACGCCTTGTCATTAGTTAGGACAACATAAATTGTCGGATTTATCATTAGCAGTTTGACTAGGGTAAGGGGGAAAAACAGAAAAAAAAGGTAACAGAATATATTTTCAACAGCCTTTTCTATAGTGTAAACCATCATAACCATGCTACATAAGCAGTGAATATTAAAGATTGAAGGTAAGAAATTAAAATATGTTTTTTAAGGAAAAATCCATAATCAAAAATGGAGAAGGTAGGAAAAAAAAGGGTATACTTGTTCTTTAGCCATTTACTAGCTACCTTTTGGTTTTAAACGTTTACTACTGTATGCAAGCATGTAAAGATCTGGACAAAAAGGAAACTAATCAATAAAATAATTAACAAATCTAGTTTACTATGTGGCTAACTTGGTTATAAAGTTCACCATCTACGACAAACACAAAATATATAGAAAACCTTAAGCTTCTATCACCAAAAAATTAATGGTTATCACCAGAAGTGTATAAGGTAAAGATTAAGAGAAGAAGAATGGAATGCAATACAGAATAAAAAAGACACCAAAATACACATTGTTGCATGCTGTGGAATTTATAAACATTTTACAGGATAAGTGGCTTCTTTGTGAAAGTTATGTACATGAATACATGAATCAAAATAAACAAATTTAACATGCAATGTATCTTTACTTGTTTTAAACGTTCTATAATGCAAGTTAAGTGTGTAATAATTGATGTGCATTAAGGTCTTTAAAATTTGTGTACCCTTACCATTCACTGTTTGAAAAACAACTGTCCTCCGAGGAATGTGAATAATAAATGTTTCCTTACTACGTAACTATAGTAAAATACATTGATTTTAGGAAGCAAAGAACTTAAATTTTGCTTCAATTAACATCATACATTTTCACTGCTTATAAAAACAATGCCTTTTAAAAAAAACTTCCGTTAGAGTAGAAAACATATATGACGGTTAGAAGTATATATATAAGACTGTAAGTACTAAAACATCAATAATTGTACCATCAAAAACTTTGGGTAAACAAAAAACAAAGTACTGAAATTTCTGTTATTTCTATCTTCGCAAATGTAAACAACACAAAACAAATTAAAAAAGAAGAATATTTACAACCTTAGAAAGTAACATAAGTGTTAATTTACTATGAAAAACTTCAAATGGTATAAATCAATTTTTTACAATCCTAAAAGCTAACACGAGCGTTAATTTACTATGAAAAACTTCAAATGATATAAATCAATTTTAAATATAGCTACATGTTTATTTGATGTTAACTTTACACAGAACAAATTAAAAAGAAGAATATTTACAACCCTAAAAAAGTAACATAAGTGTTAATTTACTATGAAAAACTTCAAATGATATAAACCAATTTCAAATATAGCTATATGTCTATTGAAAAAGTGCATCAGGAGTCTTATTACCAATGCGCTTGCTTATATGAAATAGAAAAGAAGCATTCTTCGAGAAAAATTATTTAAGCACCCAAAATATGTTCTTCACTATAACATAAATTGCCAGTTATATGTAGTTCTAATTGTAATGCACATTTATCTGGAAACAGGCAGAGGAAAGCTACATTTCCAAAAAAACAAAGATTCCAAAATAAAACTGCCGACAAAATGTATATAGATAGAGGCTAGTAATTGTTTTTTCTTTTTACACTTTAAAGTTATATGAATTTACACATTTTAATCTCTACATTATTGCTTTTTTGAACCAATACTATAGCCACAAAATTAGTTTCAATTAGACATGCAAAATTTTATAGCTTGGAGGTCCAATATAGAAGACATTTGTAAAAATGCGTAGTCAACCAACTGTAACAACATTTGTAAAACAGTTGATAAAATTTTGGTTGATAATGAAAGAGTGTATTTGCACATGCAACAATGATAGGAGTTTTAAAAACGATAAGGTACCAGTAATCCAAAAAATAGAAATAAATAAACATATAATGTTGTTTAGTTGCATAATGAGATGAGTCCAAAGACCGGTAATATTAGTTGACCTTCACTTATTATCATATGCAACCGTTTATGATAATAATCACTTGTTAAGTATTTTATTTTTGCACAGTAAAATATAAGAAGTATATAATATCATCTAATTAGTTTCCAAAAGCTGACAATGTACTTATGAGTGTAGACATTATTGTTTAAGTGATACTTTGATCAAGATAAATGGTTACTATAAAAATAATAATTAACTTGACTGATATAAAACTTAAGACAAATAAAATGCTTAACTTACTTGTTAAATTAAAAAAAATCAATAATAAATGAAAGTAACACTAACAACGTAAATGAAAATGTTGTGTAAAATATAAAGTTCAATTTCTCAATTTCAAATAATGTTCTTATTAATGTACCCATGAAATTATAAAAGCATATATTGGTGTTTCTCAATGTTTATTGTGAACTCGAAAGACTATACAGATACGTAATGCATGAGTGAGATTGATGTATGACTACTAACATAATTTACTCATAATTGGATAGAAGAATATAATAGGACATACCCAAGTGTCAAGTGATCTTGCACCGGATCCTTCAATTTCACATGCAAAAGATTGACCTTCCCTCTGCCTAAATCCTGTCAATTCTCCGAATATGCTACATTCTATAAGATATGAACAATATAACATCAAACAAACTTCTTATAGTCTTAATGGATTCATGTATATAAAACAAGTGAATCGGTCCACAATAAAATAACATGTTCTTAAGATACTTATCAAGATTAACTTTACAGAAACCAATATTCAGGACTGGCTTATGAAAAAAAATCGCTAATACTTGTAAGAAATCAAACCAACTTTATTAGATTATTTTAACTAAAACAAAAATCGTCAATTTCAACTCTTCCGTGTGTACTTAGCTATTGATATGAATGAAATAGGAGTTGCAAAATATGTTACTTTTTCACAAATTTACCACCACAAACCAATACTATACCTGGAAATATTTTGCGAAACAAATACCTTCTTACTGCTTTCAAATATCCTAAATCACATAATTAATATTTGATAGAATAGCAGAACATCTCTAAGGTTTAACCTTAGGAAAATATATACAATTAAGCAGAAATGCATTTATTTTCTTTACAGGAACTTTTCTCCCTTTACCCAATCTTACAAATTATCGAATAAGATATAACTAATAATAACTAACCAACTTTATAATTGATTGCACGCATAAGTCAGTGCATCAAATTAATGTGTAATCAAATGATTTTTCATTTGCCTTCCTTGATTTCTTAAATTGTGAATTAAATGATGTAATATTAGTCAGTATTTCATCAAGAACCTAACAAAGCCTAGATTCTACCCCAGCAGCCTAAGAAGATGACACAATATCCATTAGATTGATTAGTTCTTTGACAGTGCATTGGATGAATCATTGAGGGTTATCACTTATTGAGAGGACCATTCGTTCGATTGGGAGATAACTTTCACTTTTTATTTTTGAATGACAAAAAGATAATAACTGGAACTAAGAGCATCTCCAACCCACCTAAAATTCTTTGGAAATGTTGATGCCATGTAAGCAGTTAGACAAAATTATTAAATACTCTCTCTCCAATGACACTTTGTACACAATGTGAAAGACGAAAATGTAAAATAAAATGTCTATTCCTGGGCATTCAACATCAGATTTTGAAACATGCCACGTCATTTTTTCTGGTACCATTTCTCTGTCTCTTCTTTCTCTACCGCTGAATAATTCACTCTCCTCTCATGTCCTGCAAATATTTCTATTCAGATCTGCAAATTTATATGAATTTAAACTAACGCAATTCTCCTCTTTTCGTGATTAAACTATTTCAAAGCTTATGCGATGAAAACCTGGAATCTCAGCCAAAGATTTATGAATCCAGAATGGTATGTCGGTTGTTTAATTTCCATGTCTCGTTCCTTCCAGATTGCTGTTTTTCTGCCCACTTCGTATTATACATCTTGTGTTATATAATTATCATAAATATACAGCACACATCTTAGTGTACATCAAAGCTTGCAAGTAGGTAAATCTAGGATAAAGTGAATAGTATAATTTTCTGTGGTTGAATAATGCTTACGTAAAATGGAAAAGCTGACCGTCCCTTGTACTATTGTTTATTACTTGATACTTTATTGCAGAAATAATGATTCGCATTAATCATTAAAGCTAAAGGGAAAAATAAATTTTGGTGAGAAAATATGGCGCCAGTTTTAGATGCAACGAAATTCTTAGTGACCATTTTGTAGGATTAGAGATACTTTTTAGTTGACATTTTCAACCAGAATAACAATGTGAAACATAGCATGCCACATAGGATTTACAAGACAACACATCCACCAAGGGTTGGAGATGCTCTAATCAATCAAAGCATTTCCGACTTCATTAATAAATTTTTAGCGATGGCTGACTAATTGGAAATAGTCAACCGAAACATCTATGACTAATGTAATTAACTGAGACTTTTGATAACATGTTCATTGAAAATGCCTACTTCCTAATAAAAGACTTTAGCTCTGGATTAGCATCAAACTTCCAATTAAATCAAGTGATCATAAACATAATCCCTCTTTCTTACAGTAAAATAAAAATAAAAAAATTGGGAAAATTAATTGATTAAAGAATAATGTACAGTACCTAGAAATTGGAGAATACTTCTTCGTCCTCTCTTCATTTTCTTCAATTTGATGTAATATTAGTCACTATTTCATCAAGAACCTAACAAAGCCTAGATAATTAAAAATCAAGATATAGGAAGAATTGTATCAAACATTCATAGAGTATTATATCTTTATTAAACAATTTTAACTACTCAAATCTGCAAAATGTCAATGGAAACATGCTTATTACATCCCAGATCAATAATTGAAATCTAAGAACCAATATTAATGGTAAATCTATAAAAATTTGGGCTGGTCAAACAAATGAATAACAACAACAAAACCCATTGAAGTAGAAAGATTTACATACAACATACACATAGATTCTACCCCAGCTGGCTAAAAAGATGACACGATATCCATTAGATTGATTAGTTCTTTGACAGTGCATTGGATGAATCATCGAGAATTATCACTTATTAAGAGGACCATTGGTTTAATCGGGAGATAACTTTCACTTTTTATTTTTTAATGACAAAAAGAGAATAATTGGAAATAATCAATCAAAGCATTTCAGGCTTTATTTGTAAATTTTTAGCGATGGCTGACTAACTAGAAATAATCAATCAAAACGTCTATGACTAATGTAATTAATTAAAACTTTTGATAAGCAATTCATTGAAAACGCCAACTTCCTAATAAAAGACTTTAGCTCTGGATTAGCATCAAACTTCCGATTAAATCAAGTGATCATAAACATAATCCCTCTTGCTTACAATAAAATAAAAATAAAAAATTTGAGAAAATTAATTGATTAAAGAATAATGTATAGTACCTAGAAATTAGAGAATACTCCTTTGTCCTCTCTTCATTTTCTTCAATTTGGTTGCAAGATGCTTATAAGCAGTGTTATGAAAAAGCGGAGAATGTGGACTGCAAGTCAATCTGGCCCAGAGGCTAACCAAGTCGGAAATGACGTCCAACGCCAAGAATTGTCTGAACTTGCCTTGGAACCTCCAAAACCACTTGAAAATCAAGTGAATTGGTGATGAACGGCCGATGAACCAAAACTGAACCAAACTATTACTGTTCATCCTTCTTCCCCTTCCCTTCTGTATTTTTGCCTGAGCTTCCTTCAAAATTTCATTTTGTCTTGAGCATCAGACCGATAGCCCAGCCAATCATACTGCCAGAGCTGCGGGCCGTCGACAACCATGGTTGATTTCGAATGGTTTTCATGAGAATCAGTAAAGAGCGAGTGCTTTTTTTCTTCGCAAAATACTAGGAACAATAACCGAAGTTCGGATGAAAACAAAATAGTGGCAAATCGTGCAGATCGTGGTGTATAAATTAACTACCAATATGTCCTTAGTCATGGACGGAACGTATATGTAAAACAGGAAGGGTAATTCTAACTTTTCAAAAGCTTCAAATGACAGTATTCCTATTATATATATATATATATATATATATATATATATATATATATATATATATATATATAATATAGAATACCACAAATTGGACAGTCGGTCCAAGATGTTCTAAAGGAAAAATTAACCGTGGCATCGTTCAATACTCTGTAATTTTTGAATAACAAAATGTTGTAACACTATGTCGACTAACCCTTTTTATATTAAAAACGATGTTCAATTTATATTAAAAACCTTATTTATTTATTTAATAAATCGTTATGGCTTATAAACGATTCTGTAGAGACTTTCTAAAAATTTGATTTGGACATATCTTAAAATCAATAGTATGAGATCTTCATTTTTCTCTTCCATTAGAAAATTATAGTTCAATAGATTCGAACGTTTCTTATTTGAAAGAAATCCGACTTATAACGAATCATATATATTCAGTTGAAGTTCAAAACGTAAAACTATGAACTACCACGCTGTTACGAGCTCGTTTTTAATTATTTTATAAATTATACATCCAAAGCCTAACCAAACAACATAAACCGAATTATAAATCCAAATATCCGAACATTAGAGACATACAAAGTCCGATACACGAAAGAATAGTTCAAAACATAAAATTTATAGTCACACTAAATTAAACACACTGAAATCTCATCAACACACTAAATTGGAGTAAGTCATGTCTTTAGAGCCTTCCCTATTTCCCATCTCTTATAGAAATATTCAACTGACACCATTAAAACTTTTAGATTAGTTGGTTGTCATAACATGGAAGCGTCCACCGTCATCTCTGCAAAGTGCCCAAATTTTCTTTAAAATTCCCTAGGCTTCGTTCAATCTAGTCATGTGCCCAAAGACTAGTTGCCTTGATTACTACTCTGATTTTAGTGTACTCAACTACTATTGAGTCATATGCAGCAGCGTAAAACAAATATGTTAGTCGCTTCTCTCGATAACGCGCTGCTTGAAACTTGGCTTTAAGATGTCATGCATGGAACCTATGTCTGTATGGTTCTTGGCATCTCTCCTGCAAACCATTTGGGATCCCTTTCATTCTATCAGATATAAAACTAATGCGATGATTTCGTACACTATGAATGAACTTACGCATGCATGAAAAGAAGGAGGTCCAACTATCATATGAGTCGGATTCGATAATTGCATAAGCTAGTGGAAAAAGGCAGTCGTCGGCATCTACAATAATAGAAACATGCAGTGTCCCCTTGTATTTACCATAAAAATGTGTTTTGTCAACACATAGCAATGGACGATAATGTAGAAAACCTGCAATGGAAGGACGAAATGCCCAAAAGACACGCTCAAATACCCCGACATCATCGTGTGTTATACGTCCAACTGTACCTGTAACACCCCGTGTATTCTATAACTGTGGAATTAACAAATTAAAGTATAATTAATTTGAAACCAAAGAACTAAGGGAAACGGGATACGCCATTGCGTTCGTCTCGGAAAAATACGCGAAATAGAGTCCGAGTTTTCGAAAAACGGAGTACGTATGAAGAAGATATAGCCTCTGGAAGTTTCTGAATTAAGTTTAAAATTCGAACAGCTCAGAAAAGAAGTTTGAAATTAAAAATCGGGCCCAATTGGCCAGGGCGGGAAAATTCCCGCCTAAGACACCCAGGTCGACTGGGCTGTCGACCTGGTCTAACCAGGTCGACAGGGCTGTCGACAGGGCTGTCGACCTGGTCCAGACCCAGGTCGAACCCAGTCCACCTTGGCTCGCCTATTCTATGTTGGCCGATTTTCTGTGGTCTGCTTTGTCATTAGGGCTAGGTGGCAGGCTCTAATTGGTCTCTCTTTCGAATGAATGGCTACGATCAATCCAAGCAACATCAATGGTCCTAATCAGTTCCTAACCTCTATAAAAAGGACCCTAGACTCTACCTCGGTTTCTTGTACAATTCTCTAGCCTCCATTGCTCTCTTCTTCTAATTAAAAATAAAAATGGCGTCTCTGCTCTGCTGGAATTAAAACTAGAAGATAATCAACATCAGCCTAAGCAACTCAATTCAAACTAGAGATTAAAGTTTCTGCAAAGATTCGACAACAAGTTCTTTCTTTAATCCAATCAAGGCAAGTACAGTTATTCTCCGCTATAAACGTTAATTGTAATTTTGATATGCATTTAAATCTGAGTTTGAGGTTGTATTCTCTTCTGTTAGATCTGTTTTCTGTGACTGTTCTATATTCCTTTCTTCTTTTCTGTTTCTATAGCCAGGCTACCACGAGCCTGTGCCTAATCTCATAAGAGATGAACGTATGAACGCAAGTTTTGGGATGAATGATGAGAAATTTGACAAAACCAAATTGAATGTATGACTTTAGGTCTGAGGCATAAAATATATTGGACATATGACTTGGGATTGGATGCATAAATTTGACTATGAACATATAATTTATGCATGTTGTATGCATAGTTATGTTGTAATTTAGACCTGTAATTAATTAGAAAAAAAATAGCATATGTTATAAACTAGTTTTAGACCTATGCATATTTTGTGATAAAAGAAGAAGAGGAACCACTGTAAAGATTACATATGATTTGAGACTTTGGACAAAATGCATATAAAAAGGCAAGATCTGATTTTTAGAAGATATGTTTTAAAGATTTATATTATTGGGGATAGTTGGCATAATAATTCATGACATGAAAAGAAGGAAGATATGGAAACTTAAGATTTACATTAATTAGGATATCTATTATTGTAATTACACCTAAATAGGGATTTTTGGATATATGACATGCATTGAAATTAATGGTTATATTTGGTATAATCTATATTGGAACATATGTTATATGGCAAATTATGTCCATATTCTGCGCTTAAGCAAACATGGAATATATGTTGTGAATCATGAAAAATTATGTAGGCATATGAATTTAGGCCTAATTTATGACTAGGCAAGGCATGTAAATAGAACCTTTAGAATTATTAGGTTTGCTAAATCTGCTAATTTGCTAAGTTGCCTAAACTGCTAGTTTTGTTATATTGCCTAGACTGTTAATTAGATTGAAATGCCTAATCTGTTAAATTTGTCGGTTGAAATGCCTAACCTGTTATATGCCAAAATCTGCTAAGTTGCTAAATCTGTTAAATCCGTTAAGTCATATAAAATCTGTTATCTGCTATGTTGATATAATCATCCTGTTATTGATATAATCTGAATTGGCATATATATTGGGCGTGCGCATAAACGGTGAATTATTAATTAATTGGCCGCAAAGATAAACATGGCTAACTCGAGGTTAGAATGAGTTTGCGGCGTAAATCTGCCCGGAACCGCCCGGCACATCCAGTGGCCGCAAACAATAGGTTCTAATGTGAGAAGTTAGTCATAACATGCGTAAGACACGAGGTTAGGTCTGGCTTGTGGCAGAAGTCTGCCCGGAACCGCCCGACATATCCAGCGGCCACAAGCTACCGACCTAATGTGAGAGGTCTGTGCATTAATAATTAATTAATGCAAATCTAAGATAAGAATGACGTCTAAAACGTATTGGGGAAAATAGGGTTAAACCAAAGGGATTAATAGATGTAGTAAAACCCGTCCATGAATCTGTAGGCCCAATACAAAGTTAGACAAATCTGAAAGATCTGTACATCTGACCTGTTAGTCTGAAAACTTGTTAACTTAATTTGTAAATTAGTAAACCTGAATTCTGTATGTCTGAACTTGTAAACAAGTTAATCTGAAATCTGTTAGTCTGGGGACACAAGGTTAGGAGGGGAATTACTTGTGTCATCTGTTGTTTGGGACCCATATTAGTCAGTAACCCTTTCTGGTATCAAAACTTTGACCCAACAGTAGGTAGGGTCCGGGCACGCTTACTGAACTAATTATAAGTGGTTCATTCTGATAATGGCGAGGGGTGTTGATGGTGCGTTCCAACCGGGTCATGTGCGTGCATGGATCCCGGTCTGCCTCTGAGGATGTAAGACGCCGTGACATCTGTAAATAGGTCTGTGCCAATTGGTTGTCACTTTAGGGAGTGATACACCCTACTGTGGGGCCGACACAGGATATTTATGTATTAGGAAGCCGATCGCTTGGGGTAGGGTTTTAGGGTACGCTTAGTTCTGTCTGTTTCTGTTGGTACCGTCTGTTTCTGTTGGGTGGTAACACCTGTCTGTTTCTGTGTGGTACAGTCTGTTCGGGTGGTAAAGGCCCATTACTAGTGTACACCTAATTCCACATTCTGTTTCCATAGGGATAAATCTGTTTCTTCTCCTGTCTGTTTCTGATCGGGTAGTAAAGGCCCATTATTAGCATTCTGTTTCTGTTAAAGTATTCTGTACCCGTTCCTGCTTCAATTTAGACATTAGGGTGACACCTAATTCTGCTATACTAGTATTAGTGCAGAGAAGTGTAAAACAATAGTTTATATCATTCTGTTTTTCTGTTATATCTGCTACACCTATTATAGTTATCTCACATCCAGTTTTATGTTCATATCATATTATTATTATCTGTTCATATGCTGAAAGTCACTGGACTTGCCAGACTTTTTGTCTGACCCTTGTTGTTTCGCCTCCTTTCTTCCGTTTCCCCCCCAGGTTATCCAAGGAGGGAAATACTTTAGCTTGATCCAGATTTCTCTTTGCTTGAAGTGCTTAAAGTATGGCTTGGCTCTGTATAGCTTCCGTTCCATGGGGATTATGATTTTAAACTATGCATTTTGAAGGCTTTTGTACAAGACTGATATTTTGTACTTGAATTCTGAAAAGGAAAGGATGTAACCATATTAATTTTCTGTTTCCGCTGTAATAAAGTTAAAATTTTTCAAGTACTGTTTTATCTGTCTTGTAAGTTTCTGTTCTGTTTACTAAAATGCTCCACCAAAGTTAAGGCATTCCCTTTGTGAGTGACCTTAACGGAGGTGGGGTGTTACACTTGGTATCAGAGCTGAAGGTTACCAGATTGGGTAAAGTTTTTGAAAACTGTTTTCAAAAAGGTTTTGAAAGGAAGTATTTTCAAAATTAAAGCTTATTTTGAAAAACATGATCCCCAAGAGCCATATATCTTTCTTTCAGTCCTTTTTGTATTGAACCTTTCCTTTTTCGTTTCAGCATGTCTGAAGCATCTAAAATACCAGAGGGTGTCCATGTACCCGGTTGGTTTCGTCAATATCTTGAGGCTAGGACCGCCGCTGCAGGTCCAGCAAATGATCCCCCTCCCCCACCCCCTCCTCGTGCAATTGCTTTCTCAAAGATCTGTAGAGATTTTAGGGCCATGGGTGGAAAGGATTTCAAAGGAACTGAATCATTCGTAGAAGCGAGGAATTGGCTCAAAGAAACTGAGGATCTATTCGTTATCTTCGAGGTGGACGATAGGCAGAAGGTACAGTTGGCGGTATGGTTGCTCAAAGACGAAGCTTCCTACTGGTGGGAAGTCACTAACGCCGAGAGGCCGGTCGAGACATGGATGGATTTCAGAACAAGGTTTGAGACAAAATTCCTCTCGCAAGCTGAACGAAGTTTACAACTGGAAAAGTTCTTATCTCTTAAGCAAGGAAGTATGACGGTCAAGGAATACGTCAACCAGTTCAACCAACTGGCTAGGTTCGGATTGGATTTAGTCAACACTCAGCATAAAAAGGCTCTCCGCTTTGTTAAAGGATTGAACGAGCCACTGCACAGATTAGCCATGACCCATGTACCTATGGGAGCGACTTACGAGAAATTGGTGGACATGGCACTACTGCACGAGGAAGACAAGGGCCCGAAAGAGACAAAGAAGGAAGAGCCACCGAATAAGAAAGCGGGGCCCAAAAAGGAAACACAAAGGAAGGAAGAGAAGACTGAAGATAAGAAGGGGAAAAAGTGCTTTACTTGTGGAAGCTCGACTCATCTGAACAAGGATTGCAGAAAAAGGAAGGGCGCTTGCTTCAACTGTGGGGAGATGGGACACTTCACTAGGGACTGCCCGAAGAGACGAGGACAAGGAGGGCAGGCGAATAATCTTGAGGCTAGTGGCTAGGATAGAAATAGGAAAATTTCTATAGTAGGTTTAATTTCTTTATCTGATTTTGGAGTTAAGACTTTTTCTGATTCTGGTATTTTGATTTTGTAATCGATACTCTGCACCTTAATACTAGTATTATTTTTGAATTCCGCTATAGACTCAGACCCATAAGGGTTATGGATCATCTGTTTGAGATTGGGGTTTGAGGGATATCTGTGTTAGGAGTCAAGTATGACGCATACATTCTGAGTTTTCGTGGGGTATGATTTTATCATGCTTAGCTTCCTAAGGATTATTAGGGAACCTGATCTGTACCAGTAGTCTGTAAATATCTAAATACTTTTGATAGGATTTCCAGTTTTGACATTGTCTAAAGAAGGTAATCCTCTGGGTGTCAATTTGATGTTGGTTTCGGTCTTTGGGGCCGATACTTAGGACCCATGTCTAATGGGAACCAAATTTTCGTTCTATCTGTACTCGCTTCCATCATTCGACTGTATCCTATCGATCGAATATTTGAACTTTAGGTAGAAACTAATGGGTGTAAACATGTGTTTGAGACATGTTATGTTTGATGGTTGCAAGTGGATGCAAGTGGTTGCTAGTGGTTGCTCGTGGATGCATATACACACACTAGGCACTAGATCGGCTCGAAAGCACTCTCATACTGCATATGGATGTGTGAGCATTTTTAGATTTTTATGGATGCAAAATGGTTGAATCAACATATGGATGTTGCATATGAATGAGCAGTTGTGCACTCATATAGAAATGATATGTCTCAAATAGGAAAATTTGCATACATATTGGACTCATGGCACTAACATGATTTGCATTAAGGAGGTCGACTGAATCAGTGGGCCGCTTGATTTTGCATTAGATACGGACATGAACACACACTGTGCATTTAAACATGAAAGCATTAGAAGTCTATAAGGACAATGGATGCCTGTGGTTGATGATTGAGTAGATGGATGATTGGATGGTAGGACACATTCTTCTTAACTTGAAGATTTCGGGGACGAAATCCTTTTAAGTGGGGGAGAATGTAACACCCTGTGTATTCTATAACTGTGGAATTAACAAATTAAAGTATAATTAATTTGAAACCAAAGAACTAAGGGAAACGGGATACTTCATTGCGTTCGTCTCGGAAAAATACGCGAAATAGAGTCCGAGTTTTCGAAAAACGGAGTCCGTATGAAGAAGATATAGCCTCTGGAAGTTTCTGAATTAAGTTTAAAATTCGAACAGCTCAGAAAAGAAGTTTGAAATTAAAAATCGGGCCCAATTGGCCAGGGCGGGAAAATTCCCGCCTAAGACACCCAGGTCGACTGGGCTGTCGACCTGGTCTAACCAGGTCGACAGGGCTGTCGACAGGGCTGTCGACCTGGTCCAGACCCAGGTCGAACCCAGTCCACCCTGGCTGGCCTATTCTATGTTGGCCGATTTTCTGTGGTCTGCTTTGTCATTAGGGCTAGGTGGCAGGCTCTAATTGGTCTCTCTTTCGAATGAATGGCTATGATCAATCCAAGCAACATCAATGGTCCTAATCAGTTCCTAACCTCTATAAAAAGGACCCTAGACTCTACCTAGGTTTCTTGTACAATTCTCTAGCCTCCATTGCTCTCTTCTTCTAATTAAAAATAAAAATGGCGTCTCTGCTCTGCTGGAATTAAAACTAGAAGATAATCAACATCAGCCTAAGCAACTCAATTCAAACTAGAGATTAAAGTTTCTGCAAAGATTCGACAACAAGTTCTTTCTTTAATCCAATCAAGGCAAGTACAGTTATTCTCCGCTATAAACGTTAATTGTAATTTTGATATGCATTTAAATCTGAGTTTGAGGTTGTATTCTCTTCTGTTAGATCTGTTTTCTGTGACTGTTCTATATTCCTTTCTTCTTTTCTGTTTCTATAGCCAGGCTACCACGAGCCTGTGCCTAATCTCATAAGAGATGAACGTATGAACGCAAGTTTTGGGATGAATGATGAGAAATTTGACAAAACCAAATTGAATGTATGACTTTAGGTCTGAGGCATAAAATATATTGGACATATGACTTGGGATTGGATGCATAAATTTGACTATGAACATATAATTTATGCATGTTGTATGCATAGTTATGTTGTAATTTAGACCTGTAATTAATTAGAAAAAAATAGCATATGTTATAAACTAGTTTTAGACCTATGCATATTTTGTGATAAAAGAAGAAGAGGAACCACTGTAAAGATTACATATGATTTGAGACTTTGGACAAAATGCATATAAAAAGGCAAGATCTGATTTTTAGAAGATATGGTTTAAAGATTTATATTATTGGGGATAGTTGGCATAATAATTCATGACATGAAAAGAAGGAAGATATGGAAACTTAAGATTTACATTAATTAGGATATCTATTATTGTAATTACACCTAAATAGGGATTTTTGGATATATGACATGCATTGAAATTAACGGTTATATTTGGTATAATCTATATTGGAACATATGTTATATGGCAAATTATGTCCATATTCTGCGCTTAAGCAAACATGGAATATATGTTGTGAATCATGAAAAATTATGTAGGCATATGAATTTAGGCCTAATTTATGACTAGGCAAGGCATGTAAATAGAACCTTTAGAATTATTAGGTTTGCTAAATCTGCTAATTTGCTAAGTTGCCTAAACTGCTAGTTTTGTTATATTGCCTAGACTGCTAATTAGATTGAAATGCCAAATCTGTTAAATTTGTCGGTTGAAATGCCTAACCTGTTATATGCCAAAATCTGCTAAGTTGCTAAATCTGTTAAATCCGTTAAGTCATATAAAATCTGTTATCTGCTATGTTGATATAATCATCCTGTTATTGATATAATCTGAATTGGCATATATATTGGGCGTGCGCATAAACGGTGAATTATTAATTAATTGGCCGCAAAGATAAACATGGCTAACTCGAGGTTAGAATGAGTTTGCGGCGTAAATCTGCCCGGAACCGCCCAGCACATCCAGTGGCCGCAAACAATAGGTTCTAATGTGAGAAGTTAGTCATAACATGCGTAAGACACGAGGTTAGGTCTGGCTTGTGGCAGAAGTCTGCCCGGAACCGCCCGGCATATCCAGCGGCCACAAGCTACCGACCTAATGTGAGAGGTCTGTGCATTAATAATTAATTAATGCAAATCTAAGATAAGAATGACGTCTAAAACGTATTGGGGAAAATAGGGTTAAACCAAAGGGATTAATAGATGTAGTAAAACCCGTCCATGAATCTGTAGGCCCAATACAAAGTTAGAAAAATCTGAAAGATCTGTACATCTGACCTGTTAGTCTGAAAACTTGTTAACTTAATTTGTGAATTAGTAAACCTGAATTCTGTATGTCTGAACTTGTAAACAAGTTAATCTGAAATCTGTTAGTCTGGGGACACAAGGTTAGGAGGGGAATTACTTGTGTCATCGGTTGTTTGGGACCCATATTAGTCAGTAACCCTTTCTGGTATCAAAACTTTGACCCAACAGTAGGTAGGGTCCGGGCACGCTTACTGAACTAATTATAAGTGGTTCATTCTGATAATGGCGAGGGGTGTTGATGGTGCGTTCCAACCGGGTCATGTGCGTGCATGGATCCCGGTCTGCCTCTGAGGATGTAAGACGCCGTGACATCTGTAAATAGGTCTGTGCCAATTGGTTGTCACTTTAGGGAGTGATACACCCTACTGTGGGGCCGACACAGGATATTTATGTATTAGGAAGCCGATCGCTTGGGGTAGGGTTTTAGGGTACGCTTAGTTCTGTCTGTTTCTGTTGGTACCGTCTGTTTCTGTTGGGTGGTAACACCTGTCTGTTTCTGTGTGGTACCGTCTGTTCGGGTGGTAAAGGCCCATTACTAGTGTACACCTAATTCCACATTCTGTTTCCATAGGGATAAATCTGTTTCTTCTCCTGTCTGTTTCTGATCGGGTAGTAAAGGCCCATTATTAGCATTCTGTTTCTGTTAAAGTATTCTGTACCCGTTCCTGCTTCAATTTAGACATTAGGGTGACACCTAATTCTGCTATACTAGTATTAGTGCAGAGAAGTGTAAAACAATAGTTTATATCATTCTGTTTTTCTGTTATATCTGCTACACCTATTATAGTTATCTCACATCCAGTTTTATGTTCATATCATATTATTATTATCTGTTCATATGCTGAAAGTCACTGGACTTGCCAGACTTTTTGTCTGACCCTTGTTGTTTCGCCTCCTTTCTTCCGTTCCCCCCCCCCAGGTTATCCAAGGAGGGAAATACTTTAGCTTGATCCGGATTTCTCTTTGCTTGAAGTGCTTAAAGTATGGCTTGGCTCTGTATAGCTTCCGTTCCATGGGGATTATGATTTTAAACTATGCATTTTGAAGGCTTTTGTACAAGACTGATATTTTGTACTTGAATTCTGAAAAGGAAAGGATGTAACCATATTAATTTTCTGTTTCCGCTGTAATAAAGTTAAAATTTTTCAAGTACTGTTTTATCTGTCTTGTAAGTTTCTGTTCTGTTTACTAAAATGCTCCACCAAAGTTAAGGCATTCCCTTTGTGAGTGACCTTAACGGAGGTGGGGTGTTACAGTACCTGGATTACTTGTCTTTATTTCTTCAAAATATTGTGGCAAATTCATATATGATTCGGCCCAGTCACCATAAATTTTTTCCATTGTTTTATTTAACGTTCTCCAAGTTTTCATGTAACTGATTTTGATAAAGAGTTGGTCATCGACAAACACCTAGACCGTACCAGGTGAGATATCCAAATAGACCTTGAAAAAAGAAATGATTTTGGAAGAGTTGGTCATCGACAAACACCTAGACCGTACCAGCTAAGATATCCAAATAGACCTTGAAAAAAGAAATGATTTTGGACATTAGAAATCGAGAAGTGGCTTGCTTGAGGTAGGAATTAATCGTAGGATTAACACGGTTATATTCATGAGTCAGCTTTCTTACTTCCCACCGTTCAGTTTAAGATTTCTTGGACACTTAGCATGTATTCTCCATGGACAGGTAGCATCAAAATTACATACAGAAAAACATAATTTTTTATTCGACTTGGTTGGTTTGTACGAAGCATCATGCAGAATAAACCATTCTGTTAGTTGGTGTTGAAACTTTTCTTTACTTTCAAATAGCATCCCAACAGTAAAACCATTCTATACGTAAGCAATGGAGAATTTTTCATTTGAAAACTCTAGGTTAGCAACTACCGATCTAGCCATCATTAGGGCATAAACTCTAACAATTTACTTTATCACATCTTTGGATTACCGTGTTTCTATTACACGTACACATTGGGTGTTGGCGTATGCTGAATAAAGCGACAATTCCCCACATCAACAATATCCTTATGCCTTGGACATTTATTTATCTTATTCCAAATACTTGCTATTTGTTTCTCCCTTATCTTTTCCATAAATGACAGTTAAGTCACCAATTTATTTCCATTGCTGCCTATTAAATTAGGGATTATATTCCTTTTCACTTTTCAAACTTTTTGGTTCTTACATCCTTATGTGCTTATAGGCATTTAATTCGATACGAAAGCTACTAAATCACTACATGGTTTCTAGGGTTTTTCTAGAAATTAAAGTCGATCCTTACCTAAAAAGACCAACATATTATATTTTCTGAAGATATGCGTACATTAAATATATATACACTTATATATATAGTAAAACTTTTGAAAATCCTTTTTTTAAATAACAAGTACGACTTTCATACGTATATATTTCCTCGTAATCATGTAACCTGATTCTGATATCAAATGTAACAACCCGCTCGAAAAAGGCCTATTTTCTGTCCTAGAAAAGACCCATTGGAATTTATAACCATTCTAAACAATTATGGATTCCTATAAGGAAATATTAAAACAAATATAATAGAGAAATCTAAACGAAATCAGCATCTCACATAGCGGAAAAGATAAATATAATAACTTAAAATAGATGTACCTTTAATTAAAATCATAATAAATGTTGGTTATGATGATTCTCAAGTAATCATAAGAGGTACATCAATAATAGTTATCCTAATAATATAATAATACTGCCATAAATAACCAAACGCCTCCATCGTCGGGCTCCATCTCCAAGGTATCACTGATTCCCAAGCGTCCTCACCTACTAACCTATTTATGTTCTAAGGAGGGAGGTCATGCTAGGGAATGCGGAATGGATCTTAAGGAACAACTAACACTAGAGGGGGTGAATATTGTTTTCAAAGAATTTAAGAAAAATCTAAAACTTATATGATCTACTATATGAATAACACACCACGGAGATGATCACAGACACATAATCAAACACAAGCACAGAAATAAACAAAAGTAAAATGCAGAAAAGGAAAGAACAGACATGATTATATACTAGTTCGAATTTCTCCTACGTCTAGTCCCATGCAACGCTGGATTGCGTAGAGTTTTATTACTAGATCAAAATCTCAGTACAATCCCATTAATTTCATGGCTACAAGGTTAACACTGTTACCATCATCCTTGATTTCTCGGCTACAAGGTTAACACCGTTTCCTTTCTTTGATTTCACAACTACAAGGAACTCACCATTTCCAAACTATCCCAAATCAATCCCAAATGATTACAACAGCCCTATAACTCTTCAATAGCACTTCAATTCAGAGAGTAGTGAGTACAGAGTGAGAAGAGAAGAAGTTTTCTGTATTAAAATAGAAATTGGTAGAGTATAAGTGTAGAAATCACAAAAATATGAAACAATAATGGAGGAACGAAAAGAGATGAAGATAGAAATGAATAATGGTTAAAAAATTCGAAATCAACCCCTATTTATAAGATTTGAAAGGTTGCAATGCTTCAGAAATGTTACAAATGGCGAAAAGACACTTTCTTTCAAAATTGAAAATATGACAGTTGTATGTCGACATCCCCACATATGTATGTCGACATGTGTTTGAAAATTTGAAATTCGAGTACTTTTCAAGTGTTTTAATATATATATATATATATATATATATATATAATTCTGGAAGTTCTTGAATTAAAACATAGTGATATAAATAAGTATTATAAAGTAGAACATATGAAATCATAAATATAAATTATATAAACGTATTTATAAAATTATAAAGTTTAAAACTATGTAAATATAAAATTATACAAGTATATAACTATGCAAATATATATAAACTTATAAACTTAAGTTTGAAATCAAAAGTAAGATAAAAAACTAATTAAACTAGAATTTGAATTTTGAAAAGGAGAATCTAAAATTTGAAAATCGGAATTTGATTTTGAACCTGGAGTGCTATTCTGAGCCTTATGTATAATCTAGACTCTATTACTATATTTATCTTGAACTCTTGATTTCTTGATTACTCATGTGTCTTGAATCTTCTCTGAATTCTGAATATCTTAAAACTCTAAAAATGTACAGTCTTCAGTATTAATTCCTGTGTACAAATCATGCATATATGTATGTATATGTATATATTTTAGATAGAAATGTTAGTATATATTTTATAATCAATTAATATCAAAATAAGGTTGTTGTCATCAAAACTCCATTCTCCAACAATCTCCCCCTTTTCGATGATGACAACCTTAGTTTATAAAATATTCATACCTGTTGATGTTGATCCTTCTAATACCCCCTTGCCACTATGAATCCTATATTTTCTACTTAAACTAAGTCTATATTTTATAATTTCTCCCCCTTTTGCATTATCAAAATGAAATTCTAAAAATACTCCCCCTATATCTTATATCTATCCATATAACTCCTATACTAAACTAAATTACTCCCCATAAATTCATGGCTATAAATTAATCAAATACTAAGTACATAAGCAAATCAATCCAAATATCATAATTACATATGTTTTGAGTTATGTATACAAACAAGCAAACCAGTCTAAGTAATATTTACATATGTTCCAACATATACATGTTTTAAGTCAAGCAATGCAAACCAATCAACACATAATTTCAGTCAGATTCAAACAAATCAAATCATACCAAACAATCAAAGGTTTCTTGGGACTTCTACCCAACTGTCTTCTCCAAAGATAGGGTCCTTCTTGATGACCTCCCAATCTTCATCTTCTTTTTTCAGTGGTGACTTAGCAAGATTTTTATATTCATCTCTGAAAAGAGAAGAGATTAGCCAATGGATGGCAACAAAGTGCTTCTCTTATTGTTCAAACATCTTTATTTTGGCTTAATTCAAGATGACGCTGGTTTTGTAGTATTATAGAAAGAATGTTCTTGAAGGAATTCAATGTCTCTTCAAGATTTTCACTTAAGTTATGAATTGGATTTGCCATAGTTTTGATAAGAATTGAATAAAGAAGAAGGAGAAATGATATAATGAATTTTTCTAGAAGAAGTAGGCTTAAATAGGGTCTGGAATTCGTCGGATTTGAATGGACAAGAGTTAGTTATATAAATTTAAATTTTGAACAATTTTGAAAAACTGGCAGTTATATGTTGACATAAGCAATTATGTATATCGACATACTTAAGAATTTTTTTGAAAATTTTCAGTTTTGAGTTATTTGTTAGTATATTATACTAATATATTTAACTCTAATGTTTTTACAGTAACTTAAAGAATGTTTTAACATAAATGAAACTCCATTCTTTACTACTTAAAAATCAAATGCATCCAACTAATAACGACACACTAAATACGAGATTTGAAAGCATATACAAGCAAATACTAAAGATAGCTTAAACTAGATAGGCTAGATATCAGCAGAGGAAGATGAAATTTCAAGTTTTTTTCCTATCTTGATCATGAACTTAGTCATTTTGGTAAAACTCTTTTTGAGCTTCTTTTGATTTTTGACGATTTTCAGTTGATTTTGAATAATCATCTCTTTGGAAATGGTTCTAGTGTTGACTGGACACTCAAAACTTTCCAAAGAAGTTTCTTCTTCTTCGATGTCTATAGGAACTTGTTCTTGTTGCATTTTGAGCTTATTTGTCTTTGAATATCTCATAAGGCTTGAAAATGAGTGGAATTTGCTTAAGGTGTATGTTTGTGGAATCAAACACCTTTCTTGGTACAAATTCTTCTCCATGAAGATCAACTCTGAAATACTAGAAAATACGAGTGAGATAAAACTCCATAATGAAGAGTGTTTTCTCTTATTGATGTTTCTATGGGCTTGAACTCTTTTACGATCATGTTGGCCCAATTGATGTCATAGCCACCAATAATAGCAAAGATTGCCTTTTAGACTTTGAGAGTTGGGTTATCAAAATTTCCCAAATGAGGAGTGATGGTATGTTAAAGGAGAAGCTTTACGATTCTTGTTTTTGGGTGGAATAAGAGATTTTTGAATTCCATGTGAGCATCGCTTTCAAATATGTTGTGATAAGTTTCTAAATCAGTTTCATCAATTTTGAAATCCGAAAAATCCGAATCTATGCTTCTACATTTCAAGATATTGCCCAAGATTTCGCAGTCTAGAACAATATGTGTTCCTTTTATGCTACTCCAAATTGGATCTTCATTTCCTTTGTAAAAGCCGCAATTAAGATTCGCATAGAACATTTTGACAAGCTTCAGGTAACAAACTTCATCATTATCCCGAGAGCCAATCAAACTTAATACTTCATTGTGATTGAAGAGAGAGATAAGATCATAGGATGAAAAGTCTCCAAAGATGGAGAAAGCTCCCATATTGACTTTTGCATTTGCTATATAGTTAACATAGTTTTTGATTGCCTCTTTATCGTTGTGGAGATAACCTTTGACAGTTTTGGTTAATTTCAATTTCTGAGATGTGCTTGAAGAAGCCATTGAAATGTTTGTTTTAAAGAGTATAGATATGAAGAATATAGTTTGAATTTTGAATGAGAGGTAGAGAGAATAGATGTATAAATAGAAATTGAATGGAAATGAATTGAATAGAAAAAACTTTTCAGAAATCATTGATACCTTTTCAGACCTTGGTCGTTGGTGAAAAGTTGGAGGGAAATTTAAAAGTTGAAACCTTTGAAATTAAAATTTTGAATTTCAATTCTCTGGCTAATATGTCGACATATAGACATAAGCCTTGGCCTTTATTTGGAGGCTTCTCCCTTGGGATTTTTGGACTTCTAGAGCTCCAAAGGACTTGTTAATGGCTGCCAACTCTTTCTCCATGGACATTGGACATTGCATGGACAATTAAAAGGTGGCATACGCGTTTTCTATCAACATTTGGGCATTCACAAGGATAATTATGCCACATTTGGGATCTTTTGGACTTCTTGGACATTAAAGGATAAGCTTGAACATGGTTGACCAAGTCAACTCATCTAAAGGAGGAAGAAGAAGAACATTGTTGTTCTATTGTAATAGTTTGTACTTGGATATCGTCCAAACTTATACAACATTGTAACAGGATATCATATGATGAATGGTCATTATAAAGTGGACGTAGGCGTTAGTGCCGAACCACTATAAAAAGCTATGTCTCCCCGCATTTACATATTTTATTTTGGATATTTGTTTTGTTTATACCACATACTCATTGGGTATTGGCATGCAACATTTTTCCTTGTCAATATTTTGGCGCGCCAGGAAGGGGACGCACGTCTTTGACCTCTGCTTTGGATAGGTTTCTCGGATTCATCTTCAGGTTTCGTGTTCAATTCTTGACTTCGACTCAGTTACTCGCTTCTCATCATGGTGCTTAAGCACAAGAAGCTCGCCACTATAACGGAAGCTCATGGTGTATAAGAGGGAGGAAGAAAAGAACTCTATTCGTCCTGACCTCCATCGAACTACATCACTAGGGAAGACTCGATGGAATGATTAAGAATCTTGCTACAGATTTGAATGCTCGACTCGAGCTATAGGAATATGCTTTCAGTACCTTCCTTGCTCGTATGGAAAACAAGATAAGGAACACTTCAAGGCCGACTGACCATGTAGACATTATTGGGATGAGTACCAATGTTCCTCCACCCACAACTCGGGACTTGTGGGCAACCCCACAAACTAACCAGCAGGCCAACTCCGCCCCTTGGAACGATGTCGGTCCCACTACACTCTGGAGCACCCCTAATCCTGATATTGCAGTAGCTCATGTCGCTGGTTTGTTTGGTCAGGTTGCGGGCTCCGCAGTTGGAAATGTTGCTCAAACGCCGGTGCGGACAGCTTTGGATGGTAGTCCTGCCACAGTTCCGAGAGTCAACATTGTGCCCGATGTAGCTCCTCAAGTTGGAATCTAACCAAACTTTCTTCTCAATCAACTAATTCCCAGCTTGGACTTAAACACTAGGGGTACCGGTGCCACTTTGAATAATTTAAATCAACTGCTTGCTTTTGGAAATGGGTCAGAGATCGCAGATGTCATTCGTTGGTACACTCAAGGCGGTGCCTCTTCTGCGGACACGGATTGTGTGACTCGCAGTCCTCTTTCTTTGGATATCAAGAACTCTCGTAACTCACATGATTTCATGCTACCTGTCTTAGATCACTATGATGGTCGCAAGGACCCGACCACTTACCTCATAAGATACATTCGATATATGGATGTTCTCTCTGCTTTGGAAAATGTCATGGCCAAGTGCTTTTCGCCCTTCTTAACAGACATAGCTGCGATGTAGTATAGGCAGCTGGACATGGACTTCGTCACTTCTTGGTTGGAATGCTTTGATCACCCAATTTGTGGAACAATTTATAGTCAACATAGCTCATCAGAAATGCATAATGACTCTCAACGGCATTAAGCAGAAGTCCAACGAGACCCTGCGGAAGTTCTGGAAATGGTTCAATGTTGTGGTTGCTTCAGTCGACAGACCTAACCCCTCCATGGTTTTAATGGACGTAGAATCTGGTGTTCTAAATAAGTTCGAATTTAGGACTTTACTGCACCGGGACCCATCTAGGGATCTTGGGGAATTCTATTTTGAAGCCAAAAGGTTCCTTCAAGAAGAAGATGCAAAGGCCGACAATAACAAGAAGGTTGTCGATGTTAATGCTGTCAAAGACGCGAAATCATCTAATTCTGGAAAAGCTAAAGATTCTGCTGCTGCTCAACAACTTCCTTCGAGGAATGACCGTAACAGGGCTAATCGGCAACATTGGTTCTCGACCTACTCGGAGCTTACTCACACACTCGAGGAGATCTACCAAGAAGTTCACCCTGTTGCCCTTTTCAAAAAGCCTCCCACTCGAGAGCTCTCTTAACAAGAAAGAGATTCTGGCCAACACTACATATTTCATGACATCGATGGTCACAATACAAAAGAGTGTCGTCATCTCAAGAATGCTATTGAAGAACGTGTCAGAAATGGAGTGTTGGCACGGTTTGTTCGTATTCGGGATGGGATGCCTGGACAGATCCGGACCCCTCAAAGAAATCAGGACAGGCCCGGGACTAGCAACTGCCGCGACAGCGTCATCATCAACTAAATCTCACTGGATCTGATGTCTAGGGTCCAAGCCTCCCCAACATCAGTATCTTACGGCTTTCGATCTTTTGGTTTCCTAGTTTTTCGGTCTTCTGTTCTTTTTATAGTCGTCTATTACTCTTAAATAATGAGCTCCTGACTTATGGCTTTCTCATTTCAAAAGTTCTAGCCTTCGGAGTCTTTAAGCCCAATGATATTGGCCCTCTTGGTTTCTTAATTATGGATATTCGGGCTCTGACCCCATGGTTTTATCTATTTAGACTTTATGGGATGTAAGTGGTTGAGTCAACCTACCAATGCACGGGAGCAGTTATAATACCTAGGCATGCTCTTTGCTCAACAACACGCTATCTGGTTATTAATAAAATGGATTTTCTGACATTTCTTAGTCGTTTTAATAAAGTATGACTGCCTTGAGCCCAAATTACTTTCCAAGGTCATCTCACTAATGCGAGATTTCCTTGAATGCTACTTTCCAAGGTCATCTCACTAATGCGAGACTTCCTTGAATGCTACCTGTTGGGCTCATCTTGTTAATGCGAGATTTCCTTGAATGTTACTTGCCAAGGTCATCTCACTAATGTGGGATTTCCTTGAATGCTACTTGCCAAGGTCATCTCGCTAACGTGAGACTTCCTTGAATGCTACTTGTCAGGGTTATCTTGCTAATGTGAGATTTCCTTGAATGCTACTCACCAAGGTCTTCTCACTAAAGCAAGATTTTCTAGAATACTACCTGCTAAAGCCATCTCACCAATGTGAGATTTCCTTGAATGCTCTAACATGCCTTGTCCATCTCACCAACGAGATATCGCCTTGAATGCAGTCTATCAAGTAAATATGATTGGATGTGGCGGCCTTGTCGGTAACACGATAAGATAATTCACATATGGTTATGTGTATTCCTTTTTTCTATGCAGGTTACTGGGCTCCTCCAGTCCCTCAGATATTCTGGTTATCTATGAACAATCCAAATTGATCGTAGGCTTTTAGTGGATTTCTACATTGTACGATTCAAAGCGATCGTGGTCTCCTATCAATACGATCCAAAATGATCATGGTTTTCTAAATAATACGATCCCAAGAGATCGTTGGGTTTCTTTTCTTAATACGATCCCAAGCGATTGTGATCTTCTACGAACATGATCCCAAGTGATCGCGGATTTCTGTTAATATGATCTTAAGCGATCGTGGTTTTCTGAATAATATGATCGGAATCGATCGTCGGCTTTCGTTGGATTTCTGGCATTATGGTTTTCTGGTTAATACGGTCCGAAGCGATTGTGGATTTCTAGTTTATCAGCTTTGGATTTCTGGTTAATACGACCTGTCGTGGTCGTGGCTCTTCAGTTTTATGGATATAGAAGCTTGCTATGGACTTCATCTGGCTTTGGTTTATGAATTTCTCTTCTCCTCGCAAAACACACCTTCCTTGGATCAAACAAGATAAGTTTTGGGGGGAAAATGTTGACACGCTTTTTAGTCAAAGTTGTCACACATCAAGTATTTGTTTAGTAACGCACTCAAACATGAAGAACGCCGTCGGGAAACACAAAGCGATTTAGTCAAAGTCACGTCGCAAACAGAAGAAGACCCGAATCTCCTATCAGATGACCTCTTTTGGGCCCGAGAACGACTTTTATAAGGATTTTCACTATAACACTTAGGCAAATGGTTGGCCGAGCCGAAGGCGAGCTATCGGCATGTCTGGGCGTAGCGCCGGTGGATGTCAGGGCATAGCGCCGGTGGAGGCCCGGGACCCTACAGTCCCGACAGCGATTAGGTCAAATAAGTGGGAACCACCCAATTCATTCACTTTCCTCGGAACCGAAAGCTCGGATCCCTTCACTTTGAACAACCAAAAACTCGAATCCCCTCACTTCATGTCTAGGAACCTTGACTCCGTAAAATGATAAGATTTCGGATACGCCAACACCAGAATCTCACCCCCCTTCACGACATTAAGGCTTGTGGTCCCGACCTTCTACCTACTCCCACCTAAACTCCCTCCTATAAATACCCCAAACCTTGGCCTTCATTTTAAGGCTTCTCTCTTGGAATTTTTGGACTTATAGAGCTCCAAAGCCCTTGTTAATGGTTGCCAACTCTTTCTACATGGTCATTGGACATGGTATGGACAATTAAAACGTGGCATATGTGTTCTCTATCAACATTTGGACATTCACAAAGAAAATTATGCCACATTTGGGCTCTTTTGGACTTCTTGAACATTAAGGATAAGCTTGGACATAGTTGACCAAGTCAACTCATCTAAAGGAGGAAGAAGAAGAACATTGTTTGACACGACCCAAACTTCCCCGTGAAGGAAAGCACGGATGGCGTTGAGGACAAGACAAAATAGAACGCAGACGGAAGAACATTTCATTTTTATTACAACAATTCCATCAGATACAAGAATATACAGAGTATAAATGAATACTATACATTCGATAAATATCAGAGATTACAATAAATTACATAGCGGCAGAAAATAATACAAAACACAACTGAAAATAATACACGGATAAAGAGCTTTCCGAGCATCGTCCCAGCTGTAAATCAGGATCCTATGAATATAAATCTGCAAAACCAAAACTACTAGTTGCCCGTGTCAAAAATAAGGGCACCCAGAGTTTAGGTTAAAACAATAAACTCCAGGTCAGTCATGTGACTGGTGTGAGAACTAAAACAGTTATTTAAAACTTTACTTTAAAAGAGAGTAATTCAAGGGACCACGCCGTATAACACGGAACGAGTTTCCTCCCAAGAATACCAGTGCATAAAACAAACAGCGCAATGCTAAGTAAAGAAAAATGAAGCTGTTATAAGACCCAGGTCCCATCACACAATGCAACGCAAGCCGGAGGATAGGGTTTTTACCTTATAATAGCCAAACATGCTTGGTACATTTAAAACAAATCATTTGATACTATTATAAGTGTATAGTGTTAAAACAATTTCAATCATAGACAGCATGAGTGCCCCATACCACTATGTCGCCATACTAGGTTCTACAAATAAAACTGAAATATCACGTATTGGAGATTGGATTCCATCATGAGTCAAGGAAAGGGGCAAGCTCCTCTCCGCTTCAAGACATTCTAGCAAATGCCTCGGGACTACACGCTCTGGGTAACCCCTGGATGCTTCAGGGCCGGTCCTCTCTTAAGTTTGAGAATTAGTATTCCTGAACACACGTTTCCCGGTCCTTACAGACCTAAAATCGAGGTGCCTCATCCAACAACCACATAAGTGAAAAGTATATAAATGTCAAGGCTGGTAAGTCACTGACACCACCAAAGCTAGAAAGAAACGCCGTGCTCTCCCTGCAGTCCTTATCCCGTTTTTAACTCATACCGAGGTGTGAGGCTCGCGAATTCACGTTATACACAAAGCTGCCACATAGGCCGTGCTTTGATCATCAACCAAAAGACTTTGCTTTTCAACAGAAGCCTTGATCCATGCAACTCAATGTGCCACACAGGCAATTCATGTCATGCGATTGATATCTATCGATATATAACCTCTAAGCTCGTACGTCTCAGAGAAGGGCGTTAAGCAAGAGAATAAATTCTCCGCCGCCAAACAGATATATATTTAACAGAAATCAACCAACACAGAATAAAATCCAATGTCAGACACGCAATCCATTTACAAGTTCGTTCTGGGTCTGAACGAAACCAGAGGCACTTTCCTCGCATATCCATCGATTTCCAAGTACGTCTGGGCGACCACCAACTGATTCCCTCATCTTGGGTGTACATCCCAATCAAGATCATCAGTAATCACCCCAACGATGTGAAGATTTCTGGTCTTCAATCACCGTCTTCATCTTCGACTTATCGTCGAATCGGTTATTCAGAATGGGTATAAACCCGGTCTTTCCGAACAACCCGCGTATATTAAAAACAAATGTTACACAAACACAACATACGCCTCATTCCAATTCAGCAGCCACTAACCGCAAATTAGCAAGAGAACAATTTCCCAAATATTAACCCCGAAGGCCGAAACCAACATCAGATCAATATCCAGGAAACCATTCTTCTTAACTAACCTACAACTAGTTTCTAAATTTCATATTCTTAGGGAAAGGTTCCCATTAATTTTATCCAAGATAAATTCTTTAAAATTTATCCTTTAATCTTCCTTTGGATATCATTTCAAACCAAATTATGGTTTTCCAAACTAGTTGAGATTAGTGAATCACACCGAAGTAATTATTTATTTATTTTCCAATCCAACCTATTCATCCCATGAAGCAAAACTGGTAATACTCCATATCTAACACCACGGTGTTATCGGTAAAATTAATTACCATTTCACGTTCAAATCTAATTAAAGATTTAACTATCGCTTGGAGCAAAACTGGTGATACTCCATTCTCGCTCATTTTCCAAATTTGATAATTTAAATTATCAATTCACATTTCAATCTAATTGCAGATTCATTAAAAATCCTTTTACTGGGTTGAAGAACTAATGTTATTTAAAACACAGTTCACGATAAACCCAAATCACATTCTATTTATTATCGAGTCAAAGAACAAGTGTTATTTAAAACACCCTTCACGATAAACCCACAAATCAATTCTATTTAAAACCCATTTCAAATCCAATTTATTTATTTAAAAATAAATGGGTTTTTATTTTTAGTTCAAAACTAGTTCATTTCGATAAAAACCTATTTTTATCTTTTCAAATATGGAGTTTTTCATCCCAATTTTTCCCAAATCATTTCTTATGATTTCACACAAATTATTACTATTTTTAATAATTTTATCAAGGCCCGTACAGTCGATTTCCATCAACGGCCATCGAACTACACTTACAGCGACCTTTTCCAAATTTGATTTGGATGTATCTCCAAATCCAACCGTTAGATTTCAAATTTCTAATGTTCATTAGAAATCACTTTTCGATACGAGCCTAACGGTTCCGGTTTTAGGAGAATCCGACGGTTGGGTCTCCCGTAATGTCCGTTCGAAATCAATGGTCGAAATTCGCGAACTGCCGCGGCGCGGCGCGTTCTATTCAGGCCATTGTATTATATATATAATATATATTTCGTCGATTTCTATTTAAAACAAATTTTATATATAGTTTTTAATTCGTTTCAAAAACAATTTCAACTTCCATTTCAATTTCAAATCAAAATTGAAATTTTCCTTATAAATTCGTTTTAAAATTCATTTCAATTCAATTCAAATTTCAATTCAATTTGAATTCATTTCAAATCGATTTTTATTCTATTTCAATTCGTTTTCAATTCAATTCGAATTCATTTTACATTCAATTCAATTCGAATTCGTTTTATATTCAATTCAATTCGAATTCGTTTTATAATTAATTCAATTCGAATTCGTTATATATTCAATTCAAATTTCAATTCAATTTGAATTCATTTCAAATTGATTTTTATTCTATTTCAATTCGTTTTCAATTCAAATTCGTTTTATATTCAATTCAATTCGAATTCGTTGTATATTCAATTCAATTCGAATTCGTTTTATATTCAATTCAATTCGAATTCGTTATATATTCAATTCAATTTGAATTCGTTATATATTCAATTCAATTCGAATTCGGTATATATTCAATTCAATTCGTAATCGTTTTCTATTCAATTCAGTTCAAATTCGTTTTCTATTCAATTCAATTCAAATTCGTTTATAATCGATATAAATATCGTTTGCATCAAAATAGCGCATCTCTAATCAATACGGCTTTATATTTTTCAATAACTTCGTTATTCTATTTACAAATGTTTTTCAACACATGACTAATCTCAACAAATGAGTACTGTCCACGTGTGACTATTTTTGTTATTTAATATATTTTATAAAAATTTTGGTATCTATCGTTTGATTTCAAATCAGACTCGAACCGTAAATTAGTAAGAGAACGATTCCCTGAATATTAACCCCGAAGGCCGAAACCAACATCAGATGAATATCCAGGAGACCACTCATCTTATCTATTTTCCAGTTATTTCTAATTTTATATGATAAAGATGTAAATTTTATTGTAAAAATATTTCGTTCAACACATGACTAATCTCAACGGATGAGTACGGTCAACACATGAACATTTATTTTATAATATTCTTTATTTCTAAATTGGAATAAGGCCCAATCAACTACCATATAAAGTTAATTATATGGATTCCATACGACAAATGTATATAATAGCAACGATAAATAATCAACCATCATCCAAAGTGCACTACACTGTATAAGCATTAAATATAGATATCTAACGCTTATAACAGCCTGTCAATCAATCGATCGACATACAACTAATTATTGGGATTAGTGTATACCGTATTTTATCCCAATACCTGTGTGGGGTTTCAAACAATCAAACACAGATTTTATTTGTGCAGTTGGGCGATGTGTAAAATTTATCGTTCCAATCAATGTCCTTCAAATAGGTGTACATAAACAAACCATCTGGTTTGTAAATGAATATTTATTTATTCACGTTCACGTTAAAAATTATATTTTTAACAACCAAATTATTTTATTCAACCTATGAATATATTTTATTATCTACTTCACATCAACATCACAAACAATTTCCACAACACATCTATTAAACAAACAATTTCCATAACACATCAATTAAACAAACAAGCCATCCATGGTCTGTGGATGACGGGTGTCGGGTGCTACTAAACACCGTCTGCATTCAAGTATATATATATATATATATATATATATATATATATATATATCTAGAAAAAGAGATTGAAGAGTGAGAAATTCTCACCAAAGCTATCCCAACTCCACGCCACTTCATATGTAGGAAATCTTCACCTTTTCGTCTTTTGTCACTTTCGTTGCCTGTATTCACTACATATATAAAAATCACATTTTTATATTCACTCTACTTCACGATAACATAAAAATCATATTTTTATATTTCTACTCCTTATATAAAGATTGAATTTTTATTATCATAGCTATAAAAATCACATTTTTACTTCACTATATACATAATAAAAATCAGATTTTTAATACCTATGTTATATACTTCATTATAAAAATCGAATTTTCTTCGTTGTGATATCATAAAAATCCCATTTTTATTCACAAAACAATGATATTTTTGTTCACAAAAATATTGCTATTTCTATTTTTACAACGGTATTTATATAATAAAGATTAAATCTTTAATACTTCTATAATGTAAAAATCATATTTTTAATCTTCTACTCAAATAAAAATTATATTTTTAACCTTTCTATATTGTAAAAATTATATTTTTATATAATTAAAAATATCTCCTTTCATACTTTAAAAATATCGTCTTTCTTCATATAAAAATATCGCCTTTCTTCATATAAAAATCTCATCTTTCACCATTAAAAATTGAACCTTTCTTTACATTAAAAATCAAATCTTTATCTTCAAAAAATCCTATTTTTATTTAAATAAAAATCGAATCTTTATATTGTTCTTCATATGATAAAAACCCTATTTTAATTCGCTAACTATATAAAAATCCTATTATTATTTCATATAAAAATCCAAATTTTATTCAAATAAATAAATAAAAATAAAATAAAAACTCACCGGGCTGAAATGGGGATGGGAAGGGTCGCGCCGGAGTCCGAGATGGTCGGTGGTAGGCCAGCGTGGAGTGTAGCGGTGGAATGGGGTGGTCTTTGGCTGCGGTGGGGCTTCAAACTCGAGATGGAAGCGGAGTGGGGGGTGCTGGTGGTATGCAGTGGTCGGAGGGGGTGTGTGGGGCGTCGAGGCGGCTGTTAGGAGGAGGGGGGCCCGTAGATCGTCGGCGGCGCGTGGCTAGGGCTCGGTTTGGGGCTCGATGGGTGGCGTGAGTCTCAGAAGGGAGGTAGAGGAAGAACTGCGGAGGATAGGGGGGGTCTCGCGGTGGTCGGCGCCGCTGGGGGGGGGGGGTTCTCGCGGTGGTCGGCGCTTCTGGGGGGGGTCTCGATTTCGTTTTTTTTTTTCTCTGAATGAATATGACGGAGGGGCTGAGATAATAGGGTAAGAGAGAGAAGGGGATTTTATTTTTAATTATTTAATTTACAAAAAGTTGACTTTTTCATACGACCTCTAAACGAGTCACACCGCCTGTCGTGCATAGTGTTTCACCCCCATTCCGAACACAATGGGATATGTACTACAAGCTGATTCGATCATTTCGATCAGTTTTCGTCAGAATCAACATATTACTCTATATATTGAATTTGAACGCACCTTTCAATTTACCGGGGTCACATACTAAATCTATAAATCCCAGAAAATATTTTCTAGCTTCGTATTGGCGATACAGTTCTAACAAAACCAGTTTCATCGAATTCTGAGACCGTTTGAAAAATGGTCATTTTCCAGTCGATTAAAATCAACTAAAACTGGTCAAACGCGTTTTCCTCCGCCACGCTCACATATTGATTCGAAAAATTATGAAATTTGGAATCTAGCAATAACTTGACATCACGGACCCAACAAAAGTGGTTTCGTCGAAATCCGAGGTCGTTTGCAAAATTTCCATTTTTAAGGGCCTGAATTCCATAGCAACTATTCAAAATTTTCAAATGGACATATCTTTTGATCCCCGCTATGAAAATTCAATTTTTCGGATTCATTGGAAAGATATTCTCAAATAGATTCTATTATTTTTGGTTTCACTAAAATCCGGTTTATTTTGAACCCGGTACATTCATTTGAAGTTTGAAATCGAATTATCGAACTACCGCACCATTTTCAATTCCTTTTATAATTATAAATAAATATTTATATTCTAACGACGATCTATATAAATATACACGTTCAAATTCTATTCAAAATAAATTTCTCGTCGTTATTATTTAAAATAATTCATTTTAAATATTCAAAATTCATTAAAATTGCCAAAATAAAAAATTTAAACTGGCTCAGAATTTCCGGGTTGTTACAGTCTCCCCCACTTAAAACTTTTCGTCCCCGAAAAGGAACGAAGTTGAAAGTGGTTTGATTAATCAACTCTAGTTCGATCTGGCTTTCATTCTCCAACTTTTCAGTTTCTGAGAATTTTCAAATTCTTCAAAAATTTGGCTAACACCCTAAATTTTCGAAAAATTTCGCCATAACCTCCCCTGCACCGGGAGCCACGGGAAAAATCCCGAAATTGCCATACAGGCCTTCTGATCTCAAAAATAAAAAGAAAAAGCCAAGCGGCTAGCCAATTGGCTCACAAAATCATCATCACCCAAACAAAACAGTAAATTATAGTAAACATGTACCTATTTGTTGGGCAAACAAATTTTATTCTCTGCTCTAGCCTCCTTGCTATGACCTGTTCAATGAAAGTACATGTATATGCAAGCAAATGCGTCTAATTTTCAATACAGTTCAATATTTGACTCTATTAGGCATAATGGTTCAAAAATTATCAAACAACTAAACAAGCAACACAAACATCAATCAATTAGTGGATTAACGTTTCAAATTCATAAATTTGATATATAGTCAAAAATCACATTTTTGATGCCAAATCACAACAAATAAATCTACCTATGTAAGTTTTGGTTCTCACACCAATCTAATGGAAATATATAGATATCACACCTTCGAAACACGAACATTAATAATGATGATGTCATGACAATTATCAGTACCCTCTCCGGGCGACTAGAATGTGATTCTATATCTATCCAGTATATTAAAACTTCGAATATACGTTCATGACGCGTATATACAAAAACTTTATATACTAGATTGTCCAAATCAATATAAATAAATTATTTGAATACGTGTAAAACGATTTAAATTTCAAAACAAAATTGTTTTCATTTGAAAAATATACTCTTTACACTCGTTCTAGGATACTACTGATCCTATTTCTAACGAGTCATTCTAATTGGATATTACTAATCCAATATCTGATGAATTCTTTCGTATGGTTCTAATGTGTCTTGTTCTCGAGCTCTGTAAACTAAAGCTCTGATACCAAACTGACACGACCCGAACTTCCCCGTGAAGGAAAGCACGGATGGCGTTGAGGAAAAGACAAAATAGAACGCAGACGGAAGAACGTTTCATTATTATTACAACAATTCCATCAGATACAAGAATATACAGAGTATAAATGAATACTATACATTCGATAAATATCAGAGATTACAATAAATTACATAGCAGCGGAAAATAATACAAAACACAGCTGAAAATAATGCACGGATACAGAGCTTTCTGAGCATCGTCCCAGCTGAAAATCAGGATCCTGTGAATATAAATCTGCAAAACCAAAACTACTAGCTGCCCGTGTCAAAAATAAGGGCACCCAGAATTTAGGTTAAAACAATAAACTCCAGGTCAGTCATGTGACTGGTGTGAGAACTAAAACAGTTATTTAAAACTTTACTTTAAAAGAGAGTAATTCAAGGGACCACGCCGTATGACACGGAACGGATTTCCTCCCAAGAATACCAGTGCTTAAAACAAACAGCGCAATGCTAAGTAAAGAAAAATGAAGCTGTTATAAGACCCATGTCCCATCACACAATGCAACACAAGCCGGAGGATAGGTTTTTACCTTATAACAGCCAAACATGCTTGGTACGTTTAAAACAAATCATTTGATACTATTATAAGTGTATAGTGTCAAAACAATTTCAATCATAAATATCAATCATAGACGGCATAAGTGCCCCATACCACTATGTCGCCATACTAGGTTCTACAAATAAAACTGAAATATCACGTATTGGAAATTGGATTCCATCAAGAGTCTAGGTAAGGGGCAAGATCCTCTCCGCTTCGAGACATTCTAGCAAATGCCTCGGGACTACACACTCTGGGTAACCCCTGGATGCTTCAGGGCCGGTCCACTCTTACGTTTGAGGATTAGTATTCCTGAACACACGTTTCCCGGTCCTTACAGCCCTAAAATCGAGGCGCCTCATCCAACAACCATATAGGTGAAAAGTATATAAATGTCAGGGCTGGTAAGTCACTGACACCACCAAAGCTAGAAAGAAACGTCGTGCTCTCCCTGCAGTCCTTATCTCGTTTTTAACTCATACCGAGGTGTGAGGCTCGCGAATTCACGTTATACACAAAGCTGCCATGTAGGCCATGCTTTGATCATCAACCACAAGACTTTGTTTTTCAACAGAAGCCTTGATCCATGCAACTCAACGTGCCACACAGGCAATTCATGCCATCCGATTGATATCTATCGATATATAACCTCTAAGCTCGTACGTCTCAGAGAAGGGCGTTAAGCAAGAGAATAAATTCTCCGCCGCCAAACAGATATATATTTAACAGAAATCAATCAACACAGAATAAAATCCAATGCAGACACACAATCCATTTATAAGTTCGTTCTGGGTCTGAACGAAACCAGAGGCACTTTCCTCGCATATCCATCGATCTCCAAGTACGTCTGGACGACCACCAACTGATTCCCTCATCTTTGGTGTACAGCCCAATCAAGATCATCAGTAATCACCCAAACGATGTGAAGATTTCTGGTCTTCAATCACCGTCTTCATCTTCGACTTATCGTCGAATCGGTTATTCATAATGGGTATAAACCCGGTCTTTCCGAACAACCCGCGTATATTAAAAACAAATGTTACACAAACACAACATACGCCTCATTCCAATTCAGCAGCCACTAACCGCAAATTAGCAAGAGAACAATTTCCCAAATATTAACCCCGAAGGCTGAAACCAACATCATATCAATATCCAGGAAACCATTCTTCTTAACTAACCTACAGCTAGTTTCTAAGTTTCATATTATTAGGGAAAGGTTCCCATTTATTTTATCCAAGATAAATTCTTTAAAATTTATCCTTTAATCTTCCTTTGGATATCATTTCAAACCAAATTATGGTTTTCCAAACTAGTCGAGATTAGCAAACCACACCGAAGTAATTATTTATTTTATTTCTCAATCCCAACCTATTCATCCCATGAAGCAAAAATGGTAATACTCCATATCTAACACCACAGTGTTATCGGTAAAATTAATTACCATTTCACGTTCAAATCTAATTAAAGATTTGACTATCGCTTGGAGCAAAACTGGTGATACTTCATTCTCGCTCATTTTCCAAATTTGATAATTTAAAGTATCAATTCACATTTCAATCTAATTGCAGATTCATTAAAACTCCTTTTACTGGGTTGAAGAACTAATGTTATTTAAAACACAGTTCACGATAAACCCAAATCACATTCTATTTATTATCGGGTCAAAGAACAAGTGTTATTTAAAACACCCTTCACGATAAACCCACAAATCAATTCTATTTAAAACCCATTTCAAATCCAATTTATTTATTTAAAAATAAATGGGTTTTTATTTTTAGTTCAAAACTAGTTCATTTCGATAAAAACCTATTTTTATCTTTTCAAATATGGAGTTTTTCATCCCAATTTTTCCCAAATCATTTATTATGATTTTGCACAAATTATTACTATTTTTAATAATTTTATCAAGGCCCGTACAGTCGATTTCCATCAACGGCCATCGAACTACACTTACAGCGACCTTTTCCAAATTTGATTTGGATGTATCTCCAAATCCAACCGTTAGATTTCAAATTTCTAATGTTCGTTAGAAATCTCTTTTCGATACGAACCCAACGGTTCTGGTTTTAGGAGAATCCGACGGTCGGATCTCCCGTAATGTCCGTTCGAAATCAATGGTCGAAATTCGCGAACTGCCGCGGCGCGGCGCGATCTATTCAGGCCGTTATATTATATATATAATATATATTTCGTCGATTTCTATTTAAAACGAATTTTATAAATAATTTTAAATTCGTTTCAAAAACAATTTCAACTTCCATTTCAAATTCAAATCAAAATTGAATTTTTCCTTATAAATTCGTTTTAAAATTCATGTCAATTCAATACAAATTTCAATTCAATTTGAATTCATTTCAAATCGATTTTTATTCTATTTTAATTCATTTTCAATTCAATTCTAATTCGTTTTACATTCAATTCAATTCGAATTCGTTTTATGTTCAATTCAATTCGAATTCGTTTTATATTCAATTCAATTCGAATTCGTTATATATTCAATTCAAATTTCAATTCAATTTGAATTCATTTCAAATCGATTTTTATTCTATTTCAATTCATTTTCAATTCAATTCGAATTCGTTTTATATTCAATTCAATTCGAATTCGTTTTATATTCAATTCAATTCGAATTCGTTTTATATTCAATTCAATTCGAATTCGTTTTATATTCAATTCAATTCGAATTCGCTATATATTCAATTCAATTCGAATTCGTTATTCGAATTCGTTATATATTCAATTCAATTCGAATTCGTTTTCTATTCAATTCAATTCAAATTCGTTTTCTATTCAATTCAATTCAAATTCGTTTATAATCGATATAAATATCGTTCGCATCAAAAAGCGCATCTCTAATCAATACGGCTTTATATTTTTCAATAACTTCGTTATTATATTTACAAATGTTTGTCAACACATGACTAATCTCAACAAATGAGTACTGTCCACGTGTGACTATTTTTGTTATTTAATATATTTTATAAAAATTATGGTATCTATCGTTTGATTTCAAATCAGACTCCAACCGTAAATTAGTAAGAGAACGATTCCTTGAATATTAACCCCGAAGGCCGAAACCAACATAAGATCAATATCCAGGAGACCACTCATCTTATCTATTTTCCAGTTAGTTTCTAATTTTATATGATAAAGATGTAAATTTTATTATTAAAATATTTCGTTCAACACATGACTAATCTCAACGGATGAGTACGGTCAACACATGAACTTTTATTTTATAATATTCTTTATTTTCTAAATTGGAACGAGGCCCAATCAATTGCCATATAAAGTTAATCATATGGATTCCATACGACAAATGTATATAATAGCAACGATAAATAATCAACCATCATCCAAAGTGCACTACACTGTATAAGCATCAAATATAGATATCTAACGCTTATAACAACCTGTCAATCAATCGATCGACATACAACTAATTATTGGGATTAGTGTATACCGTATTTTATCCCAATACCCCTGTGGGGTTTCAAACAATCAAACACAGATTTTATTTGTGCAGTTGGGCGATGTGTAAAATTTATCGTCCTAATCAATGTCCTTTAAATAGGTGTACATAAACAAACCATCTGGTTTGTAACTGAATATTTATTTGTTCACGTTCACGTTAAAAATTATATTTTTAACGACCAAATTATTTTATTCAACCTATGAATATATTTTATTATCTATTTCACATCATCATCACAAACAATTTCCACAACACATCTATTAAACAAACAATTTCCACAACACATCAATTAAACAAACAAGCCATCCATGGTCTGTGGATGACGGGTGTCGGGTGCTACTGAACACCGTCTGCATCCTAGTGTATATATATATATATATATATATATATATATCTAGAAAAAGAGATTGAAGAGTGAGAAATTCTCACCAAAGCTATCCCAACTCCACGCCACTTCATATGTAGGAAATCTTCACCTTTTCGTCTTTTGTCACTTTCGTTGCCCGTATTCACTACATATATAAAAATCACATTTTAATATTCTCTCTACTTCACGTTAACATAAAAATCATATTTTTATATTTCTACTCCTTATATAAAGATTGAATTTTTATTATCATAGCTATAAAAATCACATTTTTACATCACTATATATATAATAAAAATCAGATTTTTAATATCTATGTTATATACTTCATTATAAAAATCGAATATTCTTCGTTGTGATATCATAAAAATCCCATTTTTATTCACAAAACAATGATATTTTTGTTCACAAAAATATTGCTATTTCTATTTTTACAATGGTATTTACATAATAAAGATTAAATCTTTAATACTTCTATAATGTAAAAATCATATTTTTAATCTTCTACTCAAATAAAATTTATATTTTTAACCTTTCTATATTATAAAAATTATATTTTTATATAATTAAAAATATCTCCTTTCATACTTTAAAAATATCGCCTTTCTTCATATAAAAATATCGCCTTTCTTCATATAAAAATCTCATCTTTCACCATTAAAAATCGAACCTTTCTTTACATTAAAAATCAAATCTTTATCTTCTAAAAATCCTATTTTTATTTAAATAAAAATCGAATCTTTATATTGTTCTTCATATGATAAAAACCCTATTTTAATTCGCTAACTATATAAAAATCCTATTTTTATTTCATATAAAAATCCAATTTTTATTCAAATAAATAAATAAAAATAAAATAAAAACTCACCGGGCTGAAATGGGGGTGGGAAGGGTCGCGCCGGAGTCCGAGATGGTTGGTGGTAGGCCAACGTGGACTGCAGCGGTGGAATGGGGTGGTCTTTGGCTGTGGTGGGGCTTCAAACTCGAGATGGAAGCGGAGTGGGGGGTGCTGGTGGTATGCAGTGGTCGGAGGGGGTGTGTGGGGCATCGAGGCGGCTGTCAGGTGGAGGAGGGCCCGCAGATCGGCGGCGGCGCGTGGCTAGGGCTTGGTTTGGGGCTCGAGGGGTGGCGCGAGTCTCGGAAGGGAGGAAGAGGAAGGACTGCGGAGGATGGGGGGTCTCGCGGTGGTCGGCGCCGCTGGGGGGGGGGGGGGGGAGGGGTCTTGATTTCGTTTTTTTTTCTTTGAATGAATATGACGGGGGGGGCTAAGATAATAGGGTGAGAGAGAGAAGGGGATTTTATTTTTAATTATTTAATTTACAAAAAGTTGACTTTTTCATACAACCTCTAAACGAGGCCCACCGCCTGTCGTCCATAGCGTTTCACCCCCATTCCGAACACAATGGGATATGTACTACAAGCTGATTCGATCATTTCTATCAGTTTTCGTCAGAATCAACATATAACTCTATATACTGAATTTGAACGCACCTTTCAATTTACCGGGGTCACATACTAACTCTATAAATCCCAGAAAATATTTTCTAGCTTCGTATTGGCGATACGGTTCTAACAAAACTAGTTTCATCGAATTCTGAGACCGTTTGAAAAATGGCCATTTTCCAGTCGATTAAAATCAACTAAAACTGGTCAAACGCGTTTTCCTTCGCCACGCTCACATATTGATTCGAAAAATTATGAAATTTGGAATCTAGCAATAACTTGACATCACGGACCCAACAAAAGTGGTTTCGTCGAAATCCGAGGTCATTTGCAAAATTTCCATTTTTAAGGGCCTGAATTCCATAGCGACTATTCAGAATTTTCAACTGGACATATCTTTTGATCCCCGCTATGAAATTTCAGTTTTTCGGATTCGTTGGAAAGATATTCTCAAATAGATTCTATTATTTTTGGTTTCACTAAAATCCGGTTTATTTTGAACCCGGTACATTCATTTGAAGTTTGAAATCGAATTATCGAACTACCGCGCCATTTTCAATTCCTTTTATAATTATAAATAAATATTTATATTCTAACGACGATCTATATAAATATACACGTTCTAATTCTATTCAAAATAAATTTCTCGTCATTATTATTTAAAATAATTCATTTTAAATATTCAAAATTCATTAAAATTGCCAAAATAAAAATTTTAAACTGGCTCAGAATTTCCGGGTTGTTACATTGTTGTTCTATTGTAATATTTTGTACTTGGCTATCATCTAAACTTGTACAACATTGTAATCGGATATCATATGATGAATGGTCATTATAAAGTGGATGTAGGTTTTAGTGCCGAACCACTATAAAAAGCTGTGTCTCCCCGCATTTACTTATTTTATTTTGGATATCAGTGTTGTGCATAGCACATACACATTGGGTGTTGGTATGCGACATTTTTCCTCGTCAACAATATGTACGTCGACATACATGCTTAATTTCAAAGGACATGTTTTCTTTGTGACTTTTGGTTTAAATTATCGATTTATATTTCAGGTTTAACTATTTCTTGGAATAATACTAATCCTAGCAAACATCCCAAATTTTATTTTATTAATTATTATTTAATTATTATTATTTTGAATTTCAAATTTCAAAGTTTGAATTTTAAATCTCAAGTTTGGATTTTTAAGTTTAAATTTCAAATTCAAAACAAAGCAAGCAATTAAAGCATCCATTCAACCAAAAATTTAAAAATTTATTAAGGCGTACCCAGTTTTTAGATCCATTTCTTTGATATTTTTTGAATTTTGAATTGCTGTCAAGCACATATTTGTATTACCAGTTTCTGGCTCTTCATCACTTGATGATGAATCTGAATCGTCTAAAGTTTCTGCGTATTCCCTCTTTCTTTTCTTTGATGAGTTGCTATTGTCCGTCTGTTGAATCGATTTATCTGGATATGGACACATTCTCTTCATATGGCCTGATTTATTGCTGTTATAACATCGATTATCATTTCTTCCTAAACTTCCTTGGTTATTACTTTGAAAATTATTTCACTTTCTGTAATTTAGAAATTTTCTGAAATGTCTTGTCATTAAGGCTGTTTCTTCATCGTCTTCAGCGCTCGAGTCCGAACCATTTGCTGTCACTTTGAATGCAATAAATTTCTTTTCAGATGGTTTATTTTCTTTTCTTTTCTGTAGTTGGACTTTAAAAAACATTAGATTTCCGATTAACTCCTCAATCCTCATTTCACCGATATTATGGGTTTCTTTAATTGACATTTTTTTCTGATCCCATTCTGAAGTCAATGAACTCAATATTTTTCTGACTTAGTCTTCTTCAGAATAAGTTTTTCCAAGTGCTATTAATCAATGCACTATCTCCTAAAATCTGCAATACATATCAGTGATAGATTCATTCTTGTTCATTTTGAATAACTCAAACTGATTAATTAACATCGATAACTTTGTTAGTTTAACTTTACTAGTTCCTTCATGAGTAACTTGTAAGGTTCACCAAATTTCATAAGCAGATTTACAAACTGACTCTGTTAAATTCATTCCTATCTAGTGAACAAAATAACATATTCATGGCTTTATAATTGCTTTGTGCAGCAGCCTTTTGTTCATTAGTCCATTGTGCAAAATTAGTTGTGGGTTCTACATATTTAGACTGTGTGATATTCCATATGTCTAATCCTACTGATTCTAAATATATTTTCATTCTATATGCCTAATATGAATAATTACTACCATTAACCAGTGGTGGTCTAGCAGTGGACTAACCCTCTACAGAAGAACAGTTATTACCAGTGTTGGTTTCTATTTAATATTTTCAAAAATCAGATTATGAAGTTTTTGAAAGACCTTTCTCTGATACCAATTGTTAGGGAATGCGGAATGGATCTTAAGGCAAAACTAACACTATAGGAGCAGTGAATAGTGTTTTTAAAGGACTTAATAAAATCTAACTTATATGATCTACTATATGAATAACACACCACGGAGGTGATCACAGACGCAGAATGAAACACAAGCATAGAAACAAGCAAAAATAAAATGCAGAAAATAAAAGAACACACCAGATTTTAAACTGGTTTGGATTGCTCCTACGTCCAGTCCCATGCAACACTGGATTGTGTAGAGTTTTATTACTAGAGAAAAATCTCAGTACAATCCCCTTAATTTCACTGCTATAAGGTTAACATTGTTTCCACCACCCTTGATTTCCCTACTACAAGGTTAACACCGTTTCATTTCCTTGATTTCACGGCTACAAGGAACACACCATTTCCAAACTATCTCAAAACAATCCCAAATGATTACAACAGCCCTATAACTTTTCAATAGGACTTCAATTCAGAGAGTAATGAGTAAAGAGTGAGAAGAGAAGAAGTGTTATGTATTTAGAATAGAAATTAGCAGATTATAAGTGTAGTAGAAATCATAAAAATATGAAATAATAATGGAGAAATGAAAAGGGATGAAAATAGAGAAGAAGAATGGTTAAAGAATTCGAAATCAACCCCTATTAATAAGATCTGAAAGGTAGCAATGCTTCTAGAACGTTACAAATGGCGAAAAGACACTTCCTTTCAAAGCTGAAAATATCAAAGTTGTATGTCGACATCCCCACATATGTATGTCGACATATGTGTTTGAAAATTTGAAATTTTTTCAAGTGTTTTAATATACATATATATATATATATATTTTGGAAATTCTTGAATTAAAACATAGTGATATAAATAAGTATTATAAAATAGAAAATCATATGAAATCATAAATATAAATAAACATATTTATAAAATTATAAAGTTTAAAACTATATAAATATAAAATTATACAAGCATATAACTATACAAATATATATAAACCTATAAACTTTAAAACTTAAGTTTGAAATCAAAAGTAAGATAGAAAAACTAATTAAATTAGAATTTTGAAAAACAGAATCCGTAATTTGAAAATTAGAATTTGAATTTGAATTTGAACCTGGAGTGCTATTCAGAGTTTTACATATAAACTGGACTCTATCAATATATTTATTTTGAACTCTTGATTTCTTGATCCCTCATGTGTCTTGAATCTTCTCCGAATTCTGAATCTCTTGAAACTCTAAAACTCTATAACTGTACAGTCTTCAGTGTTAATTCTTGTACACAAATCATGCATATAGGTGTGTGTATATATATATATTCCAGATAGAGATGTTAGTATATATTTTATAATAAATTAATATTGAAATAAGGTTGTTGTCATCAAAACTCCATTCTTCAATAGGCCAGAGCATAAAGTTTTGGGGAATGAAAAACATATAAGTTTAGGAATAACTATTTTCTATATTTGGCACTGTACATGCTTTATTTTATGTCTACGTAGACAAACATGCTCAACTAAACATATGACGCAGACATCCTAACAGTTACTTAAGGCCTATTTGTAAATCTTAGGGCGGACATCCTTATAGTCACCTAATACCCCACAAAGTGATCTATGAGTGGACATCCTTACAGTCACTTAATACCCCCACTAGGTGGGCTAGGTACACTTAAGGCCATTTCCTAATCTTTTAAGGGTGGACATCCCTACAGTCACTTAATACCTATGGCGGACTCTAGCCACTTAAGACTTCGTTCCTAACGTCAACGTCATATGTATAAACTCTCCTTATAGGCGGAGAAATACACTACAACAAAACCGCTTTTCGCACCAGGCGATATCTTTTGCAGTAGGCCTATTGCAACAGGCCTACGTCTTTTGGTATAGCCGAAGTTGCAAAAAGTCCGCAACATTTTCTGCCCGTTGCAATAAAATGTTGCGGTATACTTTTTTGCAACAGGCTTTTGCTGTTGCAATAGTTCATTTTGCAAGAGTATATGCCTGTTGCAATAGATCCATAAATCTGTAAAAAAATATTACAGCTTATAAATATTACATATTAAATGTATTCATTTTAGTAATAGTGTATATCACAAAATGAAAAAAATAACTAAAAATTTTATTTGCAATATCAATTAATATCCAATCATGTAAGAAAATAAATTCAACTTTGTTTGTACAATATGTTTACTGACTAAAAAAATACATATTTGCAAGCAATCGTGCAAGATTACAACATCGTTTCAATCTCAAGTTTAGGAACCAATACAAAGAATCTACATTACAAAGACTTCAACATTTGAAAACACACAAAATGAATTTATAGGAAGGAAGCTCACTGCCATTTAATCATTAAGTTCCCTCTTTTTTACAGCTCTTTTTTACAGCTCTAAGCCCTGCTTCCCACAGAATGAATGGAAAAAAAACAACTTAGCACTTTTTTGCAACGTAATTTGAAATGTATTTGTACATGATCTGTTTTGCATAGCAATAGTGATATAACAAATATAATAATGTTAACTTTTCCCTCTAAGAACTTCTGCAGTTCAGGATATCAAGAGAAAAAAAAGGGACAAAGGCTATGAACGCGAATGCACCAGAACCAATGATACTTCAGTAACCATTTTACAATATATATTATAATCTGGGAATTCCACCCACCAGATTTTTCCTTCTTTTTCAAATAGTATTATACTTCAAAATCTTCAATCTACTTTTCAATACTCAGTAACACAATGATGAAATTTACTTAGAATTTAGTTGACAGATCTAGGATTGATTAGATACAAAAGACTGTAACTTAAATCGGCCAAATCATATATGTGAAATAAAGAGAATAGAAGTGCACTAATTTATAGCTGTTGTCAGGTTTCAAACACATGCCTATAGCAATGTAGTATACATCATACCACTCAACCACACCCCCATTTTATTTTATTTTATTTTATTTTTAGTTCAAACGTGTTAATTAAACCAATGTAAATAATTTTCGGTTTGAATCACTAACAAATTCATATATAAAAAAAGTATATTTAGATGAAGTATAAGATTCTCAGTGACATTTCAGTTACTGGTATGTAAACACACCATAGCAAAAGTTCCACGAAATTGGGTTATAAAAGTTTTGATTTGTCATCTTATCATTAGTTAAGTTGACATGCCATAGATTATTCACTGAAGCATGTTCTGTTGTGCAAATTAAAATTTGAAACTTTCCTTGTTATGTTAAGAACCATATTATCCCCATTTTAATCTTATGATGTTCACAAGAAATGAACGTGTAGCCATTGCATGGTACAATTTTGTCTACTATTATCCTCTACTTTCAGCATGTATCATGTGTTCTTGGATGCATGTACGAGAATTGAAATCAGATTAATTTTTTTTATTATTATTGTTACATTTGGTGTGTGTGTGTCTATATATATACATATATATATATATATATATCCCAGTCCATTTCCTGTTGTATGTAGGTTTCCTTGGGTTTAAGCAAATATTTTGGCAAATTTCATGTTTATATGCGTGAGCCCATGCATTGATTCATTGCTCAAGAACCATGTTCTGACTTTCCTATTTTGATGCTGACTTTAGGATTTGAACTAGACATATGTGAAAACTGTGCCCATTTGCATATTTAACTGCAAATACATGTGGACTTATGTTGATAGTTATGATGGATGTTTTATGCCCTATAGAAATTCTTGTTGACCCAAAAAGTGTTTGAAAGTTACAGTTGGTAAACACTAAAAAAAAGAGTGAAAAAAAAAGATATTGCCAATTTTTACTAAAGCTACCTAATAAACCCACTTCCAAACACATAAATCCACTTCTAAACAGTACACTTAGAGCGTTATTATGAATACCAAAATATTCTCTTGCTTTTAGCCAGTTTCCAAATGGTAACAAGAAGCTGAATGTTATTCATTGCAGTCGACATCTTGTTACCATTTACAGTAAAGATATCAGATAATATAAGAAGATTTCTTCACTACAGACAACAAGATGACAACTACAATGAATAGTCTGCACCTTCTTGTTGTTTGAAATTTAGGTAAAAGCGAGACGGTATTTAGGCAGGGATATAGATAGGAATAGGAACATTCTGAACTTACAACACTAGAAACAAGCATACCAAACACGCCACAATCCAAAACCAAGTCCATTAGGCGCTACGCTCATCTTCAATGGACAACACGACTAGTGACCTTAAGCAATCTTAATGGTTCTCGTTGAAGGTTTCAACCATGTGTTACATACATATATATATATATGTATATATATATGTATATATATACATATATGTATATATATATGTATATATATATATATATGTATATATATATATAGCCATCAAACATATTGGCCTAAAAAAAAATCAACCAACAGACAACAGTAAAGATAGTGCAAATAGTATTAACCCATTTAGACTAGACTAAAAGCAGTAAGATACTATTGCGTGTGTGAAAAATAGGACTAGACTAAAAGCAGCAAGATACTACTATACAAGTAAAAACTAAGGCTGTCAATACCCTATTTCTGGGTGCTCTTCCTTTTCCAAAAAACAAAGCAAGGTATTAACTTAAGCTGAGAATAAACACTTACTTCTCGTGCTGAAAAGTATTACTTGTAATCAAAATAATTAATTAACAGAATTAATATCTTCACTTATTATAGTGCTTGCAAGGTTGAATCACCACATTTTGTTGAATGCACTTTCTATTCAATTTGAACTGAACAATGGAGCATCTAATCCAATTAAACATTCAAACATAACCGTGCAAATAAGAAAGTTAATACCTTTGTTACAATGGCGGTGACCATCACTGTTGAACTCAGCTCCTCTGAACACCGGAATCCCCTTGTTTGACATAGGCGAAGCACTGGAACTCCACACAAACATATGGAGTTCACATCCGTTCTCCTTATTCCTCACACCCACAGACGAAAACAAACCACTCCCCGTCGGATTTGGGTACGTCCCGTTAACCACCTCACACCCATTTGCATTCCTGCTCAAATCCCTCTATTGAAACTCGAACCTCTCGGAGCAGGGTTTCTAGAAGACTGT